>CM040126.1:375463955-376169029 GCA_022559845.1 Amorphophallus konjac | reverse complement strand
GATCATGAACATCAATGTTGTGTGCCTTGCATGTGATTTTGATGATAACTAAACTTTATATAGGTGTGTGACTTGATGATCGTTGTTATGCTTCTTAGTTTAGATGACTTGCTTCATGGACTGTGAATCAGTTTACTTGTGAATCTGTGTAAATAGCTTGATTTATTATCTTTATATGTGAAAGAATTGCACGAAGATGGTTTTCTGAAGATAGCTTCAATTAGGTTTCAATCAATGAGATTGTGTTCATTCGAACACACCCTTCTGTTGAATACCCGATTTTTGCAGTTTTTGTTCTGTGGAGTTGACCCATCCTAGCATGGAGTCAACCCCGCCCTAGTGAGTGTTTTGCAGCCCCTTAAGCAGAGTCGACCCAACCAATGTATTGCATCGACCCCATTATTTCATGCACCTTCTTCATGGGCTGCTAAGTTTTGAATGGCTTCATGCATATCATTCATAAGTTCTTAATGCTTGAATGTGTATCATGCATCTCTACAAGAGGTCTTTGAGTTTCATGTATTGAATCATATTACTCTATTCTTATGAAGTGTGAATTTGTCTCATGGTGTTGAAATGGGTTTAACAATGCCTAATAGGCTCTCAAAGACACCAAGAGTTGATTCAAGGTAAGGTGGCATCATAGTGTATGAAAACTCACTCATTTCACCTTGTTTTTCTATTTTACAGGTATTTCGATCACCCAATGTAGTGGAATTCGGTCGACCAAACCAGCCAGAAAGAAACCAAATCAAGACAAGTCGACTCCCTGTGAAGGCCAGGTTGACCTGCTGATGCACCGATCCAATCTGTTCAGATCGGTCGACTGAAATCTGTGGATAGGTCGACCGATACTTTAGGAGTTCTAGAACGGGTTTTTGCAAGCTAGCACGTGAGGCTGTCTTGGGCACAAGAGTCCAAGTCTCAATCATTGAAAAGCATATGGATCGATGGTCCAAGCTTCTAGAAGACTTTTTGGTAGAGAATATTATACCTTTCAGCTGGACCAATCACAAAATTGCTAAAAGGTTTTATCCAGAAATACCTCTTGCCTTGAGGGAAAAGGTTCCTACCTGTGTGTACTGCATGAAGATGATTGGAATGCCAAGCAGAGGGGTTCGTACCTCATCTTCTTAGGGCCAATTAGTGGCCATTCTCTCTAGGATCTGGAGTTCTCAAATGATCCAAGGGCTGAAGTTCAATCTGCAAGGATAAATGGCTGAGATTAAAGGTGCATCATATAAAAATAATTCATTTTCCATTTAAGAAAAGTGACAATCAGGTTTTACAAGGAACACATAGTTCGACGACAAGCTCAAGCTCGTCCATAGGAAGAAGAAGAAAAAGGCTAAAGAGCCTCATCCCGCATACTCCATTCAAGGTGACACATAGAGAGAGCTTCATCCATTGAAGAGTTAGAGAAGCTGCAAAGAAGAAGAATCTGCAGAGAAGAAAGAACAATGAAGAAGAAGTAGAAGCCACAGGCGTTCAATAAGAAGTTGCAGAAGTTGAAGGAGAGGCAGCGAGTGGTTCTACCAACAGGAAGCCAAAGAGAAAGCTTCATCCACTGAAGAGCAAGGGAAGAAAGGAGAGGTATCATCGTCCATAAAAGAGAAGAAAGGACAAGAGAAAGATGAAGAGGCTCTTTGATGTTGTTCCAGAAATCAGAGCGTCGGATTTGGGTTTAGAGTGGTTTCATAGATGCTATTTTGCTGACATTTGTTATCATTTTTACTGTCTACATTCTTGAACTTTAAATCATGCATGTGTGTGTGTAACTGTGCAATGGTTGCACAGGCTCAGACTATCTGAGCGTCCGTGTGTGTGTGTGCTACTAGGTTTCAGACCTAGGGCAAATGGAGTTCATCCCTATGTATGTGCAGGGGTCTGTCCTGTGCGTGTGTGTTAGGGCGTATCCCCGTGTATGTGCAGGCGTCGTCCTGCGCGTTGTTGGAGCTTGGCTCCTTGTTGGGGATTTATCCTCGTGCTGGTTCTCCAATAGTGAAGCCTCACCAGGTTTTGGTGATGGGTGGACGTAGGGAGCCCGCCGTGGTACCGAACCACCTTAAAAATTCCTGTGCCTTGTGGTTTGGGTTGTGCGATTGATTCCCTATCTTCCACCCCATTCATAGGAATTAGTTTTCATATTTACACCCTTTGATCTGTTCATAGGTATATCTTAGTTTCACACACATTGTTTCTTTGTTCATTGTACACACCACAACATCACACACACTAATCCTTCACCTACACTATCAAGCCTAGTTTATTCATGTGATAGTTAAGTTTATGCCTAATCAGATTTCATGAATGGTTGAAGGTTAATCAGTTCATACATCTTTATATTGCTAGCCATTGTTCAGTTTTCGCTGTGTGAAGTCTGTGAGCTTTAATTGGACATAATTTTTAGAGGGATCTATTCACCCCCAGTCCCTCCTCTAGATCCGTCTTCCTATACTCCGGGACCCAACAATTGGTATCAGAGCAATGCTCTATTGTCCCTAGATCTAACGATCTTTAGAGAGATCCCAGTGCATTTACAATCATGAATTTTTCTGTTGGACATGTCTCAATGACTTGATTACCTATTTTTAATGGCTCTGATTTTAATCTCTAGCTTGGAAGAATGTGTAGAGTTATTAATTCTTATGATCCCAAGCTGTGGAATATCATTTCTGATGGTCCTTATAAACTACCATTGAACAAATCCAAATGGTCTGATGAACATAGGACTAAAAATGATGGTAATTCTATTGCTCTGCATTTATTAAAAGTTGCCGTTGACCCTAATAAATTTCCATTTATTTCTAATTACAGCTCAGCCAAAGAAATCTTGGATCATCTGTTAAGCATCCATGAAGAAGAGGAGGCCAGATGCTTGATGGTCGATAAAGGTGATCGTAGCAGCGATCAAAAGGATGAATTGTCCTCTTAGGTAAAGTCCAACTCTGATAGTGATGAAATCTCATTAGAAGAACTTTTAGATGCTTATGAAGACCTGTGTGATAAATACAACAAAATGAGGTCTAAAAATAGGAAGCTTAAGAAGAAACTTGAAAATCATTCTCATAAAGATCTTTCATGTGATAAATGTTCAGAACTCAAAAGTATACATGAATCTTTCTTGATTAATATTAAAAAGCATGAAGAAACAATTTCATGTGTGAGAGAAGAAAATGAAAAGTTGAAACAATTAAACAACGCCATGTCTGAAAGACTGCTCATTGTAGAAAAAGGAAAGTCCATTACTGTCAATATTGAATCTGAGAAAGTGCATGTGCTGGAACACGAAATTGAAAGTTATAAAATAGCAAATAAAGTGTTGAATGAAAATGTTGTCTATAGTGAACATGAGTTTGCTAGTTATGAACTACACATTACATCCCTTGAAAATGAAATCAATGATTTGAATTCTTCATTGTCTAAATTTGTCAAAGGGAAAGAAAATCTAGACAAAATCTTGGGAACCAAAGTAAACTTTCAAAAAGAAGGCTTTGGCTACACTCCGGTCAATAAAAAGTCTTTTGAAACTAAATTGTATACATCTTTTATCTTGAGTTCGGATGTAGCTAGTACCTCAAACCCTCACCCAGTTCAGCATGCTATCAAGGAAACCCAGAAATATGATGTTAAGCAAAAAATGAATCGAAACTCAAAACTAAAAGATAATTCTGCTTGTACAAATGTCAATGCTAGGAAGCATAATGCTAAACACCATGTTTCCAACAAAAATGCCTCATTTTTTATAGTGATAAACGTGGTCATCTTATGCATGACTGTTTTGTTATGAAAAATGATGAATTGAAAGCATGCAATAGAAAAGCTGATTTCAAGAATTCAAGGAAGTTTTCAAACCAAAAAAGTGAATGTGAAAATTCTAAAGTTCATCCACAAAGACCATATGCTAGGAATGCATCCTTTTTTTGTTGCAATTGTGGGAGATATGGTCATAAAATGAAATTCTATTTTCAAATGAAAAATGATAGAATCACTGCTCATGCTCATAAGAGAAATGTGAAGTCCACTGTATGCCATTACTGTGGGAAACGTGGACATGAGATGAACGATTGTCGTGTTATGAAATTTGATGAAATGAATGCATGCAATAAAATGAATGGATTTAAAAATTCAAGAAAATTTTCAAACAGAAAAAGAGATGGGAAAATTCTTGCTAACCCACATAAATTCCATGCTCACTTTTATAAGAAAAATATGAAGTCTTCAATTGATTGTCATTACTGTGGGAAGAATGGGCATACCATGCATGATTGTGCTTTAATGAATTTTGATGATATGCATGCCCAGAAAATATGGAGAGCACCCACTAGAGGTGTAACTAACCATCTAGCTAGGACCCAAGAAGACTTGGGTACCTAAATCTTACAAATGAGAACTTTGCTGTAGGAATGCCTTGAGGTCAACTGGAAGGCTTGGAAAATAATGGCTGCTCAAGGCACATGTTTTAAAATAAAATTCTGAGCTCTCTTTGAATAACTGAAACTTGCTTTAATTAAATATCCATCTACAAAGATCATGAAAAATCTATTTTTTCTTATAAGATTGCACTGCATTTATCTGATCATCATTGCATAACTTCATGGTATATTAAATGGTGACCTGAGGAAGGGCAGGTCATTCTTGTCTGAAATCTATCACCACGCATGAGAATGTGCCTCCGCCTGGTACCATGAGTCACTTGTTCATATAAGTCATAGGATGCATGATATTCTGTCAAAATATCAATTGTGAAATTCATGCACACTGTGAGGGAGAGTTGCTAGCTAGATGATATGTACTTGAGGCTAAGGCTCATTTCTAAGAAAGTACATCTTGTGCTAATGACTCAACTGAAAACTGCTGAAAGATTTTTGATCTTAATTGGAGTCCTTATAATAGTCTGCTTTCAACATAGACAAAATGCTTGTTCTGTGTGATTTTGTGTACTCCTGATTACTTGTTGCCTTTTGAGGGTAAGCTTTGAAAGCAGTTTTCAAATTGAAGCTTACTATGTGTTTTTCACTCTAAATTTCATTTGATGCACCTAGTGAGGGGGAGTTATTGGTTGAATGATCTGTAATTATAACTCATTTTTTTGGTACCTCTCATGCTAAATGCTCAAGCTGAAGTTACTAAAAATTCCTACAACTGATGTTTGAAAATGACAAAACTGTGTCTTGGCAACTCTTTAGTTGCCCTGTCTCCACTGAAGGAGTCGACCCTTAGGGTCGACCCCCTTGAGTCCTGAATCTGTGGTGGTCATGTGAATTTGAGTTCTGCTATTTATAAACTGTCTATTCAGAGTGAGTTTTGAAAGGTGTTTTCAAATTGAATTTGAGTTCACTGCATACCATTTGATCAAAACTTTGCTGAGTTCTTCTGAAACTGAGTTGACTGTGAATTGCTTAATTCCTACAACAAATTTGTCAATTTTTGTCACTGACTGCCTTGAAGGTGTCGACCCCAAGGGTTGACCCTCCCCCATGGTGCATCTATTCTGCATTTTCTGCATTTCAAGACAGCACTTAGATCGATGAGTTAGAAGCATTCAAGGCATACATGCTTATTGTACTCAAAGCAAATCTGAACCCTTGCACTTTGCAATGCATTTAGAACATTCAAGTGAAACCTAAAATTTTGCATCCATATTGCATTTTGCATTACATACTGCATGGCTTCCCACTGTGTGCCTGCATGTAAATATATGTTAATAGAACCCCCGTCTGTGGAACTTCTAAGACCTTATACTTGTTGTTAAATAATTCTGCATTTGAGTCATCACTGGTGTGTCTCATGTCACACACTTAGGAGGAGTAAATATTTGATAAGTGCATCTATATAGGGGGAGCTGCACTGTTATGTGTTCATTAAATTTTTGGTATATATGCTGAATCAGTTCATACACAAAATGTGAAAATGAGTGTAAAACATACGGATATAGGAATTTCTTTTCAACACTCCAGAGAAATTGAACTTACTGCATGAATCTTGAAGAGGCAATTGAGGAAAAAGCTGCATGTCTCTATTGTAAGAAATTTTTTGAACAGAATTGATAAATGAAAGGTAGAGCAATGCTCAGTCTCACTGAGTAGATTGGATGCACGTCACTTGAGGCATGATGTGGTTCATTTCTGAAAAGTGTTGTACTGAAGTACCTCTGTTCACTTGAGGTGAAATGGTTAATACTCTGAGTAACCGGAGAGTCTAGCATATGCTCCATGTGTCTCCTTGTGTAAAAAAGAGTAGACAGAACCTAATCACTTTACGAAAAATTCAGATTGTCACCGTGGTAATAGTGAAAATTTTTGAGATGAAAAATTCTAGTGAAAACTCATTGAGGCAGAGAGAAGCCTCCAATACACTATTCTCCCAAATTGTAGTGTAGTCTGTGTAATATCTCGAGTGTTGAACTAAAAATTTGAATATCCATATGGCTAAAGCCTATTTTCATATTATTCACTTACACATTTGGTAATTTGATTTAATGTGTATTTAAAAAATTGAATGACTGCATTGGCTATTGCATGATTCTTTTATATGACTGCACAAACCCCCATGTGTTACACATGAACATTCTGGTTGTATTGACTCACTTGCACATTTCAAACACCTATCCCAACCTTTTAAATAAAAAGGGGGAGATATGTTACATTTATATACACATATCTGCTTGGTTGCATTGTGCATGGTTAATCAATGCATTTAATGTGTCATCATTTGTATGCATCAAGTTTAATGCATTTCCAAACAAGACAAAAATCTAAAAATTAAAGAAAATCATTTGATGCATCAACTGTTGAGTTTTCTAGCTTTCAAAGACATTTCTTCAAACACCTGATTGGTTTAAATGTTTTTGACCTGATCTTCACCTTGGTGACTATTTCTAGACCTTCAGATGGCTTAGCATACTACGTTTTCATGAGAATTAACAGAAGGCTCCAGCTAGCTTGATTTTAAATGAATTTTGCAAAAATCAGTGGACTATTGCTATTGCTTCTGCTATGCATTAAGATATCATCTGAAACTGAGATAATTCTTAACTCTTGATCATCTGGATTTCTAAAGTGGACTTTTTAACTAATTCCTGAATTCATGAGCTTGATTTCTCAGTCAGTCTGAGTTTACTAAATTCTCTGTCTTCGCTCAATACTCCTTTGAACTTTATTTCCTTCCTCCCACTTTTTGATTATGTCAAAGGGGGAGAAGAATATTTACACTCATAAAGTTTGTCATCATCAAAAAGGGGGAGATTGTTGTGTGTCTTGCATGTGATTTTGATGATAACTAAACTTTATCTATGTGTGTGAATTGATGATCGTTGCTATGCTTCATAGTTTAGATGTCTTGCTTCATGGACTTGTGAATCTGTTTACTTGTGAATCTATTTAAAGAGCATGATTTATTGTCTTTATATGTGAAACAATTGTATGAAGATGGTTTTTCTGAAGATAGCTTCAATTAGGTTTCAATCAATCATATTGTGTTCATCGAACACACCCTTCTGTTGAATACCCGATTTTTGCAATTTTTGTTCTGTGGAGTCGACCCATCCTAGCATGGAGTCGACCCCACCCTAGTGAGTGTTTTGCAGCCCCTTAAGCAGAGTCGACCCAACCAATGTATTGCGTCGACCCCATTGTTTCATGCACCTTCTTCATGGGCCGCTAAAGTTTTGAATGGCTTTCATGCATATCATTCATAAGTTCTTAATGCCTTGAATGTGTTTCATGCATCTTCTACAAGAGGTATTTGAGTTTCATGTATTGAATCATATTACTCTCTTCTTATGAAGTGTGAATTTGTCTCATGGTGTTGAAATGGGTTTAACCATGCCTAATAGGCACTCAAAGACACCAAGAGTTGATTCAAGGTAAGGTGGCATCATAGTGTATGAAAACTCACTCATTTCACCTTATTTTTCTGTTTTACAGGTATTTCAGATGACCAATGTAGTGGGTCAGTCAACCAAACTAGCCAGAAAGAAACCAAATCAAGACAGGTCGACTCCCTGTGAAGGCCAGGTCGACCTGTTGTTGCACCGATCCAATCTGTTCAGAAAAGGTCGACCAAAATCTGTGGATCGGTCGGCCGATACTTCAGGAGCCCCGGAATGGGTTTTTGTGAGCTGGCACGTGAGGCTGTCTTGGGCACAAGAGTCCAAGTCTCAATCATTGAAAAGCATATGGCTCGATGGTCCAAGCTTCTAGAAAACTTTTTAGCAGAGAATATTCTACCTTTTCAGCTAGACAAATCACAAAATTGTTAAAAGGTTTTATCCAGAAATACCTCTTGCCTTGGGGGAAAAGGTTCCTACGTGTGTGTACTGCACGAAGATGATTGGCAAGCCAATCAGAGGGGTTCGTACCTCATCTTCTTAGGGCCAATCAGTGGCCATTCTCTCTAAGATATGGAGTTCTCAAATGATCCAAGGGCTGAAGTTCAATATGCAAGGATAAATGGCTGAGATTAAAGGTGCAACATATAAAAACAATTCATTTTCCATCTGAGAAAAGTGACGAGCAGGTTTTGCAAGGAACACACAGTTCAAAGAGAATCTCAAGCTCATCCATAAGAAGAAGAAGAAAAAGGCTGAACACATAGAGAGAGCTTCATCCATTGAAGAGTTAGAGAAGCTACAAAGAAGAAGAATCTGCAAAGAAGAAAGAACAATGAAGAAGAAGTAGAAGCCGCAGGGGTTCAAGAAGAAGAAGCTGCAGAAGTTGAAGGAGAGGCAGCGAGTGGTTCTACCACCAGAAAGCCAAAGAGAAAGCTTCTTCCACTGAAGAGCAAGAGAAGGAAGGAGAGATATCATCGTCCAGAAAATAGAAGAAAGAAGAAGAGAAAAGAAGAAGAAGATCTCTACTGTTGTTCCAGAAATCAGAGCATCGGATTTGGGTTTATAGTGGTTTCACAGAAGCTATTTTGCTGACATTTGTTATCATGTTTTATTGTTCTACATTCCTGAACTTTAAATCATTCATGTGTGTGTATAACTGCACAATGGTTTCACAGGCTCAGACTGTCTGAGCGTCCGTGTGTGTGTGTGTGCTGTTGGGTTTCAGACCCAGGGCGATTGGGGTTCATCCCTGTGTGTGTGCAGGGTCTGTCCTGCGTATGTGTGTTGGGGCGTATCCCCGTGTGTGTGCAGGCGTTGTCCTGTGTGTTGTTGGAGCTTGGCTCCGTGTTGGGAATTTATCCACGTGCTGGTTCTCCAGCAGTGAAGCCTCACCAGGTTTTGGTGAGGGGTGGACGTAGGGAGCCCGTTGTGGTCCCGAACCACCTTAAAAGTTCTTGTGTCTTGTGGTTTGGGTTGTGTGATTGATTCCCTATCTTCTACCCCATTCACAAGAATTAGTTTTTAGATTTACACCCTTTGATCTATTCATAGGTATATCTTAGTCTCACACACATTGTTTCCTTGTTCATTATACACACCACAACATCACACACACTAATCCTTCACCTACACTATCAAGCCTGGTCTATTCATGTGATAGTTAAGTTTATGCCTAATAAGATTTCACGAATGATTGAAGGTTAATCAGTTCATACATCTTTATATTGCTAGTCAATGTTTAGTTTCCGCTGTGTGAAGTCTGTGAGCTTTAATTGGACATAATTTTTAGAGGGATCTATTCACCTCCCCCTCTAGATCCGTCTTCCTGCACTCCGGGACCCAACAATCAACTTACCCAATAAGCATACCTTGTCTTATGGAAATATGAAATTAAGATAGAACTCACCAATGTTATGAAGTTTATGTGCTATGGATTTGCTCATGACCATCCATTTAAAACTCCGAAGGGGCAGATAAATGACATGAACTCATTTAAGCATTTAACCAACAGTTTAACCAGCATTCAGTACTTGTATCAGTCAAAGCCATTTGATATTTCATTAACCAAGCCATTGAGTCATTTCTAACATTCCAAAAACTATTTACAATTGCATGAAACGGTTAGACATTCAATACTCAATTATTTAAAGGATTTAGAATCTTAACCAGCAATTGGTCACATGGCATTTGGTCATCATCAAAACTTCTTAAGCCAAAATCATAACCTACGGGGGTCAACACTCCCCTTAGTGGAACACTTGCACACTCCCTCATATCATCATTTTTATCCTTCCCTTTACATAGGGGTTTTAAAACAACACCAACAAGATGTATACCTTCTTCTAATTTCATCATGCCTATTTCTTTAGGAATTTGTTACTACACTTATTGTTTTCTAATCCATATTTTATTGGTGTTCGTTTTGTTGTTTTCATTTCAAGGATAATTAAGAAGAAGGATCTCTTCATCAGTTGGCCGATTGGATGATAAGATAGGAACCTCACATCTTTCCGCTATCCAAAAAGGTATTTATCATGCAATCACTTCCTTTAATTACTTCTTTGAGGTTCTTAACCTCTGGCGATCACGATCATCTCATCATCTTCTTTTATCATTCCTTATTCTTTGTGCATCCACAAATAAATTGACGATCATCATCAACACACCGATTGATCGATTGTCCTATTTAATTTGTGAGATCTACAAGGGTCTTACAAGAAAGGGAATCAATCTAGAAGAGACGCTTGCTATAGCCAGATGTCTAGTGGTATGTTCTGTGGAAACTCTATATCCTAGGTTAGTCCAATTTTCTATGGAAACATGAAGGTTGAGAAAGAATGTCTCAAGACAGTGGTAAAAGGAATAGAAGTGGTCATCACATAGGCCCTTCTGAATCAGATTTTGGGAGGAGATGGTGAAGGACTCAGACCTAGGAAGACCATAGATAAGGAGAAAAGAAGGCAAATCATTTGCAGTTTCTAGGGTCTGAGGCAGAAAATATAACAACCACCAAGATGGATCCAGAGACGAGAATCATTAATCTTATATTTGGCCATTGTATTCATCTCAGGGGTGGTAGTTACACCCACATGAGTGATATAAATCTTCATATTGTACAAGCTTTGAAGATAAAGGAGAAGATTAATATTGGGGAAATGATATAAAAGGTAATCATGGCCACTATGGAGAGAATTGCCAAGGAAAAGAGTGTTAGCAATAGAGGGGCACTTCTACCATATGGTGCACCTATCACCCTAATCGTTGCTACTTGTGGAATTGATCTGGTAGGGGAAGAAGCAGTGACAGTTAATTCCATAAGTGAAACTAGCTTGTACAAAAAGGGATATGATTTCCAAAATGGCAGATGGATAAGGAAAGCTAGCAAGGGCAAGGAAGCTGCACCTGCTGCTCAAGCACTATAGCCCATTCATGAAGAATCAAATACACAAGTGGTGTAAACTGATGAAGTGCAAGCAGAGCCCGCTCTGGTGGAGGCGTAAAGAGAAGAAGCATCAATAGTCACTTCACCTGAAATAGTAGCAAGAGAATCATTGGTGTATGATTGTTTTAAACTTTTTATCTGGTTTAACCCCTTTTTTGTTTCTTGTACATATACATTTTGTTTCAGAAAAGGTTTTTTGGGGTTGATGGTTTTTCTGGAGTCTTCTCTCTCTGAATCTTCCTTTCACTCGAGGACCTTGGCCGAGAAGAAAAGGGAAAGAGAGGGGGACCCGCACGTGAAAAGGTATTAGGCGATATGCAGGATCGGGTACTGGACGAGATCTCCACCGACCACAAGCAATCGGTGTTTATTTACATTGGAACGAATCCGAATACTACCTTGTTTATTTCATCAGCAAAAAGGGAGATGACACCGTAGTGACCGTGACAGAGGAGGGACCATGCGCACGCTACTCACATAACATCGACATCATGAAAGTGGGAATAAAAGTGTACAATCGTCCACATTTCATAAATAACAAGCCGTGAAAGGCATTTTTAGATAGGTACAAGAGCTCTTCCTTATATTTTAGGCAAGCCACGGGACAAATCCACCAACAGTGACGGTCCCCGGATCATTGCACCGGAAGGGAACTCGACTCCACTATCGTAACATCCCGAGTGGGGCGATAAATTGGGAAATGTCGACTCTGGGCGCAGTACTGCTAGTGTTTAGTTGACTGCGTAAGTCTCTGGGTCGGGTGTTAGAACACCAGCGTGCTGACATGAGCGTACTCGAGGATGGCATGCTTGAACTACGTGTCTCCCGAGCAAGAGTACTTCCCATGGGTGCCACCCCCTCTCCGCAGCACATCTGGGGTTAAATGGGTTTGTAGGAGACCCCAGGGAGTGTGCTCATGCAGGAATGATTGCAAGCTTGGAAGTGCCATGTGCTGTAATAGCTTATGCCACTCTAGTAGGGGAACGGCACTATACTATTGCCAAGGCTTGCAGATAGAAGCTAGCACGACCATTCCTGTAAGGGGAACGGTTAGGATGTAACTGATCCGGAGCAAAACTTGAGTCTGGGATATAGAAGGCATCCGAATCATAACTAACCTGAAGCAAAACTAGATGTAGGTCAGTAGTGGAATAGGACTGGGATGAAATAAATGTCAAGAGGAATCATGGCCGAAGTCAGAGTTAGACGTCGGGTTTCAAAGAGACGGTTGGTATTTACTGTGATGGCTATCTAGTTAGGATAATCCATTAATGGGAGAAGAGTGTAGTTAGGTGAACTGCAATGGATAATGTATATGAAAACAACTGTATAAATTGGGACAGTTGTGTAAGTGGGGACTAGGTAAACTGGGATAGTCGGGAAGCTGTATAAACTGGAGCAGCTGATTGACTGTGCGAACTGTCAGTTTAGGGGTGAAAACAACTGTATCAACTAGGGCAGTTGTGTAACTGGCGGGCTAGGTGAAACGGGTAGATAAACTGGAGAGTAGTTATCTGGGGGAACTGGGTCCACTGGCATAGCTACAACTGTATCAACTGGGAGCAGTTGTGTAACTGGGATCTGAGACTGGAATCACTAAAAAAATAGTGAGTTAATTAGAAGATTGGAGTTGCCGGGAGACTGGAATTGTTGGGAGACTGAGTTAATTGGGAGACTGGAGTGGCCCGCATCGATTAGGGGTGCAAGCTAGGCCAGACCGAATAACTCGGGAAGCTTGGCCATGTGACCATGTGGATTGGACTCAAAAGAGGAATGTTTTATGAACTGGACAGGACTTCTTTACTTTTCGTATAAATATATCAAGAAACTGGCAATGCCCGGGGTAAAGCCTTCTTTCATCTGTCTTCTTTTATCATCAGAAGAAAATATATATATGTTCTTCTCAAAAGATAATATCAATCTTGGCAGCAGCAGAGCAACAACATTACCCAAAGTGTAGAGAGAGCAACCAAAGAAATCAGAATTCTTTCTTCTCCAATGTTCTTCGTGTCTGCAGTGTTCTCTTCATGTGTTTCTTCCTATGTGTCTCTTGACCTTCCCCCACCCCGGTATTTATAGGTGTGGGGAAAGAATGTTGAGGGCGTTGGAACGAGCCGCCCTCACCGAGTGAGGGTGCTGGGCGATGCAGGTGCTCTACCTATCCTTCACCACCGCCCTTAGTTCATCAGGGTGGGGGCGGTGAGCACCCTCAGCTGCTCCAACTGCCCCAGGGAGCGAACTCACTCGTTTTGGCAGTCTGTCAAGGTGGGGAGCGCTGGAACTGGGATTGGCTCAGGGTGGCTGGGAAAGAGGCGCTCAATCTGGCAGTTTGTCAAGGTGGCTGAGAGGAGCACTCATGAGCGCTGGATTGGGGGTTTGGTCGAGGTGAGGGGCACTCGATTGCGGAACGGGTCAGGGTGAGGGGCGCTCAATTTTGAAATGGGTCAGGGTGGATGGGTGCTCGATTTTGAAATGGCTCAAAGCTGTCCTTTGATCAATTTGTCAAGGTGGGGGCACTGGACACCCCTACCTAGACCACTTGGGGGCGGGGAGCGCCCCCACCTGCTCCAAGTGGGCCCTTCGCCCCTATAAGAGGGTCCCCCTCCTCTTTTCTCTTCACACTTCTTCAAAGCTTGGGATTTTTCTGACATTTGTTCTTTTAAACTGAACTGCGGGACGAACTATTGACCCTTGACCATTTTTTTGTCAATTTTTGATGTGAGTATTTAAAGAAATACCTATAAACTTCATATGGTCAACAAATGCCCCCCACGGGACATCGGTCGGAAAGTAGTGACAGCAGATGGCCCGTGTGTTTTGTCTACCCCATTGATTTTTACTTTGTCATTGTAACAACGTTCCAGCACCATGTCTTGTTCTGGGAGTGATCGCCGGGCAGCAGGGACATCACAGCAAGAGGCCCAAAGAGTCCCTACTATACATCGCATGGGACTGTTTATGCCTCCCTTTTCTCCTGCAACCCTCACACTAGAGATCTTCAACACCATGGATTGTGGGCACCGCTGGGTGGCTGAAGGAGTGGTTGCTGAGGCTGGCGAGGGAGAGGGGATGGTGGAGCTCCGTAGGCTCAGACGTGTGGGGAAACTATGGAGTTATGATCGCTCTAGCTTCTATCCTCATCATTTTCCTTTAGATCGACACCTCTGTGCCTTTTCACAGAGTTTCATACCGACGGGGATGGAAAGTGATGACCCCCTGGTATCCAGTGAGCGCAGTCGGGTGGAAGTGGCAATTTTGCAAGATCAGGACAGTTTGCTCGGAACATGCAGTCCTTCCGACCCCAGCTTTTCGATGGGATTAAAATGGCCCATGGAGTTTTCGGACATGGAATCCTCGGGGTTCTTTGCGTAGCACGAAGATTTACGTGTTCGGGTCCTGTCACTATTTCTAGCGAGCTGGGACTTGGACTGCCATCATTGGGTGGCCCATGAGCACATTTCTGGTGTGGCACTAGCACCTTTTGGCCGAGAGTATATTAAAGACAGTTACGACCCATTGTGCATGCTGGACGGGATCCTTTGACTGACTGTGGCAAGCTGGTATGATAAGTGGGCCATGGTGCCCTCTCACCATTATCATCAGGGGCCATAGAGTGGCTCATGGGGGTTCTTCACTATTATCGGGTGCCTTTGGAGGAAGTAGAAATTAGGCATGCGGTAATAGTTGCCTTATATTGATATCCTTTGAACACAGGATTGCAAGCGCTGGTGGAGCGTTTCAACCGCAAGTGGAATACTTTCATCACTGCGGAGGGAGAAACCGCACTAGATTTAAGGTCTTTCCATTGGGTTTCGGGACTTCCCATCACAGGCCACATGTATGAGGAGATAGTACTGGATGAATTGCATCGGAAAAGAACTGCTGGGGCAGGGCAGTATGAGATCGGCTTCAGCTACCGATATTTGCTGAAGGTGTGGAGGGATCTGGCCTGATCTAGCAAAGGCAAGTCCACCAAAGCGGGCTGTGTGACATTGAATGTCTGGATTCATCACTTTTATAACGGTCTTTTCTACTTCTATGAGGGTTTTGCCACGGATGGGGCTCTGTCGGACCACTATGAACAGCTGGAGATCAATGTAGGGCGTCACCCTCGTCATCTATATGTGCCGAGAAAAGGCTGGAACCCCCATGGTCTCCCAAACATCAAATATTTGGCCGCTTATTTAGCATACTGGCTCTCCACTTTTGTATGCCCCTTCAGGGAAGAGGGGACCCTGCGAGCAGAGGTATTATATCTGGCGTGCCTACTAGCCGAAGGATAGAGATTGGCCTTAGCTCCTATAGCATTGGCCAATATATATCATTCACTGGGAGTTTAAACCAGCCATCCCAATCCCAGAGAGAAGAAAGTACATCTGCCACTCTACTACTTAAGCATTTGGATTGGTTTGCTATTTTCGAGCTTTGCAGCCAGTATTAAAGTGGGGAATCTGGGAGCGTCACTTCTCATCAGGTTTCTTAATCAGGCAGAGGCTGACACGCAACATCATCTTTCAAATGCTCGTCGTAGTCTAGCCTCCCTACCGTTGGGTGACAGTATAGGGCAGTCTTTCAACTGTTGTTCCCTACATCACCGCCCTTCTGTAGTTGAAGAAAAAGGCAGGCTGGTCTACCGACGCCCTTACCAGACAAACATGGGGGCCCCGGTTATGACTGACTGGGTGCAAAGTACTCGCCCCAATGTTCTAGTGTTGCATCGGGGAACTGCAGTTATCTTGGAACCGTATTACCCACATCGCTTCGGCCGCAATTTTGGCTATGATCAATTGGTCATGTCGAGCTTAGAATTTGTGTTGCCGCATCAGTTGTATCGTCAGAAAGATGCCCACATAGTTGCAGCTTCGTGGTTTCAATTTCTATATCGCGGTGATGGGGGCCAGTAGGTATTCCCTCCTCAAGACCAGCAAGGAAAGATGGATGTGCACTTCGCTCGATGGTGGCTCGAGCGAAGCAGTGTATTTCATCAATCGACCCAGGCTATCAAGAAAGCTGAGGAAGCTCGACTGACGAAGGAGGATCTACTGCCGACAGACATCGAAGTTGACGTGAAACAAAAAAAAATGGGGTCTATCATTTCATTCTTGTTTTTTTTCTAGAAATATTTTTTATCATTTCTTTCTTTTTTTTCCTTTTTTCCTTTTTTGCTTATTTTTCATTTTTTTCTATTTCATTTTCTTTCCCAAACCTCTCATTTTTTTCTAGAAAAATTCATCACCCCATTTTTTTCCTAACCTTCTCTGCCACCCCTTTCTTCAATTTTTTTTTCTTTCTCAAAAGAACATAACGATAGAGAGATAAAGAGAGAGATAAAGAGAGATAAAGAGAGAGAGAATCGAGAAAATGGGAGGGTGACGTCAGAGAAAGAAAAGGAGAGAGAACATGGCAAGCCATGCACATGCACCTCACATAGCACTCTTTCTTTGCACTTTTTGTTTTCACTTGTTTTGTTGGTCTGCTACGGAGGCTAAAAAGAAAATGAGAGAGTGGGAGAGGTGGAGAGAGAAATGATAGAGTGAGAAAGAGAGAAGAATGACGGGGGAGGGGTTGTGCTTTATTGTTTTTTTCACTCATAGTTACAACAACTAAACATAGAGAGAGAGAGGGGGGGGTAAGAACGGCGCTGCGAATGCTCTGGGCGGTGCCTGTGGCGGGAGCCCACAGGGGATGGTCGAAGGGTGCTGCTGGCGAGGACCGGCTGGGAAGGGTTGATAGCGGCGTGCCGTTTGATGTGTGCGTAGGCCTAGGTGGACCCGTTGGTGGGGGGAAGCGCCGTCGAGGGTTGAAGGGGGTGGGGGGGGCGTAGATCTTGGAGCGGGCTGTTACTGTTGCTATTGTCGGAGCCTCCTGCCTCGCCGTGCTCGCCGGTGGGTCACCCTCCGACTGAGGCAGTCATCTTGTGGTGGGCTTGAGGGTGGCACAACTTGTTGGTTATGGAGGAGCTAGCCCGTCGTCAAGAAGCTGGTGCGTCTGCTAGCGCCGGTGGCTTGGCTCACCTGCGCGACGTGGCTAGGCTTCCTCGACGGTCTGTGCGAACGGAGGCATTGAAGGGGGCCACATGCGGGAGGGGCAGACGGGAGGGTGGCTGCTGGGTTTGAGGACACCTGGTGGGCAGTGGTGATCGGCCAGAATAGGGCCACCGGTGGCGACATTCGGCTCTTCCTTTAGCGGTGACTCTGTAAGGTGGGATGACGAGCGAGGGAAGCGTAGGGAAGCAAAGAAGATGGCGGTGGTGGTAGTGCTACAAGATGGTGTGTTGGGCGGCTTGGTACAATGGTGGTGATTGCTCAGGAGTGGGAGAACAGGGAAGGGGGGGGGAGGTGGCCGGTGGACTCAAAGGGGCTTCAGAGGCTTACGGTGGCTGTGATGGTTGGGGAGCACAAGGGCGGTCGGTGGCTTCACAGGTGGTGCAGTGGTTGACGTTACGTAGGGCGTAGATGGCGGAGGCTATGGCAGTGGAGGGTGGATGGCATGGTTGAGGAAGGTTTCGTGCATGTGTTGGAGGAGGTGGAAGGGGGCGGATGATGGCACTGGTGGAGAGTGCAGTGGAAAATGATGACTAGGAGGAGCGGCAGGAGTGGGGTTGGGTGCCGCGGTGGTGTGCAGAGAGAGACAAGATGGCAAACAAGGGCATTAATGGGTACCTGGTGGAATGGTGGCCGGGCTGGCTACTAGCATAGAGGAATGCCAGTGTGCTTCATCTAGCTTGGGGCCACGGCAGGGCGTGCTACAGAGTGCACGAGGCAAGATGCGGCTGGGCGGTCGTCGGCAGCTTTGTGTAGGGTGAGGGCGAGCGTGGAGTGGGGCGGTGGCTATTTTCGGATGGGGGGAGGTATGCGGAGGCCAACAGAGGCTGGGGGCTGCTTGGTGGTTGTAGCAGTGATTGTGGTGGAGGCTGAGATGGTGGTAGTGGAGGAGGGCGGAGGCAGTAGGAGAGAAGTGAGAGAGAGAGGAACAACGGCTAGTGAGTGGTGGGGTTCTCAGATGGGAGGGCAGGGATGCATGGCGATGGGGGGTTGGGTTTTCAGATGGGGCAAGGAGCATGGTGGCGGGGAGGGGCTGGGTTCTGAGATGGGCCGGGTGCAAGGCAGTGGGGAGGGACTGGGTTCTCAGACGGGCAGGGTGCATGAACATGGAGACGGGGAAGAGTAGTGGCAGATGATAGGCAAGGAGGATGGAGGGAAAGTGGTATATGGTGGATCGAAAGGGGCATCTCACCCCATCTCCTTCTCGGAGAAGAACAAAGGCATCAAGGCTTCACACCTCACGTGGGTATCTTCCAAAATTTTTATATTCAACTTATTTTTTTTCAAAGATTACATGACTATTTTATAGACTACACAAAGAAGACCAATAGACAACTCATTAAAATCTCAACTAACACCTAACACCAACTCTCTACTCATCATAACTCTAGTGGGAAGACTAAAAGACACTAATAAAAAAGACTCTTACATGATGGTTGTAGATATATCTTATTTCCTAGAAAAACACACATATTAGGCCCACTAATGTGGCCCATTAACATAAAACACTTAAAATAGCAAATATAGTTTGATAGTTGCTGACATTGCTTGACGGCCCCGTGACGATCCCATCAAACCCCTCTACTTGGAGGAGGTTCGACCTCGAACCGTAGGACCTTTGCTTGGAGTCGGTAGTGGCGTCGACGACAGCACTGGTGGGTGGCGAAGATGGATGGCAGAGGAGGATGGATTTGGAGCTTCGAATGGGTTCTCGCACCCATCCCCATCTCAGGGACGATGCACCCGAAGCTTCAAACTCTCCATGTTCAAGACGGCGGTGGAGATGGGTGGTAAAGACGGATAGCAGAGGAGGACGGATCTGGAGCTTCGAATGGGGTCTCGCACCCATCCCCATCTCAAGGATGATGCACCCGAAGCTTCAAATTCTCCCTCCATGATGGAGCGGACTTGGCCAAGGACCTGACTTGTGAGAACAAGTGGACAACTTGCTCTGATACCATCTGACGTGAAACAAACAAAAATCGGGGTCTATGATTTCGTTCTTCTTCTTTTTCTAGAAATATTTTTTTATCATCTCTTTCCTTTTTTCCTTTTTTGCTTCTTTTTCCTCTTTTTTTTCTATTTCATTTTCTTTCCCGAACCTCTCATTTTTTTCTAGAAAAATTCATCACCCCATTTTTTCCTAACCTTCTCTGCCACCCCTTTCTTCCATTTTTTTCTTTCTCAAAAGAACATAACGATAGAGAGATAAAGAGAGAGAGAAAGAGAATAGAGAAAATGAGCTGGTGACGTGAGAGAAAGAAAAGGAGAGAGAACATGGCAAGCCATGCACATGCAACTCACGTCGCTCTCTTTCTTTGCACTTTTTTTTTCATTTCTTTTGTTGGTCTGCTACGATGGCTAAAAATAAAATGAGAGAGTGGGAGAGGTGGAGAGAGAAACGATTGAGTGAGAAAGAGAGAAGAATAACGAGAGGAGGGGCTGTGCTTTCCTATTTTTTTTCACTCACAGTTACAACAACTAAACATAGAGAAAGAAAGAGAGAGAGAGAGAGAGAGAGAGAGGTAAGAACGGCACTACGGATGCTCTAGGCTGTGCCTGTTGTTGTGCCCCTTGTGCTTTGATGATAGGGTGTTGTTGTTTTGATGATGGCAACTCAAGGAGTCACCACATAAGATGGCAAATCAATGAGTCACAACTTAAGTATGATGTTGATCAGTGCATCTATGTTCGTGCATCCCATGTTACTACTTTCGATATACTCAGTGCATCATCTTAAGTCATGCATATATATAGTCTGTGCACTGCTTCGTAGGTTTGTACAACCGTTGCTGGTATGAATGTTTAAGTCCATGCATCATTTCATCAGCAAGTCTGTTCATCGTCTTGTCGCATGTATGCGAAGTCTGTACATTCTTCACCCGGCATTCAAAGTCTATACATTCTGTTGCACACCTAATGTTCGTGCCTGAATACTAAGTCTGCACACGGGTGCCCTGATGACTTAGCAAGTCTATACATTCTTGCATCGTTGTGCTTCACGCATACACAAAGTCTGTACATCGTCTTGTCATAGGCACAGAAAGTCTATACATCCATTCGCTAATAACTGAGCAAGTCTATACATCCGTCAGCTCAGCTCATGGCTTAGTCAGTGCAATCCATGTTCATTGTGCATGTGTGCATACCGCTACTGGTATGAGTGTTCAAGTTCATGCATCATCACACCAGCAAGTCTATACATCGTTGTCGAAAGCACGCAAAGTCCATACACTCCTTGATGGCATGCCTGTGCATTCACCTTCATTGTGCATGCTTTGTTACATGCATACTACACTACACACTAGCAAGTCTATACATGCTTAGTTTAAAATCTCAAACCTACTCGATGCATCTTTTTCTTTTCCTTCAGATTGATTCGAACTGATATCAAGTTTTATCTGACATGACTCATGTTCGAGAAGCTTAGTATGGACACATGATCCAAGAATGGAGATGGCTCAGGATCGTGACACGTGTAATGTAGTGAGCTGAAATGCTTCCACGTGGTCAAGGTATTCGGGCGGGAATAGTGGAGAGCACATGCCCCACCTCTATGCTGCTATAAAAGGAAGACTTCTCCATCTGGAGAAGATGATCGTAAATATACTTCAGAGGAGTAAAAGCAGAGAGAGCCTGCACGATCCAGAGAGAAGAGAAACAGAAAGAGAGAGAGTAGCAGAGAAGAAAAGAAACGATTTGGAGAGAAGAGAAAGAGAGAAAAAGATAGAAGGAGAGTGAAAAGAGAGATAGAGGGTTCGTGAAGAAGAAGAGAGAAGACTTCATTGAAGATCTGTTATCTGTTGGCTCTTGGATCAGATCCAGACCAACCTACTCCATGAGAGCCACACCTGCATTTCATTGATTACAGCTTTCAGTCGCTGTTACTTCTTGTTTCATGTTTTCATTTTAAACCTTTCTTTCAAGCTGTGAGTCAGCAGAGCAAGCTGTGATGCTCAGCAGGCAAGGTGGTTACCTTGGACAGCAAGCTGTGATGCTCAGTGGGATAGCAAGCTGTGATGCTCAGCGGATGGCAAGATGTGAGGCCCAGCTGATGTAGGCAAGCTGTGTTGCCCAGCCGTTCAAGCTGTGAGTCAGCAGGAATCCACACTCGAGTTGAGTGTGGGGTGGACGTAGGTCTACGGACTGAACCACCTAAAAATCTTCTATGCAGTGGTTTGATTTATCTGTTTTCATTGTGTTTTGCTAGATGTATGCTTAGGCTCGATGTGTTCTTTCATCTAGTAAGATGTATGCTTAAGTGTGCTCCTAGTGTTTGTTCATTAGTTGAATAGACAATCTGATCGATTGGGATTTTAGGTAATGATTTTTCAATCAGTCCTTGGTAGCTCATTAGCAATTTTATTTGGGCAAGTTTTGTAAAAGATCCATTCACCCCCCTTTGGATCTACTTCCGCGTGTCACCCGACTCAACACCTGTGGCGGGAGCCTATAGGGGATGGTCGAAGGGTGCTTCCGGCGAGGACCGGCTGGGCAGGGTTGATAGCAGCGAGCCATCCAGTGTGTATGTAGGCCCAGGTGGACCCGTCGGTGGGGGGGTAGCACCGTCGAGGGATAAAGGGGGCAGGGGGCAGTCGTAGATCTAGGAGCGGGCTATTACTGTTGCTTTTGTCGAAGCCTCCTACCTCGCCGTGCTAGCGGGTGGGTCACCCTCCGACTGAGGTAGTCGTCTTGCGGCGGGCCTGAGGGTTGAACAGCTTGTTGGTTGTGGTGGAGCTGGCCCATCGTCAAGGAGCTAGTGCGTCTGCTAGCGCCGGTGGCTTGGCTCACCTGCGTGACGTGGCTAGGATTCCTCGATGGTCTATGCGAACAGAGGCATTGAGGGGGGCCACATGCGGGAGGGGCAGACGGGAGGGTGGCTGCTGGGTAAGAGGACACCCGACGGGCAGTGGTGATCGTCCAGAATAGGGCCGTCGGTGGCGACGTTCGGCTCTCCCTTCAGCGGCGACTCTGCAAGGTGGGACGACGAGGGAGGGAAGGGAAGGGAAGCAAAGAAGATGGCGGTGGTGGTAGTGCTGCATGATGGTGTGCTGGGCAGCTTGGTACAACGGTGGTGATTGCTCAGGAGTGGGAGAACAGGGAAGGGGGGGGAGGTGGCCGATGGACTCCATAGGGCTTCAGAGGGTTATGGTGGCAGTGATGGTTAAGGAGTACAGGGGCGGTCGGTGGTTTCACAGGTGGTGCAGTGGTTGACGTTGCGTGGGGTGTAGATGGCGGAGGCTATGGCAGTGGAGGGTGGATGGCATGGTTGAGGAAGGTTTCGTGTATGAATTGGAGGAGGTGGAAGGGGCCAAATGATGGCACTGGTGGAGAGTGCAGTGGAGATTGATGACTAGGAGGAGCGTCATGAGTGGGGTTGGGTGCCGCGGTGGTGTGCAGAGGGAGACAAGATGGCGAACATGGGCATCAATGGGTGTCGGGTGGAATGGTGGCCGGGGTGGCTGCTGGCACCGAGGAATGCCGGTGTGCTTCTTCTAGTTTGGGGTCATGGCAGGGCGTACTGTAGAGTGCACGAGGCAATATGAGGCTGGGCGGTCGCTAGCAGCTTTGTGTAGGGTGCGGGCGAGCGTGGAGTGGGGCGGTGGCTGTTGCCAACGGGGAGGAGGCATGGGGAGGCCAACGGAGGCTGGGGCCTACTTGGTGGTTGTAGTAGTGATTGCGGTGGAGGCGTGGTAGTGGAGGAGGGTGGCGACGGCGGGAGAGAAGTAAGAGAGAGAGGAATAGCGGCTGGTGAGTGGCGGGGTTTTCAGACGGGAGGGCCGGGATGCATGGCGATGGGGGGGCTAGGTTTCCAGATGGGGCAGGGTGCATGGTGGCGAGGATGGGCTGGGTTCTCAGACGGGCAGGGTGCATGGCAGTGGGGACGGGGAAGAGCGGTGGCGGATGATGGGCAAGGAGGATGGAGGGAAGGTGGTAGACGGTGGATCGAAAGGGGCATCTCATGCCGGGGCATCTCACCCCATCTCCTTCTCGGAGAAGAACAAAGGCATCAAGGCTTCACACCTCACATGGGTATCTTCCAAATATTTCATATTCTACTTGTTTTTTTTTTCCGAAGATTACATGACTATTTTATAGACTCCACAAAGAAGACCAATAGACAACTCATTAAAACCTCAACTAACACCTAACACCTACTCTCTACTCATCATAACTTTAGTGGGAAGACTAAGACACTAATAAAAAAGACTCTTACATGATGGTTGTGGATATATCTTATTTCCTAGAAAAACACACCTATTAGGCCCACTAATGTGGCCCATTAACATAAAACACTTAAAATAGCAAATATAGTTTGATAGTTGTCGGCATTGCTTGACGACCTCGTGACGATCCTTTAAGACGCTGACTTTCTTCGAGCTCACTTTCTTGACATCCGGGGAGATGTTGAAAGAATCTTACATTCCTGGCAACATGGAGGGTGCTCTCGCCTAGTTGAGCATGCCACTTATATAGCGGCGCTTCACCCCCTCATACGCGGGGCCGGGGGAGCTGGACAGTCTTCCGGCTCACGGCGAAGGCAATCTGCCAGACCTCGGGCTTACTTCTGGCTGGACCACTTCCTGGTGAGCTGTCAATTTCATCGGGATCGGAAGTGGAAATCTAGATCGCTACCCACGGGCTTGGTTGCTGGAGATATGGTGTAACGCTTGAGAATTTTCTAGAAGTTTTCTTGATTTAAATATAATTTATTAAGTATTTAAAAAGGCTAAATGGGCTATTAAATAAATTAAGGGGCCCTATATTAACTAAAGGGCTAAGCCCACTTAAATTGTGCCCAAATACCAATTTCCAAGACCTTTAGGCCCAAACCCATTACTAAAAACGTAATTTGGGCAATTTACGAATTTAAAATGGGATAAATAGATCAACTAAAGGGATAAATAGGAGATAAATAGAAAAATCCAAAAATTTTGGATTAAATGCCAGATGGCAGTCTATCGCTAGACCGCCACTTCCTAGAAACGGTCCAGATCGGACCGCTACCATATTCCCTGAACAGAAGGGTTAGAAGCATGGAAAATGGGATTTTTCCCATCCCAATCCCTATGATACGAAGCTACCTGGCATGTAAACTTGGTCTAGGACTCTTGGAGATCAATCCTACTCCAAATTTAGACTCCTAGTTGGATCTAAAACCTCAAACCCTAGCCCACTCTATAAATAGAGCCCAGATTCGACCTGCGCAAACCTTACTTTTGGCTCACATATTTCGAAGGTAAGGCATCGTCAACTCAGGGTAAGCCTTTGGAAGTTTTTCTTCTCCTTTGTATTTTCTAACTTCTCTCCAAATTTCGTGACAGGCTAGGAGATCAAGCCGTTGAGAAGTTAGAGTGCCTGCAAGTTGCAGTTTCTCTGTAGAGCGAACAGGAATAAATGTGTCTGTCCAGTGAAGACTCAAAGTTTAGGAACCCTAAATGAGGTATTTACAGGTTAACCATTTTGAGTTATTTGTTGCCCTTTATGTCTTTTTACTTCTCTCCAAATTTCGTGAATTTAGTTAAAGTGGTTAAGGGGATAGAGGGACGGGAAGTTGCAACTTTAGCGTAGGACGTGCAGGAACTAGATCATTCTTCCAGCAACAAATTACAAGTCTAGGGATAAAATTAAAGGTAGGTAATCTCATGATTGCCACAAACATCAAGTTAGGAGTAAAAGCCCACTATTTTCTCGTGATTTCATGCTTTCTATAGGTCATATTTCATGTTTTTCTATCACTACGCACTTAGGTTAATTCTGCATGCATATCTGTGCACTCTAATCGCAAACCCATGCATTTCCATGATTTAGCTTTGTTATAGCATGTTTTATCCTTTTGTCAGCATGTTTTCCATGCAGCTATTGCCCTAGAATAGGCCTTACACGCCCTGTTTACTTCATCTCTGTTGAAGACAAGGAAATAGTCCATCAGAGACCGCCACTACGAATATGCGGTCCCAGATAGACCACCACCATCAAGAAACGGTCCTTCCTAGATTGTCTTCTGGTTTCTATGTTATTCTTACTGTTAACCCTAAACGGAACGTAGAACGACTCTTATAAATACATGTTAAACCTAAGTTATTAGGCTTTATTCCCAGTTTTGACTTCATATTCATGATATTGATTATATTATTCATCTACCATGATAGAATTCATGTCCTACATGTTTTATAAACCTATTTTAAACTTATGCTAATTTCATGCTAAAACCATATATTCGTGTATTAAAGTTATTTCATATGGTTTATAGAGCTTGATTTATTGATGATTTGATTGCTGTTTCTACACGATTCACTCTCATCTTTGAGTCTTTCTTAAAGTACATGGCACGTATTCTGGTACGATGTCATTAGTTACACTTGAACTTATAGGCACACTCTCTTGGACTTGTGATCCTCTCTATTGGATATTCCTTCTACCGGACTAGGTGATCTTGTTTCAAGGCCTCTGTAAGTTTCCGCGAGCCTGGGATTCCCACTAGGACGCCAAGATTGTTGAACCCTAAAAGCCCAATGGATTAGAAAGCTCATACCGGCATTTTTTCTGCACCCTGGCTAGTTGCGGCCATCAGGCGACCGCCACTATCAAGTAGCAGCCTTCCCGTGACCGCCTTCTGCCAGATTAACCTTGCGTCGACTCTTTGAAGAAACGGTCCTTACCTGACCGCTATTTCAAGAAAACGGTCATGGATTGACCGCCTTCTCAAGAAATGGTCCAGACATGACCGCTTGCTGTCTCAGTGTGTTTAACCCGAGGTTTGACCCACATGTTGATTTTCCTACATTCCTAGATGGTCTATGGATTATCTGGAACCCAAACCCTTTTCAATAAGTTATTAATGAATTTTGGAAACAAATGAATGTACCGTTATGCTACCGAATTCCTACCGTGGCATGACCTTGTTCTTGATTCGACTTTGAACTCACATGTTCTTATTTAGTGCACTCTTACCTTGGTTTACTTATCATGAATCCTATTGTTTGACTTGTTAATTGCTTGCCATACTTTATTGATATACTCGTGGAAGTAGCTTGATTTATAACGTGAAGATGCAAGAGCGGGCACGGATAGTGTCCAAGGGCTCGACACTAGCCCCCTCGGCGGATGGCCGGAAACATACTATAAACCATGGGGTATGATGAACACTGGCGTCGCATTGCGTCGGGAGTATTTTTTTTATAAATGGGTGAAAACCGCGAGGCTCATTACAAACTATACTTGCTTGATTAAGTGACTTTCTAGTGCATAGCCTTTATGGTTATGAAAAGTGCATTCTCGTTACATTCTCGTTGATGAAAGGTCATACTATATTCATGCTTGATTTATCTTGTTCACATAATCTTGGACTATCCTATTCCTATTACTAGTCGTTGTTTTAATGTTATACACATGATTTATCGCATTTTCATTTATCTTACTTTCTAGAGCTAAAATGCTAATTAGTTAAATATTGCTTTCATGTTGATACGAAGATACCTATTGGGCAAGTTTGCTCATTCCTACTTTTCTAATCTTTTCAGGAAATTCAAGTGAGTCGGATTTGGACTATGCTAGTGATGGGTCCGAGAGCGAATGATGGATCGAGAAGAGACGTAGAACTGTCAAAGAGGCTAGTCGTGTTATGTAATTTCATTTTTTTCTTCAGTCTAGTAATGAGAAGAGTCGACATTATGTAAACTTTTGATTATTATAAATAAAAGTTGGATTTTGGTTAATTATTGTGCATTCCTCTTTATGTGTGAATGTTTAGCGCTCTGATTATCTTGATTGCGAGAGGCTTATCTTGCTGGTTGTTCATGTCCACGATATTACTTCTGCTGTACATATATCTCGGGACGTGACAGTTAAAGTGGTATCAAAGCCTAGGCATAAGTAAGTCCTAGGAAAATGTCATGTCATAGGCTAAGTCCAAGGATTAAGGACCCATACCTATAAACTAGGAAGAAATTTCCAAACCCATGCGAGATCGGGTAGAGCCCGGGATGAGATAGTTATTTAGAAATTATCCATAGATTAACTCTCTTGCCTTCCATAGGAAAATAATTAAGTGTTTATGTTCTCAGGCACCTTATTCTCGAATTGGCTCACCGTGCAAATTAGGAAGTGATGCAACAAACTGTTGCGAGCCTCACCCAAGACCTCCAAACCATGGCCCAAGCCGGCGCTCGGGTAGGCGCTGGTGATTTACATCAGAATTTTTGGAGTTTGAACCCTCCGCGATTTTCTGGATCCTCCAACCCCGATGAAGCTAGAAATTGGATCGACGAGATGAACATGATATTTGAGGTCATGCAATGCACCGACCAAGAGAAGGTCCGTCTCGTCACATTCCAACTAAATAAAGATGCACGTACTTGGTGGAAATCCGCCTTGGCACACCTTCAAAACGCACAACTTACATGGGAGGAGTTTCTTACACTCTTCCTAACAACATATTTCTCCGAGCATGTCAAAGATAGGAAGGCTACAGAGTTTGCCTCCTTAAAGCAAGGCATGATGTCCGTGGCAGAATATGAGTTACAATTCTCAAGGTTAGTCCCATATGCTCCGCATCTTATTGGCACGGATATCCAGAAGGCCAACCGATTTATGGATGGGTTAAGGCCCGACTTTATTCAACAACTGGGTCCACAGAATATCTGGGCCTATACGGAGATGGTTCAGTGGGCATATCTATGCGAACGGACCCTGGAGAAGGTCGAGAAGTTTAGGGGCAAGGGAGAAGAGTCTGGGCAAAAACATGATAGGCGGAAAGAAAAAGAAGGAAGGTTTAGTATCCCGGAGGATCACGAACCCCATAATAATAGGAAGAGGTCCCGTAATGGTAATGGTAATGGTAATGATAATGGTAATGGTAATGGCAAGGGTAATGGAAGAAGGAACGGCAATGGAAATGGCAAGAGTAAAAGGGCCAAGGAAAATGAAGAAAGGCAAGTCATGGCGGCTTGCTCATTCTATGAGAAGTTCAGTCATTCGGCCGAAGAATGTTGGAAGCGACTCGGCGCTTGTTTACGATGTGGAAGCCGAGAGCATCGCATGCCTACATGCCCCCTCATAAAGGAACAGTCCTCAAGGGATAATAATGGACGAAGGCAACAAGGCCGATTAAATGCCATATTAGACGATGAGGGTAAAGCGACCCAAGGTACCATCTTGACTTATCCATATTTATCATAGCCTTAATTATGCAATAGATAAACTACATGTAAAACACACTCTCCATAAAACTAATGAAATGAATTTGGGGACCAAAATTTTCTTAAGTGGGGGAGGGTGTAATGCCCGAGAATTTTCTAGAAACTTTCTGGATTTAAATATAATTTATTAAGCATTTAAAAAGACTAAATGGGCTATTAAATAAATTAAGGGGCCCTATATTAACTGAAGGGCTAAGCCCACTTAAATTGGGCCCAAATACTAATTTTCAAGACCTTTAGGCCCAAGCCCATTACTAAAAACGTAATTTGGGTAATTTACGGAGTTAAAATGAGATAAATAGATCAACTAAAGGGATAAATAGGAGATAAATAGAAAAATCCAAAAAATTGGATTAAATGCCACATGGCGGTCTATCACCAGACTGCCTCTTCCTAGAAACGGTCCTGATTGGACCGCTACCATATTCCGTGAACAGAAGGGTTAGAAACGTGGAAAATGGGATTTTTTCCATCCCAATCCCTATAATTCGAAGCTACATGGCGTGTAAACTTGGTCTAGGACTCTTGGGGATCAATCCTAATCCAAATTTAGACTCCTAGTTGGATCTAAAACCTCAAACCCTAGCCCACTCTATAAATAGAGCCCAGATTCGACCTGCGCAAACCTTACTTTTGGCTCGCGTATTTTGAAGGTAAGGCGTCGCCAAATCCGGGTAAGCCTTTGGAAGTTTTTCTTCTCCTTTGTATTGTCTAACTCCTCTCTAAATTTTGTGATAGGAGATCAAGCCGTTGAGAAGTTAGAGGGCCTGCAAGTTGCAGTTTCTCCGTTTAGCGCACAGGAACAAACGTGTATGTCCAGTGAAGACTCGAAGTTTAGGAACCCTAAACGAGGTATTTCCAGGTTAACCCTTTTGAGTTATTTGACCCCCTTTATGTCTTCTTACTTCTCTCCAAATTCGTGAATTTAGTTCAAGTGGTTAAGGGGATAGAGGGACGGGAAGTTACTGCTTTAGCGTAGGACGTGCAGGAACTAGATCATTCTTCCAGCAAGAAATTACAAGTCTAGGGATAAAATTAAAGGTAGGTGTTGGCACCGGCTTATTTTCTCGAATTAATCGAGGATTAAGCATAGGGAAATACTCCCTAAATAGAGCAAAATGGCACATCGCCAAAGTTGCTCTACCAGTCGAGTTGTGCTCAAAAATCGAGACGTGTCGCCGAGTCAAGCGGCGTAACATAACAACCGGGCATCAACCCCGAGCAAATGGCACTATGCCAGCCAGTTTCTTGACAACCGGGTCAGTTTCGGGATTCGGGACAACCTGCCGTACCTTACGGCACTCTGTGAAGATTCAAGGATCACCCCCGAACACCCTGCATACGGTATTATACCGCCGACGCTTCAACAACCGGGTTAACTCGGGACTCAGAACAGCCTGCCGCATAAGGCGAATCTTCACCGAGGAGCGAGGGTCACCCCGACCACCAGAAAAATGCCATCATCATGTCGACGCCCCAGTGACCGGGCCCAAGCAAGGGTCCTAACCAGCTAGCCATGACCCGTGGCAACATTAGCAAACGATCGGGCCCACCCTCGAGCACTCAGTTTGCGGGTTTACCCATGTTCAACATAGCTACCCGAGCCGACCCGGGGGCACCCTGACTACAAGCCACGCCATGTGGCACCCAACAAGAAGGCCGGGGTCTACCCTCGAGTCGCCTCCCTCCAGCCCTCTGAAGTCAAAGGAAGACCCATCTAGGCCAATCGCAAGCTTTAGAAGCTCACAGCAACCTTATACGGCCCACGCAAGCGTGTCGGGAATTTCCCCAAGCACCTGGTGGGCACGTATACTCCAGCCACTCTATAGCAAGCCAGAGCCCAACTCGGGACTCCCAGCAACCCATCGCATCATGCACCACCATCATGCGCCCTCGCACGCGGACCGACCTGTGCGGTCAGGTCGCGGGGGTCAAGGGGGCAGCACCCCTCGCGGGGGTTTCTGGGGGCGGAGCCCCCGGAAGAAAATCTCTATTTATAACGGGTCAAATCCCAGTCTAACCCTCAGTCAAACCCCAGTCAAACTCGTGGTCAAGCCCACAGTAAACCCTAGTCAAACCCCAGTCAAACCGGCCTAAACCCCCCCCCTGGGGGAGGGTTTAGGCAGACCAGCCTCACCCCCAAGGCCGGTCCGCCTAAACCCTCATTACAATAAAAAAAAGAAATATTTTTTAATTAAAGAACACCCAACCTAGTCCGCCTAAACCCCCCCTGGGGGTGGGTTTAGTCGGCCCAGCCTCACCCCCAAGGCTGGTCCGCCTAAACCCCCATAAAATAAAACAAAAAAATCTTTTTTTAATCACAAAAAGCCCCTAGTCTGCCTAAACCCATGGTTTAGGTGGACTAGCCTAGCCCCTTGGGTTGGTCCGCCTAAACCCTCCCCAAATAAAAAAGAAGTTTTTTAATGAGAAAAAAAAACCCCTCCGTGAGGGGTTTAGGCGGACCAAACCAGTCCCTTGGGCTGGTCCGCCTAAACCCCCCTTGGGGGAGGGGTTTAGGCGGACCAGACCAGCCCCTTGGGCAGGTCCGTCTAAACCCTTCCTCCCCCACTCCATAACAAAAAAAAAGTATTTTTTAGGGTTTACCCGGACCAAACCCAGCCCTCAACTTGGTCTGGGTAAACCCCTTCCACCCCTTCACCTTCCACTATAAAAGCCCCCCTTAGGGAGCTACATGGAATGCAATGAATGGAATTCAAGAACCTATGACCTAACCGTTGCACCGTCGGAGTTCCTCTGCAGGCGCCCAGCAAGGGTCATATGCAGACTGAGAGGAACTAAGTGCGCGCGCAGTTGGCGTTTTGATCTACTTGTACATGCCGAGGGTATGTCTCAAGTACTCCCCTCGCACGTCGTCTAGCCATCGCACACAGGTCCATCCGTGCCGCACATAAGGCATTATGACAACGGCGAACACACCCGTATCCCGGGTCCGCCAGTGTATGACAACCCATGGTGGCTACGCATACGTCATGATGCCGCACCAACTTCAAAAATAGAACCGCGTGCCCACTGCTCGCCCTGAGCTAGCCGTCGACCGCTCTGACTGATGACTCGAGTTAGCCGGACCCTGGCCCAGGAGTAATATTCCTGGGGCCGGCCTCGACTCCCCAGCATGATGAAATTCGCCTTCTGAGGTCCAGACTCGACTGCTCACCTTGAGCCGCGTCCAACCTCCGTCAGGCGCCAACCCACGACCGCCCCTGCCACCTAGGCCGTCGGGCTTGTCTTGATCTCCTCATGGAGAGCCTCTACAAAACACACAGATATCCGCCTTATTACGCATTGACCCGAGGACCGACCTGCGCGTCGAAATTGTCCCGTGGCTTGCGCCAGTTGTACTTTGGCCTCCTCGGCCCATTTGTAAAGCCCGCGTGGCTCTCATACAGCGTGAAACTAGTTGAATACATGTACATGTACTCGGGTCTCAGCCTCTTCACGGCGCCCGTCTCCTTCAGTCATAACGGTGCCCCCGGCACCCGACTGCCAGTCACACCGGGCCCCGAGTACGACCATCGAGATCTCTCGGCGCCCGCCTCCTCCAGTCACAACGGTGCCTCCAGCACCCGACTGCCAGTTACTCCGGTCACCTCAGGGCCCGCGACACCCGATCGACCAACAACTCCAGTCACAACAGTGCCCCCGGCACTTGACTGCCGGCTACTCCAGCCACATCGGGGCCCGCGGCACCCGATCCCTCAACAACTCTAGTCACAATAGTGCCCCCGGCACCCGACTGCCAACAACTCCAGTCACAACGGTGCCCTCGGCACCCAACTGCCAGCTACTCCAGCCACATCGGGGCCCGCGGTACCCGATCCCTATACAACTCCAGTCACAACGGTGCCCCCGGCACCCGACTGCCAATAACTCCAGTCACAACGGTGCTCCCGGCGCCCGACTGCCAGTCACACCGGGCCCCGAGCACGACCATCGAGGTCTCCCGGCGCCTGCCTCCTTTAGTCACAATGGTGCCCCCAACACCCGATCACCCAACAACTCCAGTCACAACGGTGCCCCCGGCACCCGACTGCCAGCTACTCCAGTCACATCGGGGCCCACGGCACCTGACCACTCACCTTCCCCCGCACAACAGTGCCTACGACACCCCTACTGCCCCAACCTCGACACTGTCTCATGTCGGGAATACATTGTGACGCCCTTCGGGTGTCATCCTACTGAGTCGCAGGTCCTCTGATGGACATTATGTACAGATACAGAACTACCCATACAATAATGCAATGACCTGGGGACCATCATGAATGATGAAATTGTCCCGTGGCTTGCAAGCATTTGTAATCGGGCTCTCACGCCCCCATATAAACGCATTTCATGGCATAGAAGTCATGTAATCCAGTCAGGGAGCGGGTCCCCTTCCTCGCCGGAACCAGTCTCTCTGCCCCTAGTTATCCCTGTTGTGTTGCTGTTGCCCTATCGCTGTTACACAGACTAAACCCTCTCGACGTCACGGCTCCCAGGGTCCCTGACTCTCTCTTCGGTAGTAGAAACAAAGGTATTCAGATTCAATCCGATGTAAAATAAAGACTGGTTGCTTGCTGCCGGTGGGGAAAGACGTCCAGTACATGAATCCCCATAATCGCCTGCGCACTCGCACCCATGGAACCCCTTCTATCCACGTTTTGCCCAATCTCTCGAGCAACATGACACGTCCAGGCGACGCTTCCCCGGTCAATCCTTGGTTCCATAGGTGATTGTCAAGAAATCGACTGGCACGTCCGCATTCCACCCAGCCATCCCTGTCCCAGTCTCCAAGAATGATTAGCCATACGCCATCCCTTCAAGCGCGTTCATATCATTCTCTCTGCCTTCTTCTCAACACCCCCGGAATCCCCGCGTGCCCAGTCAACCTATCTCGGCCTTCCGTAAAAGGCGAGTGTGCGCCCCCCGTCGCGAGGAAAAAACAACAAGTTACTCCCCACGTGCGTATAACAGTAGGTTATCTCATGATTGGCACAAACATCAAGTTAGGAGTAAAAGCCCTCTGTTTTCTCCTGATTTCATTCTTTCTATACGTCATATTTCATGTTTTTCTATCACTGCATAGTTAGGTTAATTCTGCCTGCATATCCGTGCACTCTAATAGAAAACATAATGATTTTGGCCTAATCCATGCAAACCCAGGCATCTACATGATTTAACTTTGTTATAGCATGTTTTATCCTTTTGTCAGCATGTTTTCCATGCATCTATTGCCCTAGAATTGGCCTTACACGCCTTATTTACTTCATGTCTGTTGAAGACAAGGAAACGGTCCATCAGAGATCACCATTATGAATATGCGGTCCCAGATAGACCACCACCATCAAGAAATGGTCCTTCCTAGACCGTCTTCTGGTTTCTATGTTATGCTTGTTGTTAACCCTAAACAGAACGTAGAACGGCTCTTATAAATACATGTTAAACCTAAGTTATTATGCTTTATTCCCAGTTTTGACTTCATATTCATAATATTGGTTATATTGTTCATCTACCATGATAGATTTCATGTCCTACATGTTTTATAAACCTATTTTAAACTTATGCTATTTTCATGCTAAAACCATATATTCTTGTATTAAACTTATTTCATATGGTTTATAGAGCTTGATTTATTGATGATTTGATCGCTGTTTCTACACGAGTCACTATCATCTTTGAGTCGTTCTTAAAATACATGGCATGTATTCCGGTACGATGTCATTAGTTACACTTGAACTTATAGGCACACTCTCTTGGACTTGTGATCCTCTCCGTTGGATATTCCTTCCACTGGACTAGGTGATCTTGTTTCAAGGCCTCCGTAAGTCTCCATGAGCCTGGGATTCTCACTAGGATGCTGAGCTGGTTGTACCCTAAAAGCCCAATGGATTAGAAAGCACATGTCATACCGATGTTTTTTCTGTACCCTGGCTAGTTGCGGCCATCAGGTGACTGCCACTATCAAGTAGCGGCCTTCCCGTGACCGCCTTCTGCCAGATTAACCCTGCGTCGACCCTTTTCCTATTCTGTCATCGACTCTTTGAAGAAACGGTCCTTATGTGACCGCTATTTCAAGAAAATCGTTCTGGATTGACCACCTTCTCACGAAACGGTCCAGACATGACCGCTTGCTGTCTCAATGTGTTTAACCCAAGGTTTGACCCACATGTTACTTTTCCTATGTTCCTAGATGGTCTATAGATTATCTGGAACCCAAACCTTTTTCAATAAGTTATTAATGAATTTTGGAAACAAATGAATGTACCGTTATGCTGCCGAATTCCTACCGTGGCATGACCTTGTTCTTGATTCGACTTTGAACTCACATGTTCTTATTTGGTGCACTCTTACCTTGGTTTACTTATCATGAATCCTATTGTTTGACTTGTTAATTTCTGGCTGTACTTTATTGATGTACTCACGGAAGTAGCTTGTTTTATAACGTGAAGATGCAAGAGGGGGCACAGACAGTGTCCAAGGGCTCGACACTAGCCCCCTCGACGGATGGCCGAAAACATACTCTAAACCATGGGGTATGATGAACACTAGCGTCGTATTGCATCGATAGTACTTTTTTTATAAACGGGTGAAAACCACGAGACTCATTACAAACTATATTTGCTTGATTAAGTGACTTTCTAGTGCATAGCCTTTATGGTTATGAAAAGTACATTATCGTTGCATTCTCGTTCATGAAAGGCCAAACTATATTCATGCTTGATTTATCTTGTTCACATAATCTTGGACTATCCTATTCCTGTTACTAGTCGTTGTTTTAATGTTATACACATGATTTATCGCATTTTTATTTATCTTACTTTGTAGAGCTAAAATACTAATTACTTAAATATTATCTTCATGTTGATACAAAGATATCTACTGGGCAACTGTGCTCATTCCTACGTTTCCAATCTTCTCATGAAATTTAAGTGAGTCAAATTCAGACTATGCTAGTGATGGGTCCGAGAGCAAATGATGGATCGAGAAGAGACCTAGAACTGTCAAAGAGTCTAGTCGTGTTATGTAATTTCATTTTTTTGAGTCTAGTAATGAGAAGAGTTGACATTATGTAAAATTTTGATTATTATCAATAAAAGTTGGATTTTGGTTAATTATTGTGTATTCCTCTTTTTGTGTGAATGTTTAGCGCTCTGATTATCTTGATTGTGAGAGGCTTATCTTGCCGGCTATTCACATTCCCGACTGGTTTCTGCTACATATCTTGGGACGTGACATATGGTGGCAGGTTTGAGAAAATGTCACATCAATGCCGTGGGTTGTGCTGGTCTGTTAGAGTTTATCCTCGAGCTCGAAGTGGCGGATACTCCTGGGGCTCTTTAGAACATTATGCGACGAGTTGCCCGAGCTGTGGGGCAGAGATCTGAGCAACTTGTAGCTCGTCCTGAGAGTTCACTTTGTCCTGAAGGGAAAACTCTTGATTACTTTTATACTTTTAGATTTAGGCTCAAAGCCTGGGTTTGTCTTTTAACCATTTGCCATGTCACAGATTACGCGACCCCTGAAGGATCGCTCCTTGACGGGGCTGATAGTGGAGTGATGGCAAGGGAGCACGGGCCTCCAGCAAAAAGAGCTCGAAGGAGAAGCAGCAGTGGCATCGGCCTGTCCTCTGTTCCCACTCAAGCCGAGGCCAGTCCTTCTGAAGAGCCCAGTGGATCCCGTAAGCTGTTATCAGGTAGCGAGGAGTGGTTGTGTGTTATGAGGTCACCCGGCTCACCATTTTGCAATTTCTTGTATTTATTTCAGAGGCGGTGGCTGGCGCTCGATTCTCCCCTAAAGTAGAGGAGACACTGTCTCAGGCTGGGGATCCCAGCGAGGCCCCTCTACACGAGGAGATAATGAAGCTGTTAGATGACCTAATGCTCGAGTCGTGGATAATTCCAGAGATCGATACAGAGAAAGGCTCCTTGAGTCGCCCCCCAGACACTATGCGCTCTCCTTCTCCGATGGTGATGACTGGTGGTTCACCGGGTTAGAGGAGTCCTTTGGAAAGTGGAGAGGTGGACGAGGGGACAGGTAGCTCGTAGTTGTTGATGTTTTGTGCTCACCCCCGTCCCTTAAACTATGCAAATATACATAGGAACATGAATAAGCATGAAAGCATGAACAAAGGGATGATGAAAGATGGAAGAACTGACCATGATCGCCACCAAGGATTAACAATACCAAAGGATGGAGACAAGAGAGAAACGACGCCGTGTACCTTGGAAAGATGAAGACTTGATCGCGCTTAAGGAACGGGGTGCGGGGAACTTTATAGATTCAACCTCCTCTCATTCCAGCCGGCTAGAGGAAGAGGGCCTCACATTCTATTTATGCTCTCCTACAAAACAAAGATAAAACCACAAGTGGAAAACCCATTAGAAACATGCAAGTGTAGCATCAATCCCGTAGTGGTAAAATAGAGCTAGAAATTGAGGGGAAATGTACCGGGGGAGGTTTTTAACCCCTGTGGAAGGGTGCAAAAGATAGGTGTGTGTATTGTGATGAGAATAAGATAAAGAGAGAGAAAAATCACGTAGGACAACTATGGGAATATGCGATGCAATATGATGAAAAGTGGAGACAGAGTGTAGAAAATAGAGATTTGTGATGATTTGTGAAATTGGGAGGAGAATAACTAAGAGTAGAAAGAGAGTTAGACATCCCTTGAGTGTGAAAATCGAAGCTAATACTTCCCTCTTCAGGCCAGGGTCGAAGATGTGAGTAGACAGTGCAGCATGGCTTCACCCCGAACCAAGAAAGAGCCCCCCCTTGTGAACTGAGAACTGAGTAGGTTTATATAGAGTTGCAGGAATCCAGAAAGTTCTCTCTCAGATTTAGGTGATAATTCTTCGAAATAGGAGTCCAAGATTGATGAAATATGGAGATAATAGTGGGATAAAGCCCCCAAGAGGGATTAGAATTGATCAAAGAGGATTATCTCGGAGAGAATGGATCAAACAAGGTCTCCAAGGAGTCCACGAGCGAAGAAATCGGAGTTCAGGAAGTTTTGGACTCTCTGTCTGGCAAACGGTCTATCGCAGGACCGCTAGGGAGCCAAACGTTAATGGGAGGACCGCTAGGGTACCACCAAACGGTCTAGGGAGGACCGCAAGGATTTAGGGGGTGAAACGGGACAAAATGGGCACTATTTAGGGGGTAGCGATTTTGGGAAGACCGCTACAATCACCTAGCGGTCTTCCCAGGACCCCTAGACTGATGGAAGAACATTTTTTGGGGGGGCAGAACACGGTCAATTTTGAAAATTGGAGAATATCTCGAAAAAGGTGGAGAACTAATGTAAGGCGTAGAAGAAGAAATTATAGATAACAAAAAACTGAACAACTTTCATGAATGAAGCAAGATGAGAAGATGAGCAGAAGAGGGAGAAAATAGGGAGAGAACAGAAAAACAAATGTCGGGTTCACGGGTGAATAGCGCAACGCACTGAAAAAATGTAAATAACTTGAAATCGGTGGAGAACCGACTAATGGTGTAGAATAAGAAAGTCTAGGGCTTTAAAAAACAAACAACGTTTGTGAAGGGCACCTAATGAATAGAGGAACAGAAGGGGATGAAAAAAGGGTTGTGTTCAAGACTGTGTAGCGAAAGGGGCCGAATGCTTGATGGAAGTCGACCTAAATGGGCCGCAAGTTGACTTGGTAGGCCAGAAGTTGATAAAATAAGTCCCAGGGCTCTAAGAAATCATGATCTTTGAAGTCCAAAGGCTAGGGAACAATGAAATGGGCTCGAAATCTATCCAATGAAGGCTCCAAAATAATGGTTAATTGGGGACATGAAAAATGATAAATTAGAGAAATGACGCAACTTGCGGGCTAAAAACGGGTGTCAACAGATGCCCCTCCTTGATATCCTGCTTTGCAAGGGAACTAGCGAAAGTAGTGCGAAGGTGAAATGGAAAGGAGATGGAGCGAAAGCAACAACAACGTGAAATGGAGATGAAGCAGTGATGAAGCAGAGAGAACTGAAAAGCGGGCATCAAAGCAAAAGACACCCGTCACAACCAATAAGCGACAGGAATTTCTCCTGAAAATGTCGAACTAACCACGAGGAATGGTTGACACGGGTGAGACATGTCTGGAGAACTAAACTAAGAGAAAGGAAACACGACCAACCTCATCGGGGACACAATCCATGGACAATGAGGGGATCGAAAGGAACACAGTTGAAAGCTGTAAAGGAGAATAAGACTGAGATAAAATCCAGATAGGAATCACGCTGGACAACCAGACCAAGCGGGCAGATCAGAGAAATCGTTCAAACTCGGAGTGGAATGAAAATCTCTTATCCAAGAGAATTAAAGTGCAATTAACCATTGTTGAGGAGAAACCTTAAGAGAATCACGAGACGTGAATGCTCAAAATGACATGATGCATGCTGGGATAAAATAAAGAAATCATCAAAACGAATGCAAAGAAAGATAAAATAGAAAGTAATGAAGGATACTATTGCTAGACTGAGCCAAGATGAGGTCAAGAGTCTTCTTGCAACCACGGCGTGCGAGACAGAGTCCATCGTCCCCCACCCAGCTCACACTACCGGCCTATCCAACGATTAACCGTATGCTTCTAGATCATCATCATTTTTGTTAACAGGGAACATCAGATCCCAGAACACACGGACAACCAGCCGGTCCTTGAGAGGCTATAATAATGTATAGATACCATATAGTAATGCAATAATGAGCTGGGATAGAGAGCCATACCTGACTTACCTACCAAGCGAAACGACATTTTTTTAGATTTTTTAATTTTTTACATATTCAAATTTTTATGAATTTTCATGTATAAGACAACCACATCAAAGCAAGCATAAAGATAGCATAACAAAGATGAATAAGCAGGGAAATGAACATAACAAGACCATGAACGAAACATAACATGAAAAGGATGAATGAAGCATGACAATCACATCATGATATAGACAAAACATCACAAGAACAAATAATAAGCGTAGGACGGTGGGGCAAGACAACACAACGCAGTGGGACAACACACGCGGTGGGATAAGGACATGGTGGGACAAAGACACGTGGGACAACAACCACGGGGAATAAAAGACACGGACAACATAGACACACGTGGGACGATAACACAGTGGGACGAAAAAACATGACAGACACGGGGGGACAAAACAACACGTGTGGGATGACACGGAGAGACATAGACATGCGCGACAAGGACACAGCGGGACAAAAGACATGACAGATACGATCTTTAATCAAAACCCAAGATCAGATGAAGCAGAACCGTCATATTCATAATCGTGAGGCAATGCCCTCTCATGGAGACATGATGAAGCGAAGCAAGCGAAAGCTGAGAAGGGCATGAGCTTCAGCACAAATCGAGAGATAAGATTGAAGAAGGAGAACAGATCAGAAAGAATGTGAACATGAGACAGAATGAGAAACAAGGAGCCTGGAGGCTTGAACATGCAACCTGCACACTAAGAAAACAGATCATACATGTCCTCCAAACAAAGATACATGAAAATAAAAGACACTTATTTTTTATTTTTTTTGGTATTTTATTGATTGTTGTGTTTTTTATATTTTTTGACAATATCTGATTTTTTTGGATTTTGACAATATTTGATTTTTTTTTGAATTTTTGAAATATTTGATTTTTTAGATTTTTGAAATATTTGATTTTTAAAAATTTTTAAAATATTTGATTTTGAAAATAGCAATCTGCAGCACCCAAAGACGGACTTGAATTACTGGCCAGGGATTGTCATTCCTTCCCCTTTCATTAAAGATTTCCCTTGAGCAGGGCATGCATATGAGGGTAGCCTGCCACAACCAACCGCCTCTAAAGAACGGTGCCCCTACTAAGGCCATACACGGGATACAACCCAGCCTAAGAGGGAGAAGCAGAAGAAAAATTAGAGACAAGTTTTATACATGATGGGAGACATCAGGACTCGACTTCCTTCTAGGGCACTACACCTCAAAGATACAGTCTGTTGCGCCGGGACTTTGTATCTTTTAATTTTGAGACCCATATTTATCAGGCACGCATGTGACCGGGCTCATGACGTCCCGCGGGGAACTGTGCTGCCACTCTTGCCATGCCTTTCAATCATAATTTTACATTTGATTTATTTTCTCATTTATAGCCCTTGTTGGCCAGATATAGCATGAAAGCTCACTTATGAGGGTCAATACTACCCCTATTTAAGACCTCTCCTGTACCATCCATCTCTTGCCCCTGCACTTGGTCGAGTAGAGAAAAGAAGAGACTTTTGTGCATACCCAAAGTATGGCCAAAGCAGCAACGGTGTTGCTCAAAGGAATCGGTTATGACTTTCCGTGAAGTGTGTGAAAACCCGTGCTAAAAGGTCACCCTCAACGATCGGGGAAAAGAACTAGACTCCCAGCGCGGAGCTATCACCAACCTAAGAATGCTACAGAAGCGAACTCTTTTGATTGAATTAAGCAAACTCAACTAAGCCACTCAACCATGTTAAGTAAACCAGCATTATTTTAACAATGCGCAGGAATAATAGTGATAGAAATAATAGCATGTTCTTACACAAAACAAAGATACCTTGAAAATCCATGGAGTGGAAGCCAGCACCCTGAAGCGATCTTGATTATCGAGCTTTGAGCAACACGAGCTTTGTATTCCTTGCTTGTCAGGATAAAATGGAGTGGATAACAAGATTTCAAGGTTCCTTGCCACGGAGGAGCGGCAGACATCATACTGGACAAAGAAGGATAAAAAGGAAGAGAAACGAGGGCTAGAACTCCCTCGTTAGGGCGCGGAGACCCTGATAACAAGGAACCAAATACAGAATAAATGGAGATGAGCTGAGATCAAGGCGGGCTAAAGCCTCGAAAGCAGCAAGAAAAAGGGCAACGACCCCGAAAGGGTGAGGAAGAGTGAGTAGAAAGATGAGAAGAAGAAGAATCCGACATAGTGAGAGAAGAGGAATGATAATGATCGGAAGGGGTTGGGGAAGGAGAATTAGAATCACCCGATAGGGTCGGGGAAGAAGAACCATAGACACTCGACAGGGTCGGGGAAAGAGAATGAGGACCACCTGACAGGGTTTGGGAAGAAGAACGAGAATCACCCTACAGGGTCGGGGAAGGAGAATAAGGACCACCCGACAGAGTCGGGGAAAGAGAATCATAGACACCCGACAGGGTCGGGGAAGAAGAACAAGAATCACCCGATAGGGTCGGGGAAGTAAAATTTGAACCCGGAGATACCGGAGGAGAAGAATCAAAAGATGTCTCAGGATTGGGATGATGAGAGGGCATAGGCCGAGGCCTAGAATAACGAGAATGTGGAAAACCCGGAGGCCCCGAATGAGAAGAAGAAAAGCGGGGGTTCACGGACCCGGGAGGAGAGGAGAGAATCATAGAGATAGAGTTAGAAGAGGGGAGATACACTACCCAGGGGTGGGAACCGAGCATAAGAAATGATGAGTGAAAAGGAGAAGAAGGAGAAGTGGACCCCTGAGTGCACAACTGACGGCCCTTAAACTTATGCCGCTGCCTCTTCTTAGCATAGATTTCTTGAAAATGGGCCCTCCTGGCATGGACTTGGACGCTTGGGCCTCTTGTCTTGCAATACCTTCTCAAATAGCGGGCCCAATTGGCAGACGACTGTTGTGTCCCTGTGGTTTCACTACTGTTAAGCTGAAGTGACAATAGGTCAACACTACTGTTTCATTGTGAGTTAGCAATTGCATTAAAAGGTTGGTACATATACCTTCTCTTTGTCAGGTAAGGCCGATGCACATTTCAGTCTGAAGCATAACGGTCGATGCATGTTCATGTGTAAGTCATATAAGGTCGATCCATGTTTACAGTTGAAGCATAAAGGTCTATGCATGTTGCATATCAAGGTCGATGCAGGTTGTTGCATGCTCATAGTGTTGCATATGTAGGTCGAATCATATTCAGACCGAGGCATATTAAGATTGATGCACATCTACATTATGGCATGTTAGGTCGATACACATGTAGAAGTAATGCACTTTAAGGTCGATGCACATTTCCACATAAGTTATGAAGGTCGGTGCACATTCATTTTATAGTGTATCAAGTCAGTGCAGACATTTTGTCCAATACTGATAGGTCGATGCATCCTTGAACCGTGTTGCAGCATAAGTCGGTGCATGTCATGGAAAGATCGATGCTAGTGAGCTAGCGACTGCAGCGTAGGTCGATGCTAGTAAGCTAGCGATAACAGTCAGGTCGATGCAGCGATAGATGTCTTGCATAGTCAGGTCGGTGCACATATGCATTCTAGTTTAGAAGGTTGATGAATCTCCCACTACATTGAACAAACAGGTCGATGCACATATGCAGTCTAGTCTAGAAGGTCGATGCAGGTGTTGAAATCATGTACCATCAGGCCAGTGCACACTGTGCATGTAGTCTGTTGGGTCGATGCATGTGTACTTCTTTAGTCATTCAGGTCGGTGCACTAGAGAATCATGTATTATGTAAGGTCGATGCATATTCAAGTATTTTTGTTTTCAAGGTCGATGCACAGTCTACAACTTGCTTTATATGGTTAATGCAGAGTCTAAGGTCTGTGCACATGCATAGTCTGAGGTCTGTGCACATGCATAGTATAGGTTGGTGCACATGTAGAGTCTGTGCATATGAAGAGTAAAGTCTGTACACATGCAGAATTCATGGTCGGTGCACATGTAGAGTCTGTGCACATGTAGAGTATATGGTCGATGCATATATAGAATCCAAGTCATTAAGTCTTTGCATTGGGGCATATACTTTAATGCATTTGCATTATCATAGAGCCCTTCTGTAATGTCCCAGATTTTTTGGATATTTTTCGGATCATTTTCGTGGGTCTCGGAGTGTATTTTGTGCCTTGCACGTGTTTTTCCCTGATATAGCTTCGGAACTCTGTGCAGGGCGAACCATGGCATTCTCCGACTCTGGGACTGTACCGACATGTTGTGCTCCTCTCTAGGATCACAGAGGTAATTTTTAGTATTTTTCTGAATTTTTGGAATTTTTAGGTTTTTCTATATATATTAACCTTTTCTCACTCTCCCCTCTCATTTCTTACTCTCTCTCTTCTCCCACGCTCTCCTCTCACTCTCTCCTCTCCGGCGGTCGACGGACCGAGGCGGGGGTGAGGCGGGGTGACGCGGGTGAGGAGGACGGCGAGGATGGGTGGAGGATCAAGGGCCGGTGGCGCGTGGAAGCTCGGGTGCGAGTTCGTGAACCGGCGAGGGTTTCGTGGCATTTTCGTCGCGGATCGACGACCTCGGGGCTCAAAATCTTCGGTGGAGGTAGGGATATGGACTCTCAACTAGTGTATTTCTTTTCCCACGGATTTGGTAGCCCGTGGCAAGCCGAGGGTGGGCTTATTGCCGTTTTGGAAAAAATCCATGATTTTGGGGTGTGAGCCCGATCTAGCGTTTTAATGTGTTATTGGGGGGTTTGAGGGCATCATTGAATGCCTAGGGGCTTGGGGAAGGGTTTCCCCTTTGTTTCCCCGTCACCCAGGGGTGATTGGGGCGTGGAATGGGTTTCCCGCCATTTTTCCACCGTTTCGGGTTCGGGACGCCTTAGCAGTCGTTCCAGAGAGCGCTAGGGGCGCCAAGCGGACCAAGGGTAGACCGCTAGGGGTCTCCCTGTGTCAGTTCAAGACTGGCGGTCACGTGATAGACCACCAGGGTCCTTGGCAGTCCAGGGTTAGACCGCTAAGACCACTTGAGCTTCGTGTGTTCCGAGGGTTTAGCGGGCCAGAGATAGACCGCTAGAACCCCGTGCATATCGGTTTGGACCTCGCGGTCGTACGATAGATCGCCAAGGCCGTTGGTGGTGCAGTAATAGGCCGCTAGGCTCTGCTTCGCGGTCTAAGGGTAGACCGTTGTGGTTCCATGGTTTCAGTGTGTAGCAGTCCAATGTTAAACCACTAGCCGTTCCTTAGCGGTCCAAGGGTAGACCGCTAGGCCATCGTGGCGGTTTAAGGTTAGACCGCTAGGCGATTTCCTTGCTCGCGATGTTGGGTTCGCGTGGTGTTGGTCTCTGGTCGACCCGGTTGTGACCCAGTGGTCGACCTTCGGCCTCGTGAGTGTCTCGGACATCCTGTGGGTTCTGTGTCCGTGTTTTCGGGGTGTCTGGAGGTGCCGTGTTACCTTGATTAGCGTGTCCATAGGTGTGTGTTCCGAGCTTTTGTGTTACGCTCGATCGAGTCACCGTGTATCGGTGTGAGTGCAGTGGGATTCCCCCACATGTCGTGGGTTTCTGCATAAGATGGTTCCCGATTGGGCCAAGTGGTTGGCATTGGACTACGAGTCCAGTCATCCGGCCTGGGGTTGGAGGTTTCCCGCTTTTCCCTGGGATGGGGAATCGGCGTGGCTGCTTGTGAGCTGCCTTGGGAATCATGCTTATGTGCTTTCCGGGTGGTCCATGTGTGTGACCTTGGACTATGAGTCCAGTCACCCAGCCTTGGGCTGGAGGTCTCTTGAGTCCCCTTTTGAGGGGATGGACTCGGCGGCTCATGAGCTACCTCGGTATTCGTGCTATCATGATTTTAGACCTAGGGATTAGGCTAGATTGACGGCCTTGTGCTGTTACGTGGAACGGTCTTGACCCTGAGTATCGTGACTCAAGGACAATTGGATTTAGTGAGTCTAGAGGACTATCTAGAGTCCAGTGGCTCAGCACCACTTGGTTCTTCTGGACTTTCGTGTAGGGTGCGTGCGTGTTTCTCGGAGTTTCTCCTTGGAGAGTGGTCACATCAGTGACTCCCCACTAGTCATAGCCTTCCGACACGTGAGTGGTCCCAACAGAGAGTGGTGGTGAGGCTACCGCAGAGAGATGGTTTTAGGCTGGTTACCGTCGGGCCCCACGTCTTGCAGCCAGAGTCCGACTGAGGGGAAAACCAGTCAGAGGGCCAGACCAGGGATGCACGGTCTGTGTGTGCACATGTGGTTGGGGGCGGTTGGACCCGCGCTGACGAGCGCAGCCCCAGCTAGTCACTTGTTTTGTGGTTACTTGTACGGTGTCTCAGTTCCCGCTAGGCCGGAGGGAGACACCTGAGGCGCGGTCTAAGTCGTCAGTGGACGCATCCAGCCTTGCTTCTTGTGGGCAGGTACTCCTGTCACGTGAGATGTGACTCTCCTGTTTCCGGGTTCCGTTTCCCATCTACAAGACGTGGTTTTCTAGATCGTCTAGTGTTTCCGAGGTAGTGGCCAGGGTGCCAGTGGCTTCACCAAGGTTTCGTCGTGCTAGTGTGGGGCTATGCGGTCCCGGTTGGTCGTGCATGTGTGGGCAGACTTCTGCGGCAGGGTTGCCGTGAGTGTTTCCTCGGTAGGCCTGGTGTTAGAGTGGTCCGGTTCCCGATTGTGAGATCGGGATTTCTCTTTCTGCTTGACCGGTACAGTAGGAGTAGCTGTAGTGTTGAGTTTTTATCGGTCACCGATTTGTTGTTCCTGCTGTTACTGTTGTTGCTCTTGTTAGTGTTCCTTTCTGCAACCGCCGTTGTTCTCGGTTGGGGTTCCGCGGGATCCCTACTGAGTCAGTGACAGGAGACTCACCCCTACTTTTTAGGTGTGGTGATTTTTCCTCGAGGTTCGAGAGTACAGTGCGGAGGTTCTTAGTTGCTAGCTCGCCGGGCTGAGTGTTCACTTGACATGTGGTATGTTTTACTACTTTAGACTATACTTTCTATTGGACTGGACTCTGTTGTAGTAGTTGCTTATTTATTTCTGTTAATTGTTGAATTGTCCTACTTTATTTCGTATTTCTTTGTACCTTCACACTCCTTTTAGCCCTTCCGAGCCCTCCCGGTTCGTGGGCGGCGGGCCAGGATTCGAATGGTATCGGGTTCTTCCCGGTATCCAGATCTTGGGTTGTTACAGATGGTATCAGAGCGGTGGTTGTGGACGTACATAGGAATTCGAGATATTACAGTGATCAGAGTCCATAAGGTCCAGTACAGTCAGCAACTGGCTTAGGGTTTTGTGTTTATTTTCTGCTTGATTTTTTGCTTGAGAGCTTGAGTGTGTTGTGTGGCGCTATGAAGGCGGTTGCTGTTCGTGGCTTTCGTGCCGGCGTGAGATCTAAGGATCGAGGTTGAGAGCTTCTCCATCATCGGTAGTGATCCTGGTTGTCCAGCGTTGGGCAGAGGTTGCTGGCAGGCGTGAGTTTTTGGTGCTACGTTCGAGGCATTTGCCGCGATGTCAGGTGGCTGGCGAGGATTGGTCGTGGTTAAGTGGCTGTGAGCATGCTCTGAGGGAGCTGTTATTGAGTCTGGCCACTCCAGCTTGAGGTTTACCTAGCCCCTGATGTGTTAAGGTTGTGGTTTGAGGTGGCAGAGCGGAGTGTTCTGATCGAGAGGTGCGCTCGGGTGAGCGGAAGATCTTCTTGTCGTGCTCTGTGACGTCAGAAATGTCGTGTCGGTCCCGATTGTTTTACGGATTTTAAGACAAGATTGGGCTGTGGTGTCCCAATAAGTCTTGCTCCTGCGCTCTTGTGTGCGAATGGGTTGTGTTCGCCTGGATTTAGCTAGAGATGTGAAGGTTCCACGGTGAGTTTCGGGACTCGAGGATGAGCGTTGACGATTGTCGATTATGGCTCGTGTTGCGGCTCTTGGCGTGGTGTGTTGCAGTTTGAGGAATTACAGTGGTGGTGCATTGAGAGATGCTATGATTTTGGTCTGACGTGACACTTGGCGAGTGTGTCAGAGGAACTGATTTGATGGAAGCGATGGTTTTCTTGGTGCTGAGTGGTGCTGTTCCTAGCATGAGCGAGGTTCGAGGTCAGGTCGAGCGTAGAGTTCTTCTATTGGTCGGAGGTATATTGGTTTCTGCTTTGAATGGAGAGGGTTGTATTTGGCTAAGGTGTATCGTCTTGCATTGTGTGTCTGGATTGGTTGGCCTTCGTGTGCCATGAAGTCCGTGCGAGACGTGATCCGTGCTTTGGCAAGGTGGTTTCCTGCGAGAGTTGTGCCCATTTCCCTTGGTGTGTAAGGGTACTGGCGCTGTTCCGGAAGGCCGAGTGCTGGTTGGGCGGTGTTCGCATTCTTGGTTGGTGCTGGAACTTTTTGATGCGTGGCGATTCAGAGCCTGCAAAGTGGCTGCGGATTTCCAGATTTGGGAGTGAATCGATGCTTTGGGTTCGAGGTAATGGAGCTTTCCTCACCCTATTTTCTAAGGTTGACCAGCTGAGTTGTGGATTGTCGGGATGGCGAGTCTCGAGTTGCCGTGTTTGGCTGTGCGCATAGATCAGAGTGCGCGGTGGAAGCGTGGTAGGCTCATAACCCACTGGTTCAGGATCGTATCGTTTGTTGCTACAGGTGGATTTCCTGAGGTTACGTTGAGCATCAGAGGATTGGTTCCTCGGTGTGAGACGTGTTGTTGCCGTGCCGTTGCTCGAGATATCGTGGTTCTTGGCACTAGCAGGATGGAATGTTGGGGAAATATGTCGGCAAGTGTGCCGCATTAGTACCCTGTTCATGTGATGAAAGCCGTGTCAAGCGTCGGTGTTAGACCCAGATGGGGTTGTTGAGGATGTCGCCTGACTGAGGTCGAGGACGTGATGGTCAGAGTCGGTGGCTTGGTGCCCGACTTGTGTTGGAAGTTGTGTTCTCGGATGAGATCGTGTTCTAGAGGAAGTGATCTCTGAGAGATTTTGGGTTCCTGTTGGTAGCTGCGAGTGACTGGTAAGGCTAGTCTCATAGTCGACCATGGTAAGATGTGTATTGTTGGGGACCCGTGTGCATTGGTCGCGACGTTGGCGACCATGTTGCCATAATATTGGATGACACTTTCATCCCCTAGAGATGTGTGCCATGAATTATTCCTGTGGTGTCCCGTGGCTCTGTGGTAAGGGCGGAATTGGGATTGACAGGTGTCCACTTGGATTAATTGAGACGAAGGTTTCAATGAGATAGGGCGGAAGAGTGACGCCTGTGGTTGGAAGTCCTTGATGGGACGTTGGTGTTGCAGTGGTTATCCCTGGTCTGTGACCAGCCTGGGAGAAATTCCATGTAAGTCTGAGCCAAGTGAGGTGATGACCGAAGACTCCTGAGTCTTGCTGTTGGTTGCGCATCGTGAACGGTGAGAGCCATGTATTGGTGAGACCTTTGGTGGTCGTTTCCATGGTGTGCTTTCCGGATGGGATCTAGGCTTTGTTGAAGTTTGAGTTCTGATAGAGTTGGTCCCGTGCTGTTGTGAGTTGATGGAGGCTCTGTATTGGTTGTTCCCTGGAGAAGGGTGTGGATTTGTCAGCTGGCTGTGAAGCTGATGTGCGATTTGTCTGCCGACCATAGGATGAATCGGTAGCTGTTTCTCGTGACTAGGACTGTGTCTCCTCGGTGGGCGAGATGGTGGCAGCGGTGCCATAATTGGTTTTTCGTTGTGATTGAGGTGATGCCGGACTGTGTCCCTTGGTGTACGCCTACTTTGATGGCCGGTGTGTGCGGCGTGCGGAGCGAGGTGTTCTTCGTGATTGTGGTCTGGTGGTGTCCCTCAAGTTGAGAGCTTTTGTGAGAATCGAGGTTTTCTGTACTGGGGCACTAACAACATTGTCAGTTGGTTAAAGCTTTCTTCCCCTGTGTTCCCGCGTTTGTCCTTAATTTCGAGGATGAAACTTCTTTAAGGGGGAAGGGCTGTAATGCCCCGAATTTTTCGGATATTTTTCGGATCATTTTCGTGGGTCTCGGAGTGTATTTTGTGGCTTACACGTATTTTTCCCTGATGTGCCTTCGGAACTCTGTGCAGGGCGAACCGTGGCGTTCTCCGACTCCGAGACTGTATCGACATGTTGTGCTCCTCTCGAGGATCGCGGACGTAATTTTTCATATTTTTTTGAATTTCTGGAATTTTTTGGTTTTTCTATATATATTAACCCTTTCTCTCTCTCCCCTCTCATTTCTCACACTATCGCTCTCTCTCTTCTCCCACGCTCTCCTCTCACTCTCTCCTCTCCGGTGATCGACGGACCGAGGCGGGGGCAAGGCAGGGCGATGCAGGCGAGGAGGACGGCGAGGATGGGTCGAGGATCGAGGGTCGGTGGCGCGTGGAAGCTCGGGTGCGAGTTCGTGAACCGGCGAGGGTTTCGTGGCGTTTTCTTCGTGGATCGGCGACCTCGGGGCGCGAAATCTTCGGTGGAGGTAGGGAGATGGACCCTCAACTCGTGTATTTCTTTTCCCATGGATTTGGTAGCCCGTGGCGAGCCGAGCGTGGGTTTATTGCCATTTTGGGAAAAATCCATGATTTTGGGGTGTGAGCCCGATCTAGCGTTTTAATGTGTTATTCGGTGGTTTGAGGGCATCATTGAATGCCTAGGGGCTTGGGGAAGGGTTTCCCCTTTGTTTCCCCGTCACCCGGGGGTGATTGGGGTGTGGAATGGGTTTCCCACCATTTTCCCGCCGTTTCAGGTTCGGGACGCCTTAGCGGTCGTTCCAGAGACCCCTAGGGGCGCCAAGCGGACCAAGGGTAGACCGTTAGGGGTCTCCCTGTGTCGGTTCAAGGCTGGCGGTAACGTGATAGATCATCAGGGTCCTTGGCGGTCCAGGGTTAGACCGCTAAGACTGCTTGAGCTTCATGTGTTCCGAGGGTTTAGCGGGCCAGAGATAGACTGCTAGAACCCTGTGTATATCGGTTTGGACCTCGTGGTCGTACGATAGACCGCCAAGGCCGTTGATGGTGCAGTAATAGGCCGCTAGGCTCTACTTCGCGGTCTAAGGGTAGACCGTTGTGGTTCCATGGTTTCAGTGTGTAGCGGTCCAATGTTAAACCGCTAGCCGTTCCTTAGCGGTCCAAGGGTAGACCGCTAGGCCATTGTGGCGGTTTAAGGTTAGACCGTTAGGTGATTTCTGTACTCGCGATGTCGGGTTCGCGTTGTGTTGGTCTCTGGTCGACCCGGTTGTGACCCAGTGGTTGACCTTCGGCCTCGTGAGAGTCTCGGACACCCCGTGGGTTTCGTGTCCGTGTTTTCGGGGTGTCTAGAGGTGTCGTGTTACCTTGATTAGCGTGCCCATAGGTGTGTGTTCTGGGCTTTTGTGTTACGCTCGATCGAGTCACCGTGTATCGGTGTGAGTGCAGTGGGGCTCCCCCGCATGTCGTGGGTTTCTACGAAAGATGGTTCCCGATTAGGCCAAGTGTTTGGCCTTGGACTGTGAGTCCAGTCATCCAGCCTGGGGCTGGAGGTTTCCCGCTTTTCCCTGGGATGGGGAATCGGCGTGGCGGCTTGTGAGCTGCCTTGGGAATCATGCTTATGTGCTTTCCGGGTGGGCCATGTGTGTGGCCTTGGACTGTGAGTCCAGTCACCCAGCCTGGGGCTGGAGGTCTCTTGAGTCCCCTTTTGAGGGGATGGACTCGACGGCTCGTGAGCTACCTCAGTATTCGTGCTATCATGATTTTAGACCTAGGGATTAAGCTAGATTGACGGCCTTGTGCTGTTACGTGCAACGGTCTTGACCCCGAGTCTCGTGACTCAAGGACCGTTAGATTTAGTGAGTCTAGAGGACTGTTCAGAGTCCAGTGGCTCGACACAACTTGGTTCTTCTCAAATTTTGCGCAGGGTGTGTGCGTGTTTCTCGGAGTTTCTCCTTAGAGAGTGGTCACATCAGTGACTCCCCACTAGTCGTAGCCTTCCAACACGCGAGTAGTCCCACCAGGGAGTGGTGGCGAGGCTACCCCAGAGAGACAGTTTTAGGCTAGTTACCGTCGGGCCCCACGTCTTGCAGCCAGAGTCTGACTGAGGGGAAAACCAGTCAGAGGGTCAGACCAGGGACGCACGGTCTGTGTGTACACATGTGGTTGGGGGCGGTTAGACCCGCGCTGACGAGTGCGACCCCAGCTAGTCACTTGTTCTGTGGTTACTTGTACGGTATCTCAGATCCCATTGGGCCGGAGGGAGACACCTGAGACGCGGTCTAAGTCGTTAGTGGACGCATCCGGCCTTGATTCTGGTGGGCAGGTGCTCCTGTCACGTGAGACGTGACTCTCCTGTTTCTGGGTTCTGTTTCCCGTCCGCGAGACTTGATTTTCTGGACCGTCCGGTGTTTCAGAGGTAGTGGCCAGGGTGCTAGTGGCTTCACCGAGGTTTCGTCGTGCTAGTGCGGGACTATGCGGTCCCGGTCGGTCATGCCTGTGTGGGCAGACTTCTGCGGCAGGGTTGCCGTGAGTGTTTTCTTGGTAGGCCTGGTGTTAGAGTGGTCCGGTTCCCGATTGTGAGATCGGGATTTCTCTTGCTGCTTGACTGGTACAGTAGGAGTAGCTGTAGTGCCGAGTTTTTACTGGCCACCGATTTGCTATTCCTGCTGTTGCTGCTCTTGCTCTTGTTAGCGTTCCTTTCCGCTACCGCTGTTGTTCTCGGTTGGGGTTCCACGAGATCCCTACTGAGCCAGTGACAGGAGGCTCACCCCTTCTTTTCAGGTGCGGCAGTTCTTCCTCGAGGTTCAAGGGTACAGTGTGGAGGTTCTTAGTTGCCAGCTCGCCAGGCCGAGTGTTCACTTGGCATGTGGTACGTTTTACTACTTTCGACTGTACTTTCTGTTGGACTGGACTTTGTTGTAGTAGTTGCTTATTTATTTATGTTAATTGTTAAATTATCCTGCTTTATTTTGTATTTCTTTGTACCTCCACACTCCTTTTAGCCCTTCCGAGCCCTCTCGGTTCGTGGGCGGCGGGCCAGGATTCGAATGGTATCGGGTTCTTCTCGGTATTCGGATCTTGGGTCATTACACCTTTGATCTGAGTTTCTGACTTCTCTGAAATTGATTAAGTGAGTAGTTTCCTAAAACCAATATGATGAAAAAGTATTTGATGAAATGTCTTATATCTTATTGACAGGAATTAAATCAATCACTTAAAAGGCAAAGTGCAGCAAAGATTCAAGTTATCACGTGATCCCAAAAATGAGTAATCAGGCACATGATCCAAGGCTCCCAACGATCAGACACGTGGATTCTTCTTTATCTTCAGGATCTGACATGTGGATCAAACTTCATCAGCTCCTGACACGTGGACCTTCGAAGTGCACTTTCTGGAAGAAATTTTGGGGCGGGAATGTGTCCTCCACCCGCCCAATCATTGTAAAAGCTCATGCTCTATAAAAGGCGATCGAGCGCTCAAACTAGAATATATCATCGGTGGAGGAAAGTGAGATCAGAAGAAGAGAAAAGAAGAGTAGAAGAGTACAAGAGTCAGACAGTTCGTGAGAAGAGTCAGAATTAGAGTGCTGAGAGAGAGAGAGAGAGTTCGCTGAAGGAAGAAGAAGGAGAAGGAGAAAAATAGAGTATCGGAAGATTAGAAAAGGTCTTAGAGAAAAGAGAGAGTGACCAGAGAAAGAGAAAGAGAGTGAGCAAGAGAGAATAGAGAGGAAGAGTAAGCTTGAGAATCTACATCTTCATCAGTTCTTGGATCAGATCCAGAACTGTTTTGCTCCTGCGTGAGCTATATTTTTCATATCTTTTAGTTTTCATTTTCGTTCTTTGTTTTTCCATATCTGATTTTATCAAGTTGTGTGTCAACGTTGCAGAGGGGTGATTCCTCTAGATATCAAGCTATGATGCTCAGCTGTAGCAAGCTGTGATGCTCAGCAGTGTAGTAAGCTGTAATGCTCAGCGGATAGCAAGCTGTGTTGCTCAGCGGTGTAAGCAAGCAATAATGCTCAGTTGTTCAAGCTGTGAGTCAGCAGAAGCCTCACTCAGGTTTGAGTGGGGGGTGGACGTAGGTCTGTGGTAGCAGACTGAACCATCTAAAATTCTCTATGCATCGTAGTTAGTGATCTGCGAATGTTTGCTAGTCCATATCTTCTGTCTCTTTCACAGAATGGGTTTCAGGTGATTGTCTGAGCGCTATATGTTCGATATTGGTTCTGTTTGATTCATTTGTTTGAGATAAGATTTATGTTCCTCACTGGAGCAGCTTATTGTCTGTAGAGTCCCAGGTTGCATTTGCTCAGGGTCGTGCTGGTGAATCATTCCTCCTGAGAGCTCCTTGAGGGATTATCTTTTCACTGTGTGTTTTGCTTGGTTTTCTGATAAGTAGAGCCAATGTCCTCGTGCCAAGTGTTTGTGGTTTTCTCCCATCAGATTTTAAATCTGTCTAGCTTAATTTGAGTTTGAGTTAGAGTATATTTGGGTCTGAGTTTTTTAATTCTGTAATAATTTTTAACGGGGATCCATTCACCCCCCCTCTAGATCCGTGCCCTGCACACCCAACAATTGGTATCAGAGCAGATCATCAGATCCAACGATCTGCAGAGGATCTTGCTACTTTTTAGTGCAATTTTTGACTGAGGATTATCGCTTGCAGTCTATTGCTTTGGATTGGTTTTGATCTATGTCAATGGCTTATCCACCGATTTTCGATGGCTACAATCTCAGTAAGTGGCTTGGTGGTCTATGTGTTTTCATGAATACTATTGATTCTAGTCTGTGGACCCTTGTCTCTAATGGATCACATAAACTGCCTCATGATCAGACCAAGTGGTGTAATGAGGACAGATTGAAGGATCCTGAAAATGCTAAAGTTCTTAAAATCTTGATGGCTGTAGTCGATACTGACATATTTCCTATTGTTTTCAGGTGCACTTCTGGAAAGAAAATTTTTGATAGAGTGACTGCTACACATAGGGAACAAGAAGAACAATGCTTGATGGCCAACCGAAGTGATCGCAACAGTGATCAAATGAATGAAACATCATCTCAGGTAAACTCCGGATCTGAAGAACTTTCTTTTGATGAATTAGTGAGTTTGTATGAAGAACTTTCTGATAGATATAAGAAAATAAAGACTGAAAACAAAAAATTGAAAAAGAAAGTTGATCAGAACAATTTAAATTCCTCTTGTAAAAACTATTCAAAACTGAAACAATCTTATGATATTTGTTTGTCTGATGTTCATAAGAAACAAATCTGTTTGCTGAAAAATGAAAATCAAGAATTTGCAAATAGAATTTCTGAATTGGAAGACAAACTGAAGTCATTAGTTGATGATCAAATGTTAATCAATGATCTTGTTCAGAATGAAAAGATGATGAAAGAAAATGAAAATTTAAAGGAACAAAATAAGAAGCTGATGGTATTGAATATTGTCATGTCTGAAAGACTTATGTCTCTTGAGAAAGAAAAATGTGTGATTTTTGACAATATTGATAATCTAATCACTCTTGAGAAAGAAACTAAAAATGAAAATGAATCCTTGAAAGAAAGGATTGCTGTCTTGGAGAAAGGAAAATTGATCTGTATAGATGAGTCTGAAAAATTGAACAATCTGGAACAAGAAATCGAAGATTATAAAACTGTAAACAAAGTATTGAATGAGTGCGTTAATTGCAGTGAACAAGAGATTGCTAGTTATGAGATACATATTGCATCTCTAGAAAACAAAATTCATGATCTAAAAAACTCACTGTCCAAATTTGTCGATGGTCAAGAGAACTTGGATAAGTTGCTGGGAGTCAAGATAAATTTCAGAAAAGAAGGGTTGGGCTACAGTCCAGTTAATAAAAATTCCTTTGAAAATAAATTGAAGACATCCTTTGTCAAAGCCTCCAATGTAGCCACCACCTCAAAGGTTAAACAGTCCAATATTTATAAAATTCAAAAACAAGCTGAGAAGATAAAAAGGGATGACAACCTGTAGAAAAAGCCATGAAACACCCAAGCTAGCACAATGCATGTGAAACATAACTCGAACACACACACACATGCACACAAAAAGAAAATGACTTGTCATTATTGCCACAAGGTTGGTCATCAAATGCATGAATGTAGATTAATGGAAATAAATCACTTGAATGCTAGTAAAATGCATGCTAAGAAATCTCATCTTAGAAATCATGCATTTAAAAGAAATAAAATTCACTATTTTTTCTGTGGCAAGGTAGGCCATATTGCTGTTAACTATTGGCATGCTCAGGAAGGAAATTTTAATTCTAAATCTATAAACTTCTCTGCAAAACAAAATGTCTTTGGTAGAAATAAATCTCTTTTTAAAGAAAAATCACTTGCATGTTCTGAATGTGGAAAGCCAGGCCACTAAGCCTCTAGCTGCTGGTTTAGAAAGGGATTTTATCCTAATTTTGTAAAATTTACTGTAAAGAAAAATGCTCTTGACAGAAATGTGTTTGGTCCAAGACATAAACTCATTGTATGCTTCCATTGTAAAAAGAATGGTCATACAGTGAAGGACTGTTGGCATGTGAAAGGAAAGAGAGCTTCTCATGATAGGTATAATAACAAGTTCAGTTATGGTCAGAAATTCCATGCTCATGTTGATATGCAAATGAGGAACACAAAACCTGTTATCACATGTCATTATTGTGGGCAGGTTGGGCATTCTATGAATGATTTTTCCTTAATGATGTTTGATGATATGAAAGCTCAAAAGGTGTGGAAAGCAACCAACAAAGGTGCTACTAACCATGAAGGACCCAAGAATTCTTGGGTACCTAAATATGCAAAATGAGGAACTGTTTTGCAGGTGTGCCTTGGGAGCTGTGGAATAAAAAGGAGGTTCAATAAACCAAGGCACTTGAGTATGGTAAAACCCCATTCATGCTTTAACTAGTTTGATCATTTCAGTCTTCAATAATTTCCTTCAGAAAGATGCATATCATGATTGATTTGTTATTTAGAATTTCTTGCATACTTGTTTACATCTTTGCATTGGTGCATGAGTTTGTTTGATATATGCATAAGTCCATTGCATTTATTTAAATGCATGAACATGTCATAATGCACATCTTGCACAGAATCTGAAAAGATCTGAACTGCATAAGGTTGATATCTGCATACACATGTGCTTAGAATGCTGTCATTTAAAATCCTGAGATGCACATAAAATTGCACTTACACTGCATTGTCTTGCATGACTTTTATGGTATATCAAATGGTGAGTTATTGAAAGGCAGATGCGATTTGTCTGGAAGTTCTCACTATGTATGAGGTGGTCATAAGACCAAGTCCTCTACCTGGTACCATAGGTCAACATTGCACAGAGAGCAGTCTAGACTCTCATGAGCATAATTCATTAAAACTCCTTGCAGTGTTTTCTAATTCTGACTATACATTGCATATAGACAGGAGAGTTAGTCAAGGCTATTGTGTGATTCATGCATATGCATATTTGTTTAGATTAAGTCTCCTGCATAGTCTTCATGTCATATATGATGGTTCAATGCACTTAGTTGGGGGGAGTCAGTGCATATGCATACATTTGGTTAATTACATATCATTTATGTGTCAACTGGATTGATTGATATAAGTCCCAATCTTTCATAGTTTACTCATGTGTATTTGTTATCATGCATATACTGATTTTAGAATTGATTGCATATTATTCATATTGAAAATACCAAAAAGATTGATTGAGTGCATTCAGTCAGGGGGAGCATTTGTCATGTATTAGATTGGTTGGCTGAAATTCTGTTTATCTGTCTCAAATTCTTTCATTGTCTACTTCGGTCAACCAAGCTAATTTTTTGGTCAACTGATGCTTCTATATTCAGTCTGTATTCAGCTATTCACTGTGGTTCACATTCCTTATTGATATCCATGATTGATATTTTTGTCACTACATTCTTAAGCTGATGTGACTAAAATCACTTCACATCCGCTGAACCTTGAACACACCTGTCATGTTCTTAGCTTAAAGCTTTCAAGTTGCTCTCATACTTGATGTATATCTATTGGCTCACATCCCTTTGAAAAATATTTGTCAAACTTGACATTCATCCTGCTGCACTCTAAACAAATTTTCTTGAATTCTCATTACTATTTCATTGGAAGCTATAGTTGCCTAGTATATTCTTAGCCACCTTGGCTAATGCATGTTCTTGTTGATGCTTCTTTTGATAATTGGTTACTCTCAAACCTCTTTGACCTAAGAATTGAGAAGATTTCAATCTGTATACCTTGATCATAAATCGAGAAACTTTGTCAATAAGGAATTTTCTTTTATATAGGATTATGAATGTCTAAAAGAATAAAATTGGTTTAAGCTTAATGTATTCATTGTGTTTGGATTTGAATATCTTGAAAATATCTGAATCTCTTTTTAATAAATCTCAACCAGATGCTTCATGTTATATCATGTAAAATCTTCTGAATTCTGAAAATCTAGAAATCATGACTTTCTTTGATTGAGATACATGTAGCAAGTATTGTCTTTAAACATCTGATTTCTATGAAATGTCTAAGGGTCAATTTAATCAGAGCAATGACTTTGGTTACTGAGAAACTATGTCCAAAGGACTATGTCATGAAGTACCACAGTTATCTCTGATGAAAAATCTTCGAAAGTTCATGGCAAAGCAATGACTTGGTTGCACCGAGAAATTGGGTTCTTCATCTGAGAAATGGAGTTAACCTATGTCATGAAATGTCCTAGTTATCTTTGTTCAATATGAGGCATGACTATCAGTCACACCAAGTGCTTAGGGATATTGGCGTCTAAACAACGTATATCCTTTAGTTACAAGGTGTGTACTGAACTAGATTGCTCCTAAAACTCTTAGCATGAAAATTTCTATTGAACAAATGAAATATTTGAAAATTGTTGCAAAAGATAAATTGTTGCAACCCTAGACAAAATCAAAATGGTTTCAAGTTTGTTTAACCTCAATACTACTTCTTATAATTACTAAAGGGGTCATTAAACCTTGAGTAAGTAATATGAAGGAAGGTTAAACAAGACTACTAATATGAGGGCTTGGTTCAATCATATTAAGATTTGGTTTTAGATATGAGTATAGAACTTTATTGACAAACTGTGTATACATCGTATTTAAACCATGATGTTCAATAAAGATTCATAAGCTCTTATAATGGAAGATTCTGAAACATTCTATTCTCAGTTTTATGAAATTGGTATCTCATTGAAGATCTTCTTCACTGCAATTCAATATCAGTTTCTGACAAATCAACATCAGTTTCTGCTCATTGTTCTTGATACAATCCGTCATGATCTAAATTCATCTTTGATCGTTCATGTGATTTTGCTGATACCTTCATTGAACATGTGTATGTTTAAATCTGTATGTCTGATGATTTACTTCCATTCCAATCCCTCTGTCCAGTCAAAGGGGGAGAATTGTTTCATCAGCATCTTCTTAGTTAGCTTGATCTGTTTGAACTTGATTATCTCTTTGGTTTGCTGATAAATTTTCATTTCACTCCTTCTGCTTTGTCAAAGGGGGAGATTATCTGTTCAGGGGGAGTATAGTTGAAAGAGAATCTTTGTGCATAATTATAACAAGGGAGATTATCTCTATTTTTGTTGATATATCTTTCACTTCAATATCTCATCTCTGTCCAGGAAATAGTCTGCTTGTTCAGCTTACTATTCCTTCCTTTTTTGATGTTGTCAAAGGGGGAGAATAGGTGAGTCATTATTTGTTCATTCTGTCAGAGGCTGTGACAGTGAGTCATTATTTGTTCATTCTGTCAGAGGCTGTGTTTATGTTGCATGCTCTTCTATGATTGCATGCTATTTGCATATTTCACACTGGCTATGGGGAGAATGTGTGAGTCATTAGTAATTTTGTCAGATACGGTGTTGCATGATATTAAGTTTTTAATTCTGTCAGAATGAAAGTTGTGCTGATATTATCATGATGAATTTATTGGAAATGACTCATAATATTGCCATCATCAAAACGGGGGAGATTGTTGTGTGCCTGTGGTTTTGATGATGCAACTAGGTTTTGATGATGTCAATTATTATGTTTCATTATATATATAACCTTGATGATATAACTTTGATGCATTTATTAATGACCTCATCATATATATAGAAGTATGAATTCTGTCAGAACAGGTTCTAAAGATGACTCAAAAGTCACGAAAAGATAGCCACTACTGTTAAGTTGAAGTGACAATAGGTCAATGCTACTGTTTCATTATGAGTCAGCAATTGCATTAAAAGGTTGGTGCATATACCTTCTCTTTGTCAGGTAAGGTCAATGCACATTTCAGTCTGAAGCATAAAGGTCGATGCATGTTCATGTGTAAGTCATATAAGGTCGATCCATGTTTACAGTTGAAGCATAAAGGTCGATGCATGTTGCATATCAAGGTCGATGTAGGTTGTTGCATGCTCATAGTGTTGCATATGTAGGTCGATGTAAATTCAGACCGAGGCATATTAAGATCGATGCACATCTGCATTATGGCATGTCAAGTTGATACACATGTAGAAGTAATGCACTTTAAGGTCGATGCACATTTCCATATAAGTTCTGAAGGTCGGTGCACATTCATTTTATAGTGTATCAGGTCAGTGCATACATTTAGTCCAGTACTGATAGGTTGATGCATCCTTGAACTGTGTTGCAGCATAAGTCGGTGCATGTCATGGAAAGGTCGATGCTAGTGAGCTAGCGACTGCAGCGTAGGTCGATGCTAGTAAGCTAGCGATAACAGTCAGGTCGATGCAACGATGGATTTCTTGCATAGTCAGGTCAGTGCACATATGCATTCTAGTTTAGAAGGTCGATGCATCTCCCGCTACATTGAACAAACACGTCGATGCACATATGCAGTCTAGTCTAGAAGGTCGATGCAAGTGTTGAAATCAGGTACCTTCAGGTCGGTGCACACTGTGCAGGTAGTCTGTTGGGTCGATGCATGTGTACTTCTTCAGTCATTCAGGTCGGTGCACTAGAGAATCTTGTATTATGTAAGGTCGATGCATATTCAAGCATTTTTTTCTTCAAGGTCGATGCACAGTCTACAACTTGCTTTATAAAGTTGATGCACAGTCTGAGGTCTGTGCACATGCATAGTCTGAGGTCTGTGCACATGCATAGTATAGGTCGGTGCACATGTAGAGTCTGTGCATATGAAGAGTAAAGTCTGTACACATGCAGAATTCATGGTCGGTGCACATGCAGAGTCTGTTCACATGTAGAGTCTAAGGTCAATGCATATATAGAATCCAGGTTATCAAGTCTATGCATTGGGGCATATACTTTAATGCATCTGCATTATCATAGACTCCTTTGATCTAAGTATCTGACTTCTCTGAAATTGATTAAGTGAGTAGTTTCCTAAAACAATTATGATGAAACAATATTTGATGAAACGTCTTATATCTTATTGACAAGAATTAAATCAATCACTTAAAAGGCAGAGTGCAGCAAACATTCAAGTTTTCACGTGATCCAAAACTCCCAACGATCAGACACGTGGATTCTTCTTCATCTTCAGGATCTGACAAGTGGATCAAACTTCATCAGCTCCTGACACGTGGACCTTCGAAGTGCACTTTCTAAAAGAAATTTTTGGGTGGGAATGTGTCCTCCACGCGCCCAATCATTGGAAAAGCTCGTGCTCTATAAAAGGCAATCGAGCACTCAAACTAGAATATATAATTGATTGAGGAAAGTGAGATCAGAAGAAGAGAAAAGAAGAGCAGAAGAGTACAAGAGTCAGAATTAGAGTGCTGAGAGAGAGAGAGAGTTCGCTGAAGGAAGAAGAAGGAGAAGGAGAAAAATAGAGTATCGGAAGATTAGAAAAAGTTTGAGAGATAAGAGAGAGTGAGCAGAGAAAGAGAAAGAGAGTGAGCAAGAGAGAATAGAGAGGAAGAGTAAGCTTGAGAATTTGCATCTTCATCAATTCTTAGATCAGATCCAGAATTGTTTTGCTCCTGCGTGAGCTATATTTTTCGTATCTTTCAGTTTTCATTTTCGTTCTTTGTTTTTCCATCTTTGATTTTATCAAGCTATGTGTCAGCATTGCAGAGGGGTGATTCCTCCGGACAGCAAGCTGTGACGCTCAGCTGTAGCAAGCTGTGATGCTCAGCGGTGTAGCAAGCTGTAATGCTCAGCGGATAGCAAGCTGTGTTGCTCAGCAGTGTAAGCAAGCTGTAATGCTTAGCTGTTCAAGCTGTGAGTCAGCAGAAGCCTCACTCAAGTTTGAGTGGGGGATGGACGTAAGTCTGTGGGAGCAGACTGAACCATCTAAAATTCTCTATGCACCATAGTTAGTGATCTATGAATGTTTGCTAGTCCATATCTTCTGTCTCTTTCACAGGATGGGTTTCAGGTGATTGTCTGAGCATTATATGTTCGATATTGGTTCTGTTTGATTCATTTGTTTGAGATAAGATTTATGTTCCTCACTAGAGCAGCTTATTGTCTGTAGAGTCTCAGGTTGCATTTGCTCAGGGTCGTGCTGGTGAATCATTCCTCTTGAGAGTTCCTTGAGGGATTATCTTTTCATTGTGGGTTTTGCTAGGTTTTCTGATAAGTAGAGCCACTGTCCTCGTGCCAAGTGTTTGTGGTTTTCTCCCATCACATTTTGAATCTGTCTAGCTTAATTTGAGTTCAAATTGGAGTATATTTGGGTCTGAGTTTTTTAATTCCGCAATAATTTTTAACGGGGGATCCATTCACCCCCCCTCTAGATCCGTGCCCTACACACCCAACAATGGCATGGCCCGGTTATGAACATGCAGCTTCATCGGGGCGGCTACCCTAGACACCCAATGCTAACAACAGGCAGACATCCTTGAACAGGTAACTCCTTAGAATGATAAATAGCATGAAACCATGGAGTCTTGTTACTTGGCACTAGAAGCATGAGGTTCAGCAAGTCCACTCGGTGATCAACCTTGAAGCACAGCTCTCTTGATAGAAGCAAAGGATGAAACTGAGGGAGATCAATGCGCGGCGTTGACGTGGCCGGCTTGCTAATGAACCGAGGGAGATTACATAAGATGTGCAGAATGTCCTTTGAGAGTGCAGAAGATATGGCCAATTGCCCCTTGAATATAGAATTCATAATCTGCTTGGCGGCCGTATGAGTTAGCACAATTCGGGTGGAGAACCCCTCTTGGCCAGTAATCTGAATAGCAACAGAGTGAGGGGAAATAACAGCATTAATCACGGAATCTCTGACGAGCAATGAGATTGGTACCGATCTCGCTTGAGAAGAAACTGGCATGAGCGCAAGAGAACTCTTCTTGATAACCGTCATCGGAGGTAAAGGCACATCAGCCCCAAAATAACTAGGGACCAGGACGTGGATCGGCATCCGACAGACAAAATCTTGAATCTTGAAACACACGGCCGGCTACGAATGATCCCGACTCGGCTCATCATCTCCCTGGGGACCAGACCCGAGGGGCACCAAAGGTAATGCACACCCGCTCCGTGGGGTGGAAGCGGATGGAGAAGTAGAGGGAATAGGTTTGGGTGGCGTAGGTGAAGGTTTGGAAGGCGTGGAGGCTTCAACGGGAATGAGGGTGTCGAGTGGTGGCAAAGGCGATGTGGCAATGATAGCCTCGAGTGAGGATAAAGGCGAAGGTGGAGGTGTAGGCGGGGGTAAAGGCGAAGGTGAAGGCGAAGCTTGCTCAGGCTCGGGCAAAGGTGATGGCGGAGATGATGGAGGTTTAGGCGATGGTGAGGGTGGTGGGGATGGCATAGGTAATGAGAGTAGTGGAGGTGGTGTCGGAGATGGGGAGGGTGAAGAGGAAAGCCACGGCGCCCATCATCGGCGTATCGACACGACGTGCTAGGAGGCGTTGGTAGTGGAAGTAGTGGTGAAAGAAGTGGAGGAATTGGGAGCACTAGCCTGAGCAAGGGCTTGGGTTGGTGAAGGCAATGAAGACGGGGTAGGAGATGGTGAAGGTAATGGGGTATATGATAGAATAGGTGGAGACGATAGGGTAGGCGATGGCCTAGGTGAGGGAACGGGTGATGGAGTAGATGACGGAGCAGATAAGGGAGCGGGTGCGACACTAGATGAAGAATCACAGGGGTGCCCCTGGCCTTGTAGTGATGGAGACGGCTGCCTGGGCGGTGCCTGCAGCTGCTTGCTGCGGAGATGTAGAATAACTTTATGCATGGCGGCCCAATCAATCCTCTTCTTATCTTCCAGGTCATAAACAAACTCTCAGAACTCGGGGCAATCCTCAACCAAATGCCCCTAATGATGATGATAATCACAGAACTGAAGCATATTCTCGACCGCGGGTCGGAAAGGCACAACCAGAGGGAGCGGCAAGGCGTGAGTGGCCATCAAAGCCCTGAAGATATTGGTAAACGACTCTGGCAACGGAGAGTGAGGAGCCTGCTTCGAGCAAGGAGGATGTCGAGGGGAAGGATGTGGAGACGAGAGTTGTGGAGACGGAAGTGGAGGTTGCGTAGGCAAAGGCGCATGGCAACTAATGGAAGGACTAGGCAAAGGCGCTTATGGAGCGGGATGGAGAGGTATGTATACGGCATACACTTGCTTGGGGTGTGACGTTCCCTTGACCGGGGGTGGAGACACATGGGGGTACACATAGGGGTATGAAGAGGTAGAAGGCTGACTCGGGGAGAGTTGATGTAGGGGACTCATGGGAGGCTGATATGCATAGGCGTATGGCTGACTCATGGAGGGTTGATACGTGGGAGCGGAAGCCTGATTTGCGCTCTGCGAGTAGGAGGCGGGAGATGTAGATGGTGAGGCGTATGCGAACGTGGCATGTGGAGAACACTCGGAGTCAAGGGAATTTTGAAGTTGTTGATGAATGAAACGGGCTCGGCTATAAAGCTACTACCAAGAGGTAATGTCGTTTAAGGCTAAGATAGACCGATATTCCGGCGTTGCGTTAGAAATCAGCATCTTGATCAGCTCCTGCTCCGGAATGTGCCCTGGGACTTGCACGGCAAGGCGACGCCAGCGGTCGGCAAAGATCGAGAAATCCTCTTCAGGCTTCATCTTCTCGTGGGCCAGATCCACCATAGAATACTTGGGCCCAACCTGGTCCTGATACTACTGAATGAACTTTTCTTGAACAACTTGAAAATTCACAATCTGCTCTTACGGTAGGGAAAAGAACCAATCCCGAGCCAGGCCTTCCAATGACAGACCAAATAGATAGGCCATTAGGCACTGGTCATGTCGAAACTGGGCCGACTCATAAATAAACTCCTTCAAGTGCACATACGGGTCACCGACTCCACCATGACAGCGATATGCGGGAATTTGTAAAGATGGTGGGAGCCGAAGATCTTGAAATGTGAATGGAACACTTAAGGAGGATTTGGGATCAACTCGGCGTTGAAGTTCATCAAGTTGGCGTTGGGCTTGAGCAATCATCTCTGGGGTAGGGAGAGATCGAGAAGGATATGGGCCAGCTTGAGCAAGAGATTGTGAATATGAACCATGATGATGATATTGGGCCGGATAAGAGGATCCGGGCTGAAAAGAAGAAGGGCCCATTCCGGGGGTGGAAGGATATGTGGACCTGGAAGGAACATGAGCATAAGGACCTTTGGACCAGTAGCATAAGGAGAAGAAGGATGAGGCCCATTATGAGAATAAGGTCCATTAAAAGAAGAGAGCCCATTGAGGGAATGAGGCCCATTAGAAGAATAGGGCCTATCGAGAGGAGAGGGCCCATTAAGGGAAGAGGGCCCATTGACATGAGAAGAAGGCCCATTGAGAGAAGAAGGCCCATGAAGATGATTTGCAATAAGGCGTTGGACCTGGGCCGGGTCCATTTGGCGAACAAGGCATGATAGATGGGTCATGAGGTTGGCTTGTTCCTCGGATGGATTAGAGGGACCACGGGAAGATTGGCCCACGTGGGAAGAGGATTTCATGCGGGAATAGGAAGAAAATTGGGAAGAAGGATGATATAAGGGGTTGGAATGATGCTCCATGAGGGCAAATGGAGACTTAATACAAGGAGGGAAATACAGCCAGGGAAGCAAGGGCTTAATCGGCTTGAAAATAAGAGGGGGGATGGCCCACTAATGTAAAGATAAAGGGAAAATAGACCTAGGACAACGGGACTGGACAATGGACACACAAAATAGGCTAGCCTAAATGGGCCTACCAACAACAGAATATGTAGATGCAACACAAAACACCACTAATGGGCCTTGACAGGCCCAAACAATACAAACAATGCAATGTGAGAGTTTTCACCCAAGTCAAACAAGTTAATATGATGAGAAATATTTTAGAAGTTTTAATAGACCTTTTAATGATTTGAGTTAAGAATAATTCCCTCAAGATAGGAATCATATGGGAATAAGGTCCAAACTTTGGGTTGACTAAGGTTTAACTCCCTCACACGTATGCAAAATGCAAGCCTAAGGGGTGGAAATGTACAATCGGCCCGGCATCCGTGTGGGAATCCACGGCTCACGGAGACTTATGGAGGTCCCGGATAAGATCACCTAGTCGACTCCAAGGAATATGGAGGCGAGAGGATCACTTACCAAGGTAGGAATGCAACCATGATATGCAGTGCATGGCCCTATGTACACCGGAGTGCATGCAGAAATCTAGCATAAAACTAAAAAATGATGTCAAGATTTAATTATGAAAACAAGATAATATGGATGCAAACAATATATGAAAATAAAGATAATACGAAGGACAACAAGACAGGACCAGAAAAAGACCCAATCGGAACCCAGAAGGTAATTAAATCACCAATGCAAAGCGTACCTATGAGTCTGCCCCTGGACTTGCATGTAGATTTTATGCACAAAATGCAAAAATGAAGATAATATTTAACTATGCAAACGTGACCTAAATAATACAAATAAAATCTGAAAGTGAAGATAATATAAAGGGGAACAAGATGAAAGAAAGAAGTAAGCAATCAAATCTTAGGAAGCCAATCAAATCATCGACCAAAGACGTACTTGTGAATCTGTCCCTGGACTTGCCTGTAGACTTTATGCAGAAAACTCAAAAATGAAGACACAATTAAACTATGCAAACATGACCCAAATAATGCAAGTGATATATGGATGGAAAGACAATACAAAGGCCTACACAATGGACCCAAAAATAGAACGATTCGACCCCAAGAGGTCGATCAAATCGCCCAAGATAGACGCCCTTGGGAGCCTGCGCGCAGACCAGCCAGAATCAGAAAGTGGTCTACCAGATGACCATTTTTAACACCCTTGCGGTCTAGTGGTAGACCTCAAGGCCAGCAAAAAGGTCGTCGCGGCCCAGTGATGACTGCTAGGCACATCTAGCACTCCTGGAGAAGACCGCATCCCCCTGACAGACCCAAAAACACCCAGAACAGTAGAAAAATGGAGAAAACTCTACCTAAACATGCACATACCCACACCCAAATTACAAAAGAGCATGAATAACGTGATGGGCACTAGGTGTCCCACCGTGATCGCCAAAAAATAAGGGGTTGTTGATGTTTTATGCTCACCCTCGCCCCCCAAACTATGCAAATATACATATGAACATGAATAAGCATGAAAGCATGAACAAAGGAACGATAAAAGATGGAAGAACTGACCGTGATCGCCACCAAGGATTAACAATGCCAAAGGATGAAGAAAAGAGAGACGGCGTCGTGTACCTTGGAAAGATGAAGACTTGATCGCGCTTAAGAAACGGGGTGCGGGGAACTTTGTGGATTCAACCTCCTCTCCTTCCAGCCAGCTAGAGGAAGAGGGCCTCACGTTCTATTCACACTCTCCTGCAAAACAAAGATCAAACCACAAGAGGAAAAACCCATTAGAAACATGCAAGAGTAGCATCAATCCCGTAGTGGTAAAATAGAGCTAGAAATTGAGGGAGAACACACCGGGGGATGTTTTTAACCCTTGTGGAAGAGTGCAAAAGATAGGTGTATGTATTGTGATGAGAATAAGACAAAGAGAGAGAAAAATCACGCAGCACAACTGTAGGAATATGCGATGCAATACGAAGAAAAGTGCAGAAAATAGAGATTTGTGATTATTTATGAAATTAGGAGGAGAATAACTAAGAGTAGAAAGAGAGTTAGATAGCCCTTGAGCGTGAAAATCGAAGCTAGTACTTCCGTCTTCAAGCCAGGGTCGAAGATGTGAGTGGACAGTGCAGCATGACTTTGCCTCGAACCGAGAAAGAGTGCCCCCTCACGAACTATGAACTGGGTAGGTTTATATAGAGTTGCAGGAATCTAGAAAGTTCTCCCTCAGATTTAGGAGATAATTCTTCGAAATTGGAGTCCGAGATTGATGAAATATGGAGATAATAGTGGGATAAAGCCCCCAAGAGGGATTAGAATCGATCAAAGAGGATTATCTTAGAGAGAATAGATCAAACAAGGTCTCCAAGGAGTCCACAGGTGAAGAAATCGGAGTTCAGGAAGTTTTGGACTCTCTGTCTGGCAAACGGTCTATCGCAGGACCACTAGGGAGCCAAACGTTCATGGGAGGACCGCTAGGGTACCACCAAACAGTCTAGGGAGGATCGCAAGGCTTTAGGGGGTGAAACAGGACAAAATGGGCACTGTTTGGGGGGTAGCGGATTTGGGAAGACCGCCACCATCACCTAGCGCTCTTCCCACGACCGCTAGGCTGATGGAAGAACATTTGGGGGGGGGGGGGGGTAGAACGCGGTCAATTTTGAAAATTGGAGAATATATCGAAAAAGGTGCAGAACCAGTAAAAGGCGTAGAAGAAGAAATTGTAGATAATAAAAAATTGAACAACTTTCATGAAGGAAGCAAGATGATAAGACGAGCAGAAGAGGGAGAAAAACGGGAGAGAACAGAAAAAAAATGTCGGGTTAGCGGGTGAACAGCGCAGCGCGCTGGAAAAATGCAAATAACTTGAAATCGGTGGAGAAATGGATAATGGCGTAGAAGAAGAAAATCTAGGGATTTAAAAAACAAACAACATTTGTGAAGGTCACCTAATGAATAGAGAAATAGAAGGGGGTGAAAAAGGGCTGTGTTCAGGACTGTGTAGCGAAAGGGGCCGAATGTTTGATGGAAGTCGACCTAAATGGGCCGCAAGTCGACTTGGAAGGCTGGAAGTTGATAAAATAAGCCCCAGGACTGTAAGAAATCATGATCTAGAAGTCTAAGGCTAGGGAACAATGAAATGGGCTCGAAATCTATCCAAGGAAGGCTTCAAAACAATGGTTAATTGGGGACATCAAAAATGATGAATAAGAAAAATGACGCAACTTGGGGGCCAAAAACGGGTGTCAACAGTAGCTTCCTCACCCCTTTCTCACTTCTTTCTCCCCTTTTTATTGGGACATTTGTGCTTCCTACATTATACTAATCAATCTTATCACTCCCAGCTGCTACTGCTGCTAATACCGGGGTCGAGGAGATTACTAGAGTGATTGTGACCACCACTGGTTCTGTCACTCTTAAGGTAGGAGTAGAAATGAGGGTTTCGACGAGGCTGTTGAATGAGACTATCACTACCTCATAGGCTTGCCCCACTGTAGTCGCCGAGCAACTCTTGACAAGTGTTGTGGGAGACCCTGCAGAAACCGCCGTGCCTGCCACCAGGAAAGTCTCGGTGACGCCCGTAACTGAGCCTGTTGAGAAATTCGGGGAGGGTGAAGCCTCATAGTCACCGATTGTGGCCCCGATCGAGACTGGGGAAATACGAATTGACAAACTGGTGACCATTAAACCCCTCAAGGCCGGTACTGCTGCTCCCAGGGATAATGATTTCCTAGTACCTGACTCCCCTGTGCAACATGTCCTGGCCTGTATGGTCGACGTCCGGGAGGGTGATAGCACAGATAAAGAAATTATTATTTGTTTATATTCCTTTTCATTCATTGCTTCTCTCTTTCTCCCTCCTTTTTTTTGCATTGGCCTGACCTGTGTTGCCTTCCTGCTTCTAAATGGCAACGCCAGATCCCAGAGCCGGTGACGATACTACGGCAGACATCGAGGGGGTCTCAGGCGAGGGAGCCCAATCAGGAAAAGCTTCGTCAAGTTCTGGCTGGACTTCCTCTTCACAGTCCTCCTCGAGCCAAACCTCGGCTCAAGGGGCAGTTCAAGTGGGAAGGCATCCACAGTTCCTCGAATGGCTACTTCCCTAAGTAAGAGTCCAACTGATGATGGACGAACTCTTCATGTGTTACGGGGGCATAGTCCGCTTATACCCCTTTTCTCTTTTGCACTGGCCTTCAGCTTCTTCATCCTCAGACTCTTCTTAGTCCGACATGGGGAGTCAAGAGGAGATCTCCCATGCTGCTCAACCAACGACGGTTGACCAGGGGCTGGAGGCGACTCAAGTGTCATCTCTATGCAAAGCGGGTGCTCAGAGAAATGTTAAGCTTGATGGAGTTAATTTTCCAGTTGTTGCACTGGGTTTTAATAAGAGTCTTACTGACACTCTTACCACTGTTGTTACTTTCTGTCTGTTCGTAGCAGCTTCAGATGTCATTGCTGCTGAAACATCGATCGTCCCCGAGCTAGGGGTGGGATGGCTGGCAGCTCCGTAACCCCCAGAGCCTTTTGCCAGAGTGGAGATTGCTGACTCACTGATCCGGTCCCTGGAGGGTCATCTCAGGAGTGACCCTCCCCCGATGATCGAAGTCATGTGAGTGAAACTAACAGGCTTGACCACGGGCTATCATGTTCTTGGCTTTCCTCGCGAGCCATGGATGGTTGCTCTTGAGCGAGTATGGGCCGAGTTTGTGCGCCTGCTAGCCTTGCGGGAGGAACGAGCTAAAATTTTGAAGGCCATTCAAGAAGAAGAGGCCAAACTAGGAGCTCTTGCCACATCTCTAGGGGAGCAAACCGTCCAGGCAGAAACTGCATGTGCCCAAAGTAGGGAGGCCATGCTTCAGGCGGCACACCTAAAATAGGAGGCTGAGTGTAGCACCCCAAATAAATAAATAAATAAATATATATATATATATATATATATATAATGGGTAACACAATTAAATGAACAAAGGATCAAAAAGGGATTTCATTAAACATTAAAACCCAATAGTCAAACTCTTGTACGTATAAGAAGCCTAATTAGGAAAAAAGAAAAAAATTTGCAAATGGGCCTAACTCATGACATAAACCCTTTTACGTATCAAACAAATTAAGAGCCCACATATAAGCCCATGTCTTGATAAAGCTTCTTACGTAAACCCTTGTGCCCTCTTTAAGGGTCGACGTATGCAAGCAGATTTAGGGTTCCAATCCAACAGGGGAAGTGGCTAGTAATAAGGAAAGGATTTGATCAAATATGGAAGATGGAGTTTTGATCGAACTAAACTTCGTAGTAGGATTTGGAGGAGCTTAAACCCCTATAAGTATGACCCCTGCGATCGGCAGAAGCACGTTGCTGCTACTGCTGTTCGTGAATTACTTGCCGTGGATTCGACGTTGCGATCGTTTTCCTCTTCTTCCTTCTGCTTCCTGTTCGAGTGCGTGCTACAGTGGCCGTTGTTGTGAACGGGAAGAAGCCCGTGTCTTCTTCTTCCTCTGCTTCCTCTGCATCCTACGTCTTTATTCCCTATTCAACCCTCAATCAAAGGTAGGTTATCTCAATAACTAAAGCCCAAGACGATAGTAAAGGTGTTGCATGCATGTAATTCATGTTAGGCATCCAGATTATACCTCCATGATCCTTGTTTCTTATGTTCTTACGTCATTTTCATAGGTTTCTATTTTACATTAAAATGGCAGCCAGAACAGTGGACGGTGTTTAATTGGTGCCTGTCCAGAAGGGCGCTATTTCTTGAAATAACGACAGCCTGATCGACGCCAATTAATGAGCGCCCACTACCCCTGACGCTATTTCTTGCCGTGTAATTAATAAATAACACATGTTCAAACTTAAATAAGTATGAAACCTTAATCTGAAAAGTCTATATGAGCATGATTTTAGGATCTCCATATTTTTCTCGTAATTATCATGTACTCTGATCTTTAAAAATCCCCATAAATGTCAAAGTGATACTGTTCATGCATTCTTAAAGAAATGAACAGTGTTTAGTATCTGTGAACGTATCTCCCTGATGCCATGTATACAGAAAAGAAATAGCGTCTGTTTGCACAGATGTGGATTACAGAATTAGCACCTCTTCACAGAGACGCTGATTCCTGTTAAATTTATTAAAACTGAAATAACCTGAGAATCATGAATTGACGTATGTCACAGGGACGCTAATTAAAGATATGGTGCCTCCATACACGGATGCCAATTATAAGTAATTTAACTGAATATTTGAAAATTCTAGAATTGGCGCCTCTTTAAAGAGACGCGAATTTATGAATCAACGCCCACCTGATTCAACGCTATTTCTTGTCTCATAATTTTTATCACGTTTTGACCCACATCGTGGGTCTATTGGCACTGCTGTCTCATGGCCAAGATAGAGTCCCTATTTCATGAGTTTTCATGCTGTCACCCTATTTCCTGGAGATTGAAAGATCCTCTGCCGGATATTCCTTCTGTCAGATTGGAAATTCTCTCTCTAAGGCCTCCGTGAGTCTCTGCTAGCCTTGGAATCCCTCAAGGCGGCCGAACAGGTTGTACCCTAAAAACCCATGGCACCGTGTCTAGTCATGTCAATATGAAGAAACATGACACCCTAGCCATCATAGAGCGTTGTTCTAGTGTTCTGTGAGAGTCCTGTCACTGTCTGGAATTGGCGTCCACTACAGTCGATGCTATATAGGAATTAGCGCCCATCTCAAGTGACGCGATTTCCTTCGTGCCTTTTCTGTTTACAGAATTGGTGACCACTACAGTGGACGCATATTCTGTAATTGGTAGTGGCCTGAGTGGACGCCAATTGTCTCAGATTCATGAGTGTCTTGTTTTAATGTAGGATTTATCGCCATGTCATCTTTACACAAGGTTCTATCCTTGAACTCTCTATTCCGTGAATCTACCTTAATGTTCTTACAATGGCTTATTCCTTTGGAACCCTATTGGCTATAAACTATAGTGGATGTCTAGATAAATACATGACCCAATGCCAGGCGTTAAAGGGGCCCGGTCTGGTCCTGGGAAGAGCACCCGAAGTACTTGTGCCCATGGGAGCTATATTGACCATGATGTGGCATTGCACCAAAGTGCATGACTTTCTAGATTAATCTATGGCATTCCACATCTCGTACTTAACTTGACATAACATGATGTGACTTGCATGGCCCAGAATGAGTATTTACTTGCTACATAAAATAGTCAATTCTCATGACGTAACTTGATATTACATGCTTGATATCCTTGATAACTTTACATTATTCATCTTGAAATCTTTCTTGTTCATCTTTCTTGTTTCTTGTTATTCCCCTCTTGATATTATCTTGAGTTCATTCATGCACAGCCTTAATGCACTTTCATGTAACATGTAATCTACTTAAAGCAAGCTTATTCTTGAGATGTAATCCCTACTGAGCGTTCGCTCATCTAGTGTGTTTCCCCAATTTTTCAAGTAATTCCGATGATGAGGCTCAATCGGATGGTGGTGGCCAACAGTGATGAGCGTAGAGCTGATCCCAGATATCTACATGAGTTATCGAGTCGAGTCTTTCTATTTTCTTGAGTCGTTATTGTAATTTTCCTTTATTGAGTCTAGTAGTTATGGAATATTTGCAAGTTGGAAGTTGTACCATGGAATATTGAGTTTGATGAATAAAATGGACTTGGTGATTTCTATTTTAGTGCACTCTGTCTTTTGTGTCGGATTACCTCGCACTCTGATTGACATGAATGATATAAACTCGTTGCACAATCCCGGGTTCCTTCCGCACTCGAGGCATGACTGTTTTTGTGGTATCAGAGCCTAGGTTTTCAAATCACCTAGCTTACCAAAGTCCAAGAATAGGTTTCATTCCTTTTACCCAGTGAGATGGGTAGTGCTGTGTCCCTGTGGTTTTGATGATGTCAAACACTATGACCCATCATGAGTCAGTGCATAGGATTCATATTCTTGATGATGTCATAGTGCATTTGATGCATTGGTTTTATGCTGTGTTGAAGTCACATGTTGTGATGATGTTATGGACTTGATCTTTTAGATCCTTAAGTTTTACACGTTTCTGGTCCTTGAGTTTCATGTGTTGGATATTGCATGTGTTGCTTCTTGATGGTGATATTCTCATGCTTTCTCATGATTTTGGCAAGATTTGGCATCAGGTTTATATTAACAGTATCCTTGAAGGTCAACAAATTCCACAGCTTTCATTCGCTAGCAGTGCAGCCATGGCAGTTCAAAGGAGGAGCTTAAAGCCTAGATGAAGAGATTTGAAGAAGGAGAGTCGACGTTGTTTGTCTTTGGAGTCGACCCAGCTTCAGCCTGCAAGGCTGAAAAGCTTTGGTCAAAAGGCGACGGATGGCGCTAGATAGTAGTGACAAATAGGTGGTCAACAGTGACAAATGGGCCATACGACTAATAAATAGCTGCATAAGGGCGTAAAATGGGCTGCAACGCTGGAAGCGTGAAAAGTGATGATAGCTACGTTGATGCCATAAGGCCTTGGCGTCGACGCAGGCACTTTGAAGCTTGAAAGGATGAAAAATGGAACAAAGGCGATGGTTCTTTGAATAAGGGTGACAAATAGGTAGGTAGTGGTGTCAAATGAGTAGTTGGTGTAACAAATAGCTCGGTATGGGTGAAAAATAGGCAACAAGGTTGAAAGTGTTGATAGTGCAGAAGCAGCGTTGACGCAGTCCTCAATGGCGTTAACACAGTCAATGTCAGAATACAAAGAAGCTGACAAATGAATCAAACAAGTTGATGAATGGCCAATGGCGCTGAAATTAACAGATCCAACATAAGCTACGTTGACACAGCATACTTGTGTGTCAACGCAGTAAAAGCTGAGATACCAAAAGCAGAACAAGTCAGGCCTAAACAAATTGTGAAGTGGATCAAACTAGCTGAAAATTGAAGAAATGAAATGTTAGATGAAAATTACAAGAAAAGAAGTGGATCACAAGGACTGAAGACCAGTTTACAAGGAGATCAAGCAAAGCACAAGAGAAAGAAACAAGGCACACTGAAGAATAATAGCTGTTGAACTGATAGACAAAACACAACATGGAGCACAATTATCAAAGGAGAACACATCCTTCAGGAGGTGTTAAACAGAAGGTGGGTTAACGCAATGGTGTGATGGGTCGACGCAAGAGCTCTCCAGAAGCGTTTGCCAGATGAAGAAGACAAGGGTGAAAAATGAGGGACTAAAGGTGACAAACAAGCACATATGGGTGACAAATAAGTCACTAATGGTGACAAATAGCTTTGTGCAATAGTTCAAAGCTGACAAAAGGCAAAGAGCTTTCAAGTAAAACAAGAAACACCTTTAGCTGCGGACTAAGGGTGAAAAATAGCTGCTATGGCCGACAAATGGCTCCTTAAAGGTGAAGAATATGTTGCCAAGAGAGAAATACGGCTGGGCACATGGAAAACTTAAAGAAGTCACGTGCCTCCGATTCCCAATCATTGGCACATGATCCTAGGCATCTGCCAGAGTTCTGTACGGCATTGGATCTCAGAAAGTTCCCTCAAAAACATCTGGACAAATGAAATTTCAAATTAAAGAAATTCCCAGTTTGAGAAATTCGGATGGGGCTTTATAAATACTGGTGCACACTCTGTTCGAGGAAACGAAGGTGGGAGAGCTAAAGCGTGCATCTGCTATGAGTGAGAAGCTGTTCTTCAAAGAAAGAGAGAGAGCTGATCAGGAAGAAAGAGAGAGCCATCTTCGTGAGCCACTGGGAGAAGAAGTGAAAGAGAGAAAGAATCAGAGAGAGGATAAGAGAGAGAAGCTGTGAGAGGAAAAAGAAGAAGAAAAAAGAAAAGATAGTGTGCAGCCGGAGCTTACTGAAGATTTGTGGTGTTCTTTAGTTCGTGGATCAAATCCAGAACAAACTTGCTCCAATGGAGCTACATTCTTTTTTATTTTCCTTTTGTCTTCTCGTTTGTTCGTTTTCCATTTCCTTCTTGTACTTTCGATGCCATGTTCAGGGTTCGGGTTCCCTCTGAGGTTTTAGAAGAAGGGAGAAGTGTTTCTCTAGGTTCCCTCTGAGGTTTCAGAGAAAGGGAGAAGTGTTTCTCCAGGTTCCCTCTGTGGCTTCAAAGGAAGAGAGGATTGAATCCTCTAGGTTTTGTGAGTAGTGGGTTGATGTTCACGGTTCCTTCTTTGTTTACAGAAGAAGGGAGGACTTGTTCCTCCAGTGACTACCAGTGGTAGTGGGTCTGGTCTTGCTGGGTGTGAGATTAGGGTGAGGGATTTGTTTTCCTTGGTTCAAGTTGTTCGGCAACGTCTGTTGCAGACTGAGTCTGCGGACTTGCATCTGCAAGGGAAGCCTCACTCGGGTTTGAGTGAGGGGTGGACGTAGGTCTGTGGGAAGCAGACCAAACCACCTAAACAATCCTATCTATTGTGGTTTGATTGTGCATGCATTCCTTATCCTCCACCTCCTTCACATGTTGGTGTGTGAGTTGGTTTTGCTCTGTGATCACATCGTGTGCTAAGTGTTTGAGATCTGTCTTGTATGGGTTGATGCATATTCAGGGTGAATTGCTAGATGCTTTAATGTGTTTTACTTGAATCCTTAATCCATTCAGCACACTGTTTGGTAAATCAAGTTGTTCTCAATTGGTAGTATACTGCAGTTCGAGTATATCTGTGAGAAGTCCTTGTTTACTCGTGTGCTAAGACCTGATCATTGAGTGGTTTGCTGAGTCTATAGTATTAGCTTTTGTCGTGATTTGAATTGGGTATGAATTGTTAATTGAGCATAAGTTTTTGTAGGGGATATATTCACCCCCCCTCTAGATCCCGACCTTGCACCTAACAATTGGTATCATAGCAGGTCTCTGATTGATCAGATCTAACCGTCTGCAGAGTAGATCCTGCTTATTTGGTGCATTTGCTGTCATAGACTATTGTTTTCTTGGTGCATTGTTATCTTTAGAGTTTTGCTTTGAATCGTTTCTTCATGGCTCATCCACCTGTGTTTAATGGATCTATATTCTATATCTAGATAGCTATAATGACTCACTTTGTAAGTACTGTTGGTCCTAACCTATGGACTCTAATCACTCAAGGGCCACACAAATTGCCGAAGGAAAAGTCTAAGTGGACTGATGATCACAGATCGAAGAACAGTGATAATCTTAGAGCTTTAAATTTAATAAAAGCTGCAGTTGATTCTAACGTTTTTCCTTTTGTCTCAACCTGCAGAACTGCTAGAGACATATTGGATTAGTTGGTCCGCATCAACAAAGAGGAGGTGGACAAATGCATGATGGCTGAAGGAAGTGATCAAAATGAGAACGAGGAAGAGGTAAGAAATCTATTTGAAAATTTCACTATAGAAGATTGGGAGGATGCATATGGTGATTTGCTTGAGTCTCATGAACAGTTAAGAAAACAAAACAAGACATTGAAAAAGAAACTGAATACTAGCATGAACACTTGTTTAGAGAATGATGACTTAGAAGCTCTAAAAATGGAAAATAACTGTCTGAGAAAATAATTGGAAGATTTTGAAAGTATTGATTCAGAATTAAATAAAATGAAGTCTGAAAATGGAATTCTCAAAAAGTACATTGAAGAAAATGAAGGAAAGCTTAAAAGACTTCAAGAAGAAAATGAATTAGTTTCTGAGAAATTTGATGCTGTTAAAATAGTAAATTTAGAACTTCAGAAAAGCTTGGAAAACTTTAAAACTAAAAGGAAATAGGAGGTCACCTCTGATGATCAGTTGTTAATAAATGAGTTAGTTCAAAATGACAAACTCAAGGAAGAAATTGTAAAACTGAAACAACTGAACGTTGCCCTATCTGACATATTGATGGCATTTGAAAAGGGTAAGTGTGTAACTCTGGATAAGTCAGATAGATTGGTCAGTCTTGAACAAGAAATCAAAAGCCACAAAACAATAAATGCTATGTTAAATGAAAGACTGGCTGAATGTGAAGAAGAGGATGCTAATTCTGAATTGTTAATTACTTCTTTAGAAAATGAAATACAAGACTCGAAATGCTCCCTGTCTAAAATTGTAGATGGGAAAGAAAATCTGGATAGGTTGCTGGGGGCTAAAGTGAATCTCTAAAATGAAGGTCTAGGATATAACACTGTTAATAAGAAACCCTTTGAAAATAAGCTAATGACATTCTTTATCAAGGCTGTCACGCCCCGAGCGCAGAAGGAACCCGAAGATGCGCGACGAGTTTATATCAATCATGTCAATCAGAGCGTAAGTGTATTCGACATACATAGACAGAGCGTGCACAAGTAATGATAACCGAGTCCTTTATTAATCATAAACCTTTAAGTACTTCTATTACAACTCTTGATAAAAGAACTAAGAACTCAATAAAAGGAAAAGTACAATGGATGACTCAGGAAATAGAAAAGACAGGACTAGATAATGCTTGACGGTTGGAATGGATCTAAACTCTTCACTCTTGTCCATCCCCATTCGAATGAGTCTCGTCATCGGAATTACCTGAAAAATGGGGAAAACACTAGGTGAGTGAATGCTCAGTAGGAATTATATCTCAAATGCTAGCTTGCTTTAAGTAAATTACATGTTGTATGAATGCAAGTAAAGCTATGCATGTTCGCATTAAACGACAATAGAGAGCGAGTATAGCAAGAGATAACTAGAATGAACTAGCAAGATACCCAAGATTTCATGTAATTCTATCAAGATAGGCAAGCATGTACGTTTATCAAGTCATGTCAAGAATTGGCTATCATGTTATCAAGCAAGCAAGTTAATACCCTATTCGGGCCACGCATGTCACGTCACGTCAAGTTCAAGTATCAGAGCGTGTGGAAATGTCTAGTCAAGCAAGTCATGCACTTCAGTGTAATGCCACACCGCGATCAATAATATCTCCCATGGGCACAAGTACTTTCGGGTGCTCCTCCCAGGACCAGATCGGGCCCTTATATGCGCCAACATTGAATCATGTATTTCGACATCCACTATAGTTATAGCCAATATAGAATTTCAATGGAATGATCCTTTGTAGGAATATAAGGTAGATCTTGTGGAATAGAATCACAAGGATAGAAGTTACATGTAAGGACATGCTACGGCCAAACCGGTACAATCACGATACTCATAGAAACTGGGTGGATTTGGCTCCCAAATGGGTGCCAAGTGAACGAGAATAAGCACTCATATTCACATGATTGCTCATCCTTTGTACATGATATGTAGAAAGAATTGGTGTCTTTGTAGAGGCACATAATCCAAGATGGATAGCAATGGTATGATTTTCCATTAGCTCAAGAATTATTCTCACGGCGGATAAGAAGCATACCATGAGGGCCGGTATACCATGTTTCTCTAGAGTGACATGGCAATCAAAAATGTCATAGGTTTTAGTGGTACAACCTGCTCAATCGGCCTTGAGGGAATCCAAGGCTATGAGGAGTCTTACGGAGATCCCAATGACTAACTTACCAGTCCGAAGGAACGGAATGTCCAACGGAGGGCTCGTATGTCACAAAGAGTTAAGGGGTAATCGATAAAGCATCGCGAAACGTGAGACTATACTCACGGAATGGAATATAGTGTCTATATACATAACCCACTGTCAAGGGTTACAGAAAACCACGAAAATCAAAAAACAGGAAATTGACGACTAAGATCAAGTCTTTATTTTATGAATTAGTGCCCTGGGCAGGGTCGCTAGTTTAATATATAATGACTGTTCATTCAGTCGTTATATCCAGGTTCTATACATATTAAGATCTATAAAAATTCTTAAATTTCAGATATTATGTAAATAGCAACTTAGCTTAAGTCTTCAATTTAGTAAATAGCGCACTAGTCAGGGGCGTCATATTTCAAATTAGTGGCAGGGTACATGTCGTTATTTTCAATATCCATAGAATTTGATCATGAACAGTTCAATGTTTACAGGTTATTCACTAATTAGCGCCCGTGTGTGAGGGCGTTCATTAAATTGACGACATGAAGACAGTCGTTATTTCTTTGTCATATGATACGCACCGGGCAGGTACAATCATTGACACACGATTTTTGGAGTATGTCTAATCATGAAACTAGAGACATGTACAGGCAGAGAAAAATAGCAGGAATCCAATCATATACTCATGCATTATATTAGATGTCATGGTTCACAGTTATTAAATTTTGAACATGTGTATTTATTAATTAACCAACTAATCTGACGACTGTTTGCACGGTCGCTATATCAAATAGCGCCCTAGAGGGAGGCACCTTCTACTGAAACTCAGTAAAAACTTTACAAAACATACTGGAAACAATCTAACAGTCCTATATGCATTTTCATGATCTAATAACTATTAGATTGGGCTTGTACTTGAGAACACCTACCTTGTAGTTGATTTGGATGATGGAAACGTGAGGAGAATGAAGGATCCGCAACAAGAACAACCTCAGTACGATACTCTGTTTACAACAAAGTAACTTGGCAACGGCAGTAGGAAGAAGAAAAAAAAAGAGTATCAGCAACAACAGCAAGCTTCGTCCAGCAGGAGGAAGAAACCAAAGACACAACTATCCTCCCTTTCTGCTCACCGTAGTAGGAGGAACAGAAAACTTCTATAGGTTCACTGGATGAAGGAGAACCAGTAGCAGAGAAGAAGCAAAAGAGGCTTCTTTTTATGTCGAGGTAGCAGACGGTAGCAGCGGGGAAGAAGAAGTAGCACTTCTTCACGCTGACAGCAAGAGGAGGAAGTTGAAGCTTCTTCCTTCACATACGATGCAAAAGTCTAGAGGCAGTAGCCTTGGCACAGCTTTGGAGGAATATATTTATAGGGTAGGGAATCGTACTGGGGTTTAAGAGTTCGATTGGAATCAAAGTTTCCATGGAAGAATCCTATTGTTATTTAAACTTCCCTACGTGTTAATCCTTCCAGATCAAGACCTTCCCGATCAGCCACTACTTCCTAGTTCGAACATAGCACTGCTACGGGTTTCCTATTATTACTCTGCAGGGAAATAGCGGCTAGGATAGAGGTGTCTTTCACGTAAATAGCGCCCATGATAGAGGCACCCTTCAGGTAAATAGCGCCCAAGATAGAGGCGCCCTTCATGTGATTGGCGCCCCCATGAGGGGTCTTCAATTTATGAAATGGCGCCTTAAGGGTAGGCTCTATTCATATTCGGCCCATTTTTTGTGAGTGTAAGGTCCTTTTTGGTACAAATATATATATATATATATATATATATATATATATATATATATATATATATATATAAGTGGTTTTAAGTATATATATGAGTTGGGCCTTGAACATTGGTTTAATTTTTTATCTATTTAGAAATCCATTCCTTCAATTTACTAGGGTTGCTACACCCTCCCCCACTTAAAAAGAATTTGGTCCCCAAATTCATTCGTATATAGACGTGGAGGGTGCAGAGCACATACCGTTCATAAATAAGTCGGGAAACCTTTTCTTCATGGATTTCTCGGTCTCCCATGTGTCTTCTTGTTCTGAGCATTTGTTCCATTGAACCTTGACCATGGGAATTGTCTTGTTCATTAATGTACGTACCTCGCGATCAAGGATCTTCATGGGTTTTTGCTCATAAGTGAGATCTTTTTGAATCAGCAGGTCTCCATGATCGATAATATGTGATGGATCGTGCACATATTTCTTCAACATAGATATGTGAAAAACATTATGGACGTCAGACAATTGAGGAGGCAAAGCGACGCGGTAAGCAACCTTGCCAACTCTTTCTAGTACCTCAAAAGGTCCGATATACCTTGGTGTAAGCTTACCTTTAACACCAAATCTCCTAATTCCTTGTCCAGACGATATCTTGAGAAATACGTGATCTCCGATTGGGAATTTGAGATCTCTTCTTCTTGTGTCAGCATAAGCCTTCTGTCTAGATTGAGCTACTTGAAGTCTCTCTCTAATCAACTAAATCTTTTCGGTGGTATCCCTTACCATATCTGGGCCTAATAATTGTTTCTCGCCAACTTCATCCCAGCACAAGGGTGATCGGCAACTCCTTCCGTATAAGACTTCGAAAGGTGCCATTTGTATGCTTGCCTGATAACTATTGTTGTATGAAAACTCGACCAAAGGTAAGTGATCATGCCAGCTTCCACCAAAATCAATGATACAAGCTCTGAGCATATCCTCTACTACCTGATTTGTTCTCTCGGTCTGACCATCTGTCTAATGATGAAAAGTTATACTAAAGTTGAGTCTTGTCCCCAACGAATGCTGTAGACCCTTCCAAAAATGAGAAGTACAGCGCGGGTCTCGGTCAGACACGATTGATACAGGAACTCCATGTAATCTGACTATCTCTTTAATGTACAAAGTTGCAAGAACATCAACTGACCATCGGCTCTTAATTGGCAAGAAGTGTGCTAAATTGGTCAGACGGTCGATGATGACCCATATTCCATCATGTCCTCTTTTAGATTTAGATAATCCCACAATGAAGTCCATACCGATATCCTCCCACTTCCACTTGGGAATATCATGAGGATGTAGCTTACCGGCAGGCTTTTGGCGTTCTGCCTTGATTTGTTGGCATGTGAGACAGCGAGACACGAAGTCTGCTACTTCTCTTTTCATGTTGGGCCACCAAAAGGTTCTTTTCAAATCTTGGTACATTTTGGTAGATCCGGGATGAATGGTGTACCTTGATCTGTGATCTCCATCTAAGATCTTCTTCTTTAGCTCTGGACAATCTGGTATGCAAGTTCTATCTCTGAACAATAACCTTCCATCTAAGGCTATCTTGAAATTAGGTTGTTTTTCTATTTTGCCCTTGATTTCCACTAATATGGGGTCATTATCTTAAAGACCTTGTATTTTAGAGAGTAAATCTGGCTTTATGCTCATATGTGATAGTGTAACACACCTGCTCTCCTTGTCCATGCTTATGTCAAGTCTAGTGAACTGTTCTGGCAACTTCCACTCCTGAATCATACGATTGGCTAATATTGCTCTTGGCTTCCGACTGAGGGCATCGGCTATAGGATTACCCTTTCCAAGATGATATTGGATTGTGAAGTCGAAGTCCTTGAGATATTCTAGCCAACGTCTTTGTCTCATATTCAATTCCTTTTGAGAGAAGAGATACTTGAGACTCTTGTGATCGGAGTATATAGTGAACTACATTCCGTATAGGTAATGTCTCCAAATTTTTAATGCAAATACTACCGTAGTAAACTCCAAGTCATGAACTGGGTAGTTCTCTTCATGCTGTTTCAATTGGTGGGAGGAGTAAGCTCGAATTTCAATGGCCAATTCCGTATAGAGATACTTGAGACTCTCCCTTGTTGCATTAAGACACATCCGAGACCAATTCCAGACGCATCGATGTATACCTCGAATTTCTCTCCTTCAACTGGCAAAGCTAAGATTGGAGAAGTAGTTAGGTGATCCTTGAGAGCTTGAAAGCTTCTTTCACATTCCTCGCTCCATTCATAACGGATCTCCTTGCGAGTTAGCCTAGTGAGTGGTGCGGCGATCTTGGAGAAATCTTTGATGAATCATCGATAATAGCCTGCAAGACTCAAGAAACTACGGATCTCGCTAGCATTGGTCGGTCTTTTCCAATTCTTTACAGCTTCAACTTTTGATGGATCTACGGATAGTCCGTCCTTTAAAATCACATGACCTAGGAAAGATACTTCTTCCAGCCAGAATTCACATTTACTTAGCTTTGCATATAAGTAATTTGTCCTCAATATCTGTAATACAATCCTCAAATGCTCATGCTCTTTCTTGATCTTTGAATAAATTAATATGTCATCAATAAAGACCACCACGAACTGATCTAGATGAGGTCTGAATATGCTATTCATCAACTGCATAAAAGTGGCAGGGGCATTTGTTAGTCCGAAAGACATAACAACAAACTCATAGTGTCCATACCTGCTCCTGAATGCGGTCTTATGAATGTCTTCATCTTTGATTCTCAGTTGGTGATATCCTGACCTGAGATCAATCTTTGAGAAATACTTAGATCCAGATACTTGATCAAATAATTCATCGATTCTTGGCAGTGGATACTTGTTCTTGATAGTGAGATGATTCAACTGTCGATAGTCGATGCATAACCTCGTGGATCCATCCTTCTTCTTTACAAATAATACAGGCGCTCCCCACGGGGAAGTGCTTGGTCCAATAAATCCCTTCTTTAGAAGCTCCATCAATTGTTCCTTTAGTTCCTTAAGCTTGGCAGGGGACATCCTATAAGGTGCCTTAGAAACTTGACCAGCACCAGGGACCAAGTCGATGGTGAAGGCCACTTCTCTTTGTGGGGGTAATCCAGGCAATTCTTCTGGAAATACCTGTGGAAACTCTCGAACTATCGTGATGTCTTCTATCTTGGTCTCCTTAGTCTCCGTTATGGTGACAAAAGTAATGAAAGAAACACATCCTTTCCTTATAAGCTTGCTAGCTCGGAGTGACATGTTCTTCCCTCCACTAAAACAATGTGAGAAATATATATATAAATGAATAGTGGGAAGGAATGAAGATACACAAACCTGTGATCGCCACCAAGATGTCGAACGTGATGGACACATCGTACCTTGGAAATGGAGAAAGAAACTCGCCTTGTGGGCAGCGCTGAGAGGATGTACGGTTTATGAAGAACCGCCTGTTATTATGAGCGGCCGCACGACAGACCATCTAAAGGCTCTGCAGAGGACGCGGGATGAAGGACGACCGGCAGATGAACGGCTCAAACACGACTGCAGGATGAAGAAGCACGGTCTATGACCCACCGCCCGTCTTCTTGAACGGCCAGTTGAGAACCGCCTAAAGCTGCCACGTCATAAGTTGCAAAGGTCCAACCTCCACCCTTTCCAGCCGGCCAGAAAGGATGGGCCTCGCGTTAGTGTGTTGCTGACTTGCAAAATGACGTATAGAACACCAAGAAAAACCCGAATTAAAACTAGAAGGTGTAGTAAATACTCAAACAGACGGAAATGAACAAGACTAAATGAAGCGGGGGATACCTGGGGAGTTTTAAACCCCTTGGGGCGTCAAAAAACATGGGAGGGTGTGTGCATGATGGTTTGAATGAAGAAAAATGTGGAGAACGGATATGACGAAACAAGCATGCAACTAGAGGAGACGGGACTATCAAATGTAAAAGACTCAAAACAGAGACTACTCCTTGAACCGGAGGCCTGTATGGACGTAGAAGGCCTCCCTCCTTGGTGCTAGGTCGCTCAAAGGTTCGGCAGGGCTTCGCCGTCGACCAAAAATCTCCTCCCTTTGAAGCCCGACCCCTAGGGTCTATTTATAGAGCACCTGGGGTCATAGCTCGAAATTAGGGTTTCTGTGCATTTTCAGGTCGAGATAATAACATGGAAGTTAAAGATAATTGAATTGTCTTTCAACCATAAGAAACGGCACCAAAAAAGACTCGGTATTCGTGGAGAAATGGTTGGATGAAGTTAGGGGATAAATCCATGAAGAGAGAGAAAATTCATTGAATGTTCAGCAAACGAGCATATGAACGGTCTTACGATAGACCACTCATCATGTTGAGCGGCTATCAATAAACCGTCCATCCCTGTCGGTGAAAATTCAAATATTATTGAATTATGCAACCATTTATCCATTAAACCAACCGAGAATCTCACCGTTGGACTCTTATAAATGAACGGCTAGGCTTAGTCCGTTCAAGAATAAGAGCGGCCAAAGGCTGGCCATTCTAGCCATGTCGATGATAAATAGGTAAATTGGGTAATTATCTGAGAAAACAACCAAGCGTAGCACTCTGGGAGAAGAACGGCTACTATCCATCTGTCCACCATTTTGGACGGCTAGGAGGAGACCGCATAAATACTTATCGGTGGAAATTCAGAACATTAACCAATATACCCACTAAATGTTTGGACGGCCTACTATCAACCGCACAAATGGTTGAACGGCTGAATGCTGACCGTACATGTACATGGGCACTTGAAATTCATAGAAAAGCTCAATCAACCAACACTAAGGTCCATTAAGCCATGAATCAACTCGGACTTAGCCAGGGAGAGAGGCTACCCAAAAAAATTGGCCCAGAACGTGCCAGAAAATCACCCAGCGAGTGATGGCCAACTTGAGACATCAATAAATGGGAGTAAGATAAATGACTCAACTTATCGGTAAAAAATGGGTGTCAACAGATGCCCCTCCTTGACGTCCTCTTTGCAAGGGAGCGAGCGGAGGTGAAGTGAAAGTGAAATGGAACATGGATATAAAGCAGAAATGAAGCGGAGTTGACCGAAAAGCGGGTGTTAAGGTAAAACGACACCCATTTTTACCAACAAGCGATAGGAATCTTCCGGAAAACCCTGAATAATCCACAAGGAATGATTAAACCAAAAGTGACACCGATCTGGAGGAACTAAATTAAGTAAAAGGAAACACATGATCAACCTCATGGGGGACACAATCCCGCAAACCAGTGAGGAGACCGGAGTAAGCGGCAAAAAAGCAAAGAAATGGACTAAAGACTCCAGACGGGGACCTCTTAATCAACCAAACCAAGCGAATCGACCAAAGAGAACCTTCCAATTCAAAGTGAAATTGTTCCTCTTACCCAAACATCGAACACATAGCTAACCATCACTGGTGGGACATTATTCAGACAAACCATGGGTCATGAATGCTCAAAAGATGCGCATGATGCATGCTGGGCTAAAATAAAAGAAATCGTTAAAATAAATGCAAAGAAAGGATAAAATATAAAAATACTCGAGAATAATATTGCTAGGCTGGGAGAATCAGAGTCAAGACACTATCCGCAACCACAGCGTGTAGGATAGAACCATCCTCCCTAGGACATCCCAACCTGACGGCCTATCCGGAGATTAAACGCGTGAACCTGGATCATCATCGTTTTTGTTGAAGGGGAACATCATATCCTGGAACACGCGAGCAATCAACTGGTTATCGAGATAATTTAACATAATACCATATAGTAATGCAAATAAGGGTGATAGGGTTAGAAGGCCATACCTGACTTACCTGTGCAAGCGAAACAGCAACTGAAAGGTGATGCTGCAAGAAACGTCAGTAGCAAGATTTACAATAATATCATGAAATAACCAAGTTCATCAATTAAACACCAAGTGTAGACCATTTTCTCAAACATGAACGATCAAATACCAACCGTCCAAAGTGAAGAACGGCTCGGTACTAACCGTCTATATACATGGAATTTGAACCGGGCGCAGATAGCATAACGTTAGAGAAGAACGGCCAAGTATCAGCCGTGCAAATGAAAGACGGTCTATCGCTAGACTGTATAACTTCTGCAGCCTCGAAAGACTAAAACCCTTCATCTCCCTCCCTCCACTGTAACCCACGATGGAGGAAGAGGACGAAGGGGGTCCCAAGCTTCCCACACACACAAACCACCCCCAATCTTCATTCTCTCCCTCGCGCTCTCCATCTCCTCCCCCATGCTGACCATGCACCAGGCACAGCACCCCGCTACGGCCGACGAGGAAGAAATGCCACCGCCGTCGCCGCCGGCGGCCATCGGCATGGAGGAAGAAGTGGCGACGACGCCCGCCGTCGAGGAGGACACGGCCGCACCCACGGTGGAGGAGGAGGCCATGGCGGCCGCTGCTGACGCCGGAGAAGGAGAGGTGGCGTCGGAGGAACGCGCCGGCGAACCGACGGTGAAGAGGAAGGCAGCTCGGGACCCCGAGGTAGGCCCCCCCTTTTGAGCATTTTTTCTTTTAATTTTAACTTATGCATGTTAGTTTTAGATGTTTACGGGGGGGTTTAGGCTACTTAGGAGCCGGTTTGGGGGAGCCATGGGGCGCTCCCGCCGGCGGGGAAGCCCTTACCGTCGTTGGGGAAGACGGCGGTAGGGCGATTTTCATAGAACCGCACAAACCAAGACACGCGGCCCACATAGGACCGCCCCAAACTCATACGGCCTAGGGATGGCCACCCAAAACTAGCGAATAACTGAACCAGACATGGGGATGAACGGTGGTGACCCCACCGCACAAATGATGAACGGGCCACATTGGTCCGTTTAACATCTGGGCAACTCAGAACGATGCGGTCCTCATCGGACCACCCAACATTCAAAACGGCCCAGGGGTAGCCGCCTGAAACCACAAAAACCCTGGGAAAGAACGGTGAATGATAATCCGTTCAAGATAAGAACGGTCGTTACCAGTCCGTTCACAACAAGGAACCCGAGGAGTGGAACGGCCCATATGGGACCGTTTCTGAGAAAGAGTGGTCCATGGGAGACCGTCCTTTTGATAGAAGATGGAACTTTGGTTATTTTCATTTATTTATGAAGTAAAATACCTAAATTAATTACTAAATGCATCAAAATGAATGAATGAATGAATGCAGGGAAAACGCAGGACCCGCACCTCATGGATGTAGGTCCGCGCAGTGTATTTAGCACTGTCCGATTTCCAGCGGGAGCGGCTAGCTGCCATGGGGTTCGCCCCATTCCTGAGCATTGAGGTGTGTCGGTTCGACACAGCTCTGCTCTACGCCCTGCACGACCGCTGGGATCTAGTGAGTCATACGTTCCTCTTCCCGTGGGGGCATATGGTCCCCACGCTGGAGGACGTGGCCAGACTCACTGGCCTTCAGGTGCACGGGCTACCGGTTAGTGGGACTACTTTTTCCGACTACCGGGCGATGCCTCGGGGGCTGCTAGGCTTAGAGCTGCGGCGCCCTGAGAGGCAGTCGACCCTCCTACCTTGGGCTAGCCTTCAGGACAGCTTGGGATTGCGACGGGCGGGTATAGCAGTTGGAGAGCAGCCGGAGCAGCACCTACAGCGTCTGACGGAGCTGGCGAGACCGACGGTAGCAGCGGAGCCAGGAGCAGAGGCAGATAGAGTTCTGTGGAGGTTCCTGATACTGTTGTTCGGGAGACTCCTCTTCTCTACTCGGGCGGACGTGATGAGCTGCCGCTTCCTTCCCTTCCTCAAGGAGCTTGACCACGTAGGTGACTACGCGTGGGGAGCGGCGGTCCTCGCCTTCCTTTTCGACACGATGAGTTCGACGGCCCGTCGAACCATGCTCGGGGGCTTCTCCCCCTTACTCCAGGTATGACTCTTACCTTAGACTTAGTTATGCAACTTCTCTATGTGTCCTAAGTGCTGACACAATGCTGTGATGCAGGTTTGGGCCAACGTGCACCTACGTGGGCTAGACAGAGGTGAGGAGACCCGTCCTGGGCTCCTGCCTATTGCACGGAGGTGGACAGTACCTCGAGAGACCGCAGCCTTGAGACGACAGGTTCGAGAGCTGCAGGACGACCTGGACGCGCTACCGTTTGCCTCGGTATACTTCTAAACTCAAACTCTTTAATTAAGTGCAACCCTAGATGATGATGCTGATGTGACTCCTATTTTGAAGGTACGATGGACACCCTACACGGAGGAGGGACAGGAGGGTCAGCCCTGGGTGGCAGGGGCCCTCACCTTCTCGGGGTGAGACGTGTGGCTTCACTGCATGAATGTGGTGGAGCCACTATACTACAGACTGGTGATGAGGACCATCGGGGTCCCGCAGCCAATGGTGGACTTCCCGACGCCAGAGAAGGTGGGGGAGCGCGTGACGAGGACTACTCGAGGCCTAGCCGCAGCGTTTGATTGGACGACGAGGAACGCTGCGCAGGTCACAGACTGGACGACTCTAGGGTGGGTGGTGACCGCCCGAGCAGACAGCGACTCAGCATACTACACGGCGTACGCTAAACACTACCGGGACCAGGTGTTCCGGGGTGCCCACCGACCGGTACGACTTCTAAACTCAAACTCTACTTATTATGCTTATGATTTCTATATGATGATGCACTGACACTTGGACCTCTAAATGCAGATTGACCCTGAGGGATGACTTGCGGAGCTGCAGGGGCTCCTGCACTCCACGATCAGGGAGCGGGACGAGGCCCGGCAGGCCCTGGCCTTACTGGTGAGTTTTCTAAAACCTAAACTCTCTAAATTATGCAAATGTTTATGATTATGATGATGCATGTGACTGACATGGAGTTTTGGATGTAGCGTACCGAGGGGGCCCAATGACAGGGGGCCGATGCTCCTTCTTCTTCACAGACCTAGACTCCTGCCGATCGGGCCGAGCGGGAGGCCAACTTCACTTGGATGGTAACGCGGGCCAAGGCGGCCGAGGTGGCGCTCACCGAGAGGGTACGCAAATCACGACACTTTCCCTTGTTATTTATGCTTATGAAATGTATGAAATGCAATTGACTGACAATGATATGTGTATGCAGACGACCGAGCTGACCCGTCTTAGGGCAAAGCTAGAGTAGAGTCGGGTAGTGGCTAGGGAGGAGGTGGCCCGTGTGCGGGAGGAGGCAGCACAGAGCCGACTAGCGGACACGTTGGAGACGGCACTCCTACGGGCTGAGCTAGAGTGACTCCGAGCTGGAGCGGAGGAGCTGGTGCGGGTCCGAGCGGAGCGGGATCGAGCTCTGATCGAGGCGTCCGGGCTGAGTGGAGAGCTGCCGGCCTATAAGTAGATGAGTCGGCGATCACATAGCGGGACTCCGAGCGGTAGCCACGGCACCCACGGCTCTATGAGGAGTTACTTCACGGGTTCCTCCGGTCACCGGAGGAACGAGGAGGACGAGCAACGCCAGCGACGTCAGCGTGACGAGGCGACTTCAGCGATGCCTCCACCAAAGAGGCATGAGGGCGGTGGAGACAGTGGCGGGGGCCAGGGAGAGGGACAGGCCTGACTTTTTTACTCGGGGCCCGACTTTTGTACATGATATGATATGATAGTGATATGCCTTTCTTTGTTTTGATTTTGTGGATGTATGGATGTATGAATGAATGCAAATGACTGACACTGACTTACTGACTACGACTACGACACGAGTGAGATGGACATGCGTGAGAGAGAGACGACGACTGCGGGTGAGATGTGACTACAGGTGTGACGACACGAGTGAGAGACACCGCCTTAGAGTTAAAGAGGGACGCCGACTCGGAGTGAGGGAGAGAGACGCCGAATGAGTGAGAAGAGTGACTCCAAATGAGTGAGAAGAGTGACGCCAAATGAGTGAGATGAGGAACGTAAAATGAGTGAGATGAGGGACGTCAAATGAGTGAGATGAGGGACAAACCTCACTACTAGTGGCACAGGTGCCCAACTTGTTGAATGAAGGCTTCAGATCAGTAAAACGGTCTTCAGTGGGCCGCCCAAAGAGACACACGGTCGTGAGTTGGCTGTCCAAATGAGATATTAAACGGTCTTTCGGCCACCATCCAACTGGTAGAACGGTTTATAAATGACCGTGTGATCAGAAAAACAGCCTGATTAAGGCCTCTCAAACTCCAGCGCTCGAACTCTCTGGAAGGTGATAAACGGTCCCCATCGGACCGCGTAATGAGATAGGCGGTCTATCGTAAGACCGTCCAAATGGACGTCCTGCGAATTCGGATGGGACTCTCCTGGAGAGTCCTAACCCGAGGGTGAATCACTTAAACCCAATCCAAAGCTATCTTATCCCTTCCTAAACTTATCCAATCTCATTCCAAAGGGGTGTAGGCCTCTAACCAAGCCCTATAAGTAGGAGGGGAGTCTAAATTCGTGACTCACACATCCTCCCTCTTCTAAGCCTTAAAAACCCTTGCTATTCTTCACCAAACCGTCATGAAGAGGGCCTTAGAGGGGAGTTCCATGGAGGGAGCATCTCTTGAGGGCCCTAGACCGGCCAGAAAAGAGCGGGAAGCACTCCAACGGCTGACCGCAATCCCACGACATCTTAGCTCGAGCTCTCTGAGAGAGCTAAGTTAATCATGATTTCCTTCAGTTCAAACCTTTCATTCGCTTACGTGCTCTTCTTTTCTTTCTCTATCTCAGCTTCTCCCTGGCCCTAGGCGCTATTCTACTTTGAAGTGGATGGCTCCCATGGTCCGTGCATTGCCCCTAGGAGTGACATCTATCCTGAGATCTTGGCACCTACAACCTCTCCTAGTACTAGGTCAGAACTATCCAAAGCTTTCTCTTGACTGGCACATCATCTCGGCTTTAGAAGAAATCTAGCACCCTCAGACCCATACATTCATATTTCCATCATTCGAGGCCACTATCCTACTAGAGGAAGTAGAGACCTACTTCCCTTTCCCTAGATCCCAGGTGGGAGAGGAGGACTCAGTGTGTCACACCGTTGCCCCTATAGATCCTAAGCTCATCTTGGGAGGGTTCATACCAGACAGTAGGGACGTCCACACTTTCATAGGCCCACGTCAGATCTACCTTCTTCCCCTTAGCCAGTGGGTAATTGAGCATTGCAGGAACCGGTGTGGGTGGGATGAGGCCATAGCCAAGGCCGCGTCCATTTGCTTGTGCGGGGTTATCCTCTTTCCTTCAGTTGACCAAGTGCTAGAGACTCCCCCTCTTAGTACCATTAGCAGCTTGTGGCAGGGTCTTTCTATCTCCCAAGCCATCCTTGCCTACCTATACGAGGGCCTCACCTCAGCAGCTCTAGGCGGTCCTCTCTTTGGTTCTATGATACTCTTAGAGTGCTGGATGGGTGTCAGGATGAAATTTATCTGTAAGGACGATGTCACTTCAGCTAGCAGGATCTTCGGGAGCCACCCCCTCTTCTTCATAGGCGGCGCATTCGGGTTCTCTCCACAAGTAGAGTGCAAAACAGCAGAGAAGAAGACCAGGGACGAGTGGCGACTGCACATCAACAGGCTGCCCCTGGATTGGTTCGTGATGCGCCCGGACTTCCTCTGCGACACCATCGTCAGAGTTCCTAGGAGGCCAGGCTTGGACTTGAGGCTCGTGAGCGACACCGCACTGGCGATGTACAGCCCCCACCGGTGCTACCTACAGGTTGGACTACCCCGGACTGTTCTACCAGCACTACCCCACCTTCCCGCACTCCAGGCGAGGAGGATTGGCACGGAGGAGGACGAGCAGGCGGTCAGGAGTGCCCTGATCATGTGGGAGGTGAGCAGGGTGCTTACCCTACCAGCAGAGGTTGCAGAGATTCCGACGACACGCCAGGCCTATGTTAGAGAGCTGAGAGAGATACGTCCCCGCGGGGATGCCCAGCGGAGGACTGAGTGATGTTTCTTTCTTTCTTTTCATGATGATATTGATGTAAGGATTTATGCTTAGAGATGTTTGATATGAATGAATAAAGTTGACGATTTGATTGATTTGAGTTTGGGCTTTACTTGAGTGATTGAGTTGGGTTATGACTTCATCATTTACGCGGTCGCACCTAGACCGCTCAGAGATTAGGACAGCTCTCTTGGAGCCGTGCATCAGATTTACAACGGTTTTGATAGAAGGGAGTTGAGCGGAGTTGATTTAAAACCGTGTGAATGGTTGGACGGTCCGGCCAAGACTATTGAAATTAATAGAACGATTGACAAATAGCCGTGTGAAGACTGAAGCGCTGAACCTTGAGCTTCAACCTGCCCCTGCACACACACACAAAATAAAAAAGATAAATTAAATCTTTTTTAGGCTTAACCCCTTTGCCTATAGCAAGTTAGGGAATGACCAGTTCTTAATTTTTGGTCAAGGGGGTATGCCTTTATTAAATAGGCAAACAAAATGATAATGAATGCAATGGATGCTATGAATGCAAATCATAAAAACCCCTTTTTTGTAATTTTGAAAATATTTATTTTTTTTTGGATTTTGGACTTATATTTTTTTGAGTTTTGAAATGTTTACTTTTTTTGGATTTTGAAATATTTGATTTTTTGGGTTTGAAATATTTGATTTTTTAGATTTTGAAATATTTGATTTTTTGATTTTGAAATATTTGATTTTTTTGGATTTTGAAATATTTGATTTTTTTGTTTTAAATATTTGATTTTTTTGGATTTTGAAATATTTGATTTTTTTGATTTGTTTTGGTTTGAAATATTTGATTTTTTTGAGTTTGAAATCAGCTTAAACCTAACAACGGGGAACCTCCCATCTCACTAGGGATCTCCCAGGTCCAACATGTGCTAAAAAGGGACCGCCCGTGGCCAGGGCCAATTTCGCTTAACGGTGCCTCTGTCGAGGCCATACCCGAGGTGGGATCCATTCCTTGGAAAATAAAACAAGATTTAGCAGAAAAGCTGGCGATAGGTATAGAGGTTTTTTAGGGCTTGAGTTCTTCTCACGACACCCCCTTTTCAAAGAATTTTGGTCTGTTGCGCCGGGACTTTGTGTCCGTCATCGAACCTACATCCGCTCTAGGCACGCATACGACCGGGCTCATAACGTCCCGCGGGGAAACTGTACTGCCACTCTTGCCATGCCTAGTTTCATCATTTTGGGGACTTTCAGACTTTTGAGAGCTTCGAGCTTGTGAGCTTTCAGCTTTGATTTTTGATTTTTGCCCCTTCCTTTCTCTATTTCTTTTCTTTCTTTTTTGTTTCTCTTTCATCCTGCGGAATTAGGTCGTAACGGACTGCCCCTATTTGAGACCTCTTTTATTGGGGGGTCTAGATCAGTTCTCGCCCCCTTATTCACCACTTGCCCCTATTTTCAGTCAAGAGAGAGGAAAACAAGGATCTTTACCCTCCCCTAAGCATGGCCAAGGGAGAAACGGTGTTGCGCAAAAAGAAGAAAACAGAACCACAGGCGATCGTGTAGTGTGTGAGATGTTGGACCGGGGCTCTCCTTTCGTGATCAGGTGAAGGCATACCCCGCCGTCGGGCTGTCGCTGGTTTGACTTTATGGATAAAAGCGTTTTAAATATAGCCCATTCCACGGATTTGGTAATTCTTCACCCTCCGCGTTCACTAAATGATACGCGTTACCAGGATAGACTTCTTTAACTACAAACGGCCCTTCCTAGTTGGGTTGCAGCTTAGACCTGGGACCTGCTGATCTGACAAACTTGCGTTTCAAAACCATGTTACCCATTTGGAATTTTCTTTCAATAACCTTCTTTTGGAAATACCGCGAGACGCGTTTTTGATAAACCGAGACGTGATTGGCCGCGTTAAGCCTCTTCTCGTCTAAGAGTTTCAGTTGAACTAGCAACGCCTCTTGATGCTCGTCGAGATTAAGTTCCTTGTCTAGCTGCACTCTTAGGGAAGGAATCAGGATCTCGTACGGGAGTACCACCTCCATCCCATAGGTGAGAGCAAAAGGAGTTTACCCCGTGGGAGTACGGACGGAGGTGCGATAAGCCCATAGAGCTTCTATCAGTTTGTCGGCCCAATCAGTAAATTTGTGTGACTCGCATGTTTTCTTGATGATTTTTAGAAGGGTTTTGTTCTTGGCCTCAGCTTGCCATTACCTTGGGGGTAGTATGGTGATGAATGATGCAATGAAATATTAAATCTCTTACAGAGGTCCCGAAGTTCCTGAGAAACAAATTGAGGTCTATTGTCGGTGACGATATCACTTGGCACTCCAAACCGCGAGATGATATTCTTCAGGATGAAGCGGCATACCGTGGTGGCTTTGATCTCTGCATAAGCTTCAGCTTCCACCCACTTGGTGAAGTATTCTATAGCCGTCAGAATGAAGGACTTCTGCTTGACTGCGGAATTCGGGTCACCGAGAGGTCCAATGATATCAAAGGCCCACATGGAGAATGGCCAAGGAGTAGAGAGAAGATGGAGAGAAGAAGCAGGAGCATGGATCTTGTCAGCATGGAGCTGGCATTGAAGGCACCTACGGACATAGGTGGAACAATCTTCTTCTAGGGTTGGCCAGTAATAGCCCTGCCTAAGAATCTTCTTCGCCAACGCCTGCCCATTTACGTGCCCTCCACACTCGCTGGAGTGAGAGACTTCTACTACCTTCCAAGCCTCATCGTCATCCAAACACCTCATTAGAACTCCATTGAGAGCCCGCCTATACAATTCTCCAGCAACAACCGTGTATCTGGAGGCGGCTCTTCTAATAGCCTTGCGCTGTTCGACGTTCGCCATCTCGGGAAAGGAACCATCCCTGCAATACTGCTCAATCTCATAATACCACGGCAATTCTTCTTCTTCGATGATCTCCTCGAGCTCAGTTAACGAAACTTCTTTCACATCTTCCCTTTCTGCCTTCCTTTCTACAGATTTCCTAAGGTTGTCGAACCAGGGATCTTGAAGAGAAGGAGCATCTAACCGCTGGACCACAATGGTCTCAGTGGTGCGACTGAGGGGAAATGAAAGAGAAGAAGTGAGCGATGCAAGTGCATCAGCCAGAATATTCTGAGAACGAGGAGTGTGAAAAAATATAGATCAGCTTCCAAAATTTCCTAGCCAAGAGTGTGACCAGATCTTGATAGGGCTTGAGCTTGGGGTCACGGGTGCGGTAAGTTGACAGAACTTGACGCAGCACCAATTGAGAGTCTCCTATGATGTTAAGATATCGCGCGCCCATGAGGTAGGCATGCTTCAGACCGGCAAGGAGAGCCTCGTACTCGGCTATATTATTCGTGGCAGGAAAAGAGAGTTGATAAGCAATAGGGATGGTCACTCCTTCCGGAGTGAGGAGAACGGCGCCAATTCCACGGCCCTGGGAATTAAGAGCACCATCGAAATGAAGAGACCAAAAGGGAAGATGAGTGATTACTGCCAAGTGTTCATCGGGAAATTCATCCTGGATCGAATCAGTGCGAGGGATAGGAGAATGAGCCAGATGCTCAGCAATGGCGTATCCCTTGATTGCTTTCTGGACGATGAAGGTGATATCGAATTGGGAAAGAAAGCTCTGCCAGCGAGCTAATCGGCTAGAAAGGACAGGTTTTTCTAACAAGTAACGAATAGGGTCCATTCTAGAGATCAACTTAACCTCATGGGCAAGAAAATAGTGTTTGAGCTTCTGAGCTACCCATACTAGTGCTGCACAGGTCTTCTCCATGGTAGTATACTTGGATTCAGCAGGATTAAACAACCTCGAAAGGTAGTATGCTGCCCTTTCCCTTCCTTCATCATCCACCTGAGCCAAGACAGCTCCTAGGGAGTCCTCGATAACAGAAATGTATAGGATCAGGGGTTTCCCAGGGACGGGTGGTTGCAGAACCGGGGGATTAGAAAGATAGACCTTAAGATCCTCGTAGGCCTTTTGGCATTGTTCATTCCATTCAAATTTTTCTCCCGCCTTTAACAATTCATAGAATGGACGGCATCTTTGTGATTGTTGAGATATGAATCTTCTAATGAATTGTAAGTGCCCAATCAAACCTCTGAGTTCAATGATGTTCTTAGGCGGCGGCATCTCCATAACGGCCTTTGCTTTATTCGGATCGATCTGAATCCTCTGTTTACTAACTATAAACCCGAGCAATTTCCCTGATGCAACTCCAAACACGCATTTCTTTGGATTCATTTTCAATTTGTACTCCCTAGCCCTTTGCAACACCTTGGCTAAAATGGCGGGGTGTTCTTCTTGAGACCTCGATTTTACCAGAATATAATTCACGTAAGCTTCTAAATACACATGCATCATGTCATGGAAGATAGCCATCATTGCTCGTTGATATGTGGCACCTACATTTTTCAATCATAATGGCATAACAACATAGCAGTATGTGCCCTAGGGCGTTGTGAAAGAGGTCTTCTCTTGATCCTCAGGAGCAAGACGGATTTGATTGTAACCAGAATAACCATATATGAATGAGAGGGCCTCATACCCAGTCGTGTTATCAACTAATACATCAATGTGAGGAAGCGGGAAATCATCTTTCAGACATGCCTTATTCAAGTCCCTGAAATCAATACAAATCTGAATTTTACCATCCTTCTTCATTACTAGGACTATATTTACCACCCATTGCGGATATAAAACAACTCTAATAAACCTGGCCTTATGCAATTTATCGACTTCTTCCTTTATTCTTAAGGCCATATGCGGGTGGAATCTTCTCACTTTTTGTTTGACGGGTGTCGCCCCCGGTTTAAGAATCAATCGATGTTCAACCAACGTGGGGTCAAGACCCGACATGTCCTCATAGGACCAGGCAAAAGAATCATTGTACTCCCTCAATACCTTGATTAACTCCTCTTCAACCTGAGGAGGGAGATTAGCAGAAATAAGTATGGGCCTGGGATCCTCTTCTGTTCCAAGGTTAATTTCTTTCGTGGGTTCATGCACTGCAGTCGATGGTTCGTCAAACCTCTTCAAACCTTACGCGTACAAATCGGCAGTGTCATCCACATCGCTTTCCTCATCATCGGCTGGGTCCTTCTCATCTATAATTTCATATACTCCCAATCCGTCATTGCTCCACACCCCTTCCAATTCCTCATCATCGTCTAAAACAATTGCGGTCTCTACAAACTCCGGGCACTTAAGAAGGGCATGCATCTCTGGGCCAAATCTTGCAGAAACCTATCAAGGATGGATTTAGGATGACGCATCACAGGATGCGCCGCAGACGTGGATGGGCTAACTAGACTAGAACTAGGCGCTACCCCAACTGACTCGACTAACCTAGGAGATTCTACACGCTGTACATCTACCCTAGGAGATAAGAAATCTACTGGGAAAGAAGCAGGGGTCTCGTGCCCCTGGGAAGAGGATAGACTGAAAACAGCGTAATCTTCCATAGAAACCTCCGTTTTAAAATTGGCATTTTTTTTTGGAAGTCGGAGGAGATCACGCAACAAGAAGAAGAAGATGGGGGAGGAGGGAGTTGCATGGGAAACAAATCGGGGAAGATGCAATCAAAGAATGGATCAGAGGATCGAAACCACATTTCGTGGAGTTGGGCATTGGGGGGAGGAGGAGTAAACAGAGTTGAAAGATCAATAGGTGGGCAGCGCCCATAGGCACAAGGAACGAACAAAATTTCAGGTGGTCTTTCCGTGAAGTACAGGTCGACCATAATCGGAGGGGAACGGGGGACAAATCCCAATTGTTTAAATAGAGAGGCAAGACGGGATGGGGACAGAGAAAAGGTGGTGATATAGCTCCCCACTTTCCGTGGCCTCCGACGGACTAGCTACATTGGAGAATGCTTCACCAACTACATCTCATTCTTCTTTGGACAGTCTTCTTCCTCACTGAACATCTTTTCAAAACAAACACAGAAATCTTCCATATCACCCACCACCCCCTTAAGCGGCGGCGGTGGGTCAGAAACATCATAGGCGGCATCAACCTTCACATCAGCACATGGCGGCGACTTCTTCAAAGTGCCGGGCTACAGCGGGCCTTTCACGAAGTGTTGACGGTAATCCCACATCAGTTGCCCGGAGTCTCCTAGAATAGATAATGCTGAATCACGATAACCAAGGCCTCTGCGGCCCGTCTTTCTTCCTTTAGGGACGGGCTTAGTCCGCCCCTGTAATTGTGCGCCGAGACCCAAGCCCGGCTGATAACCCAATTTCAGAATCATGTGCCACCCTTTCGAATCCCTAATCTTGGACTTAATTTTTACATTGACTGGTGCAGTGGCAGGCTTGCGTGATGCATATGCCCATGAATAATTTAAGTCCATCATTGAAAGAACTGGCCTGTTACTTGGCCACAGAGTGGGGAGGATCTTGTCCGTAATTGCATCGACTGACTGTACTGTGGGGATACTCTTCACCTTAACCACCCTGCCTTGGAATGGAAACTTCAGGCACTGGTGGGCGGTTAAAGGCACAACATTTAAAGTATCAATCCATGGACGACCCAGAATTGCTTTGAACATTGGGTCAATGTCCAATACGTAGAACTCCACATCCATCACCAAAGGCCCTAACTCGGCCTGCACTATCACGACCCCGTGGCATGCTCGTCTGGAGTTGTCGTAGGCTGCAATTATGGTCGGTGTTGGCTTAAGCATGTCCTCTGAAATGTTACAGGCACGCATCGTACTCAGCGGACACACATTTATCGATGCTCCCGTGTCCACAAGGGCTAATTCTATTGCCACTTTATTTAAAGAAATGGTGATGCAAAGTGGCATCTACCGCGCTTCTGGGGGTGCCAATTCTGACTCAGAAAATGAAATGGAAGGCCCCCTCGTAATGGTCGCCAACACCGATGGCAAGCTGTCTACCGTCACATCCTCGCTAACCATAACCTTCTGAAGAAAAGCCCTGAGGGCATCCTGGTGTAGCGTGGATCTCTTAATCAACTCCAAAACTGATATCTTGGCCGGCATCCGGTCCAAGTGCTGGAGTAAATCATAAGTTTGTGCCTGGCACGTGGTCTATTTCTTCTGTTTCAGCTGTAGGGAAAGGAACCTGGGGATTAGGTGCAGATGCACCAGAGGAAGGATAAACTCTGTGGAAAGGACGCCTGCTCCGAAGGGCGCAATGTCGTGCCGGCACAACTGTAGATGGACCCCCGCTTGGCCCAGTGGGGTATGTGGAGGGGGTAGAAATGGAGTGAGGATGACGGAGGTTGGCCTGATGGGCCCTGGTGGAGGGGTAATGGGTGAAGGGTTAAGTGGAGGGGTGATGATGGAGGGTACGGAGGGTGATGGTGGAATGATCGACGGCATGGTGGGGAATGTGGTGGGCATGATGGGTGGTCAGGAAGGGATAGTGGGTGGAGCGGTAATGAAGGTGGTGGGTCGGAGGATGGAGGGAACAGAAGGCGCGGGGCTAGTATGGTGGAAGGCCAAGAGATGGGCGGGGGTCTCATCATCAAAGGACCACCCAACATTAGGGGCTGGGCGGTGGACTGCATTAACTTGAGTCGGTGCCGGTGGCTGTTGTTGCGGTTGCTGCTGAGGAGCGGGTGGATGTACTGGCATGGGATTCTGGTGAATCCCGAGGTCTTGCTGCTGCTGTTGGGGTTGTTGTTGTTGTTGTTGTTGGAGGGGCTGTTGTTGGAACTGCTGTTGCTGGGGCGCCGCCTGCTGCGGCCTTGCTTGTCTTCGTCTCTCCTTTATATCTTCAATTATCTTATGCATTTGGGACCAATCAATCCTCTGGCCCTCATGCAGATCATACACCAAATCTCTAAACTGAAAGCATCTTTCTATAGTGTGCCCGGGCTGCCGATGGTATATACAATACCTAGACTAATCGGTTGTCGGATTCCAATTCTAACGTTCCGGAGGCAATTGGATGTCACCAGTGTACATTAGAGCTGAAAATATGTCAGGGAGGGTTTCTGGCAGTGGTGGATAATTAGACCTCTTGGGTCTGGGCCGAGCAGGCCCATAACCAGCGGGAGGAGGAACATTGTGGTACTGGGGTGGCAGTTGCGGATGTTGAGGTGGTGGTGGTTGTTGTTGGGGGTGCTGAGGAGCTTGGAAGGTGGGTCGGGGAGCTTGCTGAGTGGCGAACTGGGGGTTGCATGGGGGTTTCTGGAAACGGGGGGAAGCAAGCTGGTTAGGGAATTGAACAGCCTAGACCTGCTCATTGACTTAGACTCCCTCAGTAACTGGGCCCTGGGATTTTTGGGTAGTCTTGGATTTCTGAGCTTCAAACCATGAATGGATGGGGGAGTCTTTAAATTGGGTCTGGATAAACCGGGCCCGACTGTACAACTGGTGCATGTTAGAAATGTCGTTCAATGCCAAAATATTTCAGAATGTCGGAGTAGCATTAGAAATCAGCAACTTTACTTTTTCTTCTTTCGGGACCTGCCCAGGGACACGCGAGGCCATCTGCCTCCATCTATCTGCATATACAGCAAAGTCTTCATCCGGCTTCATCTTTTCTGCAACCAGGTCGGTGAAAGAATATTCGGGACCGACCCGATCTTGGAATCTGGTGATGAACTTCTCCTTCAAGATCTTGAAACTGTCGGCCTCCTCCAGAGGCAATGTGTAGAACCACTCAAGGGTGACCCCTTCCAAGGATCGGCGAAACAAATATGCCATCAGACGGTCATCATGCTGGAACTATGCCGACTCGTAAAAAAATTCCCTGATATGAATGAACGGGTTGCCATTCCCGTCATACTTCGATACACGGGGAGCTCGACTGAGGAGGCAATCGGATATCCCGGAAGTTAGGAATAGGGACATCCGCAATGGACTGAGGGCCTACCCGCTTATGGAGGAGGTCAATCTGCTGCTGCATAGCAGCCCATTTATCAAGGAGGTCCCGTTCCCGGGAAGGAGGAGACTGAGCAGGAAAGACGGAGCCCGGATGAGGAACTGAGGGGTGAACCGGCTAGGAGGGGAGCCCATAGGATGGATAATGGGCCAAGAAAGGGCCCATATCCGCGTGAGCCAATTGGGCGGCCACGGGTTGTAAACGAGTGAAATCAGCCAGGGCCAGAGGGGCCTGCGGCGATGGAGAGATTGTAGTGTATGGATCAAGATAAGAACCAGAGGGGACCTGGGCCTTCCCCTTATCAAGATACTGATGGGCCGAGGTGGAGGCCTGGCCCGCTTCCATACTGGGGTATCGGAGCACCTGGGAACGGATGGGAGTGAGATCAATGGGGGCAGCGGGGACGGGCGCTGACCCAACAACATGAGACGTAGTGGTGGTGGCGGCAGTCACGCCATAGGAAGGAACTGAGGATGGGGCGTCTACCCCTTGCAGAGCTTGCCGTATAAGGTGGAGCTGGGAGGGATCAAGCTGGGCCATCAAATTAAGAATTTGACTGGCCGAATTCTGTGTGGAGGAACCAGGAAGGGAGGGCTGAGAGCCCTCGATGGCAATGGTCGGGAGAGGAGGGGCAGTCCCCTCTCCTCCCTGCACATGGGCGACCCTAGACGGGTCCTCAAGAAGTCCGCGAGGGAGAGAATCCTCATGGGGATGGGAGAAATCGTAGGACGACATGATGGGTGGTGAATCAAAAAAGGGATTAAAGTAGGAGATGAAGTGAGAGTTGCCCCTAGATAATGATCCTATGGGGAAGAAACAACTCCGCATGCATTGATGATAATGGGGAAGGGGGAGGCAAACAGCCCTAAGTAGAGAGCTAAAACAAACAACTCAAATGAAATGCACACAATGGAGAAGCGAGATGAGAGGAGAATCAGCCAATTAATGCAACGAAGTTTCAAATGATGCGCGCAGGATTTTATAAGTTCTCCTTTTTGCCTTTTGGTGAATTAATTAAGATTTAAGTTCACTCGACCAAGGGGTTCCTAGCCAAGGTAGGGAATAGGGCAACTGGCTGACACTAGAGGACTCTCTCTCCCTCTGATGCAAACCCTAGACTGAGGGGTAGTGACGATACAACCTACCCGGCGTTCGTGTGGGAATCCACGGCTCACGGGGGCTTACGGAGGTCCTCAGCAAGATCCCATAGTCGGCTCCAAGGAGTATGGAGATGAGAGGAAACCCTACCTCGGTAGGAATGCAGCTACTATGAAAAGAATGTATGCCCCTATGTGCACCGGAGTGCATGCAAAGTCTAGCCTAGCAACTAGCAATCAATGATCAATCAAATATGTAAGCAATGAAAGCAAGCATGCAATGATGGTATAAGAGCAAGAAGAGATCAATAATCAGCACCAAATATCATGACAATCATATAACATGGCAATCAAAGTGAATCACGGGTGCATTGTAGCACGACAAGGATGGCCTCTGGGAGACCGCTCAGGGAGATATATAGTCCTGGTAGAACCGTTCACACCAAGGAGTAACGACAAAGTAACAGAAAAAATTAGGAAATGCTGGAATGAAAGAAGACGGAAATGGGAAACGTACCAGGAGGAGCGGTCTATTGACAACCGCTTAAGCACTGGAACGGACCTGCAGCAACCGTGCAAAAGCAACCAAATCAACAGTATGAAGACAGAGGCGTACCTGTGCCAGCATGGTGATGGCCAAACACAGGCCGTAGGGATGATGAACGGGCAGTAGGAGACCGCTCGCGACCGCAGGCTGGGAGGAGAAGTGGCACTGTTCACAGAGAAGGACGGTGAACCTTCAGCCACACAAACGTTGGACGGCCCTGGGAGAGCCGTTCAAGTTCCAGAGGATAGAGAACGCGACCCAACCTGCAACCACTTCAAGAAAAGGACTAACACATCAAAAGAAAGGGTCAGCAAATCACTAACACGATGGGCACTAGGTGTCCCACCGTGATCACCAAAAAAGGGGATGTTGACATGTTCCTTCCACTAAAACAATGTGAGAAATATATATATATAAATGAATGGTGGGAAGGAACGAAGATACACAAACCTGTGATTGCCACCAAGATGCCGAACGTGATGGACACGTCGTACCTTGGAAAAGGAGAAAGGAACTCGCCTTAGGAGCAGCGCTGAGAGGATGTATGGTTTATGAAGAACCGCCTGTTATGATGAGCGACCGCACGACAGACCGTCTAAAGGTGCTGCAGAGGACGCGGGATGAAGGACGACCGGAAGATGAACGGCTCAAACACAACCGCAGGATGAAGAAGCACGGTCTATGACCCACCGCCTGTCTTCTTGAACGGCCAGTTGAGAACTGCCTAAAGCTGCCACGCCGTAAGTTGCAAAGGTCCAACCTCCACTCTTTCCAGCCGGCCAGAAAGGATGGGCCTCACGTTAGTGTGTTGCTGGCCTACAAAATGACGTAAAGAATACCAAGAAAAACCTGAATTAAAACTAGAAGGTGTAGTAAATACTCAAACAGACGGAAATGAACAAGACTAAATGAAGCGAGGGATACCTGGGGAGTGTTAAACCCCTGGGGGTGTTAGAAAACATGGGAGGGTGTGTGCATGATGGTGCGAATGAAGAAAAACGTGGAGAACGGATATGACGAAACAAGCATGCAACTAGAGGAGACGGGACTATCAAATGTAAAAGACTCAAAACAGAGACTACTCCCTGAACCGGAGGCCTGTATGGACGTAGAAGGCCTCCCTCCTTGGTGCTAGGTCGCTCAAAGGTTCGACAGGGCTTCACCGTCGACCAAAATTCTCCCCCCTCTCAAGCCCGACCCCTAGGGTCTATTTATAGAGCACCTGGGGTCATAGCTCGAAATTAGGGTTTCTGTGCATTTTCAGGTCGAGATAATAACATGGAAGTTAAAGATAATTGAGTTATCTTTCAACCATAAGAAACGGCACCAAAAAAGACTCAATATTCGTGGAGAAATGGCTGGATGAAGTTAGGGGATAAATCCATGAAGAGAGAGAAAATCCGTTGAATCTTCAGCAAACGAGCATATGAACGGTCTTACGATAGACCACTCATCATGTTGAGCGGCTATCAATAAACCGTCCATCCCTGTCGGTGAAAATTCAAATATTATTGAATTATGCAACCATTTATCCATTAAACCAACCGAGAATCTCACCGTTGGACTCTCACAAATGAACAGCTAGGCTTAGTCCGTTCAAGAATAAGAGCGGCCAAAGGATGGCCGTTTTAGCCGTGTCGGTGATAAATAGGTAAATTGGGTAATTATCTGAGAAAACAACCAAGCGTAGGACTCTGGGAGAAGAACGGCTACTATCCGTCCGTCCACCATTTTGGACGGTTAGTAGGAGACCGCATAAATACTTGTCGGTGGAAATTCAGAACATTAACCAATATACCCACTAAATATTTGGACGGCCTACTATCAACCGCACAAATGGTTGAACAGCTGAATGCTGACCGTACATGTACATGGGCGCTTGAAATTCATAGAAAAGCTCAATCAACCAACACCAAGGCCCATTAAGCCCTGAATCAACTCGGACTTAGCCAGGCAGGGAGGCTAACCAAAAAAATTGGCCCAGAACGTGCCAGAAAATAGCCCAGGGAGTGATGGCCAACTCGAGGCATCAATAAATGGGAGTAAGAGAAATGACTTAACTTATTGGCAAAAAATAGGTGTCAACAGGAGAGCCAAAATAAGAGGTGACTTGTTCCGACTCTTAGGGCTAGTGTAGACAAGTTCTGGGAACTCCTTAAAGGTTACCTTGCCTTCTCGGCAATTGACAACGGCCTTATGTGTAGATAGCCAATCGGCTCCTAAGATAACATCGTATCCTTTTAAGTCTAGACATATTAAATCTGCTGGCAGATTTTTCCATTTTATCATAACTGTACAGTTGGAATAGTGGTGTGAGATCTCGGATTCATTTCCGAGTGGGGTTTCAATTACTAAATCTATCCACTCTAGTTCCATAGATAATGGATCTTGGAACTTCTTTGAAACAAAAGAGTGCGATGCACTGGTATCAAACAAGACATGAGCATACTTTGAACAAATCTTGAGTGTACCTTCCACTAGTCCGCCTTCCTCTTGTTCTGCCTTCTAAAGAGCTTGCAGACGTGCATTCTTCTTCACCGGGCGCTTTTCATCTCCGGCTTGATTACTAAGTAAAGGACGCTCGGGAATTCGATGTTCACGACTCCCACAACGGAGGCAAGCTCCGAGTCTTCTCCAACATTCCTCGGCCCTATGGCCGATCTTGTCACGGTGTTTACACACCTCCTTGGAAGGTGTGGTAGTAATGGAGAAAGGTTTGGTCTTCTTGAACTTTTGCTCTTTGGAGGGGGTACCTTCATCATTGGCTCTCTTCTTATTGAAGGAGGCCTTGAAACTACCAGGGCTTATAATAGGCTCTTTCTTGTTCTTCATATGGATCTTGTCGAACAGCTCCGTGGCATCTTCTAATAGTTGAGCTCTTCGAACCATATCCGAATAGACCAGAATGTCCATCGGTGCCAGTTGTGTGATATATTGGGGTCGAAGCCCATTAAGAAATCTTCTTGCTTTCATCTTCTCGGTACTCACTAAATGTTTCACGTACTTTGACAGCCTTGAGAATTGGCCCTCATATTCGGCCACTGATAGAGTTCTTTGTTTGAGTGAGGCAAATTCTGCAGCTTTCTTCTCTTGCACTCGGTCGGAAAAGTATTTGTCGTTGAAGTACTCGGTGAACTCAGCCCATGTGATGGGTTCTTCACCTAATGTGGCTTCTACGGACTCCCACCAGGAACGAGCATCTCTTTCTAATTGGAACGTAGCTAGCAATACCTTCTCTTCATCCTTGCATTGCATAACACAGAATATCCTTTCCACTTCTCGGAGCTAGTGCTCGACATCATCGGGGTCTGATGAGCCAATGAACCTTGGTGGGTTCATATTTCTAAAACTACTGTGGAGATCACCAGCTCCACGGTTCACCGTTCCTTGTGCCACTTGCTGTAGCGCCTGAGTCATGCCTTGAATAGTGCGTTGCATATTACGCCACTGAGCACGTTCGGCAGCCATCGTCCTACAAGGATTTTAAATAAGTAATCAATATGAGATTTGACTAAGAGTTTGAGTCCCTAAGTTACCTTAACCCATGGTTCTACCCATTTCTCATCGGGTGAAGTTTTAAACCTACCCTTGGACTTGGGTTTCCTAGGAATTGAACATCCTAGGCTCTGATACCACAAAAATTGTCACGCCCCGAGCGCGGAAGGAACCCAGAGATGCGCGACAAGTTTATATCAATCATGTCAATCAGAGCGTAAGTGTATTCGACATACATAGACAGAGCGCCCACAAGTAATGATAACCAAGTCCTTTATTAATCATAAACCTTTAATTACTTCTATTACAACTCTTGATAAAAGAACTAAGAACTCAATAAAAGGAAAAGTACAATGGATGACTTAGAAAATAGAAAAGATAGGACTAGATAACGCTTGACGGTTGGAATGGCTCTAAACTCTTCACTCTTGTCCATCCCCATCTGAATGAGTCTCGTCATCGGAATTACCTGAAAATTAGGGGAAAACACTAGGTGAGCGAACGCTTAGTAGGAATTATATCTCAAATGCTAGCTTGCTTTAAGTAAATTACATGTTGCATTAATGCAAGTAAAGCTATGCATGTTCACATTAAACGACAATAGAGAGCGAGTATAGCAAGAGATTACTAGAATGAACTAGCAAGATACCCAAGATTTCATGTAATTATATCAAGATAGGCAAGCATGTACGTTTATCAAGTCATGTCAAGAATTGGCTATCTTGTTATCAAGCAAGCAAGTAAATACCCTATCCGGGCCACGCATGTCACGTCACGTCAAGTCAAGTTCAAGTATAAGAGCTTGTGGAAATGTCTAGTCAAGCAAGTCATGCACTTTGGTGCAATGCCACACCGCGATCAATAATAGCTCCCATGGGCACAAGTACTTTCGGGTGCTCCTCCCAGGACCAGATCGGGCCCTTATATGCGCCAACATTGAATCATGTATTTCGACATCGACTATAGTTATAGCCAATATAGAATTTCAATGGAATGAACCTTTGTAGGAATATAAGGTAGATCTTGTGGAATAGAATCACAAGGATAGAAGTTACATGTAAGGACATGCTACGGTCAAACCGGTACAATCACGATACTCATAGAAACTGGGGGGATTTGGCTCCCAAATGGGTGCCAAGTGAACGAGAATAAGCACTCATATTCACATGATTACTCATCCTTTGTACATGATATGTAGAAAGAATTGGTGTCTTTGTAGAGGCACACAATCGAAGATGGATAGCAAAGGTATGGTTTCCCATTAGCTCAAGAATTATTCTCACAGCGGCTAAGAAGCATACCATGAGGGCCGGTATACCATGTTTCCCTAGAGTGACATGGCAATCAAAAATGTCATAGGTTTTAGTGGTACAACCTGCTCAATCGGTCTTGAGGGAATCCAAGGCTACGAGGAGTCTTACGGAGGTCCCAATGACTAACTTACCAGCCCGAAGGAACGGAATGTCCAACGGAGGGCTCGTATGTCACCAAGAGTTAAGGGGTAATCGATAAAGCATCGGGAAACGTGAGACTATACTCACGGAATGGAATATATTGCCTTTATACATAACCCACTGTCAAGGGTTACAGAAAACCACGAAAATCAAAAAATAGGAAATTGATGACTGAGATCAATGTTGACACCCATTTTTTGCCTATGAGTTGAGTCATTCCTTTTACCATCATTTGATGTTGCCTTGAGTTGTCCACTACTCGTTGGGCCATTTTTAGGTATAACCTTGGGTTTATTTTATGGGTACCTCCCTCCCTGACTCGGTTTGCTCCAATTCAGGGCTTAATGGGCCTTGATTTGCTTAAATTATCACAGTTCTATCAAATTCGAGTGTCCAAGCTTTGGCACGATCTTCACTCTGGCTGCTCAGTAATTGCGCGGTTGGTACTGAGCCGTTTGTCTATTTTCTGGATATTTGGATGATTTTCTGAATTTCCACCGACAAGCTATTAAACGGTCTGTGTATAGCCATCCAGATCCATGGAACGGTAGGCATATGGCCGTCCAGTCCCCAGAGTTCCAGATTTGTTAGTTGTTCAGATAATTATCTAATTATCTAATTTATTCTGATTTATCACCGACAGGCATTGAGCTGTTGGTTTGTGGCCGTTCCATGAATTGAGCGGTCCATTAAAGACTGTCCAGTTCATGAGAGTCCAACGGCGAAATAATCGGCCAGTTTGATGGACATATTGGATTGTTTTCATATTTATCTAATTTCCACCGACAGCCTTGAGCGGTCTAGCAATGGGCCGCGCAATGGCTCGATTCCTGTGAATTTTAATGGATTTTTCTATCATCCGTGGCTAAATCCTCGACTTATCCCATCATTTTCTCCGAGGTTTCTCAACCAAATGAGATACCGTTCGATCCTGGTGGGAGATAAACCAAGTAGCTATTGATTATCTTTTAATATCTTGACCTAAAATTCACTGGAAACCCTAATTTTGAGGCTAGATTTATGGGCTCTATAAATAGGACCCTTAGTCTGGTACGGACACCCGAGCAGTTGAGCGGCGTGATACGCCGAGCCACCGGAACCGCACACGGAGCACGACTCGAGCCACCTCAGCGTCTATCTGGCTCGGAGATAGCCTGGAGACTCCGCCTTGAGCCTCCCCATTTATCATATTTAGTTAGACTTTATGTGTGTAATTTGTGTTTATTTCGTTGTATTCGGTTTGCTATTTTGATTGTAAGACGGGCTTATGTGCAATTTGGACCCCGTGGGCCCCACGGGCCCCCAGGCCCCATCCCATTGAGCCACCTCAGCCTAGGGTCCCATGTGGGGTCAGTCAACCTTCCACATGGAGGCTTCTAGAAGGGTGGGCCAAGTGGGGGACAAGTGGCTTGGAAAGTCCACATTTTGGCCACCCACCCCACCTACCAAGTCAAGCCCACTCCCCTTGGTCCAAGGGCCGCCCCCCCCCTTAAATATTTATTATATTTTGTGTGTGTGTGTCACACTCAATCCAGGCCACCCATTCCCATCCACTAGATCCAACGGTGGACAAAGGATGTGAGATGTAACACATAAATACTAGTAATTTCCCATTTTGAGGAATTAATGCCATTTGAATCAAACTAATTCCAAGAGCAAGGGCTGGTGCGCCCCCCTCCTCTCTCCTCCCTCTCCCCCTTGAAGCTGTGAAGGCTTCCCTCTGGAGGTGTGACTCCTCCCCTTATCATTCCGGTCGCCGCCGCCGCCGCCACGAGCCGCCATCGCATCACCGCCGAGATCACCGGAGTTCTGCCTTCATCCGATCACAGCAGCTTCCACGAATTCTCTGTGTCATCCGCGAGCTCAGATCGACCTGGGGATTTTAGGGGATGTTCTAGAGGTGTCAAGCACGTCCCAAAATTTTTTGTTGGTCATAAAAATCCAATTTGATATTTTTTCATTTTCGTCCAACCTTAATTTTCAGATCTGTCTACTGTCTGTTTCCATTTCCATCCGCCCTGTGTTTCCAGGTTTCGGGCCTCTTTCTGATTTTTGTTTAACCTCCCAATTTTACTGGGAGTTCCTTCCACCAACCCCCCGTTCCCAAATTTTCTTGAATTTTTGTGAGGCCATCTCATATTTTTTCAAAAATCGATCTCAGAGCTAGCTATAGTGCTGTTCACTTGTTCCCAGATCCGACCACCCTCCAATAAACAAATCATAACAAATCACAGCCACCGCACATCAGTCCACAAAAAATTTCCCCGTCTTCCCTGTCCAAAATCCCATAACGTTGGTGAAGAACTCAAGAGCTGAATCGGAGGTCTACTAGGCGGTCAACGGCAGTTCTCAGACAAATTCCCTGCAGATCTGAGATTTCGGTTACTGTACAATAGGGACTTGTAAATTCAATAAAGTTCCAATCCGACCAGATCTAGCATATCTCGCTAGGTCTCGATTGAGGCATTTGAAGAGAGCTTTCCAACGATAGCTCATGCATCCCGATCCGACGTCGGGATTGATCGCAGCGGCCGTTTTCGTCGGAGCGCGCGCCGGAAAACAGCAAGCCAAATCCGTGGGTTATTAGTTCAAGAGTTGGGAATCGGGGCCGATCGACCCCCGATCGGTATTCCCGGCCGACCGCCATCCGTGGAGGCGCGCCACCAGGGGCCCCCATCACAGTGGGTCCCACCCCCGCAGATCCAGAGGACAGTGCCATCCGTGGGCCCCACGGGCCCGTAGAAGCCGCCGTTCGGAAAGCACGAAAACGCGGAGTTCGGCACCGCCGGGCGACATCAAGATGCTGCCCGTCAACCCGAGTTGCGTGATTCCCGGACCCCACATGTGACCTTTTACCTCCCTACGTGGAGTGGGTCGACTTAGTGTATTGCTGTAATAATTGTTAACCGTGAGTCCGTGATTCGGCCGGGGTTGTCTTCGCCACGCCGGGTGCGTGGAGGTAATGGTCCGAACCTCTTGGCGTTCATTTGCTTAGCTAGTATATGGTCTTTTGCTACTGTCGAGAGAGATAGGTACTAGCACGTGTGTCCATGTCACCGCTATGAGTATGAGAGTGACCCGTCCCGCGACTCGATCCGAGTCCGGAAGTGAGTCTGACTACCTTGAACTCTGTCGGTTCTTCAACCGCGCACGATCCGCGTTTCCCTCGCTTGGGACGACGAGTGAGCTTGCATTTCTGTTAGTGACGTATAGCCCATAGGAGCTCTCTGTGTCAGGCTTAGTGTCTCTCCTATCATGTGTTGCTGGTCGTGTCCGCATCTAGAGTCCGAGGTCCATACCACGTAGAGTCGGTCCCCGTGTCTGTCCCGCATCAGTTTGGTATCAGAGCAGTTGAGTCTAGGGTAGTCATTGCATATGTCTTACATGCATCATGGTCTAAGTCAAGTCTAGCATCATCATTATTTTCAAAACAACAAAAAAAAGAGTGTTTTAACTTGCATTTGCACCCTTTACCCAGTATATCAAAAGGTGTTGTCCGAACGTTGGGTTACGCCTAACGGGAGGGCCACACACTTGCGCGAGTGATCTTCGGATCGCTTATCTCCGCCTCGTACCGGATATTGGTTAGGTCTAAGTGCATCATCTAGTGAGTGTTTGCATTAGTCGGTGTCTTCTAGGTCGTGTGTCTTTGCATGCCCACCCGTCGAGGTACCCAATACTCGCCACCACCACCTATGGCGGACTCCCGAGCCCGTAGCTCCGATGAGTCCTCGACGGCCGAGATGTTCCGAGCCATTATGGAACGTCTTGACATACGTATGGATGGCCTTAGTACGCGTATGGATGGCATAGGAATGCGTCTAGAAGGGCGGATGAAAGCCCTCGAGGATCGGGCCGAGAGTTTGGATCAGTCCATCCAGGGCTTAGTTGGGAGGATTGCCGTCCTCGAGAGGGGCCCAGTAGCGGCGCAACCCGCGTCGACGAACGGCCAACAGGAGCCGGTTCAGCAACCTGCTGTACCAAGAGCTCAGGCGGAGAATGTTGGGGTTCAACAGGTGCATGTGGTGGATGATTATGCATCTGATAATGATCAAGGGGGTAACGGTCGTCGTCATCAACGACGGAATCGTGATGACGAGGAGGACGACCGCATTCTTAGGGGCGTGCATGTAGACCCTGCCACTTTTAGCGGGTCCTTGGACCCTCGGGTGTATTTAGATTGGGAGGTCGGCATGGATCGGTACTTCGAGTGGTTTGAGATGACGGACCACCGAAGAGTCCGATACGCGAAGATGAAGCTGCAAGGGCAAGCCCAAACTTATTGGATCAATGTGGAGAGCCTGCTCAATCAGCGATGTCAACCCCAAATCGGTACTTGGGATGATATGAAGATCAAATTGAGGGAGAAATACCTTCCCGCCTCATATCGCCAACGTCTTATAGACAAGTGGCAAAGCATCTCCCAAGGGAACCGATCCGTGATCGAGTACACCGCCAAGTTCGATGAGTATCACTTACGGTGTGGGGTCACCGAAGAGAGGACCATGACTATATCCCGCTTTCGAAGAGGTTTGCGGCCCAATTATCAATATGAACTCTTTCACCGCAATGCAACCACTTTGGAGCAGGCATATCAGATCGCTCTCGAATTGGAGCAGTTCGAGGCCGAGTTCGAGTCACCCCATCGGTTGGGCTCCTTTCCCCTTCGTAGTGTCGAGCCCCGTGGCTCATCTGGCACGTATCCGAGGGCCCCCATGACTCGACCTCAGGAGCCCGCTCGCCCCGAGCCCTTTGCTCCTAGGCCTCGTCCTCCACCCCCGAGGGACCTTCCTCGTCCCCAGCATCTTACGGCCCCACCCACAGCCCGTCCACCGGCACCCGCACCTCCTGCACGTCCTTTGTTGCCTACGCCTCCTATCCGTCGGGAGGATAAAGGTAAAGGACCTATGATTGGGGAGCCTAGTGGATCACGGCAGCAGTGTTATCGCTGCAATGGGTTTGGCCATTTCGCCAACCAGTGTCCCACCCGCCCATCTCTTCACATTGGGGACACACAGGCCGAGGATACCACCCCTACGGGCCTCGAGTTAGTCAGCTATGAGGCAGATGAAGAGCTAGCGGACGAGTACTATGAGATGGGAGGTGAGGCCCAGGATGCTCAGCATTCGGACGATACCCACGTGGGGGTCGTCAGATGTATCCTCACCCAGCCGCAGGTCAGTGATGACTGGCGTCGGACTACTATCCTTCATGTATTCTGTAGGCTGGGAAAGCAAATTTGCAAGGTGGTCATCGATAGCGGGAGTTGTATCAATGCAATCTCCACGAACGCTGTCGCCCGTCTTGGTCTCACACCCGTAGACCATCCTTGTCCCTATCAGGTATCATGGGTGGATACCACTTCCATTTCGGTCAGGCTGCGGTGCTTGGTCCCGCTGCAGCTCCACTCCTACCGTGACGAGATCTGGTGTGATGTTCTCCCCATGGAAGTGGGCAGTATCATTCTTGGTAGGCCGTGGTTATTTGACCGGGATGCCACGCTCCATGGCCGGTCGAACACCTGTACCTTCGACCACGCTGGCCAGCGGGTCACCCTCCAACCCGTTCGGCCCAGGAGCCCATCAGTCAGGGGTCCTACTGGCCCTAGTACTCCGAAGCCTTCCGTTCCCGGGCCTAGTACCCCATCCCCAGCTCGGGCTATGACCGTTACCTCTGGCCCAGGAGAGCCCTCGACGAGGAGATTGATGATGATTAGCTCCCGGGAAATGGAGCAGGAGCTTAGTCAGGGCTGTCCGGTGTTTGCCATTACGGTCCGAGAGGTGGAGCGGGACTCCGAGGGTGAGCTCCCACCCGAGGTTGTTCCCATTCTGTAGGAGTATGCTGATGTCTTTCCCGATGAGCTTCCCGAGGGACTCCCACCTATGCGGGATATTCAGCATGCCATCGACCTTGTTCCGGGCTCTTCTTTGCCCAACCTTCCTCATTATCGCATGAGTCCCACGGAGCATGCCGAGCTTAAACGGCAGGTCGATGAGTTAGTGCAGAGAGGGTCTGTTCGGGACAGCATGAGTCCATGTGCTGTACCCGCATTACTCGCCCCGAAGAAGGATGGCACGTGGAGAATGTGCATTGATAGTCGTGCCATCAACAAAATCACCGTGAAGTACAGGTTCCCTATTCCCCGCCTTGATGACATGCTGGACATGATGGCAGGTGCCACTATCTTTTCGAAGATCGATCTTAAGAGTGGCTACCATCAGGTGAGGATTAGGCCAGGTGATGAGTGGAAGACCGCATTTAAGACCAAGGACGGTCTATATGAGTGGTTGGTCATGCCTTTTGGGTTGACCAATGCCCCTAGCACTTTCATGCGGCTCATGACTCAGGTCCTTCGACCTTTCATTGGAGTCTTTGTAGTGGTGTATTTTGATGATATCCTTATCTATAGCCGCACCACAGGGGACCACTTAGACCACCTTCGGCAGGTCTGTCTACTTCTTCGGCGAGAGCAGCTGTTTGCGAACCCACAGAAGTGTGCCTTCATGACACCTCAGCTTACCTTCTTGGGTTTCATTGTGTCTAGTACGGGGGTCTCCGCCGATCCGGAGAAGGTCCGGGCCATTGTTGAGTGGCCGGAACCCCGTACCGTTCATGATGTCCGCAGCTTTCATGGTCTTGCGACGTTCTATCGTCGCTTCATCCGCGGATTTAGCTCCGTCACCGCCCCGATCACGGATTGTATCCGAAAGGGCACATTTGTATGGACGAAGGCCGCATCTGCCGCCTTCAAGGACATCAAGGAGCGCATGACCCAGACGCCTATCCTTCGATTGCCTGACTTCTCGAAGGTGTTTGAGGTCTCTTGTGATGCGTCGGGTGTTGGGATAGGAGGAGTTTTGAGTCAGGAGTCCCACCCGATCGCATATTTCAGCGAGAAGCTGAATGACGCGAAACTGCGATATTCCACATATGATAAAGAATTCTACGCAGTTGTTCAGGCTCTTAGGCATTGGAGGCACTATCTTTTACATCAGGAGTTTGTCCTATACTCCGATCACGAGGCATTGAGGTACCTCCACTCCCAAAAGAAGCTTAACTCGCGTCACAGTCGTTGGGTCGAGTATCTCCAACAGTTCACCTTTGTGCTTAAACATAAGGCTGGAGTGGAGAACAAGGTGGCTGATGCCTTGAGTCGGCGAGCATGTTTGCTTACCACCATGAGTGCCGAGGTCATAGGGTTAGAGAAGATGAAGGAGGCCTATGTTGATTGTCCTGACTTCGGTCAGATTTTTACCACTCTCCAGGCCGGACCCTCGAGAGACCTTGATGAGTATGTGCTTCAGGAGGGTTACCTCTTTCGAGGTAGCAGGCTATGTGTTCCCCGAACTTCGGTTCGAGATTTCTTAGTGTGGGAACTACATGCGGGAGGTCTAGCCGGCCACTTTGGTCGGAACAAGACTATTGAGGCAGTGGAGCATCGATTTTATTGGCCGAGCTTGAAGCGCGATGTTGCTAACATCGTGGCTCAGTGCCGTACATGTGCTACGGCCAAGATGAAGAAGCAAAGCTCGGGCCTTTATACGCCTCTCCCCGTGCCTGATGCCCCGTGGCAGGATGTTAGCATGGACTTTGTTTTGGGATTGCCACGTACCTCCAGGAAGCATGATTCGGTCTATGTGGTGGTTGACCGTTTCTCGAAGATGGCCCTCTTTATCCCTTGCTCGAAGACTTCGGATGCTTCTAGGGTAGCCCGCCTATTCCTTACTCATGTGGTGTGCAAGTTCGGGTTACCTCGCACTATAGTGTCTGACCGTGATGTTAGATTCACTTCCTACTTTTGGAAGACACTATGGCATATGATGGGTACGCACCTCAAGTTTTCCACTGCATATCATCCCCAGACAGATGGTCAGACCGAGGTGGTCAATAGGAGTCTGGGAGATCTTTTGAGGTGTCTAGTTAAGGACCGCATTGGGGATTGGGATCTCATTTTACCCATGGCTGAGTTTGCATATAATGATTCGGTGAATAGGTCTACCGGCATGAGTCCATTTGAGATTGTCACAGGTCGTAGGCCTAGGAAACCCGTGGACCTTGTCCCCATGCCTATCCATGCTAGAGTGTCGGAGTCGGCCGAGTCGTTTGCTAGGCATGTTAGGAGTTTGCATGACGACATCCGTCGTCACATTGAGGCCAGCAATGCACGTTACAAGGAGTTAGCCGATGCCCACCGACACCACCGAGAGTTCCAAGAGGGCGAATATGTCATGATCAGGGTAAGACCTGAACGGTTTCCCTCTGGAACCGTTAAGAAGTTGCAAGCTCGCGGAGCCGGTCCATTCAGAGTGTTGAAACGCGTTGGATCCAATGCGTACGTTGTGGACTTGCCCGAGGAATATGGTATTAGCTCTACTTTTAATGTATCGGATCTAGTTGCATATAGGGACCCAGCGGTGATCCCTAGTGAGCCTTTCGAGCCATCTCCTCCCCTTGAGAGTGATCCCACACCTGAGTGTCCACCTCCAGCCCCGTTGTTACGGCAGCGTGAGCATATAGATCATATACTGGATGAGCAGGTGACAGTTACCAGGAGTGGATCCTACCCGCGCTACCTAGTGCGATGGAGAGGACGGCCCGCTACCGAGGACACATGGATCACACATGGCGAGTTGCAGCAGATTGATCCGGACCTTCTGGAGCGATACAGGAGCGATGCAGACCCTTACTCGACAGGGTCGAGTTTCTCCCACCCGGGGAGAATTGGTGCGGACACCCGAGCAGTTGAGCGGCGTGATACGCCGAGCCACCGGTACCGCACACGGAGCACGACTCGAGCCACCTCAGCGTCCATCTGGCTCGGAGACAGCCTGGAGACTCCGCCTTGAGCCTCCCCATTTATCATATTTAGTTAGACTTTATGTGTGTAATTTGTGTTTATTTCGTTGTATTCGGTTTGCTATTTTGATTGTAAGAGGGGCTTATGTGCAATTTGGACCCCGTGGGCCCCACGGGCCCCCCAGGCCCCATCCCATTGAGCCACCTCAGCCTAGGGTCCCATGTGGGGTCAGTCAACCTTCCACATGGAGGCTTCTAGAAGGGTGGGCCAAGTGGGGGACAAGTGGCTTGGAAAGTCCACATTTTGGCCACCCACCCCACCTACCAAGTCAAGCCCACTCCCCTTGGTCCAAGGGCCGCCCCCCCCTTAAATATTTATTGTATTTTGTGTGTGTGTGTCACACTCAATCCAGGCCACCCATTCCCATCCCCTAGATCCAACGGTGGACAATGGATGTGAGATGTAACACATAAATACTTGTAATTTCCCATTTTGATGAATTAATGCCATTTGAATCAAACTAATTCCAAGAGCAAGGGCTGGTGCGCCCCCCTCCTCTCTCCTCCCTCTCCCCCTTGAAGCTGTGAAGGCTTCCCTCTGGAGGTGTGACTCCTCCCCTTATCATTCCGGTCGCCGCCGCCGCCGCCACGAGCCGCCATCGCATCATCGCCGAGATCGCCGGAGTTCTGCCTTCATCCGACCACAGTAGCTTCCACGAATTCTCTGTGTCAGCCACGAGCTCCGATCGACCTGGGGATTTTAGAGGATGTTCCAGAGGTGTCAAGCACGTCCCAAAAAATTTGGTTGGTCGTAAAAATCCAATTTGATATTTTTTCATTTTCGTCCAACCTTAATTTTCAGATCTGTCTGCTGTCTGTTTCCATTTCCATCCGCCCTGTGTTTCTAGGTTTCGGGCCTCTTTCTGATTTTTTTTTAACCTCCCAATTTTACTGGGAGTTCTTTCCACCAACCCCACCGTCCCCAAAATTTCTTGAATTTTTATGAGTCCATCTCATATTTTTTCAAAAATCAATCTCAGAGCTAGCTATAGTGATGTTCACTTGTTCCCAGATCCGACCACCCTCCAGTAAACAAATCATAACAAATCACAGCCACCTCACATTAGTCCACAATAACTATCCCCGTCTTCCCTGTCCAAAATCTCATAACTTTGGTGAAGAACTCAAGAGCTGAATCGGAGGTCTACTAGGCGGTCAACGGCAGTTCTCAGACAAATTCCCTGCAGATCTGAGATTTCGGTTACTGTACAACAGGGACTTGTAAATTCAATAAAGTTCTGATCCGACTAGATCCAGTAGATCTCTCTAGATCTAGATTGAAGCATTTGAAGAGAGCTTTCCAACGATAGCTCATGCGTCCCGATCCGACATCGGGATTGATCGCAGCGGCCGTTTTCGCCGGAGCGCGCGCCGGAAAACAGCAAGCAAAATCCGTGGGTTATTAGTTCAAGAGTTGGGAATCGGGGCCGATCGACCCCCGATCGGTGTTCCCGGCCGACCGCCGTCCGTGGAGGCGCGCCACCAGGGGTCCCCATCACAGTGGGTCCCACCCCCGCAGATCCGGAGGACAGCGCCGTCCGTGGGCCCCACGGGCCCGTAGAAGCCGCCGTTCGGAAAGCACGAAAATGCGGAGTTCGGCACCGCCGGGCGACATCAAGATGCTGCCCGTCAACCCGAGTTGTGTGATTCCCGGACCCCACATGTGACCTTTTACCTCCCTGCGTGGAGTGGGTCGACTTAGTGTATTGCTGTAATAATTGTTAACCGGGAGTCCGTGATTCGGCCGGGGTTGTCTTCGCCACGCCGGGTGCGTGGAGGTAATGGTCCGAACCTCTTGGCGTTCATTTGCTTAGCTAGTATATGGTCTTTTGCCGCTGCCGAGAGTGATAGGTACTAGCCCGTGTGTCCATGTCACCGCTGTGAGTATGAGAGTGACCTGTCCCGCGACTCGATCCGAGTCCGGAAGTGAGTCTGACTATCTTGAACTCTGTCGATTCTTCAACCGCGCACGATCCGTGTTTCCCTCGCTTGGGACGAAGAGTGAGCTTGCATTTCTGTTAGCGACGTATAGCCCATAGGAGCTCTCCGTGTTGGGCTTAGTGTCTCTCCTATCATGTGTTGCTGGTCGTGTCCGCATCTAGAGTCCGAGGTCCATACCACGTAGAGTCGGTCCCCGTGTCCGTCCCGCATCATAGTCCAAGCTCTGAAAAGGGGGGGGGGAGATTTCAAGGTCACGGTGAAGCTCTGCCGAATTATTAAGCAACCTATAGTCAGGGAGGGAGGCTTTCTACGTCCACATAAGCCTCTGGTTCAGGGAGTATTCGGTGTTTTTGAGTCTTTGTTCTAATAGTCCCACCGTCCTTTCTTCATTGCGTGCATCGTTTCCTTCATTCTTTGTCCACGTTTTTCATCATTGCATCCCATTACACACACCCTCCTACGGTTTTCCATGCCCACAGGGGTTTAAAAAAACCTCCCAGGTATCCCCCAGTCCATGTTAGTCTGTTCATTTTTATGTTCTTTTCTAGTTACTGCACTTCATAGTTCTGATTTGGGTTTTCTTTTATGGTCTTCATTATGGTTTGCAGGTCAGCAACATACCAGCACGAGGCCCATCCCCTTTGGCCGGCCGGAAGGGGTGGAGGTTCAGATTCCACAACTTAAGCTCTGGTGACGTTGCGCGATCATCTCCCTGTCCGCTTGGAGCGGAGAGCGGACGATTCTGCACCATTCTGCTTTATTCGGTGACGTCCTTTGGACCGTTCATCTATCAGCCAGGCTTCATCCCGTGTTCTTCCCAGCGTTATTCGGCGGTCTATCGGGCGACCGTGCATCCTAAGGGCAGTTCTTCCTGAGCCGCTTATTTATGCAACGTTCTTCACAGGCGAGTGTCTCTCTTCTTTTCCAAGGTACGGTGTATTTATTACACTTGGCACCTTGGTGGCGATCACACACACACACACTCCTCTATCCCCTTCTACTTCACATTTCATTCATTTATTATATTGATATAGTAGAAGGATTGGAAGGATACAAAAGGTGTGGGGGAAAACATGTCAACACCCCATTTTTTGGCGATCACGGTGGGACACCTAGTACCCATCGTGTTAGTGTTTTGCTGACCTATTTTCATGCTTGGTTAGTTTTCTTCTTTGAGTGTTTCAGGTTGCTCTCCGGTCTATCTTGCGTTTCTATCCTCTGGAGGTTAAGCGGTTCCCTCAGAGCTGCTCACGTACCTGCACGGCCGTAGCTTGGCCGTCCTGTGCTTATCACAGAGCTGCTATCGTGCCAGCCCGTTACATCCAGCGATCCTGCGAAGACTGCGCATTGAATTCCATGGTCTTATATAGACCGTTTAGAACTGCTGGCTCAGGTACGTTTTTGTTCTCACGCTGATTGTTCGCACTGATATTCGGAGGTCTTTTCAGGTCCGTTCCATAGTTTGAACGGTCTATCGACAGATCGTTCCGTCAGGTACGCTTCTGTCCCCAGCCCTTCCGTCCATTTCAATTTCTGTCTGATTGTCAATTTTTTTTTATTACTCCCTACTTCTGCACTGTCCATTCCAGACCGTCTACACTTCCTGCACGGTCCATTTTGGACCGTCTACACACCCTGAGTGGTCTCCCTCAGACCGTGTTTTACTGCTACAATGCACCCGAGGCTAGCTTTTTGATCATTATTTCATATCATTGCATAGATAATTGGTGCTATTCTGATCTCCTCTTGCTGTCATTATATTGTTGCATGATTGTGTTTATTTTTCTCATATTTGCTTGATCATTGTTTGCTAGATCTAGGCGAGAGTCTTGCATGCACTCCGGTGCGCATAGGGGCATACATACTCCTCATAGTAGTTGCATTCCTATCTAGTTAGGGGATCCTCTCGTCTCCATATTCCTTGGAGCCGCCGACTAAGTGACCTTGCCCAGGACCTCCATAAGTCCTCGTGAGCCGTGGGTTCCCACACGGACGTCGGACAAGTTGTACCGTACTACACCGTGTCTAGGGTTCGCATCTGAGAGAGACAGTCCGCCCAGTTTCCCATTTCCACCCCTGTTAGGCGCCTTTGTGGTTGAGTGAACTCACATCTTAATTAATCCACTAAGGTCCTACAAGGAGAATTCATAAAAATCCTCTACGCGCCATTCATAACTTTGGTGATTACTTGGTTGTCTCTCTTCTCATCCCTCCCCTCTCTTGTATGCATTATTGGATTGTTTGCTTATGTCTTGGTTAGGGTTGTTTGCTTTCCTCCCCTAGGTGTTTAGTGCATGTGGAGTTGCTTCACACCCTCAGGATCATCTCCTAGGGGCAGCTCGCATTTCTATTCCTACTTAAATCCCTTGTTCGATTCATCACCCACCATGTCGTCCTACAACTTCTCCCATTCCCATGAGGATTCTCTCCCTCAGGGACTTCTCGAGGACCCGCCTAGGGTCGCCCATGTGCAGGGAGGAGAGGGGACTGCCCCTCCTCTCCCGACCGTTGTCATCGAGGGTCCTTAGCCCTGCCTTTATGGTTCCTCTTCACAGAATTCAGCCAATCAGATTCTTAACATGATGGCCCAGCTTGATCCGACCCAGCTTCACTTTATTCGGCAAGCTCTTCAGGGTGCGGATCCCTAGTCTTCGGTTCCTTCCTGCTACCGCCGTTACATCTTCTATTATTGTGTCAGGGGCCGTCTCCGTCGCGCCCATTGATCTCACTCCAGTTCATCCTCAGATTCTTTGATTCCCTAACTTGGAAGCAGGCCAAGCTTCTACCTCGGCTCATCAGCCTCTTGACAAGGGGAAAAATTAGATCCCCTCCGGTTCTTATGTTGATCCTTACACTACTGTCTCTCCATCGCCGCAGGCCCTTGTGGCCCCGACTGATTTCATTCATCTACAACTAGGGGCCACCCAGTTGTCTCACGTGGATATGGGTCTTTCCTTGGCCGATTATCCATCTTATGGGCTGCCCCCTCAGTCAGTCTATCCATCTGCTCCATATATAGGTTCTGCTCTTCCTGCTCCTTCTCCTCCATCCTGGGAACGAGAAATTCTTGAAAAGTGGGCTGCCATGCAACAGCAAATTGATCTTCTTCACAAGTAGGTCGGCCCGCAGTCTATAGCCGATGTCCACATTCCTAATTTTTGAGACATTCATTTCCCACCTCAGTCTCAGCTCCATGTATACTAGAAATATGACGGGAATGGCAACCCGTTTATTCATGTCAGGGAGTTCCTTTATGAATCGGCGCAGTTTCAACACGATGACCACTTGATGGCGTATTTGTTCCGCCGATCCTTGGACGGTGTCGCCCTTGAATGGTTCTACACCTTACCTCTGGAGGAGGCAGAGAGTTTCAAGACTGTGAAGGAGAAGTTTATCAAGAGATTCCAAGATCGGGTTGGTCCCGAGTATTCTTTTACAGACCTAGTTGCAGAGAAGATGAAAGCGGATGAGGACTTTGTTGTGTATGCAGATCGATGGAGGCAGATGGCCTCACGTGTGCCCAGGAAGATCCCGGAAGAAGAAAAGGTTAAGTTGTTGATTTCTAATGCCACTCCGACATTCCGGAACATATTAGCAATGAACGACATTTCAAACATGCACCAGTTGTACAGTCGAGCCCGGTTTATCCAGACCCAACTCAAGGACTCCCCTATCCATTCCCTTTTCGAGGCCAGGAAATCTAAAACCACCAGAAAATCCCAAGGCCCAGTTACTGATGGAGTTCAAATCAACGAGTAGGTCCAAGCTATTCAGTTCCCCAACCAGTCCGCACCACCCCGTTTCTAGCAACCCCCACGTAACCCTCAGTTCTCCACTCCACAAGCTCCCCGACCCACCTTCCAAGCTCCTCAACACCCACAATAACTACCACTACCTCCACAACCGCCACAACAGCCACCCCAGTACCATAACGTTCCTCCTCCTGCTGGTTATGGGCCTGCTCGACCGGGACCCAAGAGAGTCAACTACCCACCACTTCCAGAAACACTCCCTGGCATCTTTTCGGCCCTGATGTACACTCGTGACATTCAGTTGCCTCCGGAACGTCAGAACTAGAACCCGACAGCCGACCAGTCAAGGTATTGTATATACCATCGGCAACCCGGGCACACGATAGAGAGATGCTATCAATTCAGGGATCTAGTTTATGATTTGCATGAGGGCCAGAGGATTGATTGGGCCCAAATGCACAAGTTGATTGAAGACATAAAAGAAAGGAGAAGACAAGCAAGGCCGCAGCAGGCGGCACCTCCGCAGTAGCAGTTCCAGCAACCTCCCCAACAGCAACCTCCGCAGCAGCAACATCAACAGCAAGACCTTGGGATTCATCAGAATCCCATGCCAGAGCATCCTCTCGCTCCTCAACAGCAACAACAGCCGCCGGCACCGGCACAAGTGAATGTAGTCCACCACCCAACCCCTAATGCTGGGTGGTCTTTTGATGATGAGACCCCCGCTCATCTCTTGGCCTTCCACCACACTAACTCCCCCGCACCTTCTGTTCCTTCCATTCCCCGACCCACCACCATGGCCACCGCTTCACCCACTGTCCTCTCCCGATCACCTATTGTACCCGCCACATTCCGCACCATTCCGCCAATTCTTCCACCATCACCCGCCATACCCTCCATCATCACCCCTCCACTTAACCCTTCACCAATTACCACTCCGCCAGGGTCTGCCAGACCAACCTCCGCCATTCTCACCCCCATTTCCATCCCTGCCACTTACGCCACTGGGCCAATCGGGAGTTCATTTGATGCCGCACCGGCATGACAATGCGCCCTCTAGAGCGGGCATTAATTTCACAGAAGTTACCCCTCCACTGGTGCACCTGCACCCAATCCTCCAATTCCTTCCTCGACAGTTGAAGTTGAAGAAGTAGACCCCGTGCCTGGCACGAAGTATGATTTGTTACAGCACTTGGATCGGATGCCGGCCAAGATATCAATTCTGGAGTTGATCAAGAGGTCCACGCTACACCAGGACACACTAAGGGCCTTTCTGCAGAAAGTGATGGTTAACGAAGACGTAGCAGTGGACAGTTTGCCGTCCGTGTTGGCGAAAATTACGAGGGGGCCATCCATTTCATTTTCTGAATCAGAATTGGCACCCCCAGAGGCACAACAGATGTCACTCTGCATTACTATTTCCTTAAACAAAGTGGCAGTTGAGTCAGCCCTTGTGGACACAGGAGCATCAATAAATGTGTGTCCATTAAGCACATTGCGTGCCTGCAATATTTCAGAAGACATGCTGCGCCCGACACCAACCACCATTGCAGCATATGATAACTCCAGGAGAGCCTGCCACGGAGTTGTAACAGTTCAGGCCGAGCTAGGGCCTTTAAAAATGGATGTGGAATTTTATGTGCTGGACATTGACCCGATGTTCAAGGCAATTCTGGGTCGTCCATGGATTGATAGTTTGAATGCAGTACCCTCGACTGCCCACCAATGCCTCAAGTTCCCATTTAAGGGGCGGGTAGTCAAAGTAAAGAGTATTTCCACAGTCCAGACTGTCGATGCGATCGCTGACAAGATCCTTCCTACTTTGTGGCCAACCAACAGGCCAGTTCTTTCTGTTATGGACTTAAACTATTCATGGGCATATGCGTCACGCAAGCCCGCCACTGTGCCAACAAATGTTAAAATTAAGTCCAAAATTAGAGATTCAAAAGGGTGGCACATGATTTTGAAACTGGGCTATCAGCCGAGTCTCTGCCTCGGCGCGCAGTTGCAAGGGCGAACTAAGCCCGTCCCTAAAGGTAGGAAAATGAGTCAAAGAGGCCTTGGCTACCGGGAATCGGTCCTGTCTATACTAGGAGATTTCGGGCCACTAACGTGGGATTACCGTCAACACTTCGTGAAAGGCCCGTTGCAACCTGGTGCTTTGAAGAAGCCACCGCCCTGTTCTGATGAGAAGACCGATGCCGCGTTTGCTGTTGTTAACTCACCACCGCCGCCGAAGGGGCTGGTGGGTGACATGGAAGATTTTTGCAATTGTTTTGAGAAGCTATTTTATGAAGAAGAAGCTTGCCCGAAAGAGATGGAGATGCAGTTGGTGAAGCATTCTCCGACGGAGCTAGTTCACCAGAGGCCGCGGGAAGTGGGGAGCTCCATCACTACCTTTTCTTTTTCCCCGTCCCGTCTTGCCTCCTGGTTTCAACAATTGGGGTTTATGCCCCCTTCCCCTCCGATTATTGTCGACCCGTACTTTACGAAAAGACCACCTGAAATTCTATTTGTTCCTTGTGCATGTGGGCGCTGCCCACTCATTGATCTGTCAACTCTATTTACTCCTCCCTCCCCCACTGCCGAACTCCACGATATGTGGTTTTCATCTTCCGACCCCTTCTTCGATTACATCACGAGATGTGGTTTTCATCTTCCATCCTCCTCTTCCTGTTGCGTGATCTCCTCCGACTTCCAAAAAAAACGTCAATTTTCAAACGGAGGTTTCAATGGAGGATTACGCTATGTTCTGCCCATCTCCCCAAGGGCATGAGACCCCTGCTCCTTTCCCTGTAGATTTCTTGTCTCCTAGGTTAGATGTACATTCCGCAGAATCTCCTAGGTTACTTGAGTCAGTTGGGGTAGAGTCTAGCTCTAGTGTTGCCAGCCCGTCCACGTCTGCGGCGCACCCTGTGATGCGTCATTCCAAATCCATTCCAGATAGGTTCCATCAAGATTTAGCTCAGAGATGCCACACCCTTCTCAAGTGCCCTGAATTTGTAGAGACCGCGATAGTTTTAGAAGATGATGAGGAGGAAGTAGAAGGGGTGTGGAGCAATGACGGATTGGGTGTGTATGAAATCATAGATGAGAAGGACCCAGCCGATGATGAGGAAAGCGATGTGGATGACACTACCGATCTGTACGCACAAGGCTTGAAGAGATTTGACGAACCGTCGATGGCAGTGGATGAACCCACTAAAGAGATCAACCTTGGAACGGAAGCGGACCCCAGGCCTATAATTATTTCCGCTAATCTTCCTCCTCAGGTAGAAGAGGAGCTAATCAAGGTTTTGAGAGAGTATATCGATTCTTTTATCTGGTCCTATGAGGAAATGCCGGGTCTTGACCCCGCTTTGGTTGAACACCGACTTATTCTTAAACCAGGGGCTACACCCGTTAAACAAAAATCAAGAAGATTCCACCCATAGATGGCCTTAAGGATAAAGGAGGAAGTTGATAAGTTACACAAGGCCATATTTGTTAGAGTTGTATTATATCCGCAATGGGTGGCGAACATAGTCCCGGTAATGAAAAAGGATGGAAAAATTCAGATTTGTATTGATTTTAGAGACTTAAATAAGGCATGTCCGAAAGATGACTTCCCACTTCCTCACATTGACGTGTTGGTGGATAACACAGCTGGGTATGAGGCCCTCTCATTTATGGATGGCTATTCCAGATATAACCAAATCCGTCTTGCTCCCGAGGATCAAGAGAAGACCTCTTTCACCACGCCCTGGGGCACGTACTGCTATGTCGTTATGCCATTTGGATTAAAGAATGCATGTGTCACGTATCAACAGGCAATGATGGCTATCTTCCACGATATGATGCATGTGTATATGGAAGCCTATGTGGATGATATCCTGGTGAAGTCGAGGTCCAAGGAAGAACACCCCGCCATTTTAGCCAAGGTGTTGCAAAGAGCTAGGGAGTACAAATTGAAAATGAATCCAAAGAAATGTGTATTCGGAGTTGCATCAAGAAAATTGCTGGAGTTTATAGTTAGTAAACGGGGGATTCAGATCGATCCGAATAAAGCAAAGGCCGTTATGGAGATGTCGCCGCCTAAGAACATCACTGAACTCAGAGGTTTGATTGGGCGTTTGCAATTCATTAGAAGATTTATATCTCAACATTCGCAAAGGTGCCGCCCGTTCTATGAATTGTTGAAGGCGGGAGCTAAGTTCGAATGGAACAAACAATGTCAAAAGGCCTATGAGGATCTTAAGGTTTACCTTTCTAATCCCCCGGTTCTGCAACCACCCGTCCCTGGGAAACCCATGATATTGTACATTTCTGTTATTGAGGACTCCCTAGGAGCTGTCCTGGCACAGGTTGATGGTGAAGGAAGTGAAAGGGCAGCATAGTACATTTCGAGGTTGTTCAATCCAGCTGAATCTAAGTATACTGCCATGGAGAAGACCTGCGTAGCGTTAGTATGGATAGCTCAGAAACTCAAACACTATTTTCTTGCCCATGAGGTTAGGCTAATCTCTAGAATGGACCCAATTCATTATCTCATAGAAAAACTTATCCTTTCTAGCATATTAGCTCGCTGGCAGAGCTTTCTTTCCCAATTCGATATCACCTTTGTTGTTCAGAAAGTGATCAAGGGATACGCGATTGCTAAACATCTCGCTCATTCTCCTATCCCTTGCACTGATTCAATCCAGGACGAGTTTCCTGATGAACACTTGGCTGTACTTACTCATCTTCCCTTTTGGTCTCTTCATTTCGACGGTGCTCTCAATTCTCAGGGTCGTGGAATCGGCGTCGTCCTCCTTACTCCAGAAGGAGTAACCATCCCCATCGCTTATCAACTCTCTTTTCCTGCCATGAATAACATAGCCGAGTATGAGGCTCTCCTTGCTGGACTAAAGCATGCCTACCTCATGGGCGCACGATACCTAAACATCATAGGAGATTCTCAATTGCTGCTACGTCAAGTTCTGTCAACTTACCGCACCCGTGACCCAAAACTCAAACCTTATCAAGATTTGGTCACGCTCTTAGCTAGGCAATTTCGGAAGCTCATCTACATTCATACTCCTTGTTCTCAGAACATTCTAGCCGATGCGCTAGCATCGCTTGCTTCTTCTCTTTCATTCCCCCTCAATCGCGCCATTGAGACCATTGTGGTCCAGCGGTTAGACGCTCCTTCCCTTCAGGATCCCTGGTTTGACAACCTTAGGAAATCTGCAAAAAGGAAAGCGGAGAGGGAAGAATTGAAGGAAGTATCATTAATTGAGCTTGAGGAGATCATAGAAGAAGAAGAATTGCCGTGGTACCACGAGATAGAGCAGTATTGCAGGGATGGATCCTTTCCAGAAATGGCGAATGCTGAGCAGCGCAAGGCCATTAGAAGAGTCGTCACCAGATACATAATCATTACCGGAGAATTGTATAGGCGGGCTCTTAATGGAGTTCTAATGAGATGTCTGGATGACGATGAGGCTTGGAAGGTGGTAGAAGCAGCTCATGCAAGTGAGTGCGGAGGGCACGTTAATGGACATGTGTTGGTGAAGAAGATTTTTAGGCAGGGCTGTTACTGGCCAACCCTAGAAGAAGACTATTCCACCTATGTCCGTAGGTGTCTTCAATGCCAACTTCATGCAGACAAAATCCATGCTCCAGCTTCTTCTCTCCATCCTCTTTCTGCTCCTTGGCCATTCTCGATGTGGGCCTTTGATATTGTTGGACCACTTGGTAACACCAATGCTCAGGTTAAACAAAAGTCCTTCATTCTGACTGCTACGGAGTACTTCACCAAGTGGGCAGAAGCTGAAGCCTATGCAGAGATCAAAGCCACCATAGTATGCCGCTTTATTCTCAAGAATATCATCTCGCTGTTTGGAGTGCCAAGTGATATCGTCACCGACAACGGGCCTCAATTTATTTCTCAAGAACTTCAAGACCTCTGTAAGAAATTTAATATTTCATTGCACCATTCATCACCATACTACCCTCAAGATAATGGCCAAGCTGAGGCCACGAACAAAACCCTTCTTAAAATCATTAAGAAAACATGCGAGTCACAGAAATTTGTTGATTGGGCCGACAAATTGATAGAAGCTCTATGGGCTTATCGCACCTCCGTCCGTACTCTCACGGGGCAAACTCCTTTTGCTCTCACCTATGGGATGGAGGCGGTACTCCCGTACGAGATCTTGATCTCTTCCCTAAGAGTGCATCTAGACAAATAACTTAATCTCGAAGAGCGTCGAGAGGCGTTGCTAGTCCAACTGGAACTCTTAGACGAGAAGAGGCTTAATGCGGCCAATCACGTCTCTGTTTATAAAAAACGTGTCTCGCGGTATTTTCAAAAGAAGGTTATTGAAAGAAAATTTTAAGTGGGTAACATGGTTTTGAAACGTAAATTTATCAGATCAGCAGGTCCTAGGTCTAAGCTGCAACCCAATTGGGAAGGGGCGTTTGTAATCAAAGAAGTCTACCCTGGTAACGCGTACCGTTTAGTTAACGCGGAGGGTGAAGAATTGCTAAATCCGTGGAATGGGTTGTATTTAAAACATTTTTATCCATAGAGTCAAGACAGCAATGGCTCGACGGCAGGGTGTGCTTCTACTTGATCACGAAGGGAGATCCCCGGTTCAACAGTCACACACTACACGACCTCCTGTGGCTCGATTTTCCTCTTTTGTGCAACACCGTTTCTCCCTTAGCCATGCTTAGGGGAAAGTGAAAATCCTTATTTTTCTCCTCTCTCGGCTAAAAATAGGGGCAAGTGGTGAATAAGGGGGCGAGAACTGATCTAGACCCCCGGATAAATAGAGGTCTCAAATAGGGACAGTCCGTTATGACCTTATTCGGCTGTTATAAGAGCAAAAAGAAAAGAAAAGAAAAGAAATAGAGAAAAGGGGCAAAATCAAAGACAAAGCTAGAAGCTCATTCAAAAGCTTGAAGCTCAAAAGTCTGAATGACCCCAAAAAATAATGAAACTAGACATGGCAAGAGTGGCAGTACAGTTTCCCGCGGGACGTTATGAGCCCGGTCGTATGCGTGCCTAGAGCGGATGTGGGTTCAATGATGGACACAAAGCTCCGGCGCAACAGACCAAAAATTCTTTGAAAAAGGGTGTCGTGAGAAGAACTCAAACCCTAAAAACCTCATACCTATTGCCAGCTTTTCTATCAAATTCCCTTTTATTTTTCCAAGGAGTGGATCGCACCCTGGGTATGGCCTCGGTAGAGGCACCGTTAAGCGAAATTGGGCCCCAGCTATGGGCGGTCATTTATAATGCACGTTGAACCCAGGAAACCCCTAGTGAGATATAAGGTTCCCCGTCGTCCGGTTTGAGCTGGTTTTAAAATCCAAAAAAAAATCAAATAGTTTCAAAATCTAAAAAAATCAAATAGTTTCAAAATCCAAAAAAATCAAATAGTTTCAAAATCAAAAAAATCAAATAGTTTCAAAATCCAAAAAAATCAAATAATTTCAAAATCCAAAAAAAATCAAATAGTTTCAAAATTCAAAAAAAAATCAAATAGTTTCAAAATCTAAAAAAATCAAATATTTCAAAATCCAAAAAATCACATACTTCAAAATCACAAAAAAATCAAATATTTTCAAAATCACAAAAAAAAGATTTTCATCATTTGCATTTCATGGCATCCCTTGCATTTATTTTCATTTTTTATTTGCCTATTTAATAGGGCTTAGCCCCTTGACCAAAAATCAAGAACTGGTCATTTCCTAACTTGCTACAGGCAAGGGGTTAAGCCTAAAACAAATTTAATCTGTTTTCTTTGTTTGTGTGTGTGCAGGGGCAGGTTGAAGTAAAGGTTCAATCAGTTAACGGTCCTATGGCGACCGTCCTACTCCTTTCAACGGCCACAATCAGACCGTCCAATCTCAAACTCAAGCTATTTCAAAAATCTACGGTCCTCACTAGACCGTTCAAGGACATGGACGGTAGACTCTTGACAATTTAATCAGGCTCACGGCCTACAGATAAAGCCATTCAATTCCCTGTTCTCGACTCTGCCGTTGATCTAAAGCACGGCCCTAATAGAGCCGTTCTATTCTTTAAACGATTAGTTTCTAACCATTTATTCAATCGAGCGGTCTGTGTGTGACCGTGTGAATCCTGAGGTCATGTCCCAAACTCACTCAACCACATGAGAAAGCCAAGCTCGAATCAATCAAGTCATCAATTTTATTCATTCATATACCAAATCTTTCCAAGCATAGGTCTCTATATCAAGCATCATGAAAGAAGAAAAAAATCACTCAATCCTCCGCTGGGCATCCCCACGGGGACGTATCTCTCTCAGCTCTCTAACATAAGCCTGGCGTGTCGCTGGAACCTCTGCAACCTCTGTTGGAAGGGTAAGCACCTTGCTAACCTCCCACGTGAACAAAGCACTCCTGACTGCCTGCTCGTCCTCCTCTGTCCCGATCCTCCTCGCCTGTAGTACGGGAAGGTGGGGTAGTACTGGAAGAACGGTCCTGGGTAGTCCAACCTGTAGGTAGCACCGGTGCGGGCTGTACATTGCCAGTGCAGTGTTGCTCACAAGCCTCAGATCCAAGCCTGGCCTCCTAGGTACCCTGACAGTAGTGTCGTGAAGGAAGTTAGGGCGCATCACGAACCAATCCAAGGGCAATTTGTTGATGTAGAGTTGCAACTCGATCCTGGTATTCTTCTCTGCTATCTTGCACTCTACCTTTGGAGAGAACCCGAAGGCGCCACCTATGAAGATGAGGGGGTGGCTCCCGAAGATCCGGATAGCTGAAGTGACATCCTCCCTATAGATGAATTTCATCCTGACACCCATCCGGCACTCTAGAAGTATTATAGAGCCAAACAATGGACCTCCTGGGCTGCTGAGCTAAGGCCCTCATATAGATAAGCAAGGACGGCCTGGGAGATAGAAAGACCCTGCCACAGGCCACTGATGGTACTAAGGATAGGAGTATCTAACACATGGTCGGCAAAAGGAAAGAGTATGGCCCCGCACAAGCAAATGGAGACGGCTTTAGCTATAGCCTCGTTCCACCCACACCTATTCTTGCAATGTGATATTACCCACTGGCTGAGGGGTAGAAGATGGATATGGTTTGGGCCTATTATGGTGTGAATGTCCTTCGTGCTAGGTATGAACTCTCCTAGGATTAGGGCAGGGTCCACAAGGGCAACAATGTGACAAACTAGATCTTCCTCACCCACCTTGGACCTTGGGAAGGATAAGTAGGTCTCCACCTCCTCTAGAAGGATGGTAGCCTCAAAGGACGGAAACTTGAAAGTGTGGGTCTGGGGGTGCCATATCTCAACCAAGGCTGAGATGCTGTGCCAATCTAAAGAGAGCTTAGGGTAGTTCTTGGTTAACACTAGGAGAGAATGAAGGTGCCAGGACTTAAGGATGGATGTCACAGGTATGGGTAACTCGTGGATCATGGGGGCCATCCACTTTAAAGTGGAGTATCATCTCGGGCCGGGGAGAAGCTGAAGCAAAGAAGAAAGGAAGACAAAGGATAGGGAGAACATATAAGTTTTTGAAGAATTGATAATAAAATGAATGGAATTGAATCAAACTTACCTCTCTCATGGCGCTAGAGCTCAAATGCCCCAGGATGGTGGTCAGCCATTGTAGCACGCCGTGCTCCTTCCTGGCCGGCTTTGGACCTTGGTAAGCCACCTCTCCCATGGAACTCCTTTCAAGGGCCCTCTTCATGGTGTTTTGAGAAGAATTAAAAAAGATTTTAAGGCTAGAAAGATTGTTGATGTGTGAAGACTGAATTTGGGATCCTCTCTTACTTATAGAGCTATGTTAGAGGCCTAAAACCATTAGGATGGAGGTTGGATAAGAGTAGAACGGGTTAGGATAAAGTTTAGATTGGCTTGAAGCTCCGTATCCTCGGTTTAGGACTCTTTAGGAGAGTCCCGATTGGGCACTCAGGGTTTTGGATTGCGCGGTCTATCGATAGACCATTTCACTGAATGAATGGTGTATTAGAGACCGTCCCGTACTTTCTACACAGTTCGAATGCTGGCATTTGGACGGCCTTAAATAGACCGTTCTCATTAACGGGCGGTCAAGGCAGAACTGTTCTATCCTTTGAACGGACAGGAAAGGACCGTTTGATTGCTCATCTAGGTGGTCTAAATGAAGACTGTGTGGTTCTGGGGCGGTCCACTGAATGACTGCTTAGAGAGCTGAAGCCTTGTTTTTGACCTGTTTGCACTGGTGTCACTCAGTTTGGCGTCTCTCTCTCACTCAGTTTGGCGTCTATCTCTCTCACTCGTGGTTGTAGTCATCTCTCTCCCACACTCATAGTCGTCTCACTCGTGGTCGTAGTTGTATCTCACCCGCACTCGTAGTCGTCTCACTCGTGGTCGTAGTCGTCTCTCTCCCACACTTGTAGTCGTCTCTCTCTCACACGTATCTGTCTCACTCGTGTCGAGTTAGTAGTCGTAGTTAGTAAGTCAGTGTCAAACATTTGCATTCATTCATACAATCATACATTTACTCACAAAATCAAACCAAAAAAGCATATCATATCACTATCATGTCCATATGTACAAAGTCGAGTCGTAATACAAGAGTCAGGCCTGTCCCTCTCCCTGGCCCCCATCACTGTCACCGCCCCCCTCATGCCTCTTTGGTGGAGGCATCGCTGAGGTCACCTCGTCGCGCTGTCGTCGGCGCCGCTCATCCTCCTCGTTCCTCCGGTGGCCGGAGGAACCCGTAAAGTAACTCATGACGGAGGCGTGAGTGCCGTGAGTGCTACCGCTCGGAGTCCCGCAGCACGCTGACCGCCGGCTCATCTCCTTGTAGGCCCGCAACTCCCGACTCAGCCCAGACGCCTCGATCAGTGCACGGTCTCGTTCCGATCGGTAGCGCTCTACCTCGACTCGGACTCGCACCAGCTCCTCCGCTCCAACCCGGAGATGCTCTAACTCTGCATGAAGGAGCGCCGTCTCGACCAGGTCTCCTGGTGGACTCCGCCCCATCTCCTATCGAAGGCGGGCCACCTCCTCCCGAGCTGCTACATGGCTCTGCCCCAGCTCCGCTCTCAGCCGGGTACTCTCACCCAAGGCTGATGTCAGCTCTATCATCTACATGCACATTTCATGGTCAGTCAATTACATTTCATAATCATAGACATAAACATTAAAGGGAAAATGTAGTGGTTGTGTACCCTCTCTGCAAGAGCCACCTCAGCTGCCTCGGCTGCCTCAGCTCGTGCAACCATCCTCGCGAACTCGACGTCCCGCTCGGCCCGGTCCGCGGGAGTCTGCGAAGAGGAAGAAGGAGCGTCGGCCCCCTGTCGCTGAGTCCCCTCAGCTCGCTGCATCCAAAACTCCAGGTCAGTCACATGCATAATCATAATCATTTGCATAATTTAAGGAGTTTAGGGTTTAGGAAAACTCACCAGTATGGCTAGCGCCAGTCAGGCCTCGTCTCTCTCCCGGACGGTCGAGTAGAGCAGTCCATGTAGCTCCGTGATCCTGCCCTCGGGGTTGATCTGCATTTTAGTCCAAGTCAGTGCATAATCATTTAAAAAGCATAATAGAAAGGCATTAGGGTTTAGAAGTTGTACCGGTCGGCGGGCACCACGGAACACCTGGTCCCGGTAGTGCCTGGCGTACGCCGTGTAGTACGCCGCGTTACTCTCCTCCCGGGCGGTCACCACCCGCCCATGTGCTACCCAGTCGGCGATCTACTCTGCAGCTCGCTCTCTCCAGTCAAGCACGGTCACTGCGCCCCGTGGGTGTCGCCCCATGCGCTCTCCCGGCGCCGGGAACTCTACCACTGGTTGAGGGATGCCGATCATCCTCATCACCAGTCTGAAGTGGAGTGGCTTCACTACATTCATGCAGTGAAGCCACACATCGCATCCTGAGAAGGCGAGGGCCCCTGCTACCCAGGGCTAACCCTCGTGCTCCTCCTCTACATAAGGAGTCCACCATACCTATCAAGATAAGAAGTCACATCAGCATCATAATCATATAGAATTGCATTTGATTGAAGGGTCTAAGTTTAGAGTCGTACCGAAGTGTACGGTAGGGTGTCCAGCTCGTCGTGGATCTCCCGGACCTGCCTCCAGAGACCTCCGCTCTCTCGAGGTGCGGTCCACCTCGTGGCAATAGGCAGTCGGTCCAGGTGGGTCTCCTGGCCCTGCCCGAGCCCATGTAAGTACACGTAGGCCCATACATGCATTGCATTTTACCAAATGTCAGCATATATCAGTCATAGGGGTCCAACACCATGGCCGCGCCCCGCGGGTGTCGACTGAAGCGCTCCACCGTCACCAGAAACTCTGCCGCTGGCTGCGTGACGCCGGTCGTCCTCATCACCAATCTGTAGTGTAGTGGCTCCACTACGTTCATGCAGTGAAGCCACACGTCGCGTCCTGAGAAGGCAAGGGCCTCGGCCACCCAGGGCTGACCCTCGTGTCCCTCCTTTGTGTAAGGAGTCCATCGTACCTGTCAATTAGAAAGTCACATCAACATCATAATCGTATAGAGTTGCATTTAATTAAAGGGTCTAAGTCTAGAGTCGTACCAAGGTGTACGGTAGAGTGTCCATGTCGTCCTGGAGCTCCCGGACCTGTCTCCGGAGGCCCCCGCTCTCCCGAGGTACAGTCCACCTCCTAGCAATAGGCAGTCGGTCTTGGTGGGTCTCCTCGCCTCGCCCGAGCCCACGTAGGTACACGTAGGCCCATGCCTACATTGCATTGCACCAAGAGTCAGCATATAGTAGTCATAGGAGTCATATAACTAGATGCATAGTAAGAGTCAGAGTCGTACCTGGAGTAGAGGGGAGAAGCCCCCAAGCATCGTCCGTCGGGACGTCGAGCTCAAGGTGTTGAATAGAAACGCGAGGACAACAGCCCCCCACGCGTAGTCGCCGACGTGGTCGAGGTCCTCGAACAACGGCAAGAAGCGGCAGCTGATGATGTCCCCTCGCGTCACAAAAAGAAGTCGGTCGAACAGCAGCATCAAGAACCTCCGCAGTACTCGGTCTGCCTCCGGTCCCACCTCTGCTGCAACTCATGGTCTAGCTCGGTCCACAAGTCTCTCAAGGTGCTGCTCGGGTAGCTCTCATGTCGCAATCCCCGCTCGCCGAAGTCCCAGGCTATTCTGAAGTGCTGCCCGAGTCAGGGTGGTGGACTGCCGCTCGGGGTGCAGCAAGTCCAGTCCCAGGAGCTCCTGGGCCATCTCCCGGTAGTCGGGGTATGTGCTCCCGCTGACCGGAGACCCATGCACGCGTAGGCCAGTAAGTCGGGCCACGTCCTCAAGCGTGGGGACCATGTGTCCCCACGGAAAGAGAAACGTGCGACTCACTGGGTCCCAGCGGTCGTGCAGAGCATAGAGTAGCGGTGTGTCAAAGTGGCTCACCTCCATGCTCAAGAACTCTGAGAATCCCATGACTCTCAGCCTCTCACGCTGGAAGTCGGGCAGTGCGAGGTACACCGCCCGAACCTGCAGCCATGAGATCCGGGTCCTACGCTTCCCCTGCATACATTTAGGATAATTGCATTTTAGTTTAGAGTCTTGCATTTTATTCAATAAATTCACTCTCTGCTCACCAAACGGTCTCCCCTAGGCATCCAACGGTTGGATTCCAACCATCTCAATAAGTCCCACGGTTCCCCCTGAACCGTTCTGCTATCTGGGCGGCCCTTTGAGGACCGTTCCCCTATCTGAGGTTTTGGTGCGGACACTAGAGCACACGAGTAGCACGAGTCGGCGAGCCACCGGTATCGTACGCAGAGCACCACCCGAGCCACTTCGGCGTCCATCTGGCTCGGAGAGAGTCTGGAGACTCCCCCTTGAGTCTTAGTATTTATGATATTTATTAGGACTTTATTTGTGTGTAATGTGATTTTATTCGGATTGTAATTTGAATTGTAAGGAGGGTTTTTGTGCAAAATGGGACCTCTGGGTCCCACGGGCACCCCATCCCTCCTCCCATTGATCCACCTCAGCCTTAGGGCCCATGTGGGGTCAGTCAACCTTCCATTGTGGGCTTCTAGAAGGTGGGACCAAAGGAGGGGATAAAGGGGGGAGCATCTCCTAGATCTCTCCTTAATTCACGGGGGTGTCCCCCCCCTTTTTCATTAGTTTAATAGGTTTTGATTTTTATTTTATTTGATTCCAAACCACATGGGAGAAATAAATTGTGGACTCCCTATTGTACCCCTCCCCAACCCTAGATCTAGGGATAGTTAGTGTCTTTTACCATTTCATATAAATAGATTGTATTTTCATTTGATTAGAATTAATGAAGTAGAAAATTCCATTTTGTGCCAAGGAGCATTGTGCGCCCCCCTCTCTCTCTCCTCTCTCCCCCTTCAGCAGTTGGGAAGGCTGTGAATCTGAGGTGTGAAGCCTCCTCTACCTGGTGTGAAGATCGTCGTCGCCGCCGCCGCCGCCGCCATCGTGCCGCCATTGCACCACCACGGTCATCGTCGGAGTTCTGTCCACCCAGGGTAGAAAGCTCTTCCACGAATTTATGCTCTCAGCCATGAGATCTTCTGGAGCCCTAACTTTCATGGTGTGTTCCAGAGGTTCCCTTCACCCTCCAGAAAAATCGGTTTGGCTTTTAGAGTTCATTTTATATTTTTCCATTTTCGTTCTTCATTTCCTTCCAGTCCTGTTAGGTTTCTGTCCACTGTGATAGCAACTCTGAACTTCCCATCTTCGACCCACCTTTTGAATTTTCCTGGAACCCCCAATTTTACTGGAGGTTTTGTCCACCTTCCCCCCCATCCAATAATTTTCGTGGAATTTCTAAAGACTACCACCTATTTTCCAAAAATCATTTCAGATCCCAACTCAATTCTGTCTACCACTGTCCAGATCCGACCACCTGCCAGTATAAAATAGTTTTCCCCATCCAAAGCTCCATCAAACCCAGCATAAAAAATATCCCCGTTTTCCTCTTTCTCCCCTCTACAACTTTTATGAAGAACTCAACACCCAGATCGGAGGCCTTCCCTACAGTCAACACTGATTCTCAGGAAACTCCATTCCTGCCCGAGCAGATCTGAAACTGAGATCAGTCTTGATCAAAAATCGGCCAAGAGAAGTACAGCGCCGGTGAATTTTTCTCAAGCCCAGTAGGTTGAAGGATTTCGAGTCAGCGGTCAAACGGCACTGGTTTCGTTGCATTTCGACGTCGGTGCTGGTCACAGCTAGCGTTCTCGCCGGGTCGCGCGCCTGAAAACAGAAACGTCAGATTCGTGGGCAGCAATTCCCACGAGTGGAGATCGGAGCCGCCCGGCCTCCGATCGGCGTTCCCGCCCGACCGCCATCCCGGGAGGCGCACCACCAGGGGTCTCCATCACAGTGGGACCTACCCCGTCAGACCCGAAGGACAGAGCAGTCCGTGGGCCCCACTTACCCGTAGATCGCGCCGTCCGGACAGCACCAAAACGTTGGTTTCGGCACCGACGGACGACATCAAGATGCTGCCCATCAACCCAATTCACGTGACTCATGGGCCCCACATGTGACCTATTACCTCCCTGCGTGGAGTGGGTCAAATCATTTGTACCGCTGTAATAATTATTAACCGGGAGTCCGGATTTGGTCGGGGTTGTCTTCCCCACGCCGGGAGCGTGGAGGTAACGATCGTAACTTCTCGGCATTCATGTGCTAGTTTAGTATATGATCTTAGGCCGCTGCCGAGTGCGATAGAAACTAGCCCGTGAGTCCATGTCACCGCTGTGAGTGTGAGAGTGACATGTCCCGTGGCTCAATCCGAGCACGGAAGTGAGTCGGACTGCCCTTAACTCTGCCGGTTCCTCAACCGTGCACGATCCACGTTTCCCTCGCTTGGGACGACGAGTGAGCTTGCGTTTCTATTAGCGACGTATAGCCCATAGGAACTCTTAGTGTCGGGCCGAAGTGTCTCTCATACTCGTATGTTGCTGGTCGCGTCTGCATCTAGAGTCCGAGGCTCGCATCACTTAGAGTCCGTCCCCGTGTCCGTCCCGCATCAGTTTGGTATCAGAGCGAGTTGAGTCTAGGGTAGTCGTTGCATAAGTCTTGCGCGGTCTAGGTCGGGTCTAGGATCATCATTATTTTCAAAACAAAAAAAAGTGTTTTAAACATACATTTCATCCCGATAATTCGGTATATTAAAAGGTGTTGTTCGAACGTTAGGCTATGCCTATCGGGAAGGCCACACACTTGCGGGAGTGATCTTTGGATCGATTAACTCCGCCACGTACCGGATATTGGTTTACGTCTAGGTGCATTAGTCGGTGTTTGCATCAGTTTGTGTCTCCTAGTTCGTGTGCCTTTGCATGCCCACCCGTCGAGGTACCCAATACTCGCCACCACCACCTATGGCGGATTCCCGAGCCCGTAGCTCCGATGAGTCCTCGACGGCCGAGATGTTCCGAGCCATTATGGATTGTCTTGACACGCGTATGGATGGCCTTAGTACGCGTCTAGATGTCATAGGAACGCGTCTAGAAGGGAGGATGAAAGCCCTCGAGGATCGAGCCGAAGCTTTGGACCAGTCCATCCAGGGTCTTATAGGGAGGATTGCTGTCCTCGAGAGGGCCCCAGCGGTGGCGCAACCCGCGCCGACCACTGGTCAATAGGAGCCGGCTCAGCAACCTGCTGCGCCAAGAGCTCAGGCAGTAGATGTTGGGAGGCAACAGGTGCAGGAAGTGGCTGACTATGCATCTGATAATGAGCAAGGGGGATATGGTCGTCGGAATCAACGACGGAATCGTGATGACGATGATGATGACCACATTCTTAGGGGCGTGCGTGCGGACCCTCCTACTTTTAGCGGGTCCTTGGACCCGAAGGTATATTTAGATTGGGAGGCCGGCATGGACCGGTACTTCGAGTGGTTTGAGATGACAGACCACCGGAGAGTTCGATACGCGAAGATGAAGCTACATGGGCAGGCCCAAACTTATTGGACCAATGTGGAGAGCCTGCTAAATCAGCGACGTCAACCCCCGATCGGCACTTGGGATGACATGAAAATGAAATTGAGGGAGAAGTACCTTCATACCTCATATCGCCAACGTCTCATAGATAAATGGCAAAGTCTCTCCCAAGGGAACCGATCCGTGACCGAGTACACCGCCGAGTTTGATGAGTATTAGAGTTTGAGAGGGAGGGGGAGTGGGTGTGCGGGCAATTTATGAGTCCTTCCTTCCCGCCACCAGTTACGGTAGGGAGGGAGGGAGACGGAAGGTTTCTTTTTTTAAATCCAAGAGGTGTTGTGCGGTCTATCGACAGACCGTTCAGAGACTAGGCGATTCCCTTTTGACCGTTCAATCCCCAACGGTACATTGCGTTGATCGGCTAGAGTCTGGCCATTCATTTTATTGCACGGTCTACATATGGACCGCGTAGCTTCACATTCATGTTCAAATTACTTATGATTGAACGGTCCTGAATAAGTCGTTCCATATTTTGAGCAGTCTACTCTGGACCGTTTATATGCTTAAATGACGTGGTTTGACCCCCCCTTCTTTATGCTGCTTTGTGTAATTCACTGATGAATTTGATGATAAATATTGCAAATCCTGCTCATGGTTCTTTTTACAGCATCACCTTCACTTGCCGTTTCGCTTGCACAGGTAAGTCAGGTATGGCTTTCTATCCTTGTATCCCTTATTGCATTACTATATGATACTATGTTATATTCTCTCGAGAACCAGCTGGTTATCTGCATGTTCCAGGATCTGATGTTCCCCTTTAACAAAAATAATGATGATCCAGGTTCGCGTGTTTAATCATCGGATAGGCCGATAGGTTGGGAAAGTCTGGGGAGGATGGTTCTATCCTGCACGCTGTGGTTGCAGATGGTGTCTTGACCCTGATTGCCCCGGTCTAGCAATATTATTCTCGAGTATTATATATTTTATCCTTTCTTTGCATTTGTTTTAACAATTTCTTTTATTTTAGCCCAGCATGCATCATGCGCATCTTTTGAGCATTCATGACCCATGGTTTGCCTGCTAATGTCCCACCTGTGATGGATGGCTATGCGTTCAGTGTTTGAGTAAGAGGAATAATTCCACTCTGAATTAAAAGGTTCTCTCTGGTCAATTCACATGGTTTGGTTGATTAAGAGATCCCTGTCTGGAGTTTTAGTCCATTTCCTTTACCTTTTTGCTGCTTGCTTTGATCTCCTCATTGGACCGCGGGATTGTGTCCCCCATGAGGATTGTGTTTTCCTTTTCGTTTAGTTAGTTCCTCCAGACTAGTGTCGTTTTGGTCCGATCGTTCCTTGTACTTGGTTCAGAGTTTTCTAGAAGATTCCTATCGCTCGTTGGCAATGGAACGGGTGTCGTTTACCTTAACGCCCGCTTTTCAGTCCGCTTCGCTTCATTTCCGCTTCATCTCCATGTTCCATTTTGCTTCCACTTCACCTCCGCTTGCTCCCCTGCAAAGAGGACGTTAAGGAGGGGCATCTGTTGACGCCCGTTTTTTACCTATGAGTTGAGTCATTCCTTTTACCATCATTTGATGATGCCTCGAGTTGTCCACTATTCGTTGGGCCATTTTCAGGTATAACCTTGGGTTTATTTTATGGGTACCTCCCTCCCTGACTCGGTTTGCTCCAATTTGGGCCTTAATCGGCCTTGATTTGCTTAAATTATCACATTTGTATCAAATTCGAGTGTCCAAGCTATGGCACGGTCTTCACTCTGGCCGCTCAGTAATTGCGCGGTTGGTATTGAGCCGTTTGTCTATTTTCTGGATATTTGGATGATTTTTTGAATTTCCACCGACAAGCTGTTAAACGGTCTGTGTATAGCCGTCCAGATCCATGGAACGGTAGGCATATGGCCATCCACTCCCCAGAGTTTCAGATTCGTTAGTTGTTCAGATAATTATCTAATTATCTAATTTATTTTGATTTATCACCAACAGGCATTGAGCGGTTGGTTTGTGGCCGTTCCATGAATTGAGCGATCCATTAAAGACTGTCCAGTTCATGAGAGTCCAACGGTGAAATAATCGGTCAGTTCGATGGACATATTGGATTATTTTCATATGTATCTAATTTCCACCGACAGCCTTGAGCGGTCTAGCAATGGGCCGCGCAATGGTCTGGGCGGTCTATCGAGCGACCGCACAACGGCTCGATTCCTGTGAATTTTAATGGATTTTTCTCTCATTTGTGGCTAAATCCTTGACTTATCACATCATTTTCTCCAAGGTTTCTCAACCAAATGAGATACCGTTCGATCCTGGTGGGAGATAAATCAAGTAGCTATGGATTATCTTTTAATATCTTGACCTAAAATTCACTGGAAACCCTAATTTCGGGGCTAGGTTTATGGGCTTTATAAATAGGACCCTTAGTCCAAGCTCTGAAAAGGGGGGGATATTTCAAGGTCACGGCGAAGCTCTGTCGAATTCTTAAGCGACCTACAGTCAGGGAGGGAGGCTTTCTACGTCCGCATAAGCCTCCGGTTCAGGGAGTATTCGGTGTTTTTGAGTCTTTGTTCTAATAGTCCCACCATCCTTTCTTCATTGCGTGCATCGTTTCCTTCGTTCTTTGTCCACGTTTTTCATCATTGCATCCCATTACACACACCCTCCTACGGTTTTCCACGCCCACAGGGGTTTAAAAAAACCTCCCAGGTATCCCCCAGTCCATGTTAGTCTATTCATTTTTATGTTCTTTTCTAGTTACTACACTTCATAGTTCTAATTTGTGTTTTCTTATGTGGTCTTCATTATGTTTCGCAGGTCAGCAACATACCAGCATGAGGCCCATCCCCTCTGGCTGGCCGGAAGGGGTGGAGGTTCAGATTCCACAACTTAAGCTCTGGTGATGTTGCGCGGTCATCTCCATGTCCATTTGGAGCGGAGAGCAGACAATTCTGCACCGTTCTGCTTTATTCAGTGGTGTCGTTTGGACCGTTCAGCTGTCAGCCAGGCTTCATCCCGTGTTCTTCCCAGCGTTGTTCGGTGGTCTATCGGGCGACCGTGCATCCTAAGGGCGATTCTTCCCGAGCCGCTTATTTATGCAACGCTGTTCACAGGCGAGTGTCTCTCTTCTTTTCCAAGGTACAGTGTATTTATTACACTTGGCACCATGGTGGCGATCACACGCACACACCCCTCTATCCCCTTCTACTTCGCATTTCATTCATTTATTATATTGATATAGTAGAAGGATTGGAAGGATACAAAAGGTGTGGGGGAAAACATGTCAACAATCAAGTCTTCATTTTATGAATTAGCGCCCTGGGCAGGGTCGCTAGTTTAATATATAACGACTGTTCATTCAGTCGTTATATCTAGGTTCTATACATATTAAGATCTATAAAAATTCTCAAATTTCAGATATTATGTAAATGGCGACTTAGCTTAAGTCTTCAATTTAGTAAATAGTGCCCTAGTTAGGGGCGTCATATTTCAAATTAGTGGCAGGGTACATGTCATTATTTTCAATATCCATGTAATTTGATCATGAACAGTTCAATGTTTACAGGTTATTCACTAATTAGCACCCGTGTGTGAGGGCGTTCATTAAATTGACGACCTGAAGACGGTCGTTATTTCTTTGTCATATGATACGCACCGGGCAGGTACAATTATTGACACACAGTTTTTGGAGTATGTCTAATCGTGAAACTAGAGACATGTACAGGCAGAGAAAAATAGCGGGAATCTAATAATATACTCATGCATTAGATTAGATGTCATGGTTCACAGTTATTAAATTTTGAACATGTGTATTTATTAATTAACCAACTAATCTGACGACTGTTTGCACGGTCACTATATCAAATAGCACCCTAGAGGGAGGTGCCTTCTACTAAAACTCAGTAACTTTACAAAACCTACTGGAAATAATCTAACAGTCCTATATGCATGTTCATGATCTAATAAATATTAGATTGGGCTTGTACTTGAGAACACGTACCGTGTGGTTGATTTGGATGATGGAAACGTGAGGAGAATGAAGGATCCGTAACAAGAACAACCTCAGTACGATACTATATTTATAACAAAGTAACTGGGCAATGGCAGCAGGAAGAAGAAGAAAAAAGAATATCAGCAACAGCAGCAAGCTTCGTCCAACAGGAGAAAGAAACCAAAGACACAGATATCCTCCCTTTCCGCTCACCACAGTAGGAGGAACAAAAAATTTCTATAGGTTCACCGGATGAAGGAGAATCAGTAGCAGAGAAGAAGCAAAAGAGGCTTCTTTTTATGTCGAGGTAGCAGGCGGTAGCAGTGGGGAAGAAGAAGTAGCACTTCTTCACGCTGACAGCAAGAGGAGGAAGTTGAAGCTTCTTCCTTCACGTACGATGCAAAAGTCTAGAGGCAGTAGCCTTAGCACGGCTTCGGAGGAATATATTTATAGGGTATGGAATCCTACTAGGGTTTAAGAGTTCGATTGGAATCAAAGTTTCCATGGAAGAATCCTATTGTTATTTAAACTTCCCTACGTGTTAATCCTTCCAGATGAAGACCTTCCCGATCAGCCACTACTTCCTAGTTCGAACATAGCACTGCTACGGGTTTCCTATTTTTACTCTGCAGGGAAATAGCACCTAGGACAGAGGCATCTTTCACGTAAATAGCACCCATGATAGAGGCGCCCTTCATGTGATTGACGCCCCCATGAGGGGTCTTCAATTTATGAAATGGCGCCTTAAGGGAAGGTGCTATTCATATTCGGCCTATTTTCTTTGAGTGTAAGGCCCTTTTTGGTACAAATATATATATATATATATATATATATATATATATATATATATATATATATATATATATATAAGTGGTTTTAAGTATATATATGAGTTGGGCCTTGAACATTGGTTTAATTTTTTAATCCATTTAGAATTTCATTCCTTCAATTTACTAGGGTTGCTACACCCTCCCCCACTTAAAAAGAATTTGGTCCCCAAATTCATTCGTATATAGATGTGGAGGGTGCAGAGCACATACCGTTCATAAATAAGTCAGGAAACCTTTCTTCATGGATTTCTCGGTCTCCCACGTGGCATCTTGTTCCGAGCATTTATTCCATTGAACCTTGACCATGAGAATTATCTTGTTCCTTAATGCACGTACCTCGCGACCAAGGATCTTCATGGGTATTTGCTCATAAGTGAGATCTTTTTGAATCACCAGGTCTCCATGATCGATGATATGTGACGGATCGTGCACATACTTCTTCAACATAGATATGTGAAAAATATTATGGATGTCGACAATTTAGGAGGCAAAGTGACGCGGTAAGCAACCTCGCCAACTCTTTCTAGTACCTCAAAAGGTCCGATATACCTTAGTGTAAGCTTGCCTTTAACACCAAATCTCCTAATTCCTTGTCTAAGCGATATCTTGAGAAATACGTGATCTCCGATTGGGAATTCAAGATCTCTTCTTCTTGTGTCAGCATAAGCCTTCTGTCTAGATTGAGCTACTTGAAGTCTCTCTCTAATCAACTGAATCTTTTCGGTGGTATCCCTTACCATATCTGGGCCTAATAATTGTTTCACGCCAACTTCGTCCCAGCACAAGGGTGATCGACAACTCCTTCCGTATAAGGCTTCGAAAGGTGCCATTTGTATGCTTGCCTGATAACTATTGTTGTATGAAAACTCGACCAAAGGCAAGTGATCATGCCAGCTTCCACCAAAATCAATGATACAAGCTCAGAGCATATCCTCTACTTCCTGATTCGTTCTCTCGGTCTGACCATCTGTCTGAGGATGAAAAGCTGTACTAAAGTTGAGTCTTATCCCTAACGAATGCTGTAGACCCTTCCAAAAATGAGAAGTAAAGCGCGGGTCTTGGTCAGACACGATTGATACAGGAACTCCATGTAATCTGACTATCTCTTTAATGTACAAAGCGACAAGAACATCAATTGACCATCGGCTCTTAATTGGCAAGAAGTGTGCTGATTTGGTCAAACGGTCGATGATGACCCATATTCCATCATGCCCTCCTTTAGATTTAGATAATCCCATAATGAAGTCCATACTGATATCCTCCCACTTCCACTTGGGAATATCAAGAGGATGTAGCTTATCGACAGGCTTTTGATGTTCCGCCTTGACTTGTTGGCATGTGAGACAGCGAGACACGAAGTCCGCTACTTCTCTTTTCATGTTGGGCCACCAAAAGGTTCTTTTCAAATCTTGGTACATTTTGGTAGATCCTGAATGAATGGTGTACCTTGATCTGTGAGCTTCATCTAAGATCTTCTTCTTAGCTCTGGACAATCTGGTACGCAAGTTCTATCTCTGAACAACAACCTTCCATCTGAGGCTATCCTGAAATCAGGTTGTTTTTCTATTTTGCCCTTGATTTCCACTAATATGGGGTCATTCTCTTAAAGACCTTGTATTCCAGAGAGTAAATCTGGCTGTATGCTCATATGTGATAGTGTAACACACCTGCTCTCCTTGTCCATGCTTATGTCAAGTCTAGTGAGCTGTTCTAGCAACTTCCACTCCTGAATCATACAATTGGCTAATATTGCTCTTGGCTTCCAACTGAGGGCATCAGCTACAGGATTACCCTTTTCAGGATGATATTGGATTGTGAAGTCGAAGTCCTTGAGATATTCTAGCCAACGTCTTTGTCTCATATTCAATTCCTTTTGAGAGAAGAGATACTTGAGACTCTTGTGATCGGAGTATACAGTGAACTGCATTTTGTATAGGAAATGTCTCCAAATTTTTAATGCAAAAACTACCGCAGCCAACTCCAAGTCATGAACTGGGTAGTTCTCTTCATGCTTTTTCAATTGGAGGGAGGAGTAAGCTATAACTCTCCCTTGTTGCATTAAGACACATCCGAGACCAATTCCGGACGCATCGGTGTATACCTCAAATTTCTCTCCGTCACCTGGCAAAGCTAAGATTGGAGCAGTAGTTAGGTGATCCTTAGCTTGAAAGCTTCTTTCACATTCCTCGCTCCATTCATAACGGATCTCCTTGCGAGTTAGCCTAGTGAGTGGTGCGGCGATCTTGGAGAAATCCTTGATGAATCGCCAGTAATAGCCTGCAAGACCCAAGAAACTACGGATCTCGCTAGCATTGGTCGGTCTTTCCCAATTCTTTACAGCTTCAACTTTTGATGGATCTACGATAGTCCGTCCTTTGAAATCACATGACCTAGGAAAGATACTTCTTCCAGCCAGAATTCACATTTACGGAGCTTTGCATATATTTGATTTGTCCTCAATATCTGTAATGCAATCCTCAAATGCTCCTCATGCTCTTTCTTGGTCTTTGAATAAATTAATATGTCATCAATAAAGACCACCACGAACTGATCTAGATGAGGTCTGAATATGCTATTCATCAACTGCATAAAAGCGATAGGGGCATTTGTTAGTCCGAAAGATATAACAATAAACTCATAGTGCCCATACCTGCTCCTGAACGCGGTCTTATGAATGTCTTCATCTTTAATTCTCAGTTGGTGATATCCTGACCTGAGATCAATCTTTGAGAAATACTTAGATCTAGATACTTGATCAAATAATTCATCGATTCTCGGCAGTGGATACTTGTTCTTGATAGTGAGATGATTCAACTGTCGATAGTCGATGCATAACCTCATGGATCCATCCTTCTTCTTTACAAATAATGCAGGCGCTCCCCAGGGGAAGTGCTTGGTCTAATAAATCCCTTCTTTAGAAGCTCCATCAATTGTTCCTTTAGTTCCTTGAGCTCGGTAGGGGACATCCTATAAGGTGCCTTAGAAACTTGGACCAGCACCAGGGACCAAGTCGATAGTGAAGGCCACTTCTCTTTGTGGGGATAATCTAGGCAATTCTTCTGGAAATACATCTGGAAACTCCCGAACTATCGGGATGTCTTCTATCTTGGTCTCCTTAGTCTCCGTTATGGTGACAAAAGTAATGAAAGAAACACATCCTTTCCTTATAAGCTCGCTAGCTCGGAGAGCCGAAATAAGAGGTGACTTGTTCCTACTCTTAGGGCTAGTGTAGACAAGTTCCGGAACTCCTTAATGGTTACCTTGCCTTCTCGGCAATTGACAACGGCCTTATGTGTAGAGAGCCAATCGACTCCTAAGATAACATCGTATCCTTTTAGGTCTAGACATATTAAATCTGCTTACATAATTTTCCTTTTATCATAACTGTACAGTTGGAATAGTGGTGTGAGATCTCGGATTCATTTCCGAGTGGGGTTTCAATTACTAAATCTATCCACTCTGGTTCCATAGATAATGGATCGGTGAACTTCTTTGAAACAAAAGAGTGCGATGCACCGATATCAAACAAGACATGAGCATACTTTGAACAAATCTTGAGTGTACCTTCCACTAGTCTGCCTCCCTCTTGTTCTGCCTCCTGAAGAGCTTGCAGACGTGCATTCTTCTTCACCGAGCGCTTTTCATCTCCATCTTGATTACTAAGTAAAAGATGCTCGGGAATTCGATGTTCATGACTCCCACAACGGAGGCAAGCTCCGAGTCTTCTCCAGCATTCCTCGGCCCTATGGCCGATCTTGTCACAGTGTTTACACACCTCCTTGGAAGGTGTGGTAGTAATGAGAAAGGTTTGGTCTTCTTGAACTTTTGCTCTTTGGAGGGGGTACCTTCATCATTGGCTCTCTTCTTATTGAAGGAGGGCTTGAAACTTCCAGGGCTTATAATAGGCTCTTTCTTGTTCTTCCCATGGATCTTGTCGAACAGCTCCGTGTCATCTTCTAATGTTTGAGCTCTTCAAACCATATCCGAATAGATCAGAATGTCCATCGGTGCCAGTTGTGTGATATATTGGGGTCGAAGCCCATTAAGAAATCTTCTTGCTTTCATCTTCTCGGTACTCACTAAATGTTTCGTGTACCTTGACAGCCTAGAGAATTAGGCCTCATATTTGGCCACTGACAGAGTTCTCTGTTTGAGTGAGGTGAATTCTGCTACTTTCTTCTCTTGCACTCGGTCGGAAAAGTATTTGTCGTTGAAGTACTCGGTGAACTCAGCCCATGTGATGGGTTCTTCACCTAAGGTGGCTTCTGCGGACTCCCACCAAGAACGAGCGTCTCTTTCTAATTGGAACGTAGCTAGAAATACCTTCTCTTCATCCGTGCATTGCATAACATGGAATATCCTTTCCACTTCTCGGAGCTAGTGCTCGGCATCATCGGGATCTGATGAGCCAATGAACCTTGGTGGGTTCATATTTCTAAAACTACGATGGAGATCACCAGCTCCACGGTTCACCGTTCCTTGTGCCACTTGCTGTAGCGCCTGAGTCATGCCTTGAATAGTGCGTTGCATATTATGCCACTACGCACGTTCGGCAGCCATCATCCTACAATGATTTTAAATAACTAATCAATATGAGATTTGACCAAGAGTTTGAGTCCCTAAGTTACCTTAACCCATGGTTCTACCCAATTCTCACCGAGTGAAGGTTTAAACCTATCCTTAGACTTGGGTTTCCTAGGAATTGAACATCCTAGGCTCTGATACCACAAAAACGGTCACGCCCCGAGCGCGGAAGGAACCCGGACATGCGCGATGAGTTTATATCAATTATGTCAATCAGAGCATAAGTGTATTCGACATACATAGATAGAGCGCGCACAAGTAATGATAACCAAGTCCTTTATCAATCATAAACCTTTAAGTACTTCTACTACAACTCTTGATAAAAGAACTAAGGACTCAATAAAAGGAAAAGTACAATGGATGACTCAGAAAATAGGAAAGACATGACTAGATAACGCTTGACAGTTGGAATGGCTCTAAACTCTTCACTCTTGTCTATCCCCATCCGAATGAGTCTCGCCATCGGAATTATCTAAAAAATAGGGAAAACACTAGGTGAGCGAACGCTCAGTAGGAATTATATCTCAAATGCTAGCTTGCTTTACGTAAATTACATGTTGCATGAATGGAAGTAAAGCTATGCATGTTTGCATTAAACGACAATAGAGAGCGAGTATAGCAAGAGATAACTAGAATGAACTAGCAAGATACCCAAGATTTTAGGTAATTATATCAAATAGGCAAGCATGTACATTTATCAAGTCATGTCAAGAATTGGCTATCATGTTATCAAGCAAGCAAGAAGATGCCCTATCCGGGCCACGCATGTCATGTCACGTCAAGTCAAGTTCAAGTATAAGAGCTTGTGGAAATGTCTAGTCAAGCAAGTCATGCACTTCGGTGCAATGTCACATCGCGATCAATAATAGCTCCCATAGGCACAAGTACTTTCGGGTGCTCCTCCCAGGACCAGATCGGGCCCTTATATGCACCAGCATTGAATCATGTATTTCGACATCCACTATAGTTATAGCCAATATAGAATTTCAACGGAATGAACCTTTGTAGGAATATAAGGTAGATCTTGTGGAACAGAATCACAAGGATAGAAGTTACATGTAAGGACATGCTACGATCAAACCGGTACAATCACGATACTCATAGAAACTGAGTGGATTTGGCTCCCAAATGGGTGCCAAGTGAACAAGAATAAGCACTCATATTCACATGATTGCTCATCCTTTGTACATGATAGGTAGAAAGAATTGGTGTCTTTGTAGAGGCACGCAATCCAAGATGAATAGCAATGGTATGGTTACCCATTAGCTCAAGAATTATTCTCACGGCGGCTAAGAAGCAAACCATGAGGGCCAGTATACCATGTTTCTCTAGAGTGACATGGCAATCAAAAATGTCATAAGTTTTAGTGGTATAACCTACTCAATCGACCTTGAGGGAATCCAAGGCTACGAGGAGTCTTACGGAGGTCCCAATGACTAACTTACCAGTCCGAAGGAACGGAATGTCCAACGGAGGGCTCGTATGTCACCAAGAGTTAAGGGGTAATCGATAAACATCGTGAAACGTGGGACTATACTCACGGAATGGAATATAGTGCCTATATACCTAACCCACTGTCAAGGGTTACAAAAACCATGAAAATTAGAAAATAGGAAATTGACGACTGAGATCAAGTCTTCATTTTATGAATTTGCGCCCTGGGCAGGGTCGCTAATTTTATATATAACGACTGTTCATTCAGTCGTTATATCCAGGTTCTATACATATTAGGATCTATAAAAATTCTCAAATTTCAGGTATTATGTAAATGGCGACTTAGCTTAAGTCTTCAATTTAGTAAATAGCGCCCTAGTCAGGGGCGTCATATCTTAAATTAGTGGCAAGGTACATGTCATTATTTTCAATATCCATGTAATTTGATCATGAACAGTTCAATGTTTACAGGTTATTCACTAATTAGCGCCCATGTGTGAGGGCGTTCATTAAATTGACGACCTAATGACGGTTGTTATTTCTTTGTCATATGATACGCACCTAGCAGGTACAATCATTGACACACGATTTTTGGAGTATGTCTAATCATGAAACTAGAGACATGTACAGGCAGAGAAACATAGCAGGAATCTAATAATATACTCATGCATTAGATTAGATGTCATGGTTCACAGTTATTAAATTTTGAACATGTGTATTTATTAATTAACCAACTAATCTGACGATTGTTTGCACGGTCGCTATATCAAATAGCGCCCTAGAGGGAGGCGCCTTCTACTGAAACTCAGTAAAAACTTTACAAAACCTACTGGAAACAATCTAACAGTCCTATATGCATGTTCATGATCTAATATCTATTAGATTGGGCTTGTACTTGAGAACACCTACCTTGTGGTTGATTTGGATGATGGAAACATGAGGAGAATGAAGGATCCGCAACAAGAACAACCTCAGTACGATACTCTGTTTACAATAGAGTAACTGGAAACAACGGGAACAGGATAAGGATAATATGGCAGCTTGTTTCCTATGGCTCCTCGATGTAGAAAAGCAGTAACTAAGAAGAGATGATGCAGCTTCAATGAAAGTAGATGGAGAAGTAACCCTTCTCAGTAACCCACTATCAGAAGAAGCAAGACTTCTTCCTCTAACATCAGCAACAACCTCAACTGTGGCAGCTCGATGCTGAATGTAGGAGGAAGAATTTGGCAGAGGGAAAAGAAGTAACGGCTTCTTATAGTAGCAGCGATTGCAACACTTAACAGGACGTCGACGTACTTATGTAGGGCTCCCTTCGATCATAGCAAAATAGGGTTCTACTAGTCGATGGGGTTGGGTATTTATAGAGTAGAGAATCCTAATGGGGTTTAAGAGTTCGATTGGGATCAATATTTCCATGGGAGAAATCCTATTGTTATTTAAACTTCCCTACGTGTTAATCCTTCCATATCAGGACCTTCCCGAACAGCATCCAACATCCTAGTTCGAACAAAACACTGCTACGGGTTTCCTATTTTTACTCTGCAGGGAAATAGCACCTAGGACAGAGGCGTCTTTCACGTAAATAGCGCCCATGATAGAGGCGCCCTTCAGGTAAATAGTGCCCATGATAGAGGCACCCTTCATGTGATTGGTGCCCCCATGAGGGCTCTTCAATTTATGAAATGGCGCCTTAAGGGTAGGCATTATTCATATTCGGCCCATTTTCTGTGAGTGTAAGGCCCTTTTTGGTACAAATATATATATATATATATATATATATATATATATATATATATATATATATATATATATAAGTGGTTTTAAGTATATATATGAGTTGGGCCTTGAACATTGGTTTAAATTTTAATCCATTTAGAATTTCATTCCTTCCATTTACTAGGGTTGCTATAAAGGCATCAAATGTAGCCACCACTTCTCAGATTGAAAAACCCAGCAATTCTTAAGAATCACCAAAACAATTTGCTGTCCATAAAATTTAAAAAGAAAATAAAACTCAGAAAAAGACTTTCAGCAAGTCTAATATACATGCTAAGAACTTTCATGCGAAATACCATACTTCAAAATGAGCAAATGTTTCATGTTTCTATTGTGGTAAGCTTGGTCACTTGATCCATGATTGCTATATCATGGGAAAAGATGAACAAAATAGAATGCATGCTAGGAAGAGTCATGGTGTTTAGAAAAGAATAATTCAATGCCTTCACTGTGGTAAAGTAGGATACACTGTTGCACAATGTTGGTTTGCTAAAGGACAAAGAAAATTTCACTCTCATGTTGAACAAGCCAAATCTTTTGTAAACAAGCATGTTTTTGAAAGAAATAAACTTGCTTCAAAAGGTAGACATCATGTTGTAGATTTATTAAAAATCCACTAAAAACTAATAAAAATTAATAAACAATAATAAAGGGACTAAGGAAGTGGAGCATACGAAGGATGCTAAAGGGAAAGGTGATCGCCAGAGACGCGAGGGCCTCAAAGATATAACAATAAATAAAGGAGGGATCGCGAATATAAATACCTTAAAAGGATGTGGGAGATGTGAGTGATTTCCTTCTCATCCAATCGGCCGGCTGATGGAGAGAGTTCCTCTTCTTGATTTACCCTTGCAAGAAACAAAGACAACAACCAATGAAATAGAATTAGTAAACCCAAGGTGTAGTATCAAATCTACAATATGAATATAAATATGAAAGTATGGACTAGAACACACCTTATGGGTGTTACCCTTTTAAACCCAATGCGATGGGTAGGAAAGTTTATGATGATGAATGAAGTATATAAAATAAAGTGTGCAGGTGTTGCACTGTTGGCCTCAACGTGGTTGAGAAAAGGGAAATTAATAACGATATGATGCATGCATTGTAGATGCAGTGAAAAGAAAACAAAGAAAAGGACCAGAGAGGAGTAAAGGGGAGCCTGGGATTTTCTACTAGCTTTAGATCGACGTTTGGGAGGAAGACTCTGCAGGATGAAGCATTGAAGTACAGGAGAGCTCCCTCCTTCAGTGAAGAAAAACGACAGCACCTCCCCCTGTAAATTAAAAAAAATCTCTCTTTCGAGCAAGAGCCACAAGGACTCTATTTATAGGGAGGAGATGCTGTGGTTGAGTCCAAGAACAATTAGGATAGCCCGGTTTTAATAGGAAACAAGCATTGGAAGGAATCCTCCCAGTCATGGAAAGCCATTAGAGTCCTTTCTGAAGTGGAAAAGGGCTCAAAACGGAGAAAGAACGGGGGTTCAGACGGTTCGAAAATCTGAAAAAAAAATGACGACTCCTCGTGCGGTCGTTATTTGAAATAACGACTTCCAAAGTGTCGTGAATCAAAAAAGTCAAAAAAAGCCAAAAAAGAAATAATGCCCCTCGTTCGAGCGTCATTTGAATAACGCCCAGGTGACAGGCGCTATTTCCAGGGAATTCCCTTTATTTTTAGAAAAGGCCAATTCTTATTTCTTATTTTTTTTATCATTTTTTCGGTGAATGTGCATCTAACCGTGCTGATTCTAATTCTTATTTTTTCGTATTTTTCTGACACCCAGAAGGCCACCAAAACACCCCTGAAAGGGCCACAGAAATATATATCAAAATATTGATCAATTGAATGGACGCCTCCTTATGGAGGCGTCATTCCTTTTTTATTATTTTATTATTTTTTATTTTTTCCTTTAAAATCAAATGACACCCCCCTCTGCCGTTAATTCTTGGAAAATTGGTAAAAATTGAGAAAAATACCCAGAAAATCCATAAAAATAGGGGAAAATGATAAAAAGTAGAAAAAAGGAGAAATCCAAAAAAGTGAGAAAAACCACTCAAACAAAGTCAATTTGAGAGTCAAATTGGGGCATTATGAGATAATATAAGATGTACTCACAGTAATGTCAATTTTTGCATGTCTACACCTGTGTGTTTCAATTGTGGGAAGCCAGGTCACAAGGTCAATGAGTGCTGGCTGGCTATTGGTAGAAAGAATTCTAGGATTGTTTGTAGAAAGAATCCTAGGGGAGGAAAAAAGAATTTCATTGTCAATAAACAGAAGTTAAATTTTGCCATGCACATGAAAAACACTAAGTCTTCTATTTATTGTCATTATTTTGGAAAACTTGGGCATCATATGTTTGACTGTCATTTGATGAAATTTGATGATATTCATGCTCAAAAGCTATGGAGAACACCTACTAGAGGTGTTGCTAACCTTGGAGGACCCAAGAATTCTTGGGTACCTAGAAATGCAAAATGAGAATATGTTTTGCAGAAGTGCCTTAAAGGAAGAGAATAAAAGGGGTTCAATAAATCAAGACACCCGTAGTTGGTAAAACCCCATGTCTATTTCTGATATTCTAGTTGATGTTTTGAATAACTTCCTGTCATGAAACTTGCATATCTTGCTTTATCCGTTCAATAGAATTTCATGCATTTCATCATGCTTAAACCCTGTGGTATATAAAATAATGGTGGTGGAAGGGTAGATTATGTCTATCTAAAAACCCTCACTATGCGCGAGTGTTGTAACTCCGCCAGCTACATATGTTTTCACGATCTCATGTCTTCATGTAGTGTCATACACACTCTTGAAAAATCTATTTGGTTCTTCTGAGTTAAACTGCATGTAATTGATGTCATAAAATGCATTTGAAAATCTACTGTATACATCTTCATACTTGCATTTGAAACTTGCACTGTCATGCTTCATCTAAAATTTGTTGCTCATACTAGTATGAACTGCATTGGTTGTTGCTTTTTCATGCATGACCTTATGGTATATCAAATGGTGTATTGCCGAAGGGCAGATAAAGTCTGTCTGGAAGCTTTCTCCATGCGTGAAGGTGGTCTTAAGACCTAAGTTCTCCGCCTTGTACCATGGGTCAAATTGCATATAGAGCATTTTAGTTATTCATGAGCATAATTCAGAAATTCCCTGCATGGTCTTCATGTTGAGACTGATTAGTCAATGCATACATCTGTTTGGTCTCATGCATACAATAATTTTCAAATTCAGTTGCATATCACTGTGTCAAAATTACAAAGACATCACTTGAAATTCATGCACACATTTAAGGGAGTTATTGCATATAGTTATTTGTTCACATTCATTCTGTGAAAGTATCCTAAGTCGATCGGCTGTCAGGCCAGGTCGATCCACATGATTTGAATAAATTCTTTCAACTGTCTTCAGCTGCTCTGAAATCTTCAATGATTCATTTGTACTCGTGTCATCTTCAAACCAATCTGGAATGTCTGATTATTTCTCATTCACTCTCATTCCATGATTTAGTACCTTTGAAAATATTTGAGCTCTCAATTGCATCATTTCTTATCTGATAGCTCCTGTATTTTCTGAAGGGGAGCTTTGCATGAAAATTCTTGAAATCACCCTCTGATTGCTACTTGTTTGAAAACTATTGCCATACCTATGATTCATTGATGTCTGCCTACTTGGATGCTCATGCTTATTCTTGAAGTCACCCTCATGCTTGGTACTGTCTATGACTGCTTCTCTTTTTTTTTATGCAAACCCAGTCATCTAATAGGACGAAGGGAGAGTGCACCCCCATTCCAAAGGAAGGGAATGTTCTCACTCCACCTACCGGCCATTAGATGCTTATTTTATTGCTATCTCAAAAAAATTACATCTTCAAAGGAGGCAAGCCTCTGGTATATAGTGAGAAGAAAATAAAGATGAAAAAGCTATACACTCCTCATGCGGATATTAGGTATGCCTCTAGCATCAGCTATGGCATAACCTTTAGCAAACAAAGGCAGATCACGAATGGAGGAGAATTCCACATTGCTTCCCACAAGGAGTGAATGGTTTGCCAATGCATCTATGACTGCTTCTCAAACCTTTTTGAATCACCTAAAATTTAGGAAGATTTCAATGTGAGTACCAAGATCATAAATTTGAAAATAATTAAATGAGAAATCTTCTATTATACAAGAGTATGAATGTCCAAAATGAACAGCTGGTTTAAGTTTATTATATTCTTTGAGTTTAGACAAAAATATCTTGAAAATATCTGTGTCAATTTTAATAGACCTTAACCAACTTCTTCATGTTATGTCTTGAATGATCTGCTGGATTCTAAAAGTTCTAAAATCATGGCTATCTTTAGTTGAGATATATGAATTGAGTATTGTCTTTAAACATCTGTATGATCTGATAATTCCTAGGGTAAAAGTAGTTAGAGCAATGACATTAGTCACTAAAAAACCATGTCTCTTTTCATGAAGAAAAGTAGACTGTGTCATGAGGTGCCACTGTTAACTCTGCAAAAAATCATTGAAAATCTAGGCAGAGCAATGGCTAGCTCATTGAGAAATATGTCTCACTCATGAAAGAAATGAGATGAGATATGTCATGAAGTGACAAGCTACCTCTGTTCAAAATGAGACATGATAGTCAGTCATACTGAGTTCTTAGAGATACTGGCATCTAAACAATGTGTGTCCTCCAGATACAAAGTATGTACTGGACTTAATTGTTCCTATAAGAAAAATTGTTGATGAACAAAAGAAAAAATCTGAAATTGGAAGCAAAAATTGAAAAGAAAAAATTGTTGAAACCTAGAACAAATCAGATGTATCATGTTTGTTTAACCTCAATACTAATTTTTATAACTCCTAAGGAAGTCATTGAAATTTAAATGTGTAAGATGAAGGTTTAACAAGATATCAATATGAAGGTTTGGTTCATTTCTATTAAAATCTGAACATAGATATGGACACAGAAAAGTTTATTTACAAACTCTGAAAATATTAGATTTAAACCATGTTGTCCAATAAGGATTATTTCATAAGACTTTATAATGGAAGAATCCAAAAATCCATTACTTTTTTATTTATGAGATTGGTATCTGATTGAAACTTCTTGAATGATCCATTTTTATCTCTGCTAGAAATTATTTGCTGATGCTCATGTTACACCCATTGTTTCACTGTCTATTCAGATTGATATCAAATTGTGCTTGATGTTTTCTCACTACTTCATGACATGCTGTGCTCATGACCTGAATTGTCCCTATTTGAAATCATTTCATCCCTATATTTTTGATGATCATAACTCCTTTCTTGTTGAGTCTCAACTCTAGCACTTCCATTGTTTCAATCATAACCAGTTTCTACACTTCTATTCAAACCACTCTCTTTTGTCAAAGGGGGAGATAGTTTGATCAGTCTGGGAGATGTGTGTGTTCATTTTATGCTATGCTCATTCATCAAAATGGAGAATAGTTTTGCACATGTCATTGCTAAGCATTGCATTCACTGTCTAAGGGGGAGAACGTTTCTACTGCTTCTATCAAACTATTTTTTCATTTTCATGATGTCAAAGGGGGAGAATAGTTTGATATGAGTCAGTATGCATTATGTGTGATAAATATGCATTATGTGTGATAAATTGGTCATAATGACTCATAGTGTTGCCATCATCAAAAAGGGGGAGATTGTTGAGTCCCTGTGGTTTTGATGATGTCAAACACTATGACTCATCATGAGTCAGTGCATAGGATTCATATTCTAGATGATGTCATAGTGCATTTGATGCATTGGTTTTATGTTGTGTTGAAGTCACATGTTGTGATAATGTTATGGACTTGATGTTTTTGATCCTTAAGTTTTACATGTTTCTAGTCCTTGAGTTTCATGTGTTGGATATTGCATGTGTTGCTTCTTGATGGTGATATTTTCATGCTTTCTCATGATTTTGGCAAGATTTGGCATCAGGTTTATATTAACAGTATTCTTGAAGGTCAACAAATTTAGCAGCTTTCATACGCTAGCAGTGTAGCCATGGAAGTTCAAAGGAGGAGCTTAAAGCCTAGATGAAGAGATTTGAAGAAGGAGAGTCAACGCAGTTTGTCTTTGGAGTCGACCCAGCTTTAGCCCGCAAGGCTGAAAAGCTTTGGTCAAAAGGCGATGGCTGGCACTGGATAGTAGTGACAAATAGGTGGTCAGTAGTGACAAATGGGCCATACGGCTAACAAATAGTTGCATAAGGGCGTAAAATGGCTGCAACGCTGGAAGCGTGAAAAGTGATGATAGCTACGTTGACGCCATAAGGCCTTGGTGTCAATGCAGGCACTTTGAAGCTTGCAAGAATGAAAAATGGAACAAAGGTGACGGTTCTTCGAATAAGGGTGCCAAAAAGGTAGGTAGTGGTGTCAAATGAGCAGTTGGGTAACAAATAGCTCGACATGGGTGTAAAAAAGGTGACAAGGCTGAAAGTGTAGATAATGCAGAAGCAGTGTTGACGCAGTCCTCAATGGCATTAACATATTCAATGGAAGAATTCAAAGAAGCTAACAAATTAAACAAACAAGTTGATGAATGGCAAATGGTGCTGAAATTAACAGATCCAACATAAGCTACGTTGATGCAGCATACTTGTGCGTCAACGCAGTAAAAGCTGAGATACCAAAAGCAGAACAAGTCAGGCCTAAACAAAATGTGAAGTGGATCAAACTAGCTGAAAATTGAAGAAATCAAATGTCAGATGAAAATTACAAGAAAAGAAGTGGATCACAAGGACTGAAGACCAGTTTACAAGGAGATCAAGCAAAGCACAAGAGAAAGAAACAAGGCACACTGAAGAATAATAGCTATTGAACTGATAGACAGAACACAACATGGAGCACAATTATCAAAAGAGAGCACATCCTTCAGGAGGTGTTAAACAGAAGGTGGGTTAACACAATGGTGTGATGGGTCGACGCAAGAGCTCGCCAGAAGCGTTTGCCAGATGAAGAAGACAAGGGTGAAAAATGAGGGACTAAAGGTGACAAACAAGCACATATGGGTGACAAATAAGTCACTAATGGTGACAACTAGCTTTGCGCGATAATTCAAAGCTGACAAAGGCAAAGAGCTTTCAAGTAAAACAAGAAACACCTTTAGTTGCGGACTAAGGGTGAAAAATAGCTGCTATGGCCAACAAATGGCTCCTTAAAGGTGAAGAATATGTTGCCAAGAGAGAAATACGGTTGGGCGCATGGAAAACTTAAAGAAGTCACGTGTCTCTGATTCCCAATCATTGGCACATGATCCTAGGCACTTGATAGAGTTCTGTACGGCACTGGATCTCAGAAAGTTCTCTCCAAAACATCTGGACAAATGAAATTTCAAATTAAGGAAATTCCTAGTTCGATAAATTCAGATGGGGCTCTATAAATACTGGTGCTCACTCTGTTCAAGGAAACGAAGGTGGGAGAGCTAAAGCGTGCATCTGCTGTGAGTGAGAAGCTATTCTTCAAAGAAAGAGAGACAGCTGATCAAGATGAAAGAGAGAGCCATCTTCATGAGCCACAGGGAGAAGAAGTGAAAGAGAGAAAGAATCAGAGAGAGGATCAGAGAGAGAAGCTGTGAGAGGAAAAATAACAAGAAAAAAGAAAAGATAGTGTGCAGTCGGAGCTTATTGAAGATTTGTGGTGTTCTTTAATTCGTGGATCAAATCCATAACTAACTTGCTCCTGTGGAGCTACATTCTTTGTTATTTTCCTTTTGTGTTTTCGTTTGTTCGTTTTCCATTTCCTTCTCGTACTTCCGATAACCTGTTCAGGGTTCGGGTTCCCTCTGAGGTTTCAGAGGATGGGAGAAGTGTTTCTCCGGGTTCCCTCTGAGGTTTCAGAGGAAGAGAGGATTGAATCCTCTGGGTTTTGTGAGCAGTGGGTTGCTGTTCACGGTTCCTTCTGTGTTTACAGAAGAAGGGAGGACTTGTTCCTCCCGTCACTACCAGTGGTAGTGGGCCTGGTCTTGCTGGGTGCGAGATCAGGGTGAGGGATTTGTTTCCCTTGGTTCAAGCAATTCAACAGCGTCTATTGTAGACTGAGTCTGCGGTCTTCCATCTGCAAGGGAAGCCTCACTCGGGTTTGAGTGAGGGGTGGACATAGGTCTGTGGGTAGCAAACCGAACCACCTAAAAAATCATGTCTATCATGGTTTGATTGTGCATGCATTCCTTATCCTCCACCTCCTTCACAGGTTGGTGTGTGAGTTTGTTTTGCTCTGTGATCACATCGTGTGCTAAGTGTTCGAGATCTGTCTCGTGTGGGTTGATGCATATTCTGGGTGAATTGCTAGATGCTTTAATGTGTTTTACTTGAATCCTTAATCCATTCAGCACACTGTTTGGTAAATCAAGAAGTTCTCAATTGGTAGTATACTACAGTTCGAGTATATCTGTGAGAAGTCCTTGTTTACTCGTGTGCTAAGACTTGATCATTGAGTTGTTTGCTGAGCCTATAGTATTAGCTGCCGTTGTGATTTGAATTGGGTATGAATTGTTAATTGAGCATAAGTCTTTGTAGGGGATCTATTCACCCCCCCCCCTCTAGATCCCAGCCTTGCACCTAATAGGTAGAGCCATGGGTTAAGTCAATATAGGGAGATAAAACCTATAGTTAATCACATATTAATTTAATTATTTAAAATCTTGTAGGATCAAGGCTACCGAGAGAGCTCAATGGTGGGACATGCAACGGACCATTCAAGGTCTTACTCAGACTCTTCAACAAGTAGCGCAGGGTGGTATGAATCATGGAGCAAGAGACCTCCACAGGAGTTTTAGAAACATGAACCCGCCAAAGTTCACCGACTCGTCTGACCCGGATGATGCCGAGAACTGGATGATGGAGATTGAGCACATATTCCGTGTGATGCAATGCACGGACAAGGAGAAGATTTTACTAGCCACTTTTCAACTACAGCGGATGCTCGATTCTGGTGGGAGTCCGTGGAAGCGACCTTGCCGCATGAACACACCACATGGGGCGAGTTCGTCGACCATTTCAATGGCAAATACTTTTCGGATCAGATTTAGGAGAAGAAAGCCGCGGAGTTTGCCACGCTCAAGCAACGGAGTTTATTAGTGGCCGAGTATGAGGCCCAATTCTCTAGATTATCTCATTATGCATCAAACCTAGTGCATACGGAAAAGATGAAGGCCCATAAATTCTTAAATGGGCTTAAACCCCAATATATTACACAATTGGCACCAATGGATGTGAAAGTCTATCCGAAGATGGTTAGGCGAGCACAGTTACTAGAAGACGTCACGGAGCTATCCGACACAATCCGTGGGAGAGATAAGAAGGAACACGTTACAAGTTCTGGCTCTTTCAGGACCTCATCTACCAAGAAGAGATCTAATAGTGGGGAAGATCATTCCAAGGGAAAAAAGTTCAAGAATAATGACAAGCCATTTTTCATCACCACCACACTCTCTAAGGAGATATGTAAACATTGTGATAAGGCCGAACACAAGGCCGAGGAGTGCTGGAGAAGATTGGGAGCTTGTCTCCGTTGCGGGAGCCGTGATCACTGGATTCCCAACTGCCCCCTATTAAATGAACAAGCTAATAACGACAAATGCCCGGTCAAGAAGTAAGGCCGTCTACAAGCACTACAAGAGACGGAACAAAGTGAAGGAGGAATCGTGGAAGGTACACTGACTATTTGTTCCAAGACTGCACGTGTCTTATTTGATACCGGAGCCACTCATTCGTTTGTTTCAAAAAGATTTGCTGCTTCATTATCTATGAAACCTACTTGGTTAGAAACTAATCTAGTTAACTCCACTCCTCTTGGAAGCAGATCCAAAATTACACACCATTACCCGGATAGTGCAGTTTTAATTGAAGGGCATAATCTACCTGTCGATCTAATACGCCTAGATATGGATGGGTATGATGTCATACTAGATGCATATTGGCTATCTACACAAAGGGTAGTTATAGATTGCCGAAAGGGTAGAGTAACTTTTAGTGATAACCCGAAGCTTGTCTACACTAGTCCCTGGAGTCAAAAAAAGTCACCCCTTATTTCGGCTCTTCGAGCTAGTAAACTTATAAGGAAAGGTTGTATGGCTTTCCTTGCCCTTGTAACTATAACCATGGTTAAGGAATCAAAGCTAGCAGATATCCGCATGGTTAGGGATTTTCCCAATGTATTTCCTAAGGATTTGCCCGGTCTACCCCCGGAAAGGGAAGCGTCTTTCACAATTGACCTTGTCCCTGGTGCTGGCCCTGTTTCAAAGGCACCTTATAGAATGTCCCCCATTGAACTAAAGGAGCTAAAGGAACAGCTAATGAAGTTGTTGAAGAAAGGATTTATTAGGCCGAGTACTTCCCCGTGGGGAGCACCCATCCTATTTGTCAAGAAGAATGATTGATCCATGAGGCTGTGCATAGATTATCGGCAGCTAAATCAACTCACTATCAAGAACAAGTACTCATTGCCGAGGATCGACGAATTATTTGATCAGATTTCTAGAGCTCAATATTTTTCAAAGATTGATATCAGGTTTGGATATCACCGATCGAGAATTAAAGAAGAAGATATTTTCAAAATGGCATTTAGGAGCAGGTATGGGCATTATGAATTTATTGTTATGCCTTTTGGACTAACAAATGCCCCTGCAGCTTTTATGGAGTTGATGAATAGCATATTCAGTCCTCATCTGGATCAATTTATTATGGTGTTCATTGATGATATCTTGATATACTCTAAGACTGGGGAAGATCACGAAGAGCACTTGAGGACTGCACTACAATTATTAATGGGCAATCAATTATATGCTAAGTTCAGTAAATGTGAATTCTGGCTTGAGGAAGTATCATTCTTGGGACATGTAATTTCAAAGAAAGTAATTTCTGTTGATCCATCAAAGGTCAAAGCGGTGAAGAGCTGGGAAAGACCTATTAATGCTATCGAGATCCATAGTTTTCTTGGTCTGGCTGGTTACTATTGGCGATGCATTAACGACTTCTCAAAAATTGCTATTCCACTTACAAGATTGACAAGGAAGGAGAATCCACATGTATGGACCAAAGATTGTGAGGAGAGCTTTCAAACTCTGAAAGACCGCTTGACCGCTGCCCCGGTATTATCATTGCCTATTGAAGGGGAAAAGTTTGAGGTATAAACCGATGCATCTGGCGTCGGAATAGGATGTGTGTTAATGTAACAAGGGAAGGTAATTGCATATTCCTCCCGGAAACTTAATAAGTATGAGGAAAACTACCCAGTACGCGACCTAGAACTGGCCGCGGTAGTATTTTCCCTGAAGATCTGGAGGCACTATCTCTATGGAGAGCAATTCATTATGTACTCTGATCATAAGAGTTTGAAATACCTATTCTCTCAGAAAGAATTGAACATGAGACAACGGCGTTGGCTTGAATATCTCAAGGACTTCAACTTCTCTATACAATATCATCCAAGAAAGGGTAATTCCATAGCTGACGCCCTTAGTCGAAAGTCGAGAGCGCTATTGGCCAGTTGCATGATACAAGAATGGAGAATGCTAGAACAATTCTCCAAGTTGAACATAGAAGTGGAGAAGGAAAAGGGATGTGTTACTCTATCCCACACGAGTTTACATCTCGACTTATTCTCCGAGATCAAGGAGTGACAAGACAATGACCCGGTATTAGTGGATATTAAAGGTAAGATGAATGAACAACTTGATTACAAACTAGCATCTGATGGAAGATTATTATTTCATGAAAGGACTTGTGTACCAAATTTTTTGGAATTGAAGAACAAGATTTTAGAAGAAGCTCACCGATCAAGATATACCATTCACCCCAGTGCTACCAAGATGTATCAAGACTTGAAGAGAAACTTTTAGTGGCCCAATAGGAAAACAGAGGTAGCGGAGTTCATTTCTCACTGCCGTACTTGCCAAAAGATAAAGGTGGAACATCAAAAACCCACTGGTAAATTACATCCCTTGGAGATTTCAAAATAGAAGTGGAAAAATATAGGGATGGATTTTGGCATGGGTTTGCCTAAAACAAAGGGTGGACATGACGGGATATGGTTGATTATCAATTGGTTGACTAAGTCTGCACATTTTCTGTCCATCAAGAGTAAATGGTCGGTTGATGTGCTAGCAGCTTTGTATATTAAAGAGATCGTCAGATTGCATAGAGTTCCTATCTCAATAGTGTCTAACCAAGACCCGCGCTTTACATCACACTTCTAGAAAGGTCTACAACATTCCATGGGGACAAGATTGAATTTCAACACTGCATTTCATCCCCAAATGGATGGTCAGATAGAAAAGACAAGTCAAGTAGTGGAAGACATGCTCAAGGCTTGTGTCATAGATTTTGGTGGGAGTTAGCATGATCATCTGCCTCTAGTAGAATTTGCCTACAATAATAGCTACCAAGCTAGTATCCAAATGGCACCGTTCGAGGCATTATATAGAAGGAGTTGCCGCTCACCTATATGCTAGGATGAAGTTGGCGAAAAGTAACTACTAGGCCCGGAGCTAGTAAGAGACACAATCGAGAAGGTACAAATTATCAGGGAAAGATTTCAAATGGCTTAGTCTAGGCAGAATACTTATGCTGATACTAGAAGAAGAGACATGGAGTTCCAAGTCAGGGATCATGTATTCCTCAAGGTTTCCCCAGGTTGAGGAATTTAAAGATTTGGTGTCGAGGGTAAGCTTACACCAAGATCTATCGGCCCTTTTGAAGTTCTGGAAAGGGTTGGCGAGGTTGCATACCAGATCGCCTTGCCACCTCAATTGTCTGAAGTCCACAATGTGTTTCATGTCTCCATGCTCAAGAAGTATGTTCATGATCCATTCCACGTGATAGAACATGACAACCTAGTGATACAAAAGGATCTAACTTATGAACAAAAGCCATTAAGGATCCTTGATCAAGAGGTTCGTGTCCTACGAAACAAGACAATTCCTATGGTGAAGGTTCAATGGGACAAGAGCTTGGAACAAGAAGCCACAAGAGAAACAGAGGAATCTATGTGCAAGAGGTTCTTGGAACTATTCCAATAAAAGGTAACTTACACCCTCTATCTATCTGTGCAATTGAATTTAGGGACCAAATTCTCTTAAGTGGGGAGGGTGTAGCACTCTAAATAAATAAATATATATATATAGAGAGAGAGAGAGAGAGAAAATGGGTAACACAATTAAATAGACAAAGGAGCAAAAAGGGATTTCATTAAACATTAAAACCCAATAGTCAAACTCTTGTACGTATAAGAAGCCTAATTAGGAAAATAGAAAAAAAACCTGCAAGTGGGCCTAACTCATGACATAAACCCTTTTACGTACCAACCAAATTACGAGCCCACATATAAGCCCATGTCTTGATAAAGCTTCTTACGTAAACCCTTGTGCATTGTTTAAGGGTCGACGTATGCAAGGATATTTAGGGTTCCAATCCAATAGGGAAAGCGGCTGGTAATAAGAAAAGGATTTGATCAAATATGGAAGATGGAATTTTGATCGAACTAAACTTCATAGTAGGATTCGGAGGAGCTTAAACCCCTATAAGTATGACCCCTGCGATCGGCAGAAGCATGTGGCTGCTGCTGTTGTTCATGAATTACTCGCCGTGGGGTTGACGTTGCGATCATTTTCCTCTTCTTCCTTCTACTTCATGTTCGAGTGCGTGCTGCAGTGGCCGTTGCTGTGAACAGGAAGAAGCCCGTGTCTTCTTCTTCCTCTGCTTCCTCTTCATCCCACGTCTCTATTCCCTATTCAACCCTCTATCAAAGGTAGGTTATCTCAATAACTAAATCCCAAGATGATAGTAAAGGTGTAGTATGCATGTAATTCATGTTAGGCATCCAGATTATACCTCCTTGATTCTTGTTTTTTATGTTCTTACGTCATTTTCGTAGCTTTCTATTTTACATTAAAATAGCAGCCAGAATAGTGGACGATGTTTAATTGACGCCTGTCTAGAAGGGTGCTATTTCTTGAAATAGCGAAGCCTAATCGACACCAATTAATGAGTGCCCACTACCCCTGACGCTATTTCTTACTGTATAATTGATAAATAACGCATGTTCAGAATTAAATAAGTATGAAACCCTAATCTGAAAAGTATGTATGAGCATAATTTTAGGATCTCCATATTTTTTCTTGTAATTATCATGTGCTCTGATCTTTAAAAATCCCCATAAACGTCAAAGTGCTGTTGTTCTTGCATTCTTAAATAAATGAACAGTGTTTAGTATCTGTCAATGTATCTGCCTGATGCCATGTATACAGAAAAGAAATAGTGGCTGTTTGCACAGACGTGGATTACAGAATTAGCGCCTCTTCACAGAGACGTTGATTCCTGTTAAATTTATTAAAACTGAAATAACCTGAGAATCATGAATTGACGTCCGGCACATGGACGCTAATTAAAGATATGGCGCCTCCGTACACGGATGCCAATTATAAGTAATTTATCTGAATATTTGAAAATTCTAGAATTTGTGCCTCTTTAAAGAGACGCGAATTTATGAATCAGCGCCCTCCTGATTCGACGCTATTTCTTGTCTCACAGTTTTTATCGCGTTTTGACCCACACCGTGGGTCTATTGGCACTGTTGTCTCATGGCTAAGATAGAGTCCCTGTTTCATGAGTTTTCATGTTGTCACCCTATTTCTTGGAGATTGAATGACCCTCCGTCGGATTTTCCTTCCGCCAGATTGAAAATTCTCTCTCTAAGGCCTCCGCGAGTCTCCGCTAACCTTGGAATCCCTCAAGGCGACCGAGCAGGTTGTACCTTAAAAACCCATGACACCGTGTCTAGTCATGTCAATTTGAAAAAACATGGTGCCCTAGCCATCATAGAGTACTGTTCTAGTGTTCTGTGAGAGTCCTGTCACTATCTAGAATTGGCGACCAGTACAGTCGAAGCTATATAGGAATTAGCTGTTAAATAGAAAATAGACAAATATAGAAGGGGGGATGAATATGTCTGTCTCTAAATTCCAAGCAAACAATAAACCACAAGCTATTCAGAAGCAAATAAGCAATAGCAACACTGAATAGTTCACTCACGCAGGATTGACTACTAATCAACTAGTTAGAGTGCACATTCAAAAATAATGAACTAAACTAGATGACCAAGGAGATAGCAAGAGCAAACACTCTCAACATCTGAATGCGCCTGCAAACGAGGTTATTGGTATTTGGTGGAGGTTCGATCAGAAGATCTCCTCACGCAAGAGGTGGCCTTCCATATAGGTATCACCTATCCTTTCAACTGAGCCTTTTGATATACCAGATTGATGTTGCAGCTCACTCTGAATCCCGAGCAAATTAACCAGCGGAATGAACTATGTAAATTCAGATAGAACATTCAAATATGCAAACCATCAAACAGAGGACACACGGTTTTTATAGTGGTTCAGCCAGACCCATAGTCTGCCTACGTCAACTCCTCCACTCGAACGGGTGAAGTTCCCTGCTTAATCAAGCAATCAATCACAGCAGACTCAGTCTGCAACAACAGCTGTCATACAGCTTCCCCAAGGAACACACTCCTTGCTTCTCCTGCAACCCAGAAGGAAACACGGAGGATCAACCTCCCTTCCTCTTACCAAGAGGGAACCCAGTGAATTGCTCCCAACAATTCACCCAACCAGAGGTCACGGACCTCTCTTCCTCTGAACCTGCAGACGGGACACCGGAGTTACACTCCCTTCCTCTTTACCAAGAGGGAACCACAAAATAAAATCACAGTGTTGAATAACAGAAGAAAATATGAAATAGAAACTAAAAACACTTCGATCGAAGTAGAAGAGGAAAGCAATGTAGCTTTAGATCGAAGCAATTTCGAGATCAAACCGGCTGGACGAGCTTCTCTCCCTCTCTCTATGGAGTTCTCTCTTTTCTTTTTCCTCAGAAGGGATTCTCAGATAGGATGTTGTTTCTGTAATTTTTTCAGCTCTCTTTGTTCTGAATGAAGGTGCTCAGATTTATAGAGCAGAGTGTCGTCGTCCTTCTCTCCGCGATCCAGATCAGCTGATTCGTCCACGTGGAGAAAGAATATTCTGATTTGCAATCAGAATTCTCAAAGGACAGCCATGTGTGATGAGTGGTTTTCACGCCAAATCTCTCTTAGTACGGTCATCACATGTTCTTTCTTCGAGTGCTCACGTGATGAGGCATTTTCTTCTTTGCAGCTCAAGTTTTCCTTAATTGCCCTTCACTGATACCCAGATATCACACTTAACCCTCAACAGGTCGAATAGGACTTTAGCTAATCCAAATAAGTCAGAAGATAGTCCTTCCATATGGAAAAATGAAATGTAGCACACCACATAATTGACAGGTCGAGGCATTACAGTACAGTCATTTGTGTTGATCTCAGAGATGTCGGAGCATTGGAACTAGGCTTTGACCTTAAACATGGTTTGTGGCTTGATGCGTCGGTGCATCGTCTGGATACGTAGACTTCATATGTACTCTGATAGTTGTTCTTCTTAGTGTGTCGGGGCAAGTGGCTTCAAACGAAGTGTTGAAACTATTTGCAGCATCATGTTGCGTCAATGTATCTCCTGGGTGCATCGATGTTGGATCCCCTAGTTGATTTTGGGTAGTTATGTTTCAATGATAACAAATCTTGTGTGTATGTGCCTTTGTGTGGTCAATTGAAAAATGCTTGATAACCAATGTGGTAATATTGTGTTCGTTTGGCTATGCAGGAAAAATACCTTTGGTGGACTCTTGGAACTCAAATGCATGAGTGAATGAGTCACTTTCAATCTTGGATTCAAATCAAGTGGTAAACAATGCTCATACTCTTTAAGAGGATATGGTGAGGCCTTATAACTCTCAAATGCACAAACTAGTTGAGTTGGGGTTCATGTTGCTCACACTTGTGCATAAATGGATAGCCATAGGATTTTGATGCTTAGTTATAACATTTGTCATTGCAAAGGTTATTTCATGCATATTCTTCATGAGACGTTTGAGCTTGCATGTTGATTAATCATTTCTTGTGAAGATTGGTAGAAATTGGCCATTTTGGTTCTCACACCTTGTTCATATTTATGGTCATATGTTATTCATGCTAAGTGTGTCAACTAAGCTTTCTAAGGGCCTTCTTGCATATTCTTTAAGGGATTTGAAAAGATGAAAACATGTTCAAGGTTTTGAAACAAACATTGGTTGGATATTAGCATCTCATTGAGCTTTCATGCAAGTTAAACACTAGGTTGTATGATCCTTATTTTAGTTGGCAAAAATGTTTATGTAACTTGGTTTCTATGTGGTTAAATGTCTCTTATCATGTTGGGGTCTTATGTATATACATCACGCTTTTCATGCTTTAGAGTTATCTCTTTCATTTTTACAAAATATGGGCCTTTCTGAACTTCGGTCGACCGACCCATCCACTTAGGTCGACCGAAATTCCCAGAGTTGCTGGAATTCGACCCTGAGAAAGTTCGGTCGACCGAACTCCTTGCACTGGTCGACCGAAATCTCCAGAGCTCCCTATAAAATCTCTGAAAAACTTTGGTCGACCGATCCTTTCGACCGGTCGACCGAATACAGCGGGCGGACCCATTTTGTTGTGTTCGAAACCCATCTAAATGAGATCCATTTGGGGTCAAACTTGACCCTTATACCCTTAGAGCATTTATGCATATGTTAGACTCATTTTGAAGTGATTTTAGCATGGGTTATATGGTATTTTACTTATTCTATCATGGGTGTATAAATAAGCTACGAATCTGGGAGAAATTCTCCAAGTGTTAATGTTCTATTTTTCTTGTAGGAGAAGAAAGGGAAGAAGGAGAGGAGCTGAGGAAGGATTGAAGATTTCATCTACTTCCATACATTTTTGGAGATCTTGATTGAAGAAACAAAGGAGCAGATCGGGAAGAGGAACGCGTGGACGTTCTCATCGTCAACATCCGGCTACCCTCCGACCCGAGGATTAGAGAAGATCATCTACAGCCCTTTCTACTCATGAGGATTTATTTCTAAACCTTGTTTACATCTATTTTAGTCATTTACGTTTGGTCTATGAGCTTGTATTGATCATATCTTTATTTTTTGAACTTGGACTCTGTCAGTGTGTCGACCATCTGCGAACGGTTGTAGTGATATTGTTACAGTTTGTGTGTGTGTGCGTCTTGATCCCTCGTGGATCGTGTAGGAGTTGACGTCTCCGCATTTTTGGAGCGGAAGCTCCGTGCGCTTCAGTTGAAGCGAGTGGATCCTCACAGGTTTGATGAGGGGTGGACGTAGGGAGCCCGTCGTGGTCCCGAACCACCTAAAAATCTGTCTCGCATCTGTGTGTTTGTGGTTTGCATGATTTGTATTCTCCTCTTGATGGTGTGAGAACGGACAGGTTGAGAGAACTAGTTTGATAATTTCATCTGTTCATTTCTTATTTTGGTAGTTAATTTTATTCCGCTGTGAAAAATTTAAAAACTATCATTTCAATTTGAGGGGACAATTCAACCCCCCTTCTTGTCCAATAGTGCATCTAGGGGACAACAATCTGGTATCAGAGCGGGTCTCTGATTTTTAGGACAACCTTACGGTTGTATAGCAAAGATCCTTTGCTATGGCCAACAAGGGAATGATCCCCGAGGGACGTTCGATATATCGACCACCCTTCTTTGATGGGACTAACTATCCCTACTGGAAGAACAGAATGGATGTGTTCATGCAAGCACAGGATTATGACATGTGGAAAGTTATAAATAAAGGTCCTTATGTTTTACCTCCGAATGAAGATGAATGGGAAGATGAGCATATTAAGAAGTCATGTGGAAACTTTAAAGCTATGAACATTATTCAGTGCGCGATGCATCCTAACGAGTACTCACGCATATCTATGTGTTCATCTGTGCAGTAAATGTGGAACAAGCTCAAGGTCATTTATAAAGGTACTTCGGAAGTATGGGAGACAAAAGCAAACCTGTTGATTCGGGAGTATGAGCTATTTGCAATGAAGCCCGAGGAGAATATAACGGAAATGTATGCAAGGGTAAGCGAGATCACAAACAACTTGAAAGCCTTAGGAAAAGAATACTCAAATCAAGACTTGGTCAGAAAGGTGCTGCTGTCCCTCACACCTCCGTGGCACACAAAGGCGACCGTCATTGAAGATTCAAAAAATCTCACCACACTCACGGTGGATCAACTCATTGGATCGCTTATGACGTACGAAATCAACATTATGAAGCCAGCTGAGGAGGAAATCAAGAAGAATAAGACGATCACGTTGAAGGCATATCTAGCATCGTCTGAAGAAAGTGATGGAAGATTGAGCATCAATAGTGAAGAAGAAGAGTTGATGGCTCTACTCACAAGGAGAGCCAGAAAGTACTTTTGGAGGGCAAGACGAGAAGGAAATTTTCCCGAGGAGATTCTTGAGAAGAAATGCCATCAAGAAAGGAGAGCCGAGCAAGAAGGAGGAGATAATTTGTTATGAGTGTACGAAGCCTGGCCATATGAGGGGTCAATGCCCCAAGCTCCAGAAGAAGCTGAAAAAGAACAAGCCGAAGAAAGGAAAAGCGATGAAAGCCACATGGAGCGATGAGGATTCAGATAGCTCAAAATCCAAAGGCGACAAGGATGAACTAGACGAGCTAGTCCAGAATTTCTATTTGATGGCGAATGAGGAACACTCTGAGGTAAATTTTGATTCCGAAAACCTTACTGCTGAACAATGGCATCTAGCTTATGCTGAGTTATATCAGAAGTATAAGTCTAAATATGATGTCAAGAACTTGAAAAAGAAATTCCATGACTTGATTAGTTCTACAAATCCTTGTGCTAGGTGTAGTTTTTATGAAATGCAAGTTAAAAAATTCAAAGAAGAAAAGGAAGATTTTCAATTCAAAATAACTTTGTATGAAGATGAATTGGGACGTTTAGAAGTTGAAAAATAGAATGCTTAAGAAAATGTGGAGAACTTGAAAATCAAAAATGAAAAATTGGTTAAGGAGTTGGATGAATTCAAATTGAGTTTGAATGAGTGTGAAAAATCAAAGAAAGAATTAGAAACCAACTTCGAAACCATGCATGATGAATTAAAAAGATTGAAAGATCTTGTTCAAAAGGAACTAAAAGGAAAAGAGAACATGGTTGAACATGGTGAGACTAGCAATGGAAAGGCTAGGAATGAGAGAATTGATGTGGGACATTCACCCACAAAGAAAAAATCATTTGTGAAAAACAAAATTCAAAAATCATGTGATTCATATGTCTATACTCATGTTGACTCATGCATGAACTTTTATGATGATAGATCATATATGCATAGGAGTCGGTTTAGAAAGCCAAATGTTACTTGCTTTTATTATGGAATGTTCGACCACTCGATGTATGTGCGTGATCTAATGAGGGCCGATGATGAATATTTTGAAAAGAGAAATATAATGCATTTTGCTCAAGGTAGAACTAACACTTCGGGACCCAAGCTTGCTTGGGTACCTAAATCAACTTGAGACTTGATTTGATTGTGCAGGTCTGTTTAAGAGCCAAGTGGAACAAGTGGTACCTGGACAGTAGATGCTCTAGATACATGACGAAAAATAAGAAACTCTTTTCAGACATGAAGGAAAAGGATGGTGGATTGGTCACCTTTGGCGGGAACGACAAAGGTAAAATTGTGGGAATTAGACGAATAGGTAAGGATTTGAACCAATCCATTGATGATGTCTTGCTTGTGAATGGTTTAAATCACAGTTTGCTTAGCATTAGTCAACTTTGTGACAAAGGTCACAAAGTCATTTTTGAAAACACACACTGCTCAATTGTAGATAAAGATACACATGAAATAAAATTCATTGGTCTTGGAGATGGAAATATTTACTCTGTTGATATTGAAAATTTTCCAAAAGAAATATTTGTTTAGTTGTTAATAAGTCAGAAGATGCTTGGTTATGGCTTCGACGACTTGGTCATGCGAGTTTTAGTGTTCTTTCTAAACTGTATAGAAAAGATTTGGTAAGAGGCTTACCAAAACTGAATTTTGATGTAAATAAAATTTGTGATGCATGTGCTATGGGGAAATAGACCAGGGTGTCATTTAAATCTAAAAATCTTGTCACCACCACTAGATCCCTTAAACTCCTTCATCTAGATTTATTTGGTCCAACTAGGACACACAGTCTTGGAGGGAAACTTTATGGGTTTGTTATTGTAGATGATTACTCAAGATTCACTTGGGTATTATTTTTAACCCATAAGAATGATGCCTTGCAGGAGTTCAAAGATCTTTGTAGGAATTTACAAACTGATAAGGGGTATCAAATCAAAGCTATTCGGAGTGATCATGGAAGAGAATTTGATAACCATGACTTTGATGATTTTTGCAGGAAATAGGGGTTTACACACAATTTCTCAGCACCTCGAACCCCACAACAAAACGAAGTCATGGAACGGAAAAATAGGATGCTCGTGGAGATGGCGAGAATAATGTTTGCGGAAAATGGCTTACCAAGGTACTTTTGGGCCGAGGCGGTGAGCACGGCCTGTCACATCATCAATCGAGCCATGGTAAGACCTATTCTCAAGAAAACTCCATATGAGCTTTATAAAGGTAAGAAGCTAAATATTGCATATCTTAAACCTTTTGGTTCTCCATGTTTCATTTTGAATAATTCTAAAGAACATTTGGAGAAATTTGCCGTAAAGAGTGATAGAGGTATATTTCTTGGATATTCTTCATCATCTAGAGCATATCGAGTATATAACCTATGTACTCTTGTGATAGAAGAAAGTCCACATGTGATCATTGATGAATACACTTTAAGGTTATCTAATAAAGATAATCATTTTATTGATGTAGGGCATGAAGATGGAGAAGAAAAGAAAGACAAGAAAAATCAAGATGTGGATCAAGCGGAGTCGAGCACCAAAAATGATGAAGCTCCAACCCAAAATGAAGATCTCCCCAAGCAATGGATGTTTCACAAGGACCACCCACAAGACAATGTTATTGGAGATGTGGAACAAGGCGTAAGAACAAGGGCTTCAATCAGGGAAGTAGAACAATTCGATAATCTTGCATTACTTTCTGATATTGAGCCCAAATCTGTAGATGAGGCATTAAATGACAATTTCTGGATCTTGGCTATGCAGGAGGAATTACACCAATTCCAAAGGAATGAGGTGTGGTTTCTTGTGCCTAGACCTAAGAATCACCCGGTGATTGGAACTAAGTGGGTTTTTCGAAACAAACTTAGTGATCAAGGGTGGTGATTAGGAATAAAGCCCGGCTTGTAGCCCAAGGCTATAGTCAAGAATTAGGAATTGATTTTGATGAATCATTTGCACCCGTGGCTAGGCTTGAAGCAGTTAGAATATTACTTGCCTTTGCATGCTCTAGGAATATTAAACTTTTCAAATAGACGTTAAAAGTGCATTCTTGAATGGTGTAGTGAAAGAAGACGTCTATGTTGAGCAGCCACCGGGATTTGAAGATGAGAAGAACCCGGACCATGTGTACAAACTTGACAAAGCATTGTATGGTCTGAAGCAAGCCCCCCGTGCATGGTATGAAAGGTTAAGTACATTCCTATCGAAAAATGGCTTCAAAAGAGGTAATATCGATCAAACCCTTTTCATTAAGAGCGATAATGAACATATGCTTATTGTTCAGGTATACATTGATGACATTATCTTTGGAGCCACTTCTGATTTATTAAATGATGATTTTGTTAAATTGATGCAGGGGGATTTGAGATGAGTTTGATGGGGGAGTTAACCTTCTTCTTGGGTTTGCAGGTGAAGCAGCAAAAAGATGAAATTTTCATAAATCAAAGGAAGTACACAAAGGAGCTCATCAAGAAGTTCAAATTTGACAATGCGAAGCCACAAAAGACACCGATGTCAACAACGGTGAAATTGAACAAGAATGAAAGATAAGTCTGTCGATCAAAACTCTTTAGTGGAATGATTGGTTCTTTGTTGTATTTGACTGCTAGTAGGCCGATATCATGTTTAGTGTTTGCATGTGTGCTAGATTTCAATCCGATCCAAGAGAACCACACATGTTAGCAGTCAAAAGGATTTTCAGATATTTGCTTGGCACCATTGAACTTGGTCTTTGGTTTCCACGTAGTTGCAGTTTTGATTTGGTAGCTTACACGGATTATTATGCTGGGTGTTTAGTGGATCGTAAGAGCACGAGCGGTACTATCAATTTCTTGCAGGTTGCATGATCTTATGGGCCTCTAGGAAACAAAATATTGTGGCATTGTCAACTGTCGAAGCCGAGTACATGGCGACAGGCAATTGTGTAGCCCAAGTGCTTTGGATCCAACAACAGTTAGTTGATTTTGACATTTCCTTGAATAACACACCCATTCTTTGTGATAACACTTCTGCAATTAATATTTCTAAAAATCCTATTTTACATTCTCGCACCAAGCACATAGAGATTTGACACCACTTTTTGCGAGATCATGTGAGTAAGGGTCATTTTGAGCTTCTATATGTAAATACGAAAACCAACTTGCAAATATTTTTACAAAACCCTTAACTCCTTAAAATTTCAAAAGAATAAGAAGAGAATTAGGAATTTACTGTTTGAATGAGTAATTGCACATATTGGGCTTGAATAAACACTTTTACTTATTTTGCAAATAACATTTAAGATTTGCATATATTCAACTTCATGGTTAAGATTGCATATATCTTTGCATACTTGTGAATAGGAATAATTCTTCATCATCTTTTCATTCACTTGCATATGCATGTATATACTTGAAATACTTACTTGCTTGAATGCCATGATTATTCGGCATCTCAAATCTTGAGTTGTGAAAGGGTGGATAAACTCCATCTGGAAACACTCTCGATGTGTGAGTTGGGTCTTTGGACCTTCACCTCCGCCATGTACCGAAAATCATAACTACATGAATTTACTTTCAAATCCTTGCATGACTACATGTATATATTCTAGAAAACCATTTCTTAAAATTTTTCTAAGACCTCACCTCCTTGCTAGATAAAATACAGTGATTCTGATCATTTGTGAATAGTGACATATGTAAAGGAGGAGGATTTGATTCCAACTGTGCACACATTTAGGGGGATTCATAACTATGTTTTGGCAAATTCATTTTCAACATCTAAAGCAATTACCCACACACCTTGCACAAAATGATGCATATGACTTTAATCGAAAAGGATTTCAAAAATTCTTCTCAACACTATAAAGGAAACAAATTTCTACATGAAAATTAAGAGTAATCGTGAGAAAAAAGTTACTTACTCCATAAAAAATTCCATAAGTGGAATGTCAAATTGAGTAGCCGGGAATTTCCACTGAAATAAATGAGAAAACTCACGTCGAAAGGTGAAACAAAAATCCACAATGCGTGATGAATCCTAGTAGCCGGGAATCCCCATTGAGACACATGAGGTGACTCGCGCCGAATGTTGAAATCCAATAAAAGAAACCAAAAAAAGGGGTTGTGCGTAGCTACCAAAAATCAAGGATCGAAATGGAATTGTAGAAAGGAAATAACCCACTAGTGTTCTTTAGAAATTCTCCCAATATCCATATAATTTTGAAGTTCATTGCACATTCCCACTCATTTCACTCTTGGGTATAATTGTAATGAATGTGTATCTTGAATTTGTTCTTATCATGGTTTATGCCATGCCTCTAGAATATGCATGCACTACCTTTTTTGATTATGCTTCATGTGACACAATTTGATTTTAAATCTATTGTTCACTTGCTATCCTTTTATCCCATTAAGGGGGAGTTATAGATACTTACATACTTGCTTGTCCTTCATGCTTGTCTGTTTGCTTGCATGAATAATTTTAATAACCCTATTGTCAATCGATTTTTGTTGATAACACAGGGGGAGAAAGAGTGCATACACATACATGTTTATATCAGTTTTTTAGTTTGAAAGTTTGGAGAAGTTTGGAAGTTTATGTGCATACATTTTAAATTTCAGTTCTAGATACTTCATAGTGCTAATAAATGTTCAAATGTTCAAAGCTCACATGTTCATAACCGTTTACATGTTCATAGTTTTATACATGTTCATAGTTTCATACATGTTCATGGTTTTAACTTCTTAAATAAATTGTTCTTGGTATTCATGCACACGTCGTTTTGTCATCATCAAAAAGGGGGAGATTGTTGATCCCCTAGTTGATTTTGGATAGTTATGTTCCAATGATGACAAATCTTGTGTGTATGTGCCTTTGTGTGGTCAATTGAAAATGCTTGATAACCAAGGTGGTAATATTGTGTTCATATGGCTATGTAGGAAAAAAACCTTTGGTGGACTCTTGGAACTCAAATACATGAGTGAATGAGTCACTTTCAGTCTTGGATTCAAATCAAGTGGTAAACAATGCTCATACTCTTTAAGAGGATGTGGTGAGGCCTTATGACTCTCAAATGCACAAACTAGTTGAGTTGGGGTTCATGTTACTCACTCTTGTGCATAAATGGATAGCCATAGGATTTTGATGCTTAGTTATAACATTTGTCATTGCAAAGGTTATTTCATGCATATTCTTCATGAGACTTTTGAGCTTGCATGTTGATTAATCATTTCTTGTGAAGATTGGTAGAAATTGGCCATTTTGGTTCTCACACCTTGTTCATATTTATGGTCATATGTTATTCATGCTAAGTGTGTCAACTAAGCTTTCTAAGGGCCTTCTTGCATATTCTTTAAGGGATTTGAAAGGATGAAAACATGTTCAAGGTTTTGAAACAAACATTGGTTGCATATTAGCATCTCATTGAGCTTTCATGCAAGTTAAACAGTAGGTTGTATGATCCTTATTTTAGTTGGCAAAAATGTTTATGTAACTTGGTTTCTATGTGGTTAAATGTCTCTTATCATGTTGGGGTCTTATGTATATACATCACGCTTTTCATGCTTTAGAGTTATCTCTTTCATTTTTACAAAATATGGGTCTTTCTGAACTTCGGTCGACCGACCCATCCACTTAGGTCGACCGAAATTCCCAGAGTTGCTGGAATTCGACCCTGAGAAAGTTTGGTCGACCGAACTCCTTGCACTGGTCGACCGAAATCTCCAGAGCTCCCTATAAAATCTCTGAAAAACTTTGGTCGACCGATCCTTTCGACTGGTCGACCGAATACGGCGGGCGGACCCATTTTGTTGTGTTCGAAACCCATCTAAATGATATCCATTTGGGGTCAAACTTGACCCTTATACCCTTAGAGCATTTATGCATATGTTAGACTCATTTTGAAGTGGTTTTAGCATGGGTTATATGGTCTTTTACTTATTCTATCATGGGTGTATAAATAAGCTACGAATCTGGGAGAAATTCTCCAAGTGTTAATGTTCTATTTTTCTTGTAGGAGAAGAAAGGGAAGAAGGAGAGGAGCTGAGGAAGGATTGAAGATTTCATCTACTTCCATACATTTCTGGAGATCTTGATTGAAGAAACAAAGGAGCAGATCGAGAAGAAGAACGCGTGGACGTTCTCATCGTCAGCATCCGGCTACCCTCCGACCCAGGGATTAGAGAAGATCATCTACAGCCCTTTCTACTCATGAGGATTTATTTCTAAACCTTGTTTACATCTATTTCAGTCATTTACTTCTGGTCTATGAGCTTGTATTGATCATATCCTTATTTTCCCGAACTTGGACTCTGTCAGTGTGTCGACCATCTGCGAACGGTTGTAGTGATATTGTTGCAGTTTGTGTGTGTGTGCGTCTTGATCCCTCGTGGATCGTGTAGGAGATGACGTCTCCGTGTTTTTGGAGCAGAAGCTCCGTGCTCTTCAGTTGAAGCAAGTGGATCCTCACAGGTTTAATGAGGGGTGGACGTAGGGAGCCCATCGTGGTCCCGAACCTCCTAAAAATCTATCTCGCATCTGTGTGTTTGTGGTTTGCATGATTAGTATTCTTGTCTTAATGGTGTGAGAACGGAGAGGTTGAGAGAACTAGTTTGATAATTTCATCCGTTCATTTCTTGTTTTGGTAGTTAATTTTATTCCACTATGAAAAATTTAAAAACTATCATTTCAATTTGAGGGGACAATTCAACCCCCCTTCTTGTCCAATAGTGCATCTAGGGGACAACAATCTGGTATCAGAGTGGGTCTCTGATTTTTAGGACAACCTCACGGTAGTAGAGCAATGATCCTTTGCTATGGCCAACAAGGGAATGATCCCTTGAGGGACATTCGATATATCGACCACCCTTCTTTGATGGGACTAACTATCCCTACTGGAAGAACATAATGGCTGTGTTCATGCGAGCACAGGATTATGACACGTGGAAAGTTATAAATAAAGGTACTTATGTTTTACCTCCGAATGAAGATGAATGGGAAAATGAGCATATTAATAAGTCATGTGCAAACTTTAAAGCTATGAACATTATTCAGTGCGCGATGCATCCTAACGAGTACTTACGCATATCTATGTGTTCATCTGTGCAGTAAATGTGGAACAAGCTCAAGGTCATTTATGAAGGTACTTCAGAAGTATGGGAGACAAAAGCAAACATGTTGATTCGGGAGTATGAGCTATTTGCAATGAAGCCCGAGGAGAATATAACAGGAATGTATGCAAGGGTAAGCGAGATCACAAACAACTTGAAAGCCCTGGGAAAAGAATACTCAAATCAAGACTTGGTCAGAAAGGTGCTGCTGTCCCTCACACCTCCGTGCCACACAAAGGCGACCGTCATTGAAGATTCAAAGGATCTCACCACACTCACGGTGGATCAAGTCATTGGATCGCTTATGACGTACGAAATCAACATTATGAAGCCAGCTGAGGAGGAAATCAAGAAGAATAAGACGATCACGTTGAAGGCATATCTAGCATCGTCTGAAGAAAGTGATGGAAGATTGAGCATCAATAGTGAAGAAGAAGAGTTGATGGCTCTACTCACAAGGAGAGCTAGAAAGTACTTTAGAAGGGCAAGACGACAAGGAAATCTTCCTAGAGATTCATGAGAGAAACTCAACAAGAAAGGTGAGCCGAGCAAGAAAGAGAGATAATTTGTTATGAGTGTAAGAAGCCCGGCCATATGAGAGGTCAATGCCCGAGCTCCAAAAGAAGCTGTACAAGACAAAGCGAAGAAGGAAAAGCGATGAAGGCATCATGGAGCGATGAGGATTCTGATAGCTCAAAATCCAAGGTGAGAAGAAATGACTGGACGAGCTAGTCTAAATCTCTGCTTATGGCGATGAGGAACACTCGAGGTAAATTCGATTCTGAAAACTTTACTGCTGAACAATGACATGAAGCTTATGCAGATTTATATCAGAAGTATAAGAGGTCTAAACGATGTCAAAAATCTGAAAAGAAATTTTGTGACTTGATTAGCTCTACTAATCCATGTGCTAGGTGTAGCTTTTTATGAAATGCAAATTGAAAAATTCAAAGAGGATAAAGAAGATTTTCAATCTAAACTGACTTTGTATGAAGATGAATTGGGACGTTTAGAAGTTGAAAAATAGAATGCTTAAGAAAATGTGGAGAACTTGAAAATCAAAAATGAAAAATTGGTTAAGGAGTTGGATGAATTCAAATTGAGTTTGAATGAGTGTGAAAAATCAAAGAAAGAATTAGAAACCAACTTCGAAACCATGCATGATGAATTAAAAAGATTGAAAGATCTTGTTCAAAAGGAACTAAAAGGAAAAGAGAAAATGGTTGAATATGGTGAGACTAGCAATGGAAAGGCTAGGAATGAGAGAATTGATGTGGGACATTCACCCACAAAAAAAAATTTATTTATGAAAAACAAAATTCAAAAATCATGTGATTCATATGCCTATACTCATGTTGACGCATGCATGAACTTTTATGATGATAGATCATATATGCATAGGAGTCGGTTTAGAAAGCCAAATGTTACTTGCTTTTATTGTGGAATGTTCGGCCACTCGATGTATGTGCGTGATCTAATGAGGGCCGATGATGAATATTTTGAAAAGAAGAATAGAATGTATTTTTCTCATGGTAGGACTAACACTTCGGGACCCAAGCTTGCTTGGGTACCTAAATCAACTTGAGAGTTGTTTGATTGTGCAGGTCTGTTTAAGAGCCAAGTGGAACAAATGGTATCTAGACAGTGGATGCTCCAGACATATGATAGGAAATAAGGAACTCTTCTCAGACCTGAAGGAAAAGGATGGTGATTGGTCACCTTTGGCAGGAACGACAAAGGTAAAATTGTGGAATTGGACGAATAGGTAAGGATTCGAACCAATCCATTGAAGATGTCTTGCTTGTGAATGGTTTAATCATAGTTTGCTTAGCATTAGTCAACTCTGTGACAAAGGTCACAAAGTCATTTTTGAAAATACACACTGCTCTATTGTAGATAAAGATTCACATGAATTAAAATTCATTGGTCTTAGAGATGGAAATATTTACTCTGTTGATATTAAAATTTTCCAAAAGAGAATCTTTGTTTAGTTGCTAATAAGTCGATGATGCATGGTTATGGCATCGACGACTTGGTCATGCGAGTTTTAGTGTTCTTTCTAAACTGTATAGAAAAGATTTGGTAAGAGGTTTACCAAAACTGAATTTTGATGTAAATAAAATTTGTGATGCATGTGCTATGGGGAAACAGACCAGGGTGTCTTTTAAATCCAAAAATATTGTCACCACCACTAGACCCCTTGAACTCCTTCATCTAGATTTATTTGGTCCCACTAGGACACACAGTCTTGGAGGGAAACTTTATGGGTTTGTTATTGTAGATGATTACTCAAGATTCACTTGGGTATTATTTTTAACCCATAAGAATGATGCCTTGCAGGAGTTCGAAGATCTTTGCAGGAATTTACAAACTGATAAGGGGTATCAAATCAAAGCTATTCGGAGTGATCATGGAAGAGAATTTGATAACCATGACTTTGATGATTTTTGCAGGAAACAGGGGTTTACACACAACTTCTCAGCACCTCGAACCCCACAACAAAACGGAGTCGTGGAACGAAAGAATAGGACGCTCGTGGAGATGGCGAGAATAATACTTGCGAAAAACGACTTACCAAGGTACTTTTGGGCCGAGGCGGTGAGCATGGCCTGTCACATCATCAATCGAGCCATGGTAAGACCTATTCTCAAGAAAACTCCATATGAGCTTTATAAAGGTAAGAAGCTGAATATTGCATATCTTAAACCTTTTGGTTCTCCATGCTTTATTTTGAACAATTCTAAAGATAATTTGGAGAAGTTTGCCGCAAAGAGTGATAGAGGTATATTTCTTGGATATTCTTATCATCTAAGCATATCGAGTATATAACTACGTACTCTTGTGGTAGAGGAAAGCCCTCATGTGATCATTGATGAATACACTTTAAGGTTGTCTGACAAAGATAATCATTTTATTGATGTAGGGCATGAAGATGGAGAAGAAAAGAAAGACAAGGAAAATCAAGATGTGGATCAAGCGGAGTCGAGCACCAAAAATGATGAAGCTCCAACCCAAAATGAAGATCTCCCCAAGCAATGGACGTTCCACAAGGACCACCCACAAGACAATGTTATAGGAGACGTGGAACAAGGCATAAGAACAAGGGCTTCAATCAGGGAAGTAGAACAATTTATAATCTTGCATTACTTTCTGATATTGAGCCAAATCTGTAGATGAGGCATTAAATGACAATTTCTGGATCTTGGCTATGCAGGAGGAATTACACCAATTCCAAAGGAATGAGGTGTGGTTTCTTGTGCCTAGACCTAAGAATCACCCGGTGATGGAACTAAGTGGGTTTTTCGAAACAAACTTAGTGATCAAGGGTGGTGATTAGGAATAAAGCCCGGCTTGTAGCCCAAGGCTATAGTCAAGAATTAGGAATTGATTTTGATGAATCATTTGCACCCGTGGCTAGGCTTGAAGCGGTTAGAATATTACTTGCCTTTGCATGCTCTAGGAACATAAAACCTTTTCAAATGGACGTTAAAAGTGCATTTTTGAATGGTGTAGTGAAAGAAGACGTCTATGTTGAGCAGCCACTGGATTTAAAGATGAGAAGAACCCGGACCACGTGTACAAACTTGACAAAGCATTGTATGGTCTGAAGCAAGCCCCCGTGCATGGTATGAAAGGTTAAGTACATTCCTTTCGAAAAATGGCTTCAAAAGAGGTAATATCGATCAAACCATTTTCATTAAGAGTGACAATGAACATATGCTTCTTGTTCAGGTATACGTTGATGACATTATCTTTGGAGCCACTTCTGATTCATTAAATGATGATTTTGTTAAATTGATGCAGGGGGAGTTTGAGATGAGTTTGATGGGAGAGTTAACCTTCTTCTTGGGTTTGCAGGTGAAGCAGCAAAAGATGAAATTTTCATAAATCAAAGGAATTACACAAAGGAGCTCATCAAGAAGTTCAAATTTGACAATGCGAAGCCACAAAAGAGACCGATGTCAACAACGGTGAAATTGAACAAGAATGAAAAAGATAAGTCTATTGATCAGAAACTCTTTAGAGGAATGATTGGTTCTTTGTTGTATTTGACTGCTAGTTGGCCGGATATCATGTTTAGTGTTTGCATGTGTGCTAGATTTCAATCTGATCCAAGAGAACCACACATGTTAGCAGTCAAAAGGATTTTCAGATATTTGCTGGGCACCACTGAACTTGGTCTTTGGTTTCCATGTAGTTGCAATTTTGATTTGGTAGCTTACACGGATTCCGATTATGCTGGGTGTTTAGTGGATCGTAAGAGCACGAGCGGGTACTATCAATTTCTTGGAGCTTGCATGGTCTCATGGGCCTCTAGGAAATAAAATATTCTGGCATTGTCAACTGTTGAAGCCGAGTATAAGGCGGCAGACAATTGTGCAGCCCAAGTGCTTTGGATCCAACAATAGTTAGTTGATTTTGACATTTCTTTGAATAACACACCCATTCTTTGTGATAACACTTCTGCAATTAATATTTCTAAAAATCCTGTTTTGCATTCTCGCACCAAGCACATAGAGATTCGACACCACTTTTTGCGAGATCATGTTAGTAAGGGCCATTTTGAGCTTATAAATGTAAATACTGAAAACTAACTTGCAGATATTTTTACAAAACCCTTAACTCCTGAAAATTTTAAAAGAATAAGAAGAGAACTAGGAATTTGTTGTTTGAATGAGTAATTGCACATATTAGGCTTGAATAAACATTTTTACTTCAGTTTGCAAATGACATTTTAGATTTGCATATATTCAACTTCATGGTCAAGATTGCATATATTTTTGCATACTTGTGAATAGGAATAATTCTTCATCATTTTTTCATTCACTTGCATATGCTTGTTCATACTTATCTTTGCATGTTTGTATGCCATGATTCTTCGGTATTTAAAATGGTGTGTTGTAGAGTGATGGATTGCGTCCACCAAGAAACACTCAGTATGCGAGAGTCAGGCCTTCGGACCTATGTTCTCTGTCCCGTATCGGAAATCATCTTGCTTGAATTTAATTTCCAAATCCTTGCTTGATTGCTTGTGTATATTTCTAAAAAATCATTTTCTTGAAATCTTCTAAGACCTCACCTCCTTGATAGATAAAATACAGTGATTTTGATCATTTATGAATAGTGACATATACAAAGGAGGAGGATTTATTTCCACATGTGCATACATTTAGAGGGAGTCATAACTATGTTTTGGTAAATTCATTTTCTACATACAAAATAATTACCCACACACATTGCACAAAAATGTTGCATATGACTTTAATCGATAAGGATTTTAGAAATTCTTCTCAACACTTTAAGGGAAACAAATTTCTACATGAAAATTAAGAGTAATCATGAGGAATAAGCCGTCTACCCTATAAAAAATTCAATAAGTGGAATGTCAAACTGAGTAGCCAGGAATCCCCACTGAAATAAATGAGAAAACTCACGTCGAAGGGTGAAACAAAAATCTACAATGCGTGATGAATCCTAGTAGCCGGGAAACCCCATTGAGACGCATGAGGTGACTCGCGCCGAACGTTGAAATCCAATAAAAGAAACCAAAAAAAAGGGGTTGTGCGTAGCTACCAAAAATTAAGGATCGAAATGGAATTGTAGAAAGGAAATAACCCACTAGTGTTATTTAGAAGTTCTACCAATATCCATATAATTTTGAAGTTCATTGCTCATTCCCACTCATTTCACTCTTGGGTATAATTGTAATGAATGTGTATCTTAAATTTGTTCTAATCATGGTTTATGCCATGTCTCTAGAATATGCATGAACTACCTTTTTTTATTATGCTTCATGTGACACAATTTGATTTTAAATATATTGTTCACTTGCCATCCTTTTATCCCATTAAGGGGGAGTTATAGATACTTACATACTTGCTTGTCCTTCATGCTTGTCTGTTTGCTTGCATGAATAATTTTAATAACCCTATTGTCAATCGATTTTTGTTGATAACACAGGGGGAGAAAGAGTGCATACACATACATGTTTATATCAGTTTTTGAGTTTGAAAGTTTGGAGAAGTTTGGAAGTTTATGTGCATACATTTTAAATTTTAGTTCTAGATACTTCATAGTGCTAATAAGTGTTTAAATGTTCAAAGCTCACATGTTCATAACCGTTTACATATTCATAGTTTTATACATGTTCATAGTTTCATACATGTTCATGGTTTTAACTTCTTAAATAAATTATTCTTGGTATTCATGCACACGTCGTTTTGTCATCAGCAAAAAGGGGGAGATTGTTGATCCCCTAGTTGATTTTGGGTAGTTATGTTCCAATGATGACAAATCTTGTGTGTATGTGGCTTTGTGTGGTCAATTGAAAAATGCTTGATAACCAAGGTGGTAATATTGTGTTCATCTGGCTATGCAGGAAAAATAACTTTGGTGGACTCTTGGAACTCAAATGCATGAGTGAATGAGTCACTTTCAGTCTTGGATTCAAATCAAGTGGTAAACAATGCTCATACTCTTTAAGAGGATATGGTGAGGCCTTATAACTCTCAAATGCACAAACTAGTTGAGTTGGGGTTCATGTTGCTCACTCTTGTGCATAAATGGATAGCCATAGAATTTTGATGCTTAGTTATAACATTTGTCATTGCAAAGGTTATTTCATGCATATTCTTCATGAGACTTTTGAGCTTGCATGTTGATTAATCATTTCTTGTGAAGATTGATAGAAATTGGCCATTTTGGTTCTCACACCTTGTTCATATTTATGGTCATATGTTATTCATGCTAAGTGTGTCAACTAAGCTTTCTAAGGGCCTTCCTGCATAATATTTAAGGGGTTTGAAAAGATGAAAACATGTTCAAGGTTTTGAAACAAACATTGGTTGCATATTAGCATCTCATTGAGGTTTCATGCAAGTTAAACACTAGGTTGTTTGATCCTTATTTTAGTTGGCAAAAATGTTGATGTAACTTGGTTTCTATGTGGTTAAATGTCTCTTATCATGTTGGGGTCTTATGTATATACATCATGCTTTACATGCTTTAGAGTTATCTCTTTCATTTTTACAAAATCCTGGCCTTTCTGAACTTCGGTCGACCGACCCATCCACTTAGGTCGACCGAAATTCCCAGAGTTGCTGGAATTAGACCCTGAGAAAGTTCGGTCGACCGAACCCCTAGCTTAGGTCGATCGAAATTCCCAGTGCTCCCTGTGAAATCTCTGAAAAAGTTTGGTCGACCGATCCTTTCGACCGGTCAACCGAATACGGCGGGCTACCCATCGTGTTTGAATTCGAAACCCATCTAAATGAGAACCATTTGGGGTCAAACTTGACCCTAATACCCTTAGGGCATTCATGCATATGTTAGACTTATTTTGAAGTGGTTTTAGCATGGGTTATATGGTCTTTTACTTATTCTCTCATGGGTGTATAAATAAGCTACGAATTTGGGAGAAATTCTCTAAGTGTTAATGTTCTATTTTTCTTGTAGGAGAAGAAAGGGAAGAAGGAGAGGAGCTGAGGAAGGATTGAAGATTTCATCTACTTCCATACATTTTTGGAGATCTTGATTTAAGAAACAAAGGAACGGATCGAGAAAAGGAACGCATGGATGTTCTCATCGTCAGCATCCGGCTACCCTCCGACCCGAGGATTAGATAAGATCATCTACAGCCCTTTCTACTCATGAGGATTTATTTCTACACCTTGTTTACATCTATTTCAGTCATTTACTTCTGGTCTATCAACTTGTATTGATCATATCCTTATTTTCTGAACTTGGACTCTGCCAGTGTGTCGATCGTCTGCGAATGGTTGTGGTGATATTGTGCCACAAGTGTTGCGGTTTGTGTGTGTGGGAGTCTTGATCCCTCGTGGATCGTGTAGGAGATGATGTCTCCGTATTTCTGGAGCAAAAGCTCCGTGCGCTTCATTTGAAGCGAGTGGATTCTCATCGATTTGGTGAGGGGTGGACGTAGGGAGCCTGTCGTGGTCTCGAACCACCTAAAATTTTATCTTGCATCTGTGTGTTTGTGATTTGCATGATTATTATTCTCGTCTTGATCGTGTGAGAACGGAGAGGTTGAGAGAACTAGTTTGATAATTTCATCCGTTCATTTCTTGTGTTGGTAGTTCCGCTGTGAAAAATTTAAAAACTATCATTTCAATTTGAGGGGATATTTCAACCCCCCTTCTTGTCCAATCGTGCATCTAGGGGACAACAATCGACCTATTCAAAGGACTCCATATGTTGTTGTGAGGCAACTCTATAAATTCTCTTCTGAGGTGCCACTGCGTTGAGGCATCTGCTCGAGATATCTTCTAGATGCATCGATGCATCTGTCTAACCTCGCCTCATCATATCAACTAATACATGCTCTTTTCTTGGATTCATTCTGATTTAGATCTTCTGCAAGAAAAAGGTTAGTGTCAATACCAAGAATACAAATTACATTGACATCATCAAAACCTAGAATTCAACATTAAAGCCCATCTCAGGTGACGCGATTTTCTTCGTGCCCTTTCTATTCACAGAATTGGCTACCACGACAGTGGACACACATTCTATAATTGGTGGCGGCCTCAGTGGACGCTAATTGTCCCAGATTCATGAGTGTCTTGTTTTAATATAGGATTTATCTCCATGTCATCTTTACACAAGGTTCTGTCCTTGAACTCTCTATTCCATGAATCTACCTTAATGTTACTACAATGGCTTATTCCTTTGGAACTCTATTGGCTATAAACTATAGTAGATGTCTAGATAAATACATGACCCAATGTCTGGTGTTAATGGGGCCCGATCTGGTCCTGGGAGGAGCACCCAAAAGTACTTGTGTCCATAGGAGCTATATTGACCACGGTGTGTCATTGCACCGAAGTGCATGACTTTCTAGGTTAATCTATGGCATTCCACATCTCATACTTGACTTGAAATGACATGACGTGACTTGTGTGGCCCGAAATGGATATTTACTTACTACATAAAATAGCTAATTCTCATGACGTAACTTGATATTACATGCATGATGTCCTTGATAACTTTACATTATTCATCTTGAAATCTTGCTCGTTCATCTTTATTGTTTCTTGTTATTCCCCTCTTGATATTATCTTGAGTTAATTCATGCATAGCCTTAATGCACTTTCATGTAACATGTAATCTACTTAAAGCAAGCTTGTTCTTGAGATGTAATCCCTACTAAGCGTTCGCTCATCTAGTGTGTTTCCCCTATTTTTCAGGTAATTTCGATGACAAGGCTCAATCGGATGGGGGTGGCCAAGAGTGATGAGCGTAGAGCCGATCTCAGATATCTACATGAGTTATCGAGTCGAGTCTTTCTATTTTCTTGAGTTGTTATTGTAATTTTTCCTTTATTGAGTCTAGTAGTTATGGAATATTTGCAAGTTTGAAGTTGTACCTTGGAATATTGAGTTTGATGAATAAAATGGACTTGGTGATTTCTATTTTAGTGCACTCTATCTTTTGTGTCAAATTTCCTCGCGCTCTGATTAACATGAATGATATAAACTCGTCGTGCAATCCCGGGTTCCTTCCACGCTTGGGGCATGACACCGAGTCTTTAATGAAGGCGACAGCAGAACATCTGGAAGCAGCGCAGGCTTCTGAAGTCATAGGTGACTAGGCTGAAGCGGCCATTATTGTGTGCCTTGCATATGGTTTTGATGACAGCTAAACTTTATGAGTGTGCATTCATGATCATTGTGTTGATTCATATGGTTCAGAATTCACATGTTTCATAATCTAGAAATGACTTGCGTTAAGGTCTGGCTAAGAGAAACAGGGTCATGGTTTAATGTTTAAATTCATGCTCATATGGTTGAATACATAATCTAATTGTTCATGGACTATGGTTTTTGTTCATGGGACTTTTGAGGAAGTATGTGTCTCAACATGCTTTGCATATTCCTTGATGAAATCAACTTGTATGGTGTTTAACCATTCACATGAGTTTGATGAGTTTGAGTGAATGAGTTTCATGTACAGCAAAAATGCATGGCTAAATGACTTCATTCTTACTTGAGGATTTGGTGGTTTGAAAGTGGTTTTCATGCATAAAGTTCATGGGGTATTAAAGGTCATGAAACTTGGTGAGAACTAGATGAGTCATTCATATAAAAACTTGGCAAGATAGAAATAAACTCATGTGTTTTCATGCATATTATTTATGAGCTTCTAAGCTTGGAATGTGGTTAAGCTTATTCATTTGAATCCTACTGATATTTGGGTTGAATGATGCTCATACATATTGCATATACACTTGGCAAATTGGTCCCAATTTTTAGTTGAATGATATTCTTATGTGTATGAACTTGTGGAATTGTGTTTTCATTCATCTTCTACATGAGGTCCTTGGGCTAGCATCATGTTGAATCTATTCATACAAAACATGAGTGAAAGTGGTTTGAATGGCTTTTACACTTTGGTTAAGTGCATGGATAATTGTTCTTGAATTTTGGATTGAGGAAAGCTGGGCTTAGTTTGTGCTCTCATGCATTATCTTCATAATTTTTCCATGGTCTTTGATTCACATGCAAACCAATTGATTTAACTTATTTTTAAGCATGGAATTTCATATTTTAATGTTTGATATCATTGGGTTGCATGTTTAGATTATTGGGATCTCATTAAATATGTTTTTCAATTGTCCCAAGCTGAATGGGTCGACCCCCCCCACTGTCTGGGTCGACCCCTGGGCAGAAAATAGCCTAACCAGAACTCTGCTTGCAAGTGGGTCGACCACCCTCTGAGAAAGGGTCGACCCATTCCCTGTTCTGGGCAAAAACCAGAACTGTGCCTGCAAGTGGGTCGACCCGCTTTCAGAGATGGGTCGACTCATCTGTGTTTTGCACTTCGCGCGGGTATTCCGTGGGCCACCGAAACCCACCCAAATGGGTACCTTTTGGGTTGAAATTTTACCCCAATGCCCCTAGGTTATTGATAGACATATCAGAGACATTTTGCAAGGGTTTCGCATGGGTTCATTAGTCTTTTGGCCACTCTTGTTTATATATATACTCCTATTCCGAATTTGAGAAGTGAGAACCCTAATGTGCTTATGTTTTCTATCTTGTAGGTGAAGAAAGGGGAGAAAGGAAAGAGGAGCACTAGAAGAGAAGATCTGATCTAAATCCAGGCATTTTTGAAGCTTGAGGAAGAAGAGAAAGAGGACCAGAATGAATAGAGGAACCTGATGATGCGAAAATCGTGAACAACCGCTGACATCGACTTGGAGTTTTGAGGAGTTTGCAAAGGGGGATAATTTCTAAAACCTTTGTTAGATCGTTTATGATGTTTCTTATGATCTATCTTTTATTATGGGCATCATTGTATATTTTCCTTTTATTTTGAACTCAAAATACCATGTGTGTGCGGAGACGGTGTTCTCCGTGTGAGCTTGATTGCGGGGTGTGTTCCCCGAGTGTGTGTGCGCGTGTTGGGGTGTGACCACGTGTGTGTGCTGCTTCGGAAGCGTGTGTGTTGGGGTTTTTATCCCTTGTGTATGGGGAGGAATCCTCGTGTGTGCTACATTTACAGCGTGTTAGAAAGCCTCACCGGGTTTGGTGAGGGGTGGACGTAGGGAGCCCGTCATGATCCCGAACCACCTTAAAAATCCTTGTGTATTGTGATTTGTGCTGTGGTGGTTTGCTTTATTGTTTGAATCCATTTATATAATCGAGTTAGTACGGTGAGATTGAGAGAACTTAGGTAACTCTGTTTAGCTTAATTTCTTCAATCTCGTCAAATTTGTTAATTCCGCTACGTAAGTCTTTTAATTTACAATAACGCGTGGGGGACAATTCAACTCCCCTTCTTGTCCACTCGCCTACTGGGGCCCAACAATTGGTATCAGAGTGAGTCTCTGCTATTTCAAGATCTAACGATCTTCAGAGAGATCCCTCGACGAGCTTTTTATTAAGTATCTTGTCTAAATGTTGTTTGTCTTCTCTTCCTCCATGTTTTAATGGTTCAAATATCCATGAATGGCTTTTACACATGAATCATTATGTTAAAACCATTGATCCAAAATTCTGGGATTTAGTTGTGCATGATTCATATGGGATGCCTAGTGATTAGTCTAAGTGGACTGTCGAGCATGTGAAGAGATACAAAGACAATTCTAAGCCTTTACATTTTTTTAGAAGCTCAATTGATCTTCACAAATTTTCACTTGTTTCTTCATACAGGACGGCCAGGGAGATATTGAAATGCCTGATCAAGGACTATGAAGCGACAAAGGATAGTGAATGTTTGATGGCTAACAAGCACGATACAACAAGCAAGGAAAGCTCTGAGCTAGACTCGGAAGGTGAGGAAGTTTCTTTCGAAGAACTTATAGATTTGTATGATGAATTGCTTGAAAAGTACAAAAAGGTAAAATCTTAAAATAGAAAACTCAAAAAGAAACCTGAACATGCATTCCATGATAATGTTTCTTGTGATAAGTGTTCTGAATTCGAAGAACTAAAAAAGGAAAATAGTGCTATGTTAATTCAGAACTCTTTACTTGAAAGTAATTTGAAAAGTTTTGAAAAATCTTTTCATGAAAATTCTTCATGTGATAAATGTTCAGAACTCAAAATTAAAAATGAATCTCTTTTGATTGATATTAAAAATTATGAAGAAACCATTTCATGTATGAAAGAAGAAATTAAAAAGCTGAAACATATGAATACAATCATGTCTAAAAATTTGCTTGTATTTGAAAAGGGAAAAAGTTTGGTTGTTGATGAATGTGAAAAATTGCATGTGCTAGAACAAGAACTTGAAAGTTATAAAATTGTAAATAGAGTGTTGAATGAATGTGTTGTTTACAGTGAATAGGAGATAGCTAGTTATGAGCTACGCATTGCTTCTCTTGAAAATGAAATTCTTGATTTGAATACATCTCTGTCTACTTTTGTCAAAGGAAAAGAAAATCTTGACAAAATCTTGGGAACCAAAGTGAACTTTCAAAAGGAAGGCCTAGTCTATAATCCGTTGAACAAAAAAAAAATTGAAAATAATTTATATACATCTTTTGTCTCGAGTTCGGATATAGCTAGTACCTCAAATACTCACCCGGTTAAGCATGCTATCAAGAAAACCCAGAAATATGATGTTAAGCAGAAATTGAATCAAAACTCAAAACTGAAAAACAATCCTGCTTCTACAAATGTCCATGCTAGAAAGCACAATGCTAGACAGCATGTTTCCAACAAAATTCCTTCTTATTTTTGTTGTGGTAAACGTGGTCACATTATGCATGACTGTTTTATTTTGAAAAAGGATGATTTAAAAGCATACGAAACAAATGTGTTTCCAAAAGAAAAAGTGTGCCTTGCTTTAATTATGGAAAGTATGGTCATATGATACATGAATGCAACATCATGAAAAGGAATAACTTCCATGCATACAAAAATGAAACTGTGTTTGGCAAACAAAGAAACTCTTTTGATCTTTATCATTCATGTGGAAAGCAAGAACACCATGTGTCAAAGTGTTGGCAAGAAAGTTGAAGAAAGAACTTTCATGCTAAAAATAATTACACTTTTGCTAACTCACAGAGATTCCATGCTTATCCTGTTAAGAAGAATGTAAAGTCTTTTGGTTGTTGTCATTACTGTGGTGAGTTTGGGCACAATATGCATGATTGTGCTTTAATGGATTTTGATGATATGCATGTCCAAAAATTGTGGAGAGCACCCACTAGAGGTGCAACTAACCATCTGGGACCCAAGAAGGTTTGGGCACCCAAAATTGTTGAATGAGAACTTTGTTGCAGGAATGCCTTGAGGCCAAGTGAAGGCTTGGAAAATAATGGTTGCTTAAGACTCAGATTTTGAAAATAAATTTCTGAATTATCTTTAAAAATATATAATTTATTTTAACTAAATTTCTATTCATGAAAAATCCATTTTTCTTCTGAGCTTGCATTGCATCTTTCTGATCATCATTTGCATGACTACATGATATATTTAATGGTGACCTAAGGAAGGGCGGGTTATTCCTGTCTGAAATCTATCACCATGCCTAGTACCATGAGTCAATTGTTCATTTAGGTCATAGGTTGCATGATTTTCAAAAAATATCAAATGTGAAATTTATGCACATAGAAAGGGGGAGTTTATTTTTGAATGAATGATTTGAAATTGTGAATCTAACTCATTTATGTGGAAATACATCTCATGCCAATTACTATATCAAAATTGCTCATGATATTGTTATGTGATTTTTGGATCAACCATTATGCCTAACATCTTGATAGAAAATCTCTGAAATCTCTGCAGTAGCTTATGACACTTGGCGATGTTATTCTTATGACATGTATTGCTTCTAAATACCCGAACTGATTGTTTCTCCATTTTGATGTGATGAAAATGTCTAAATAAGTTTTTGAACAATTCTTGATTGGAATTGTATGTTTGATAGCACTTTTGAACTTAACTGTAAATCTGGTATATCAAATGGTATTAGTAGAAGATTGAATTATGTCTAGTCGGAAACTCTCACTTTGTGTGAGTAGGGTCTTCGGACCTTCACCCCCGCCTCGTACTAGAACTTTTAAAATCAGTTTGGCTTGTGGATGATTTCTAAACTTCTAAAATGCTATTAAAAATTTATTTTTGAATAATTTATGAAACCAATTGGGTTGCATTGCTTAATTTTGATCATTTTTGCACCCTTGTTCATAAAGGTCATGTCATGGAAAATACTTGTTGTTCATCATTTGAATGTGAATGCTTTCTTGTGCAATCTGTCATGATATTTTGAAAATCAAGCTCTTGCATCTTGCTTTTGCATCTTGCATTTCAATTCTCATGTTGTTATAGGTTGCATACGTTAGGTTAGAACTCATGCGTTAGGTGTATTTAGATCATTCAAATAAAAAAAACTAAAAATTCACGTTTTGCATTCATGTTAAATTTTACAATATATTTAGAACTTTCAAATAAAATCTGAAATTTTGCATCACATTACATTTTGCATTGTATTTTGCATGTTTTCCTATTGTGTGCTTGCATGTTTATATATGCTATTGACCCCCGTCCTTGGAATTTCTAAAACCTAATACTCCTTGCTAAATAATGTTACAATTGAGTCATCACTGGAGTATTTCATGTCATAGACTCAAGGGAAGTAAATATTTGATAAGTGCATCTATTTAGGGGGATCTGCATTGTTATGTGTTCATAATATTTTTGATGTACATGTTGAATCAAATTTGCACACATCATGCACAAAATGTGAAAATGAGTGTTACACATAAGGATATAATAATTTCATTTCCACACTCTAGAGATATTAAACTTACTGCATGTATGTTAAAAAGGTAGTTGAGAAAAAAGCTGCCTGCCTATTTGTTTTTAGAAAGAATCTGAAAAGAATGGAAGAGTAATGTTGAGTCTCACTGAGTAAACTAGATACACGCCACCTGAGACGTGATGAGGTTCATGTCTAAAAAGTGTCATACTCAAGTACCTCTGCTCAAAATGAGGTGAAACGGTTAATACTCTGAGTAACCGGGGAGTCTGGCATGAGCTCCATGTGTCTCCTCGTGTAAAAAGGAGTTATTTCAACTTGATCACTCAAGGAAAAATTCTGAATGTCAATGTGATTTGCTAGAGTTGAAAAATTCTGATGAAAACTCTTTGTGGTAGAGCGTAGCCTCCAATACGCTGCTCTCTTAAAATGAAGTGCAGTCTGTATAATTTCTCATTATGTTGATCTGAAAATCTGAATATCCATATGGCTATAGTCAATTTTCATGTTATTCACTTACACATTTGGTAATTTGATTTAATATGTATTCTGAATATTGAATGACTACATTGACTTATGCTTGATCTTCCAATACGATTACACAATCTCCTAAGTGTTACACTTGAACATTCTAGTTGCATTGACTCATCTGTATTTTTCTTACACCTATCCCATCCTTCTGAATAAAAAGGGGGAGCTATGTTGCATATATATACTTACATCTTTGCTTGGTTGCATTGTGTACATTACATGTGTCATCTTCATGCATATCCAAAGAAAACTAAAAATCTGAAAATCTGAAAATCTGGCAATCATCTTGCCTTTACTTTGCTATTGCATCATCAGAAATTCTAAAGTGGGCTTTTATTGATTCATGAATTGGCTTTGTTCATCTTTCTGAAATTTGAACCTCATTGCTTTCTCCCCGCTTTTTGATTATGTCAAAGGGGGAGAAAATCTGTAAAGAATCATAAAGTTTGTCATCATCAAAAAGGGGGAGATTGTAGTGTGTCTTGCATATGTTTTTGATGACAACTATACTTTATGAGTGGGCATTCATGATCATTGTGTTGATTCATATGTTTCAGAATTCACATGTTTCATAATCTAGAAATGACTTGTGTTAAGGTCTAGCTAAGAGAAACAGGGTCATGGTTTAATGTTTACATTCATGCTCATGTGGGTGAATACATAATCTAAGTGTTCATGGACTATGGTTTTTGTTCATGGGACTTTTGAGGAAGTATGTGTCTCAACATGCTTTGCATATTCGTTGATGAAATCAACTTGTATGGTGTTTAACCATTCACATTAGTTTGATGAGTTTGAGTGAATGAGTTTCATGTACAGCAAAAATGCATGTCTAAATGACTTCATTCTTACTTGAGGATTTGGTGGTTTGAAAGTGTTTTTCATGCATAAAGTTCATGGGGTATTAAAGGTCATGAAACTTGGTGAGAACTAGATGAGTCATTCATATAAAAACTTGGCGAGATAGCAATAAACTCATCTATTTTCATTCATATTATTTATGAGCTTCTAAGCTTGGAATGTGGTTAAGCTTATTCATTTGAATCCTACTGATCTTTGGGTTGAATGATGCTCATACATATTTCATATGCACTTGGCAAATTGGTCCCAATCTTTAGTTTAATGATATTCTTATGTGTATGAACTTGTGGAATTGTGTTTTCATTCATCTTCTACATGAGGTCCTTGGGCAAGCATCATGTTGAATCTATTCATACAAAACATGAGTGAAAGTGGTTTGAATGGCTTTTACACTTTGGTTAAGTGCATGGATAATTGTTCTTGAATTTTGGATTGAGGAACGCCAGGCTTAGTTTGTGCTCTCATGCATTATCTTCATAATTTTTCCATGGTCTTTGATCCTCATGCAAACCAATTGATTTAACTTATTTTTAAGCATGGAATTTCATATTTGAATGTTTGATATCATTGGGTTGCATGTTTAGATCATTGGGATCTCATTAAATATGTTTTCCAATTGTCCCAAGCTGAATGGGTCGACCCCCCCCCCCCCACTGTCTGGGTCGACCCCTAGGCAAAAAATAGCCTAACCAGAACTCTGCCTGCAAGTGGGTCGACCCACTTTCAGAGATGGGTAGACCCATCTGTGTTCTGCACTTCGTGCAGGTATTCTATGGGCCACCGAAACCCACCCAAATGGGCACCTTTTGGGCTGAAAATTTACCCCAATCCCCCTAGGTTATTGATAGGCATATTAGAGACATTTTGCAAGGGTTTTGCATGGGTTCATTAGTCTCTTGGCCACTCTTGTTTATATATATACTACTATTCTGAATTTGAGAAGTGAGAACCCTAATGTGCTTATGTTTTCTATCTTGTCGGTGAAGAAAGGGGAGAAAGGAAAGAGGAGCACTAGAAGAGAAGATCTAATCAACATCCAGACATTTTTGAAGCTTGAGAAAGAAGAGAAAGAGGAGCAGAATGAAGAGAGGAACCTGATGATGCGAAAATCACGAGCAACCGCCGACATCGACTTGGAGTTTTAAGGAGTTTCCAAAGGGGGATAATTTCTACAACCTTTGTTAGATCGTTTATGATGTTTCTTATGATCTATCCTTCATTATGGGCATCATTGTGTATTTTCCTTTTATTTTGAACTCAAAATACCGTTTATGGGCAGAGACGGTGTTCTCTGTGTGAGCTTGATTGGGGGGTGTTCCCCGAGTGTGTGTGTGCGTGTTGGGGTGTGACCCCGTGTGTGTGCTGCTTCGGCAGCGTGTGGGTTGGGGTTTTTACCCCGTGTGTGTGGGGAGGCATCCCCGTGTGTGCTGCATTTGCAGCGTGTTAGAAAGCCTCACCGGGTTTGGTGAGGGGTGGACGTAGGGAGCCCGTCGTGGTCCCGAACCACCTTAAAAATCTTCATGTATTATGGTTTGTGATGTGGTGGTTTGCTTTATTGTTTGAATCCATTTATATAATCGAGTTAGTACGGTGAGATTGAGAGAACTTAGGTAACTATGTTTAGCTTAATTTCTTCAATCTCATCAAATTTGTTAATTCCGCTATGTAGGTCTTTTAATTTACCATAACGCGTGGGGGACAATTCAACCCCCCTTCTTGTCCGCTCGCCTACCGGCGGCCAACAGCCATCTCAGCTATTAACGACGAGATGTTCGCATGCCAGACTCGTATCAACGAGTTGAAGAGCAAATTGTAATTACTTCTGCTTTGTAGCATCTTGTAGTGCCCCTCCTACCTCTAGCGTGTGCTTCTTGTATTGCTAATGATCACTCCTGGGGGATTGTCCCCAGCTCCTTCCCCCTTTTGAGTAGAATATTATTTTGTCACGTTCAGCTTTTGTTTGATTACTCCCGCTCTCTTTCCTTTCTCTCTTTTTTTTTGCCTTGCTGGGAGGAGGATAAGCAGTTTTGCTTTATTTTCACAGGTCTGGGAACCAGAGTTTGGAAGCCAGCCTGCAAGGGGTGTTAGCCCATGTTGCTGGATACTGGAGCTAGTACTGAATCTGAAACTGGCTACTAAAGTGTAGTATATAGGGACTGGAATTGGTCAGCTATATGCTGAGGGGTAGTAACCGGCAAACTTGGATCGGTCGTGTAACGCCCGGGATTTTTTTAGGAATTTTTTGAGATTAAATATAATTATTAAACAGTTAAAAAGGCTTAATGGACTATTAAAAAGAATTAAGGATTAATTAAATCTATTTAAAAGCCCTATATTCACCAAAGGGCTAAGCCCAAATTAAATAGGCCCAAAGACCCAAATTTTATGGCCTTTTGACCCAAGCCCATTACCAGAAACGTATTTAGGGTAATTTACGTATTTAAATAAGATAAATAAGCTAATTAACGGGATAAATAGGGGGATATTAAGAAAATCCAAAAATTTTAGATTTTATGCCTAGACGCGGTCTATCGCGAGACCGCCTTCTCACCATAGCGGTCGCGAAAGGACCGCTACTATGTTCCGTGAATGGAGGTGTTAGAAGTGTGGAAAAATTAGATTTTTCCCATCCCAATCTCCATGGTTCGAAGTTACCTAACAAGGAAACTTAGTATAGGACTCTTAGGGATCAGTTCTACTCTTAAATAGGACTCCCAAATCAATCTAATCCCTCAAACCCTAGCAAACCCTATAAATATGTCTCAGGCTCGACCTGTGCGAACCCTTATTTTGGAGCACATAGTTCGATAGTATGGAGACCTCATCTCAGGTTGGTTCTTTAAAACTTTATGTTCTCCTTAGTTTTATCTAACTCGCCTCAAATTTTCATGCTAGAAGACCCAGCCGTTGGAGATATAGATTGTCTTCAAGTCTCTGGTTTGCTGCAGGCTGCACAGGAAATAGTGCGTCGGTCTAGTGAAGATCAAGAGATTAGAAGCTCTAAATGAGGTTAGTTCAAGTTGAGTCTTTCGAACTTTTTGTTCCCCTTTTTATCTTCTACCTACCCTCCAAATTTTATAAATTTATGTCAAGAGGATCAGGAGATAGAGGGGCGAGAAGTTGCTGGTGTGGCACAGGACATGCCGAAACTAGGTCATCCTTCCAGTCTAAAATTTGAAGTCTAAGGCTTGTTACAGAGGTAGGTTATCTCATGGATGGCTGAAATAACTTGTTAGGAGTAAAATCCCTTTGATTTCATGAAGTTTAATGCTTTCTACATGGACTATTTGATGTTTTATTTTCACTGTGCATCTAAGTTTTTACTACATACATGTCCCTGCACCCTTAACCATAAAGATGTTAACTATTGGCCTAATCCATGCAACCCATGCATCTCCTTGATTAACTTGTATTCTATCATGTTATATCTACCTGTTTAGCATGATTTTTCACATGTTCTTCACCTTAGAATAAGCTTCCCATAGCTTTAATTACCTTCTGCCCGTAGCAGGCAGAAGGCAATCTTCCCGAGACCGCTAGCGTCCAATAGCGGTCCCAAAATGACCGCTACTATCAGAAATGGTCCTCCCAAGACCGCCTCTTTGTTTCTATTTTCTACATGTTGTTAACCCGAAACAGATTACAGAATAGCCCTATTTACTATATGTTAGGCCTAGATAATTAGGTTTTATTCCTGATTAAGATGTTGTATTCATAACTTTAGTTATGTTAACTACCCATCTTGATAGATTTCATGTTCTTTATGCGTTTTAAACTTATTTTTAGCTTATGCTACTTTCATGTCAAAACATATACTCTTGTATTAATGATCATATTTTCATACAATTCATGGACTTGTTTAGTGATGATTTGATCGTTGTTTTACCACGACCCCTTCTCATCTACAGTCTTTTCTTAAGTACATGGCACGTGCCCCGGTGCGTGGCCATTAGTTACACTTTGCACTTATAGGTACACCTCTTGGACTTGTAATCCTCTACGTTGGATATTCCTTCCACTGGACTAGGTGATCTTATTTCAAGGCCTCCGTATGTCTCCGCGAGCCTGAGATTCCCACTAGGATGCCGAGCTAGTTGTACCCTCAAAGCCCAACTGTCTAGAAGGCACTCACATGACCGGTGTTTTCTGAGTCCTAGCTAGTAGCGGCCATCAAGGAGACTGCAACTGTCAAGTAGTGGCCTTCCCGTGACCACTATATCCCAAATATTTTTCACTGCGTCGACCCTTCTTTCTCTCTGGTGTCGACTCGGTCCAACTTGCAGCCAGGCTAATGATCGCTACTTCCAGCTTGCGGCCAGGCTAATGACCGCTAATTCAAGAAACGGCCCAGACTAGACTGTTACTATCTCAGTTGTGCTTAACCCGAGATTTGACCCAAGGGTTGATTTTCCTATGTCCTAGATGGTCTATTGATAATCTAGAACCTAACACCTTGTTCAATAAGCTATCTAATGAATTATGAAAGTTATTGAATGTACCGTCATGCTGTCGGATTCCTTCTGTAGCTTAACCTTGTCATTAATTCATCCTTGAACTCTCATGTTCTTAATTGGAGCATTCTTACCTTGATATTTGTTTTCATGGAACGATAGTTTGAACTTGTACATTATTGGCCTACTTTATTGATATTTCTCGTGGAAGTAACTTGATTTATAACTTGAAGATGCAGGTCGGGCATTGATTGTGTCCAAGGTGTTGGAACCTTAATTTTGATGACGTCACACTATGAATCATGATGTGACTGAATTGCATAGAGACATTCATGTTGATCAAGTCATTTCATATTCTAAGTGTCAGAAAAATAAGGTCGATGCACATTCATGCTTTAATCATATAAGGTCGATGTACATTCATGTTTTAGTCATGTAAGGTCGATGCATATTCTTGTCTAAGTCATATTAGGTCGATGCACATTCATATACAAGTTAGATAAGGTCAATGCACGTTAATGGTTGAAATGCACAAGGTCGATGCACTTTCCCGTCTGAAGCCTGTCAGGTCAATACATCCTTGTACCATGTTGAACATAAGGTCGATGCATGTTTGTGCCTTCAGTCGATGCATATACTCGCATGCAGTCACACAGGTCGGTGCATGTATACACATGTAGTCACATAGGTCGGTGCATGTTTACGCCACTAGTGTATCAGGTCAGTGCACTAGTGACTTTGTGCTCAGCAAGGTCGATGCACATTTCACTTTGTGCTCAGCAAGGTCGATGCACATTACACCTTGTGTAATGCAAGGTCGATGCACATCCTTACATTCATTCTAGAAGGCCGACGCTCATGCAAGTATTATGCACATCAGGTTGATGCATGTATTGCAGCATGTTCTACAAGGTCGATGCACATTCTACAACTTGTTCTACAAAGTTGATGCACATTCTTCAACTTGCTTTATAAGGTTGATGCATAGTCTGAGGTCTGTGCACATGCATAGTATAGGTCGGTGCACATGTAGAGTCTGTGCACATGTAGAGTCTAAGGTAGATGCACATATAGAATCCAGGTCATCAAGTCTATGCATTGGGGCATATACTTTAATGCATCTGCATTATCATAGAGTCCTTTGATCTGAATATCTGATTTCTCTAAAATTGATTAAGTGTGTAGTTTTCTAAACCAATATGATGAAAAGGTATTTGATGAAATGTCTTATATCTTATTGATAGGAATTAAATCAATCACTTAAAAGGCAGAGTGCAGCAAAGATTCAAGTTATCACGTTATCCCAGAATTGAGTAATCAAGCACGTGATCCAAGGCTCCAAGGCTCCCAACTTTTCATGAACGATCAGACACGTGGATTCTTCTTATCTTCAAGATCTGACACGTAGATCTATTCAAGCCATTTTTCTGAAAAGTTATTGGACGGAATCCTCTCTCCACACATCGGACTGAAATCATGTGGGGACCACTAATCCAGTTAGATCGTATATAAAAAGGGGAACTCTCGTCTGAAGCAAGTAATGAAATAGAAAAAGAGAAATAGAGAAGAAAAAATATAGAGAAGAGAGAATTCAGAACAGTGAGAGCGTCAGAGATCATAGAAGAGTAGAGTGTTGGAGAGTGAGAGTGAATTGCAGAAAAGAGAAGAAAAGCCAAAACAGAGTATCATAGAAGCAGAGAAGAAGTGAGAGAAAAGTTCATTGCTGAAGTAACGATTCCTAGATCAGATCTAGAATCATCTGCTCACTTGAGCTATATTAATTTTCATGCTTTATCTGGTCATTGTTTTTGGTCCTTGATATTTTTCTTTTATCTATATGTTTCAAGCTGTTTGGTAGCGAAGCAAGCTGTGAAGCTCAATGGCGAGGAGCAACTCCTTGGACAGCAAGCTGTAGTGCTCAGCGGTTCAAGCTGTTAGTTAGCGGTCAGCAAACTGTAAAGCTCAACGAATCAAGCTGTTAGTCAGCGGATAGCAAGCTATGTTGCTCAGTGGTTGTAGGGATTCATCCTCGAAACTATAGATCAGCAGATTAAGTTGTGTGTCAGTGGAATCCACACTCAGGTTTGAGTGTGGGGTGGACGTAGGTCTCAAGGTTGAGACCGAACCACCTAAAAATCTTTTGTGTCCTCTGTGTGATTGCTTATTTGTTTACTGCTTCGACTAGATGTATGCTTAGGGCAGTTCACAGTCTGCATTTGATTTCGATCTTATTATCATTTGAATGAGTAGTAAATTCCTTCAACTATCAAGTACATCAAAAGCTGTGGCAGGAAAGATTGGTTACGCCAATCAGGAATGTCATACCTTGCGTGAGGGATCCTAGATCACACCTCTGCCATGTACTTGATTGTTGGCATTTATTTTCATTCAAGTGACCATCGTTGGAATCATCTGCATACTGAGTCTTTGAGATCTAGTGTAAGTGTAGAGAATTTTTTCTCACGAAAGTGTTGCTTTCAATTTTGTTGTGTATGTGATTTTGATGATTACAAAATGTCTTTGTTGCTTAGCCTTGTGCGTGAATGCTCTTCACTTGAATTGGTTGTGGAAATGATCATAAACTATTTCTATTGGGATATCATCATGTGGATGCATTGTAATTCTACAAGGCTTATCATCATGTCAATGCATCTATGACTCTTTGAGGTTCATACGTGCTTTGAGGTTAGCACATTACATATACAATCCATCTACACTTGGTGCGGTTGCTCTATCTTCAATGTGAAAGGCCTTTGTGAAAATCACACTCGAGCATCATGTCATATTAAGCATCATGTCTTATTGAGCCTCATAGTAAGAATGTGGACTTTGGTAATGCTAAATGAATGATTGAGATACAAATATCATTACTTGCCCCCAAGGTAATGATGTGTGGTTTGAAAGCTTGGATGATGATTAAAATGAATGTGACTCAATATTGTTCTATGTGGCTTGGCTCCTTACTCTTTGAATTCCACATGCATACCATCAGTCAATGGAGAATGAGATTTTGAATTTCATGACTATGTGTATGAATGATTCAACCAATCAACAAGAAATGTGAATTCAGGTAAAACAATGAGGTAAGTGTTGTTATGTGGATTTAAATGGATATCTCGTTCATCATTCACTCTTGGAATAGGTTCAACGAAGCAATTTATTGTGAACATGGTCATAGTGTTAATACTTGATGTAAAGATCTTAATTGTCAACTAACATCTTGCTTTATCATGTTTTTCAGGATGAAAAATCATGGTTGATCTTCATGGGATTATGGTAACATTTAATCAATTGTTTCCCTTTGGTTTGATGGAGGTTTTAGTTGTTTTTCAAACTCAAACTATCTTACAGTCTTCACCATTTTCAATCCAACCGTTGGATCTCCCCATAAAAATTATATGTTGTAGCTCTGTGAGTCCTCTTTCCAACGCCTCCGATCTTGCTTCAATCGGAGTTCGGAGCTAGGAGAATTAATTCTTTTCGCCGAAGCGCGCAGAGCTATTTTTTTGTAATCTGCCTGAAAGGGTCGACCCCTGGAAGGGTCGACCCCTGGGGTCGACCCCTGTAACCCAGAACCATAAAATTGGTTCTGTTTGCGTTCTGGAATGCGAGGGTCGACCCCTGGGGTTGACCCCTATAAAACAGAACACAAAATCAGTTCTGTTTGGGTTCTGGAAGCCCGAGCGTCGACCCCTGGGGTCGACCCCTGTAAAACAGAACATGAAATAAGTTCTGTTTGGCTTCTGTTTGCCCGAGGGTCGACCCCAAGGGTCGACCCATTCCGGTAGGACCTCGAGCCGCACTTTTTGACCGCCATTTTCTTGCTCTGAAAGTCCAACCAATCACATCCTAATGCCCTATATCACTCCCTAATTAGTGGATCTGGTCTCCTACCTGTCCCTTGACCATTCTAAGGTTATAAAACATCCTATTGGAGTGAAAACCCTAAGAAGAGGGCTGAAAACTATTCTTTGGTGTGCAGGTTCGGAGTTGAAGCCTCCAAGCCCTCTTCCACCTTGCTCTGAAGCTGAAATTGAGAGGAAGAACCTTGAATCAAGGCCCAAGATCATATACAACTAAAAGCTGCGAAGGAAATCAAGTTACAACTATGTTTTAGCAAGAATCGATCATCCTTCTTCAAGAACGTTCCTCATCCTGCAGAAGCTTTTCATCAAAAATCTGAGGGAGTTATCTTGATCTCTCACTTTTGTGTTTTTGTTTGAGATTGCTCAAGTTCTTGAATGATTATCTAAGAGGGGCAATATATATATACATGTTCATTTGTTCATCTATTGATTGGCCTCTTATTAGTACTGCGTTTTCATCCTAAGCAACAAGATGAACTAATGCTTTCATTTCTCTTGTAGAAGAAGAAGATGGAGGAGTGCGACCAACAAGGATGAGAGTAGAGGGGTTTATGAGCCAAATCAATTTTCTGATATATGCAGACTTGATTTGAAGCTTATCATTTCTATCTGTTCTTTCAGGTGAAGAAGAAATTGGAAGAAGGTAAAGACGTGCATTTCAAGGAGACGAAGAAGATGATGTCTAAATCATGATCATCCATCAACGAGCAAGGAGAATCAGATTCTGCTGAAGAAGGGGGAGCCTTATACTTGATGCAACTTTCCAGTTTTCATCTATATATTTTGTTTGGGGGTCATAGCATATATGTGTGTTGATTCATATACATTTGAAATAATACTTTGTGTGGGTGTTCGGAGAAAGGGGTCTCCGAGTGTGTGTGTGGTCTGTTGTGTGTCGATTGGTGCAGAGTATATCTACGTGTGTTGTTGGGAGTTTTCTCCCGTGTGGTTGTGTAGGCATTGTCCTACGTGTGTGTGGACAAAGTTGTGTCTCCGTGTGAAGTATACAGTTCGGGGTGTGTTCCCCAACATGTGTGTGTGTGTGCTGCTGTGGCAGTAGTTTGAGGCGAGGCCTCGTGTGTGGTTTGCTGCGAAAGCAGCATGTGTGTGTTGGGGTTCTTCCCCGTGTTGCTACACTTTGTAGCGTGTAGTGAAGCCTCACCGGTTTGGTGAGTGGTGGACGTAGGGAGCCCGTCGTGATCCCGAACCACCTTAAAAATCCCCGTGTTTTGTGGTTTGATTTGTGTGATTGTGTGTTCTCTACTATCTAGTTATGTAATCGTGTGAGCTCGGTGAGATTGAGTGAATTAAGTTTAAAGTTGTTTAGATTAATTTTCTCAATCCTATCAATCTTGTAAATTCCGCTGTGTGGTAGTTTGTGTTTTTAATTGGACATAGTTTTTAGCACAAGGATCTATTCACCCCCCCTCTAGATCCGTGTTCCTGCACTACGGGACCCAACAATTGGTATCAGAGCGAGGCTCTGTTGTCCCTAGATCTTGCGATCTACAGAGTGATCCCAGTGCATTCCACAATCATGAATTTTTCTACTGAACATATATCAATGAACTGTTTGCCAATCTTCACTGGTTTGAATTTTGATTCATGGCTAGGCAAACTATGTGTGGTGATCAATTCTATTAATCCTAGTCTTTGGAAATTGATTTGTCATGGTCCACACATATTACCTCTAGATGAGACCAAGTGGTCTAATCAGGATAAAATGATGCATCATGATAATGTTACTGCTTTGAGTTTATTGAAAGCTTCTGTAAGTAGTAACAAGTATCCATTTGCATCTTCTTGTAGGACGGCAAAGGAGCTTATGGACCGGTTGATTAAAGCTCAAGAAAAGGAAAGACAAAAATGTCTCATGGCCGATGATGCTGATCAACAAAGTGACAAAAATGCAGAAGAGGTAAATTCTGATTCTGAAGAATTTACTCTTGACGATCTTGTTGAAGCTTATGATGAGTTGGCAAAACAATATAAGAAAGTCAAGTCAGAAAACAGAAAATTGAAAAAGAAATCTGAAAACTTGGTCCATGAAAATGGTTCTTGTGATAAATGTTCTGAGCTTGTTAACTTCAATGATCTTTTAGAGCATGATGTTGAATGTCACAAAGAAACCATTGCTTGTTTGAGAAATGAAAATGTTACCCTCAAAAACACAATTGATTAATTGGAGAAAACTGAAAAAGATCTAAGAAACAAAATGGAGTCAAACTCTATTGATCATGATATTTGCAATGAATTGATTATGAATGATAAACTTACAAATGAAAATGAAGAACTCAAAAAGGAGAATAGTGCAATGCTAATTCAGATCTCCCTGCTTGAAAGTAGATTGAAAAATCTTGAAAAACTTGAAAAAGGGAAATTGTGATTGTTGATGAATCTGACAAGATGCTTGTGTTAGAACAAAAGATGGAAAGCTACCAAACCATCAATACTCAATTGAATGAAAAAGTCATTTCTTGTGAAAATGAGATCATTTCCTATGAATTGCATATTTCATCACTTGAAAAAGAAATTCTTGATTTGAATACTTCTTTGTCTAAGTTTGTGAATGGGGAAGAAAATCTGAACAAGATATTGGGGACTAAAGTGAATTTCCAAAGAGAGGGCTGGGCTATAATCCTGTGAACAAAAAGAACTTTGAAAATAAAGTCTACACATCATTTGTCCATAGTTCTAATATAGCCAGCACATCAAATGGGTCTCCAAATCAATCTGTTCCTCAAACAACAAAGCAATCAAATGAAAGTCTGAAAAAGAAACAAAACTTTCATCAAAAGGCTAAAAATGTTGTTGGTGTCACGATGAATGCCATGAAAAATCATGTTACACACACATGCATCCATAAAGAAAATCTCATGTTTTTATTGTGGTGAACTTGGTCATATGATGCATGATTACTTTTTGATGAAATCTGAAGATCTAGAAGCATGCAAGAAAATGAATGGCTTCACAAAGCCAAGAAAATTTTTGAACATAAAAAGAACTCTTGATAACTCTTATGCACATGTAAGAAGAACATTTGAAAGATTTGATCAATTGAACTGTCTTCATTGTGGAAGGTTTGGTCACAGGATGAACAATTGCTTTAGTTTGAAAAATGAGAACATCTCTACAAACCAACAAAAATTCCATGCTCATTCTTACAAGAAAAATCTGAAGTATTTTGGTTCTTATCATTATTGTGGTAAGTTTGGACATACCATGCATAATTGCTCTTTGATGCACTTTGATGATATGCATGCCCAAAAACTGTGGAAGGCACCCACTAGAGATGCAACTAACCATCCGGGACCCAAGAAGGTTTGGGTACCCAAAACAACCAAATGAGAACTTTGTTGCAGGATTGCCATGTGGCCAAGAGGAAGGCTTTAAGTCGACTTGGCCAGTTCTGGGGTGATGCCTTGGTTAACATAGGCTTGTCCTTGATTTCACACTGATTTGTAAGTTGGTTGTTCATGTTTGTGCACATCGATTGTGTGGATTCTAAGTTCATGTTGCTGGAATTTAAGTCTCTAATATGCAGGTTTGAAGAGGTTGTCTTGTGTGTTTTATGTGCATCAACCTTGTCTACACATGTGCTTAGACTTGACTCTTTACACTATTGGGCTACACTTGAAATTTCTGAACTGAACTTTGAACTCATGTCAGCTTGAGTGAACAACTTGTATTGAACTGAGATTGATATGAAATTGAGTTTCTGATATTGCAGGATGAGAGAGAGAGAGTCATATGTGATGAAAAGCCTTGAAGTTAGTTTCTTCATATGCATTGACTAAATATTGATATGAATTGAGCTCTTTACAGTGCAGGTTTGATAATGACCATCAACCCCTGAAATCATGGTAAGAATTCAAATGTTTGAATGTATCACCATGTGCCTAGATGGAGTTTAATTCATGTTTGACTTTTCTGGGCTCAGATTAACTGTCTTAGGCAGTTTTGCTTGTTCCTAAGTTAGTGTCGAAAGGCCCATCTTGAGGACCGATTGGTTTGAACTTTTAACCCCATTACCCTAGAGGGGTTTTGGAAGGGTTTTGGCATGGGGTTCTTGATCTTGTCATATCCTTATGTGCTGCCTTATATGAAATGCGAATTTGGGGTCTCAATGGAACTCCTTTGGCTAATATCGATATATTTCCTGCAGGAGAGAAAGAAAGGAGCTTGTTGATGATGAAGATGATAACAAGCAAAATAGAGCAAAGAATCTGAAAATGTCAATAAAGGTAGCTCAAGATAAAGGTGAGGAAATAAAGTGTTTATTTGAAGCTCTTTAATCTTGATGTTAATGCCATATCTTGACAGACAGTGATTTTGAAATCGTGAATACTCTTTGGTTGCTTTTGACCATGTGGAAAATGAATGTTTGGCTGAATGACATTGAAACATCTGAGCAATATATATGAGAGTGTAGCCATTGAATGTCTTTTGCTAAACCCCCGATGTCATATGGGAATGCATTGTATTTTTCTGATCATCAATTCAATGATTACATGGTATATAAAATGGTGACATGTGGAAGGGCAGGTCAAGCCTGTCTGAAAGCTATCACCATGTGTGAGAACATTCCTCTGCCCGGTACCATGAATCATCTATGCACATGGCATCCAACTTAAATGAATTTTCTGAAATCATGCATTGATTATGGGAGAGTTTTACATGCTGAAAATTTTGAGATTGATGTTTTCCATTCTCTCAGCATGATGATGTTGTTCTGTGGCTGAACTTTTTGAGGACTGAAGTTGATCAATGTTCCATGGTCTTTACCAATGTGCCACTCATCTTTTTGGTTAAAAGCACAACTGTTTTCAAGAAAAGTTCACATGTGATGGTTTTGATGCTCTGAATAAATTTTCTGAATTCTCTTTTCAGAATAAAGTGGTGTCCTCACATTTTAACATTTGGTAATGCATGTCATGTATTAGTTGCATTAGGTGCATATAGAGTGTCATGTGAAATCTGGAATCGTGCATCACATTGCATATTTGCAAATCACTCTCTACATATCATTCACATAGTGCTTTTGGAAGATGAAGCTCATCGTGTGTCTTGTTACATAGTTGGCATTTCTAGCATGCATATAGTGCATATTTTGAAATGCATCATCTTGAACATTTCATGTTGCATAAATGCCAAAAAGAATACTTCCAACATTGGTCATCATATCTTTGGAGCCAACATTTCAAGCATTGAAATTGCATACCTTTTCATTTTGTATTGCATATGCATATCTCTATTGTATGCTTGCATGTTATTATATGCTATTCAACCCCTTCCTTTGAAACTTCTAAGACCGAATACTCCATTGTTAAATAATGTTGCATCTGAGTCTTAACAAGTGTGCTTCATGTCAAACTCTTAAGGGGAGCATTTCATGCTTATTGCATTTACATAGGGGGAGCTACACTATCCTGTTTTAAGTTAAATTTTCTCCATACATGTTAAATCAAATTCGTACACTTCATGCACTTTAATGTGAAATTGAGTGTTATTCATAAGGATATAGGAATTTCATTTCAACACTCTAAAGTAATTCAACTTGCTGCATGGATGATAAGAGACAGTTGAGGAAAAAGTTGTCTGCCTTTGCATAAAAAAATTGGTTGGAATGAAAGGTAGAGCAATGCTAAGTCTCACTGAGTAAACTGGGCACATGTCACCTGAGACGTGATGTGGTTCATTTTTAAAAAGTGTTGACTACAGTATCTCTGTTCAAATGAGGTGACAAGGTTAAGTACTCTAAGTAACCGGGGATTCTGGCATGAGCTCCATGTGTCTCCTCGCGTAAAAAGGAATTATGTTGAACCTGATCCTTCTTAGAAAAATTCAGATTGTCAGTATGAAAATTTCTGATGATATATTCGATTGAGGTAGAGCGAAGCCTCCAATACGCTGTTCTCTAGATTGAAATGCAGTTTGTACACTTACTATTGTGTTTACTTGAAAATCTGGTTATCCATATGGCTAAACTTCATTCTCATGTTACTCACTTGCACATGGTAATTTGATTTGATATGTATTCTGAAAATTTGATTAATTGCAATGACCTGCTGTACGTCTTCTCCTATTTATCTGCACAATCCTCTAGGTGTAATCATGAGCATTCTGAACTTAATGACTCACTTGCACTTTTCCTACACCTATCTCCTTACTGTAAATCAATTGGTATCACTTCTTGTGAAGGAGTTATGTTGCATGTATCTATAGATATCTGCTTGATTACATTGTATGCATGTCATGTCTCATCATTTTCATACATCCTGTATCATGCATCTCACAAGAAAACTAAAAATCAAAAATTTGAAAATCAAAAATAGTCTTCAAATGTGTCTATGTCTAAGGGGGAGCTTTGCATTTCCACTTTCAACAATTGGTATCAGACAATTGGTATAAGAGTTTCATTTCAACATTTGGTATCCCACAGTTCTGCAATTCGTTCATGCATATTGTGCTCATTGGTTCTCTTCATACTCCGGTTGTCCATAGGTTCTTGCCATTCTGGATTCCCATCATGATCCCCATTTCTGATTATGTCAAAGGGGGAGAGAGCATTATAGCATAATATTTTGTCATCATCAAAATGGGGAAGATTGTTGTGTATGTGATTTTGATGATTACAAAATGTCTTTGTTGCTTAGCCTTGTGCGTGAATGCTCTTCACTTGAATTGGTTGTGGAAATGATCATAAACTATTTCTATTGGGATATCATCATGTGGATGCATTGTAATTCTACAAGGCTTATCATCATGTCAATGCATCTATGACTCTTTGAGGTTCATACGTGCTTTGAGGTTAGCACATTACATATACAATCCATCTACACTTGGTGCGGTTGCTCTATCTTCAATGTGAAAGGCCTTTGTGAAAATCACACTCGAGCATCATGTCATATTAAGCATCATGTCTTATTGAGCCTCATAGTATGAATGTGGACTTTGGTAATGCTAAATGAATGATTGAGATGCAAATATCATTGCTTGCCCCCAAGGTAATGATGTGTGGTTTGAAAGCTTGGATGATGATCAAATTGAATGTGACTCAATATTGTTCTATGTGGCTTGGCTCCTTACTCTTTGAATTCCACATGCATACCATCAGTCAATGGAGAATGAGATTTTGAATTTCATGACTATGTGTATGAATGATTCAACCAATCAACAAGAAATGTGAATTCAGGTAAAACAATGAGGTAAGTGTTGTTATGTGGATTTAAATAGATATCTCGTTCATCATTCACTCTTGGAATAGGTTCAACGAAGCAATTTATTGTGAACATGGTCATAGTGTTAATACTTGATGTAAAGATCTTAATTGTCAACTAACATCTTGCTTTATCATGTTTTTCAGGATGAAAAATCATGGTTGATCTTCATGGGATTATGGTAACATTTAATCAATTGTTTCCCTTTGGTTTGATAGAGATTTTAGTTATTTTTTAAACTTAAACTGTCTTACAGTCTTCACCATTTTCAATCCAACCGTTGGATCTCCCCATAAAAATTATATGTTGTAGCTCTGTGAGTCCTCTTTCCAATGCCTCCGATCTTGCTTCAATCGGAGTTCGGAGCTAGGAGAATTAATTCTTTTCGCCAAAGCGCGCAGAGCTATTTTTTTGTAATCTGCCTGAAAGGGTCGACCCCTGGGGTCGACCCCTGGAAGGGTCGACCCCTGTAACCTAGAACCATAAAATTGGTTCTGTTTGCATTCTGGAACGCGAGGGTCGACCCCTGGGGTTGACCCCTATAAAACAGAACACAAAATCAGTTCTGTTTGGGTTCTGGAAGCCCAAGGGTCGACCCCTGGGGTCGACCCCTATAAAACAGAACATGAAATAAGTTCTGTTTGGCTTCTGTTTGCCCGAGGGTCGACCCCAAGGGTCGACTCATTCCGGTAGGACCTCGAGCCACACTTTTTGACCGTCGTTTTCTTGCTCCGAAAGTCTAACCAATCACATCCTAATGCCCTATATCACTCCCTAATTAGTGGATCTGGTCTCCTACCTGTCCCTTGACCGTTCTAAGCTTATAAAACATCCTATTGGAGTGAAAACCCTAAGAAGAGGGCTGAAAACTATTCTTTGGTGTGCAGGTTCGGAGTTGAAGCCTCCAAGCCCTCTTCCACCTTGCTTTGAAGCTGAAATTGAGAGGAAGAACCGTGAATCAAGGCCAAAGATCATATACAACTAGAAGCTGCGAAGGAAATCAAGTTACAACTATGTTTTAGCAAGAATCGATCATCCTTCTTCAAGAACGTTCCTCATCCTGCAGAAGCTTTTCATCAAAAATCTGAGGGAGTTATCTTGATCTCTCACTTTGTGTTTTTGTTTGAGATTGCTCAAGTTCTTGAATGATTATCTAAGAGGAGCAATATATATATACATGTTCATTTGTTCATCTATTGATTGGCCTCTTATTAGTACTGCGTTTTCATCCTAAGCAACAAGATGAACTAATGCTTTCATTTTTCTTGTAGAAGAAGAAGATGGAGGAGTGCGACCAACAAGGATGAGAGTAGAGGGGTTTATGAGCCAAATCAATTTTCTGATATATGCAGGCTGGATTTGAAGCTTATCATTTCTATCTGTTCTTTCAGGTGAAGAAGAAATTGGAAGAAGGTAAAGACGTGCATTTCAAGGAGACGAAGAAGATGATGTCTAAATCATGATCATCCATCAACGAGCAAGGAGAATCAGATTCTGCTGAAGAAGGGGGAGCCTTATACTTGATGCAACTTTCCAGTTTTCATCTATATATTTTGTTTGGGGGTCATAGCATATATGTGTGTTGATTCATATACATTTGAAATAATACTTTGTGTGGGTGTTCGGAGAAAGGGGTCTCCGAGTGTGTGTGTGGTCTGTTGTGTGTCGATTGGTGCAGAGTATATCTACGTGTGTTGTTGGGAGTTTTCTCCCGTGTGGTTGTGTAGGCATTGTCCTACGTGTGTGTGGACAAAGTTGTGTCTCCGTGTGAAGTATACAGTTCGGGGTGTGTTCCCCAACGTGTGTGTGTGTGTGCTGCTGTGGCAGTAGTTTGAGGCGAGGCCTCGTATGTGGTTTGCTGCGAAAGATGCATGTGTGTGTTGGGGTTCTTCCCCGTGTTGCTACACTTTGTAGCGTGTAGTGAAGCCTCACCGATTTGGTGAGGGGTGGACGTAGGGAGCCCGTCGTGATCCCGAACCACCTTAAAAATCCCCGTGTTTTGTGATTTGATTTGTGTGATTGTGTGTTCTCTACTATCTAGTTATGTAATCGTGTGAGCTCGGTGAGATTGAATGAATTAAGTTCAAAGTTGTTTAGATTAATTTCCTCAATCCTATCAATCTTGTAAATTCCGCTGTGCCGTAGTTTGTGTTTTTAATTGGACATAGTTTTTAGCACAAGGATCTATTCACCCCCCCTCTAGATCCGTGTTCCTGCACTACGGGACCCAACAAATTTAATTCAGTGAAAGTAGTTTTAAAGTTTTTAATTCCACAAAAGTTTTCATAGGGATCCATTTACCCCCCCCTATGGATCTCAGTCGTGCTCACTCGATTCTGACATTTGGAATCAGAGAGGATCACCAATCCAATCACAAGGGCTCGAAACTAGCCCCCTCGGCTGATTGGCGAAAACATGCTATAAACCATGGGGTATGATGAACACTGGCGTCGCATTGCGTCGGGAGTACTTTTTTATAGACGAGTGAAAACCATGAGGCTCTACATGAAATTATTACATTCTTGATTACATGACATTCTAGTGCATTTCTTTCATGGTTATGAAAAGTATATTCTCGATACGTGCTAGTACATTCTTGTTAATGAAATGCCACTATACATTCTTCATTTTTTATCCTCTCAATCTATATATGAAATCTCATATCTTCATAGTCATATCTTGCTACTTGCGTTGTTACTTTGGTTTGTTCGCATGTTTCATCGTATGCATTTATTCTTCTTTCTAGAGCTAAAATGCTAATTGGTGCGGACACCAAAGCGAGCGAGAAGCACGAACCGACGAGCCGTCGGTATCGTACACGGAGCACCACTCGGGCTATCTCGGCTTCCATCTGGCTCGGAGACAGCCTGGAGACTCCCCCTTGAGTCTCGATATTTATAGTTTATTGGGACTTTTGTTTGTGTGTATTGTGTGTTTCATTCGGATTGTAATTCGGGTTGTAACAGTGGTTTATTTGTAAAATGGGACATGTAGGGCCCCCCATCCCTTCTCCCATTGATCCACCTCATCTCTTGGGCCCATGTAGGGTCAGTCAAACCTCCATGGTGGGCTTCTAGAAGGGTTGGACCAAAGGGGGGACAAAGGGTACAAAATTTTCAAAGTGGAACCACATTAGTCAAGGGGGCACCCCATTCTAATATAGTTTAATAGGTTTTGTAATCTTTTTTTTATTTGTTCCAAATCACATGGGAGAAATAAATTGTGGACTCCCGGCCTCTTTTACCCCTCCCCAACCCTATATCTAGGGATAGAACTAGTCTTTTTGTATTTCCTATAAAAGCCTTGTATTTCTATTTTGAGTGGAATTAATGGATAAGAAAATATGATTATTGTAGGAGCAAGCAAGGGCCGCCCCCTATTGTTGTGCCCCTGTGGTTTTGATGATGGTTTTGATGATTGGTTTTTGATGTGAGTTAATCACTGTGAGTCATCTTGCTGTGTGAGTCATCATGTTGTTATTCAGTTATTTTCTGATCATAACTCAGTCTATCAAATGTTCAGTCATCTTGCTGCTCAGTTTAGTTTAACATATTTGATGTTCACTCATGTTAACTGATGCATAAAGCATTCATTGCTACACTCTGCTTAGTTAGTATGAACAGTAGTGGGTCGACCCACCCTTGCTGATGCGTCGACCCATCAGAACACTGATTGTCTGGTTTGTCTAACTTCAAGTCTATACATCATCAGTTGAACGTAAAGTATATACGTTGCAGCGTCAACTCATTGGGCTGCAGCGTCAACTCAGCAAGTATGCACATCGCCTTCAGACTTTCAAGTCTATACACTCTATACTCATTCAAGTCTGTTCAGCCGTTTGCATTTCATGAAGTTTGTACACTTCATCGCCTTCTGCAAGCATTCTTCAAGTATGTACAGCCTGTGCATTGCTTCACAACAAGTCTAGACATCCTGGTTGTAGTCTAAGTCTACACATCCTGCTAGGTCGGACTTCAAAGTCTGTACACTGTGCACCACTGTACAAGTCCATACAATGACTGTTGAACTGTGAAGTCTATACATTATCTGATCATTCATCTTTGAAGTCTATACAACGTTGCCTTGTCTCTTCAAGTCTATACAACGTTGCCTTGTTTCTTCAAGTCTATACAATGTGCACAATTTCTTCATGTCTATACATTACATCATTGTCTTCAGCTCAAGCGTTCAAAGCCAAGTCTATACAACGCTAAGTCAATACATTGAACTATTCTCCAAAGTCTGCACAATGGTCTTCACACCTGAAGTCTGTACATCCACAGTTAAACTTGAAGTCTGCACACTGGTCTTCAAATCCAAAGTCTGCACATTGGTCTTCGAATTCAATGTCTATACATTGGGCTTTTACATGAAGTCTATACATTGTTGTTTGCATTGTAAAGTCCATACATTGGTTGTTGTTCTTCAATGTCTATACACTGCCTTTAGGATTTAAAGTCTATACAGCCGTTGCCTCTTTTGTTGAAGTCAACACATTGGGCAAGTCTGTACGTTGCATTCACCTTCACAAGTCTATACAACGAAGTATATACACTGCAATGTACATACTTGAATCTTATGATTTCATTCTTGTTGCTGAAGGGAACAGGGTCGACGCTGGGAGCTTAAAGCGTCCACGCATCAGTTGACGAAGCCTTCACGATATCTTCCACTGCGTCAATGCCACAATGGAGCAGCGTCGACGCAGCAGTTAAAGGAGCATTCACTTTCACAGGCTATTCCACTGCGTCAACGCCACAATTGAGCAGCGTCGACGCAGCAGCTAAAGAGACGAAGCTAATGGCTTACTGGAATGCCTCATTGCGTTAACGCCATTGCTTGACAGTGTCAACGTAGCAAGTCAGATTGCTGTCATTGAGCATGTGACCCAAAGCTGGCACCTGACACGTGATCCGAGGTGGGTGCTGAGCACGTGATCCGAGGAGGAATCTTCTGGACGAAAGGCGTGGGAAGCACACGCCCTATCTCCCTACTGCTGCTGGTATATATTGGAGCCTTCGTCTTCAGATGGAGGCTAATCGAAGAAGAAGCCTGGAGAGCAGAAAGCCCTTCGATCCAGAAAAAGAAAAGAAAAAGAAAAAGAAAGAAGAAGAAGAAAGAGAGTGAGAGCAGAAGAAGGAAAAGAGAGAGATAGTGCTCGTGAGAAGTGAGAAGAAAGAGAGAAGAAAGAGAAGCAGAAAGAAGAGGAAGAAAAGAAGAGGAGGAGAGAGTCTATTGAAGATCAGTTCAGTCTGTTCGTGGATCAAATCCAGAACGACTATGCTCATTGAGAGCTACATCTCTTGTGTTTCATTTCTAGCTTTTGTTGCTGTGTTTTTTATGTTTCCTTATTTTTTCTTTTGTTTCTTTGGTTAGCCTTGTTCTTCCGATTGCCCTGCTGGGGATCGGGTTCCTCATGTGGATTCAGGAGAATGGAGACTTGTCTCCGGTTCTGGGCTTGTGGCTTGCAAGTCCAGGGGTCCCTTCGGTTGGAGGAAGAGAGGTCTTCGACCTCTGGTTGCTGGTGACGGGGAGTCACTAGCGGGTTCCCTCCTGGACTGGAGGAAGAGAGACTTCGGTCTCTGGTTTCCAAGTGGCTGGGAGTCACTTGGGGTGTCCCTCCGGTTGGGAGGAAGAGGGGAGGCTGTTCCCCTGGTCAAGCTGTGTGGCAGCAACTGTTCGCAGACTGAGTCTGCTTGGTTCTAGCATTGGCTAGTGAAGCCTCACTCCGGTTGGGAGTGAATTGTGGATGCAGGTCTGGAGGATCGAACCACCTTAAAATTATTTGTGCAGTGGTTTGCCTTGCGTTAGCTCCATATCTTCTACCTCCCATTCACAGGTTGTGCATGCTTGGCTAGTTGCATTATCTAGAGAGTTACTCTTGAGCATTATATTCTACTAAGTGTGTTTGGGTTGTTTAGCTCTGCCTTCGTTTCTGGTTGTTCAGGTGGCTGCATTGGTGTAGTCCAACTGTTTGTTCATTTGTTGCCTTATCATTTCATTTTGGAAAGCTCATTAGTCTTTATTCCGCATATCTGAGCTTTAGAGTTTTAATTTGGGCTATATTTTCTAGAGGGATACATTCACCCCCCCTCTGTATCCGGGCCTAGCACCCTAATAGTTGGTATCAGAGCAGTTCCCTATTTCTCGAGATTCAACGATCTGTAGGGGATCCTGCTGTTCTGATAGGTGCATTTCCGATTGGGTTTTATTGCTTGGTTTTACTCCTGAACTGATTTCAATGAAGCATCCACCGATCTTTAGTGGCTCTGGATTTAAGTTGTGGCTTAGAGGTATGCGTACCTATGTTAAACAACTTGATCCGGATCTGTGGAAGTTGATTTCGCATGGTCCACACATATTGCCAAAGAAAACGTCCAAATGGACTGACAGTGATAGATACATGTGTGATCAAAACATGAAGGCTATGGAAATTATGAAGGCTGCCACTGACAAGGCCTTACACTCGTGTTTTTATCATTGCAGGTCAGCCGCCGAAATCCTGGACAAACTGAAGATAACTTTCCAGTCAAAGAAGGACGCCTGCATGATGGCCAATGGGACTGATCACAGCAACAATCAAAGTGATGAAGAGGACAATGATGATCAGGTAAACCCTTTCCAACATTATACTGTGGATGATTGGAAAAATACTTATGCTGACTTGTTGGGATTATATGAAAAATTAAAAAGGGAACATAAGAAACTGAAAAAGGGTACTAGGTTAAACAGTGCAAATTCCTCTTCATGTCAAAATTGTTTAAAATTGAAACAAACAAATGATGCTTCTATATCTGAGATTCGTGAGCTTGAGAATCAAGTATCTGTTAACTCAGAACTGAATGAACTTAAATCTGAAAATGACTCTCTCAGGAAAATCATTGAAGAAAATGTTTAGAAAGTTCGAAACCTTGAACGAGAAAATAAATTGCTAACTGAAAAATATGGAGCTAATCAACAATTTGAACCACCTTGTGAAGATCAGATCTTAATAAAGGAATTGACTCAGAATGACAAGTTCAAGGAAGAAATTGAAAAACTGAAAATGTTGAACAGTAGTATGGCTGAGAGGCTTCTTGTGTTTGAAAAAGGAAAGAGTGTGTTATTGGACAATTCAGAGAGCTCAGATAATCTTAAAATTGAAGTTGAGAATCTTAAGATTTTGAATTCAAGACTTAATGATAAACTTTCAAATAGTGATGAAGAAATTGCCAACTCTGAATTGTTGATTGTCTCTTTGGAAAATGAAATTCCTGACTTAAAAGATTCTTTGTCCAAATTTGTTGATGGTCAAGAAAATCTAGATAAACTGGTAGGTGTTAAAGTCAATTTTCAAAAAGAAGGGTTGGGCTATAACCCAACAAAGAAAAAGAGTTTTGAAAATAAGATTCAAACTTCAGCTGTTTCAAATGTTGTCTCTGTTAGTTCAGCCAATCCTTCAGTGTTTCAATTTGCTGCTCAAAGAATTCTGAAGCCAACTGAAAAATAAAAAGGAAAGAACAAAATGGCTTCTACTACTTACATGCATCCTGTTTTTAAATCTCATGCTAACAGGAAACTCATGTCATGCCTTAAGTGTCATGAAGCTGGTCATCAAATGCATAAATGCAAACTGAAAGGAAAAGATGACATGAATGCCAGTAAAATGCATGTCAGGAAAACTCATGTCAGAAATCATGAGGTTCAGAAAAAGAAAATGTCATGTTATTACTGCCATAGAATTGGCCATTTGATGCATGAGTGTGAATTAAACGAACTGGATGATTTGAATGCTGAAATGATGAATGCTAGGAAATATCATGATAAAAAACCTGCTGTTCATTCAAAGAAAAGTAAATGCTCTCATTGTGGTAGATTAGGCCACACCTTTGCTCAATGTTGGTTTGCTAATGGAAAGAAAAAACCACTCTCACATCATGCTAAATCTTATGCTAACCAACATGCTTTTAATATAAACAAAACTGCTTCTCTGAACCAGCATGTCAAATGTTTTAATTGTAACAAGCTTGGGCACAAGGCCACTGAATGTTGGGCAAGTTCTTTTAGAAGAAAGTTCCCTTTTTGCTCCCATTGTGGGAAGCATGGCCATGCAGTCAAGCACTGCTGGCATGTCTAGGGTAGGAATAGAAATTCCAAAGAATTTGATAGGAACAAACTTGTTTTTAAAAAAATTACTGTTTGCTCAAATTGCAGAAGACCAGGCCACCAAGTTGCTGCTTGCAGGGTAGCTGGTCATGAAAAGAAAAAGTTTCATAATAATAACAGAAACCCTCATGCTCACTCTTATAATGCTCAAGTTCATGCTAGTATACATAAGAGGAACATGAAACCTGCTAGTTCATGCCACTATTGTGGGCTGTCTGGGCATTCAATGCATAACTGTTTTTGAACTCTGATGACTATTTGGCACAGAAAAAGATGCAGGCAGTCCCAAAAGGGGCTAATTACTATGCAAGACCCAAGACCACTTGGGTTCCTGCTAGTGGAAAATAGGAAGGTGCCTAGCAGGTGTGCCTTGGATGGAATAAAGGGGTAATAAACTAGGGCACATAAAAAGACCCCATGTTTGAACGCTTCAGGTAAACTCCACTGCTGCCTTCTTAATCTGAATTCAATTCTTAATTCATCCGTATGCCTTCTAACTGATAGTTTCTTGTCAGAGGGAGAGTTAATTGCATGTCCTTGCATAGCATTCAGTGTTGAGTCTTTGCATGCATGTAGTTAATTGTATTGCATTCCATGAAAAATGCCAAAAAGATTGTCTGAATGCATGTTGTCAGGGGGAGTCAATGCATTGCATGCAGGTGGTCAAGTGCATACATCTCTGTGAGAATTCATTGCATATCCTTCCTTATTGATTTTGTTGATAGACCTTGAACATATTTTTGAAAACATTGAGCTTCAAAATCTCTCCTATCAATTGGTATCATTTGGCTTCAGATTTCTATCAGTCTTTCATGAAGATTTCAATGGGACTATCTCGATCATAAATCTGAAAATTCTTGAACTAGAAATCTTCTATTATACATTTTTATGAATGACTGAAATAACTCATGTGGTTTAAGTTTAATGTATTCAATGAGTTTGGCTTTAAAATCTCTTAAAAATATCTGAAGCATGTTTAATAAACCTTAACCATCTGTTTCATGCCGTGTCTTGTAAAATCTTCTGAAATCTACATTATTGAATACATGACTTTATTTGGTTAAGTACATGAAATTGTTATTGATTTGAAGCAAATAAATTTTTCTGAAATGTCTAAAGGGTATTTTCTGTCAGAGCAATGACCTTGGTCACTGAGAAACACATGTCCAAAGGACTGTGTCATGAGGTACCATAGTTAACTCTGATTAAGAATAATTGAATTTCAGGCAGAGCAATGGCATGCACACTGAGAAATATAACTCACTCATCAAGAAATGATTTGCAGTGTGTCATGATGTGTAAATGCTATCTCTGTTCATATAAAGCATGATAGTTAGTCACACTAAGTGCTTAGGGATATTGGTCTCTGATCAAGGTATATCCTCTAGTTACAAGGTGTGCACTGAACTAGAGTGCTCGTAAAATTTGTAGCATGAAAAATTGTTGAACGAATTGAAATATCAGAATATTGATGCTAAAATCAAATTGCTACAACCCTAGACAAAATCATATGACTTCATAATTGCTTGATTTCAATACTGATGCATGTAATTCCGAAAGAAGTCAATAAATTTGATTGTGTAAGAGAAAGGGAGTTTTATCAAGATAAATATGAGGGCTTGGTTCATTTTTATTAAACCATGGTTTTAGATATCAATACAGAATTTTATTGATAAACTCTACATACATCATGTTTAAACCATGCTATTCAATAAAGCTCATTCATAAGCCCTTATAATGGAAGTCTTTGAAAACTTATGTTTTGGATTTATGAGATTGATATCTCTCTGAAAATCTGACTGAATTTTCTGAGATTGGAGCTTCTTTAAAAATCTGCTAATTGAACCTCTTCTGCTCATTGACCTAAACTTCTCCTTGTTTGCCCTTGTGGTCTCCTTCTCATTCATTTCATAAGGTTCCATTTATTGAGGGGGAGCCTCCTTGTCATATGCATCATACTGCATAGAAGGAGAAGAAGTGTGCTCTTGCATTCATATTTCTGGTATCTACATCTACATTCATACCCCTTCCCATGGTTTATTTTGATTATACCAAAGGGGGAGATTGTTTGCCAAAGAGGGAAAATATCATTCAATCAGTGCATGCAGGTTCCTTTTGATCATCTCTAACTCATGCTTTTGCTGAAACTCTTAAAGGGGGAGAATCATGTTCTTGCAAGGGGGAGAAATTGACTGAATTTTTATACATGCTATAATTTCTCAAACTATCTTCTTTTTGATGAAGTCAAAGGGGGAGAATAGTTTGTGTCATCAGCATTACTCACAGTGTAGTATTGCCATCATCAAAAAGGGGGAGATTGTTGTGCCCCTGTGGTTTTGATGATGGTTTTGATGATTGATTTTTGATGTGAGTTAATCACTGTGAGTCATCTTGCTGTGTGAGTCATCATGCTGTTATTCAGTTATTTTCTGATCATAACTCAGTCTATCAAATGTTCAGTCATCTTGCTACTCAGTTTAGTTTAACATATTTGATGTTCACCCATGTTAACTGATGCATAAAGCAATCATTGCTACACTCTGCTTAGTTAGTATGAACAGTAGTGGGTCAACCCACCCTTGCTGATGCGTCGACCCATCAGAACACTGATTGTCTGGTTTGTCTAACTTCAAGTCTATACATCATCAGTTGAACGTAAAGTATATACGTTGCAGCGTCAACTCATTGGGCTGCAGCGTCAACTCAGCAAGTATGCACATCGCCTTCAGACTTTCAAGTCTATACACTCTATACTCATTCAAGTCTGTTCAACCGTTTGCATTTCATGAAGTCTGTACACTTCATCGCCTTCTGCAAGCATTCTTCAAGTATGTACAGCCTGTGCATTGCTTCACAACAAGTCTAGACATCCTGGTTGTAGTCTAAGTCTACACATCCTGCTAGGTCGGACTTCAAAGTCTGTACACTGTGCACCACTGTACAAGTCCATACAATGGCTGTTGAACTGTGAAGTCTATACATTGTTTGATCATTCATCTTTGAAGTCTATACAACGTTGCCTTGTCTCTTCAAGTCTATACAACGTTGCCTTGTTTCTTCAAGTCTATACAATGTGCACAGTTTCTTCATGTCTATACATTACATCATTGTCTTCAGCTCAAGCGTTCAAAGCCAAGTCTATACAACGCTAAGTCAATACATTGAACTGTTCTCCAAAGTCTGCACAATGGTCTTCACACCTGAAGTCTGTACATCCACAGTTAAACTTGAAGTCTGCACACTGGTCTTCAAATCCAAAGTCTGCACATTGGTCTTCGAATTCAATGTCTATACATTGGGCTTTTACATGAAGTCTATACATTGTTGTTTGCATTGTAAAGTCCATACATTGGTTGTTGTTCTTCAATGTCTATACACTACCTTTAGGATTTAAAGTCTATACAACCGTTGCCTCCTTTGTTGAAGTCAACACATTGGGCAAGTCTGTACATTGCATTCGCCTTCACAAGTCTATACAACGAAGTATATACACTGCAATGTACATACTTAAATCTTATGACTTCATTCTTGTTCCTGAAGGGAACAGGGTCGACGCTGGGAGCTTAAAGCGTCCACGCATCAGTTGACGAAGCCTTTACGATATCTTCCACTGCGTCAACGCCACAATGGAGCAGCGTCGACGCAGCAGTTAAAGGAGCATTCATATTCACGGGCTATTCCACTGCGTCAACGCCACAATTGAGCAACGTCGACGCAACAGCTAAAGAGACGAAGCTAATGGCTTACTGGAATGCCTCACTGCGTTAACGCCATTGCTTGACAGCGTCAGCGCAGCAAGTCAGATTGCTGTCATTGAGCACGTGACCCGAAGCTGGCACCTAACACGTGATCCGAGGTGGGTGCTGAGCACGTGATCCGAGGAGGAATCTTCTGGACGGAAGGCGTGGGAAGCACACGCCCTATCTCCCTACTACTGCTGGTATATATTGGAGCCTTCGTCTTCAGATGGAGGCTGATCGAAGAAGAAGCCTGGAGAGCAGAAAGCCCTTCGATGAAGAAAAAGAAAAGAAGAAGAAAGAGAGTGAGAGCAGAAGAAGGAAAAGAGAGAGATAGTGCTCGTGAGAAGTGAGAAGAAAGAGAGAAGAAAGAGAAGCAGAAAGAAGAGGAGGAGAGAGTCTATTGAAGATCAGTTCAGTCTGTTCGTGGATCAAATCCAGAACGAATATGCTCATTGAGAGCTACATCTCTTGTGTTTCATTTTCAGCTTTTGTTGATGTGTTTTTTATGTTTCCTTATTTTTTCTTTTGTTTCTGTGGTTAGCCTTGTTCTTCCGATTGCCCTGCTGGGGATCGGGTTCCTCCTGTGGATTCAGGAGAAGGGAGACTTGTCTCCGGTTCTGGGCTTGTGGCTTGCAAGTCCAGGGGTCCCTCCGGTTGGAGGAAGAGAGGTCTTCGACCTCTGGTTGCTGGTGACGGGGAGTCACTGGCGGGTTCCCTCCTGGACTGGAGGAAGAGAGACTTCGGTCTCTGGTTTCCAAGTGGCTGGGAGTCACTTGGGGTGTCCCTCCGGTTGGGAGGAAGAGGGGAGGCTGTTCCCCTGGTCAAGCTGTGTGGTAGCAACTGTTCGCAGACTGAGTCTGCTTGGTTCTAGCATTGGCTAGTGAAGCCTCACTCCGGTTGGGAGTGAGGGGTGGATGTAGGTCTGGAGGACCGAACCACCTTAAAATTATTTGTGCAGTGGTTTGCCTTGCGTTAGCTCCATATCTTCTACCTCCCATTCACAGGTTGTGCATGCTTGGCTAGTTGCATTATCTAGAGAGTTACTCTTGAGCATTATATTCTGCTAAGTGTGTTTGGGTTGTTTAGCTCTGCCTTCGTTTCTGGTTGTTCAGGTGGCTGCATTGGTGCAGTCCAACTGTTTGTTCATTTGTTGCCTTATCATTTCATTTTGGAAAGCTCATTAGTCTTTATTTCGCATATCTGAGCTTTAGAGCTTTAATTTGGGCTATATTTTCTAGAGAGATACATTCACCCCCCCTCTGTATCCGGGCCTAGCACCCTAACACCTATCTCTCTCCTCTCTCCCCCTTCTGTAGCTGGGAAGGCTGTGAATCAGAGGTGTGAAGCCTCTTCTATCAGTTCGTGAGTTCGTCGTTGCCACAGCCATCGTGCCGCCGTCGCACCACCGCCATCATCACCGGAGTTTTGTCCATCCAGGACAGCCCCTTCTTCCACGAATTTCTGCTCCCAACCATGAGGTCTTTTGGAGCCCAAACTTTCAGGGCGAGTTTCATAGATCATCACCACATCCTAGAAAAATTGGTGGAGCTTCTAATTTATATTATCCATTTTTCCATTTTCGTTCTCCACCTTCTTTCAGATCTCCTAGCACTCTTCCGAGATTTCCAGAACCCTAATAGGTCATTCATGAACTCACCTTCTAGTGATCCAAATGACTTGATATTTTTATTGGAGGTTGCGTCCACCTAATACCACATCCAAAAAAATTCTTGTGAATTTAGGTTCATGTTCATATTTTCTAAAAAATTCACTCCAGATCCTAACTCAATTCTGTCTGCCTCTGTCTAGATCCAACCTCCCAGTAGTCTAAAATACCTTTCCCCATCCAAACTTCCACCAAATCGGTCATAAAAATTATTACCGTCTTCCTCTCTCTCCTCTCTACAACTTTCATGAAGAGCTCCACATCTGAATCGAACGTCTACCTCACGGTCAATGCCAACACTCAGGAAACTTCTTTTCTGCCCGGCCGATCTGAAACAGAGATCAGTCCGGTTCATAGATCTGCCAACAAAAGTATAGTCCCCATGAATTTTCTGTAGTCATAGAGGGTCAAAGGATTTCGAGAGAGCTTTCCAACGGTACCTTATGTGCATCGATCCGACGTTGGGAGTGATCGCAGCGACAGATCTCGCCGGATCGTGCGCTGCAAAATAGAAGTAGCAGATCCGTGGGCAGCAACTCCAAGACTTGGAGATCGGAGCCGATCGGCCTCCGACCGGTGTTCCAGCCCGGTCGCCGTCCAGGGGAGCGCACCACGAGGTGTCACCATCACAGCGGGACCCACCCCATCAGGTCCGGAGGACTAAGCAGTACGTGGGCCCCACAGATCGCGCCGTCTGGACAGCACTAAAACGTGGGTTTTGGCACCGTCGGAGCGACATCAAGATGCTACCCGTCAACCCAATTCCCGCTACTCCCGGGCCCCACATGTGACCTGTTACCTCCCTGCGTGGAGTGGGTCAAAACTTTGTACCACTGTAAAAAATTTGTTAACCGGGAGTACGGATTTGGCCGGGGTTGTCTTCCCCACGCCGGGAGTATGGAGGTAACGGTCTTACTTCTTGGCGTTCATTTGCTAGTTTAGTATATGGTCGTATGCCGCTGTGAGAGTGTAGAATCCTAGCTCGTGAGTCCATGTCTCTGCTATGAGCGAGAGAGTGACCCGTCCCGTGGCTCGATCCGAGCACGGAAATGAGTCGACCACCCTTGACTCTGCCGGTTTCTCAACTACGCGGATCCACGTTTCCCCTCGCTTGGTACGATGAGTGAGCATGCATTTCTATTAGCGACGTATAACCCATAGGAACTCTTAGTGTCGGGCCAAAGTGTCTCCATTGTTGTATGTTGCTGGTCGCGTCCGCATTTAGAGTCCGAGGTTCGCATCACTTAGAGTCGGTCCCCGTGTCCGTCCCGCATCAGTTTGGTATCAGAGCGAGTCGAGTCTAGGATAGTCGTTGCATGAGTCTTGAACGGTCTAAGTCGAGTCTAGGATCATCATTATTTTCAAAATAAAAAAGTGTTTTAAAATTGCATTTCATCCCGATAATCCGGTATATTAAAAGGTGTTGTCCGAACGTTAGGCTAAGCCTATCGGGAAGGCCACACACTTGCGCGAGGAGAGCTTCGGGTCGACCCTCCGCCACGTACCGGATATTGGCTAAGTCTAGGTGCATTAGTCTGTGTCTCCTAGTCCGTGTGTCTTTGCATGCCCACCCGTCGAGGCACCCAATACTCGCCACCACCACCTATGGCGGATTCCCGAGCCCGTAGTTCCGATGAGCCCTCGACGGCCGAGATGTTCCGAGCCCTGATGGATCGTCTCGATACGCGTATGGATGGCCTTAGTATGCGTCTAGATGGCGTAGGAACGCATCTAGAAGGGAGAATGAAAGCCCTCGAAGATCGGGCCAAAGCATCGGACCAGTCCATTCAAGGTCTTGTAGGGAGGATTGTCATCCTTGAGAGGGCCCCAGTAGCGGCGCAACCCGCACCGACGAATGGCCAACAAGAGCCTGCTCAGCAACCTGCTATGCCAAGAGCTCATGGGGTAGATGTTGGGAGGCAGCAGGTGCACAAGGTGGATGACTATGCATCTGATAATGAACAAGGGGGTTATGGTCGTGATCGTCGAAACCAACGACGGAATCGTGATGATGACGATGACTGCGTTCTTAGGAGTGTGCGTGCGGACCCTCCCTTATTTGACGGGTCTTTGGATCCGAAGGTCTATTTAGATTGGGAGGCTGACATGGACTGGTACTTCGAGTGGTTTGAGATGACGGACCACCTGTTGACACCCATTTTTTTGCTGATAAGTTGAGTCATTTCTCTTACTCCCATTTGTTGATGTCTCGAGTTGTCCATCACTCGTTGGGCTATTTTTTGGCACACTTTGGGCTAATTTTATGGGTAGCCTCCCTCCCTCGCTAGGTCCGAATTGATTCAGGGCTTAATGGGCCTTGGCTTTGATTAATCGAGCTTTTCTATGAATTTCAAGCGCCAAGTACATGTGCGGTCATCCTCAAGCCGTTCAACTACATGTGCGGTTGATACATGGTCGTTTATGTATTTACGGGATATTTGGCTGACTTTCTGAATTTTCACCGACAAGCATTTATGCGGTCCTACCCTAGTCGTTCAATACGATGGACGGACGGATAGTAGCTGCTCATATCTCAGAGTCATGCGCTTGCTGGCTTTATCAGATAATTATCCTTGTTTTCCATTTATCACCGACAGGAGTTATACGGCTGGAAATTGGCCGCTCATCATTTGGAACTGTTAATACAAGACCGTTTATCTGTGAGAGTCCAATGGTGACCATTTCGGTTGGTTAATGGATAATTAGTGGATGATTATCCTATTTTTGGAATTATCACCGCCAGAGTTGAATGGTTCTTGATGGACCGCCCCACTAGTTGTGCGGTCTATCGTGAGACCGTTTAACCCTTCGATTCCTGAATTTCAACAGATTTTCTCTCTCTATCCGTGATTTTATCCCTAACTTCTCCCATCATTTTCTTTGCGGATAATGAACCATTTTGAGTGCCGTTTCGACTAGATAAGAGATAATTTGATTATCTACGATTTTCCTTTGATTATCTCGACCTAAAAATCCATGTAAATCCCAGTTTCGGTGCTGGCTTTCTAGGCTCTATAAATAGACCCTAAATGCTATCTTTGAAAAGGGGGGGGGGGGGATTTTGGTCGACGGTGAAGCCCTGCTGAATTCTTGAGCGACCTACGAGCAGGGAGGGAGGCCTTCTACGTCCATCTAGGCCTCCGGTTCAGGGAGTGATCGTAGTCTTGAGTCTTTTTGCTTTTGATAGTCCCGTTTCTTCTCGTTGCATGTTTGATTCTACACATCCATTCTCTTACATTTTTATTGTTTGCATTGTCATTCACACACCCTCCCAAGTTTTTGACGCCCCCAGGGGTTTAAAACCCCCCAGGTATCCCCCACCTCATTTAAATATTGTCATTTATTTCCATTTGAGCACTTACTACACTTTTCAGTTCTAATTTGGGTTTTCTCTTTGTGTTTCCACGTTATTTTGCAGGTCAGCAATACACTAACATGAGGCCCTTCCTTTCTGGCCGGCCGGGAAGGGTGGAGGTTGGACCCTTTTGCAACTTCTGGCGTGATGGTCTTGTGCGGTTCTCTCTTAGCCATTCAAGGAGACGAGCGGTGTTACCTGGGCCGTTCTTCTTTGTCTTGCGGTCGAGTCAGAGGCGTTCATCTGCCAGAAGTTCCCTATCCTGCACCCTCTGTAGCGCCCTTAGACGGCCTATCGTGAGGCCGCACATCCTTACAGGCGGTTCCTCCTAAGCAGTACATCCTCCCAGCGCTGCTCATAAGGCGAGTGTCTCCCTCTCTTTCCAAGGTACGGCGTGTTCATCACGTACGACACCTTGGTGGCGATCACACTTATTTGCACTCTTCTGTTCTCCTTCTACTGTTCCCATTTATTTTATATATCGATTTAGTAGAAGGGGAGAGAAGACGTCTTTTAAGCCAATGAGGATGTAAAACAAATATATCAACAGCCCGTTTTTTGGCGATCACGGTGGGACACCTAGTGCCCATCGTGTTAGTGATTTGCTGACCTCTTCTTTTGCTATGTAAGTCCTCCTGTCGAAGTGATTTCAGGTTGGTCTGGGCGCGGTCTCTATCCTCTAGAGCATGTGCGGATCCCCAGGACCCGTCCATCACTTCGGCGGTTGGAAGTCCACCGCTCTTCTCTGTGAACAGCACCATATCTTCTGCAAAGCCTACTGCGATAAGCGGTCCAAGGCCATCCGTTCAAGTCTTCACGGTCTATGATTGGCCATCCATCTCGCTAGCACAGGTACTCCTCTGTCTTCTGATTGTTATCTTGGTTGCTGTTACACAGTTTATGCAGGTCCGTTCTAGCCTATAAGTGGCTGTCCATAGACCGCTCATCCTGGTACGCGGCTCGTTTCTGTCACTGTTCATTTCCAGCATTCTCTGGTTTGCCTGTTATTTTCTCGTTACTCCTTGTATTATACGGTCATCTACAGACCGTCTATCTCCCTGAGTGGTCTTCATCAGACCATCTTTCTCTGCTACAGTGCACCCCGTGCTACAGTTTTATCATTGAATTATATTATCATATGCATATACGTTAGTGCTGTTTGACCTCCCCCTATTGTTTTCATATCATTCCATGGTTGCGTTCATCTCATTTTCTTACATTTGCTAGTTCTTTGCTTGCTAGATTCTAGGCTAGACTTCGCATGCACTCCGGTGCGCATAGGATTCATGCATTTCATTCATAGTTAGTTGCATTCCTACCGAGGTAGGGTTTCCTCTCGTCTCCATATTCCTTGGAGCCGACAAGGGGACCTTGCCGAGGACCTCCGTAAGCCCCCGTGAGCCGTGGATTCCCACACGGACGTCGGACAGGTTGTACCATACCGCCCCCTAGTCTAGGGTCTCCATTCGTGCGAGAGAGATTCCTTTAGAGTCTGCCAGTTCTCCATTCTCACCTTGTTTAGGTACCTGGTGGTTGAGTGAATTCACATTTTAATTAACCCACTAAGGTCCTAAAAGAGAACATATAAAAATCTTTGCGCATCATTTGGAATTTGTGGATTCTTTTCTCATCTCTCTCCTCCATTGTATGTTGCAGCGTCATCATTTGCATCAGTTTATCAGATTAGGCTCACTTGGTTTAGTTCATCTCTGTGTGACTCCATTTAGTTGCATTTGTCCTAGGTTCATTTCCCTCAATGTATTCATTTGAAATTCATTGTATAAAGTCTCCATTCTTCCCATCGAGCACTTCTTCCCTGTACCTCATTCCTATACTTCTCCATCTTCTTATCCCCGTGTGGATTCTTCTTCCCATACGGGCCCATCTCCTTATTCCTCTATTGGACCATATTCTGTTAACGGGCCTTCTTATCCCACCCGTGCTGCTGCTAGTCCAATCAAACCTCATTCCTACATACACGATTCTTCCAGGCCCATGCATTCCTCCATTCCCGGAATGGGCTTTCCTTCTTCTCAGGCCGGGTCCCTCTATCCGGCCCATCATCATTATCCTGGTCTAAATTCATCCTCTCTTGCTCAGGCTGGCTCATATCCTTCTCGGACTCTTCCTACCGAGGAGATGTTCTCTCAGGCCCAACGCCAGCTTGATGAATTGCAGCGCTGAATTAATCCTCAAACTTCCCTGGATATCCCATTCGCCTTTCAGGGTCTTCATCTTCCACCACGTTCACAGATTCCTACATATCGTCGTTATGGCGGAATTGGTGACCCCTACGTGCATTTGAAGGAGTTCTTATATGAGTCGGCCCAGTTCCAGTATGATCAACGCTTGATGGCCTATTTGTTTGGCCTATCTTTAGAGGGTGTAGACACGCCAAAATTGACATTATTTTGCGTATATTTCATATCGCTCTGCGATGCCCCATTTACCCTCAAATCAGCTTATTTGAGTGGTTTTCCCACTTTTCTTGAATTTCTCCTATTTTCCCCATTTTATCTCCTTTTCCTATTTTTCTGGATTTTCTGGGTATTTATCTCTATTTTATGAATTCACGCCCTCATCAGGGGCGTGTTTTTGAAACACGACCTTGTCTAGGGCGTTTTTTTCCCATTTTATCTATTTCTCCCCTATTTTATCTATTTTATGAATTTTCTAAATTCACGACCTGGGTAAGGGCGTGTTTTTCATAAAACATGACTTAACCAAGGGCGTTTCTAAAGAAAGGACGACTTCACTTGAGGGCGTTAATTCTTTTGGGTTTGACCGACTTCCCCGTTTGAGCTCTTCAAATTAACGCCCTTCCACGGGGCGTATTTTTCAAAATGGCTTTGATTGAGGCGTGTTTTTACTTTTTTCAAATATGGGGAGTTTTTATTGCTAAATTTGGTTTTTTAGAAACGCCCTTGTGCAGGGCGTGTTTTTGAGAAACGCCCTCTAGGTAGGTCGTCAATTCGTAAATTGACGCCCTTACCTAAGGCGTGTTTTACCTTCTGGCTACGCGGCCCTTTCCCCAGAGAGTCCTTGCTTCGTTAGACTCCTCCCCTTTTTGGACTCTTGCCCATTCCTATCCTTTCCCCCCTTGGACTCTTGCCCATGTCTATCTCTTCATCCAATTCTATTTAATAGAGCCGATCGCTCTGTTGACTGGTTGGACACTCGATCCCCCTTCTCCTCCTTCTTCTTCTATCTTTTTCTTCTTCTTCCACCCACGTATTTCCCCTCCCCCTTCTTCTCTGTTTGTTTCCTTTTCCTTTCCTTCGCAGGTTGCTGTTGCTTGGCTAAGGAGAAGCCCACGCTCATGTCTTCATCCCACTGCAGAGCTTCCTCCCCCTTGAATATTCAAGCCGAAGCACAGGCCCCTTCTTCCTTTTTTATTTTCCCTTTTGTTTTATCATCATCAATGGTTCATGCATGCATCATTATTCTTATTGATTTTTCTCACTCAACCACGTTGAGCATCTCCCATAAGTGCATCTCTTGCACTCTCTCCCCATAATATTTTTTTACATGCATTCATATCTCCCCACACCCTTTTGCATAGGGGTTTAAGGGCAACCACCCTTAAGGTGCGTTCTTGCACATGCTTTCATGCTCACATATTTCTATCATGAATTGATGCTACACTCACCACATATCTAATGCAATTTCTTCATTGGTGTTTGTCCTTTTTTTGCAAGGGTAATTAAAGGAAGAACTCTCTTCGTCGGCCGGCCGATTTGAAGAGAAAGGAACACTCACATCCCCGCATATTTGAGGTATTTTGCGATCATCTTCCCATATCAATCTCCTCTTTGAGACCCTCGCGTCTCTGGCGATCACACACACTCCACATTAGCACCTCGTGCTATTTTATTGCTTTCATCATATCTATTGCTTTTTATATTTTTAAGTGTGGATTTTAAAAGAGATCTACAAATTGGCGATCACGGTGGGACCCTTTGTGTTCTTCCTTTATTACCCCTTTCCCCATATTCATGAATTCACGCCTCTGACAGGGGCGTTTTTTTGATTTAACGCCCTGACACAGGGCGTCTTATGCATATTTTACGCCCTCTGACAGGGCGTTTTCCAGCTTACCTCCGGGCTTTGCGATATATAGCTGTCTGTGAATTAACGCCTTGCCCCAGGGCGTTCTTTTTTTTTTTTTTAGCGCCCCACATCAGGGCGTTTCTCTTGATTTGACGCCCGCTAGACAGGGCGTCCTTTTATTTGTAACGCCCTGCCCCAGGGCGTTTCTTGACTTGGTTGGTGTTTCACGCCCTGCCCAAGGGCGTTTTTTTTCATTTTTAGCGCCTAACTCTAAGGCGTGTTTTATCCAGCCCCTGGGCCCCTCACGTTGATTCACGACAGTGACATCGTCGTGTCTTTTTAGTAGCGCCCCCTTCCAGGGCGTGTTTTTACTGTGGGTTTCCAGAACCCCCCGGCTTTGGTTTTTCATGATATTTCATGCTTATCTTTGTTGATTGATCATATTATTGTGGTTGGCCTGTTTACCCTATTGCATTCATATTTGCATTTGGTTTGGGAGCCTCCTCCTCTTCATTAGGATCCACACACCCTCTTGGAATCGGGACGACCCTCCATTGAGCATTCCGTCTCTTTGGACTGGAAATCCCTTTTCCAAGCCTCCGTAAGTCCCCGCACCCGTAGATTCCCTCACGGACGCCGGGCAGGTTGTACCCTTTTGAAGTCCCGAGTTAGTTGGCCTATACGGTGAGAGAGGGTTCCTAGTTGGCATTGAAGTTCAAATCATATTGAAACTAGGTTCCCCCTCTTTGTGTGAATCATTCAAAACTTTATTAAAATTCATTAATTCACCAAGGATCAAACATAAAAATCAAGGTAACCATTCCAACTTGTGTGCTTCTTTGCATATTATTGAGAATTTTGATTATATAATGGCTTACCATGATAGAAACATGTTCAATTCAATTCATGAGGATGCACAACCTAGCACTTCTTATCCTCAATTTCAACATGTTAATCATCATCCTTCTCACCATTCTTTCAAGGGACCACGTCCTCATTCTTATGGTCATGCCCAACCCATGGGCAATGTCCATTCTTATGGTCCCCCTCCTCAAGTTCGAGCCACTACTCCCTCGGGATCCTCTCGTCCCAATGATGAGAAGGTCTCCCAGATCATTCATGCATTAGATCATCTTACCCCTCAACAGATCCAAGCCCTTAAGGCTGCCGTTGAGGGTGCATCTCCTTCATCTCTCCCTCCTTCCAATTCTATTCGGGTGGCCCATCACCCATCTCCCTCCAATTCTACACGGGTGGCCCATCACCCACCTCCTCCTTCCAATCATATTCGGGTAGCCCATTACCTATCTCCCCCTATTCATTCTACTCGGGTGGTCCGACACCCGCCTCCTTCTATTCCTCCTCCCTCACGGCCCCGAGGCCCATTTATTCCTTGCAATCCGGCCCGTCCGGTTTCTTTTACGGGTCATCCCGTCAACTCCCCTCCACGGCCTTTTTATGCGGCCCCTCTTCCTTCAAGGCCCTGCCAACCCTCTATTGTTCATGTTACTCCCCTCCAGCAAAACGTCTTGGATAAGATTGCTTCTATGGAGGAACAATTAAAGAGGGTCACCGCTCCTCCTACTCCGGTTAATCCTCTCTATGCGGCTTTGGATGACATTACAAAAATGGAGAGAGAATGGAAAGATAGGATGGACGACTACGGCGTTGATATTCCAAGTGAGCAAGAACCGGCAATTGAAGAATACGAGCCGGTATATGACGATGAAGCTCCACAGGCACCCCTTCCGAGTTTCCTTAATTTCCCACTCCCCCCACTATCATTTGATGAACCTCCTGCTCAAGATGAAACCATCCCCGATCCAACCCCCATTTATGAGACCTCCTGGTGTTACGATGATGGGTCGATACTTCAATCACCCACACCGGCACATTTTGAGTCTCCCCCTTCCATTAAACCTCCATCAATTACACCTCCTCCAGTTACACCATTAACCTTCACACTAACCTCCCCTAAACCTTCCATTAAACCTCCACCAATTACACCTCCACTCCTTAAACCATTAACCTCCACATCGGCCTACACCGAGCCTACCACTGAACCTCCTCCAATTGACCTCCCATTACCACCATCCCTAAAAACCACCTTACCTACCCCACTATTTAACCCTCCACCTTTACCTATGGCTAATCCTGAGCAGGACCCACCACTTTTTGCGCTCGAGCTAACCCCGACCGCTTGCATGCAAAGGGAGAAACTCGATGTGTTTGAACCTCCGCCTCCACTTACGCCAACACTTTCCATTATACCTCCACCACTCACAAAGCCTCCCGCCTCACCTCCCTTTGTTACTCAGAAAGGGCGTGCTTCTGCAGCTACTTGCGCCAAGGATAAGCAAGAGCCGGGCAAGAAGACTTTGGCCACGACTGTGCCATTCAAGATGCAAGAATTCATTTACCGGATGCCAATCCGGGTTATTGTGCCAAGCATGGTCGAAGAAGCCAAGTCATCGCCGTTGCTCAATAGATGCCAAGCGTTAACGCCGTATGAAGGCCGGGCAGGGCACCCTTTGTTCAAACCTTCGAATTCCGAATTCATTTACAAGGGGCGAATGCCCATTTTATTCAACATTCCATATTCATCACCATCAATGGGCAACCTAATGCTTCATGTTCCAACTCTACGACTCCCTCACCTTATTGATCTTCGCTTTCCAAGGGGGTTGTCATTTATTGAAGCTTCCTTTATTGGGCCAATTGGTCGTACATGTTCACTGCCGTGGAGGGGCAATTGTCTTAAGGGGTCGTCCCCTATTTCTTCCACTCTTGTTCATTCAACTTCATCCATATCCATTTCAATCACCTTTTCTTCATGGGCCACTCCAAGGGAAAAGAGGAGGATCTCACCTTCTCACTCTTCACATTCTTCATCTTCTTCGAATTTCATGCATTTTTCATTCATTCATTCATTCCATTCTTTGCATTCATTGCATCCATCATTTTGCATACATTTGCACCTCCTGCTTCCCGGGTTTCCAAACCCGCATCTTCCCCGCCTTCCGGCACCGCCGGATATTTCGCATTTCCCATCTTATTCATATTCATCTTTTTGTCCACTCCCCTTGGGGCATCGCGCCCCCTTTCCTGCTATCTCCCTGGAACCTCCGGACTTTCCCCTCGGGCATCACGCCCCTTTTCATTCTCCTCCTCCAGAACCTCCGGACTTTTCCCTCGGGCACGACGCCCCTTTCCACCTTCTCCTTCCTGATTTTATTCCTCCGGAACCTCCGGATTCTCCGTCTTATTCTCTCTATCATCTCCCAGGGCATCGCGACCCTCCTGATTTCATTCCTCCGGAACCTCCAGACCTTCCATATTTCCTTCAATTCATCTTTTTGCTCCTCCGGGACTCCATATCTTTTATTCTCTTCTTCCTTTTCCGTCATCTTTTTCATCATCTTTTTCCCTATTTCTCCCCAGGGCATCGCGTCCCTTCTTTCGTTATCCCTCCGGAGCCTCCGGATTCCTCCTATCATGATTCTTCTCCTTTACCTCCGGACCCTCCGGATCCACCTCTTTCTATCTACCAATTTCTTCTTCTAATTCCTCCTAATTCTGGGTCTGACCCAACTTCTTCCACATCCACTGCCTTGGGCATCTGCCCTTTCTCCCATTGCTTTCGAGGCTTTAGTCCTCACTCCACCTCCTAATTTTCCGCTTCTTCTGTAGACTGTTCCATGTGATCAGGGTCTCCGAGCCTTAGCAAGGGAGTTCTAGCCCTCGCCTCTCTTCCTTTTTTTCTTATTCATCTGAGTCTGGTCTTGGCACCACTCCTTCTTGTTAAGCCACTTTCAATCCTTTGCTTCCAATCCTATGGACTGCCAAAGAGGACTATCCCACGATGATCAACATCGCCTCGCAGCAGCTGCTTCTACAAAGGTTGCAAGGTAACATATTGGCGTAAGAATGCATTTTTAATAATATCATTTTCTCATTACTTCACGCATGATTTTCAAAATCAAGTGCTTCTTAACGAGATTAAGAGTGGTGTTTTAAACCTTTATCTTAAGCTTTTGTTTAATTGAAATCATTCTCAAAAGAGTCCTTTAGGCTTGCTTTTGCAGCACCTTTGGTAATAAGAACCCCGCGCTGGGAATTCAACATTCTCTCCCCGCTTGTTAAGAGCAACCCTTAGTTGGGCACTGCACACACTTCACGGCGTCCTTAGCCGACTCCTTGATAAAACACCGTTCCTACCTTGGCCATGCCATGAATTTCTGAAAGTCTTTTTCTCTTCTTTACTCGGCCGAATGCAGGTGCAAGAGATTGACGGATGAGATGACCAACCTAGGTAATCCCCAATACGAGAGGAGTCTCAAATAGGGGCAGTCTTGACCCAAAATCAACATCAATATGAGTTTTCATATGAGCTTTCATGATATACATCTCGCCACAAGGGCTGTTATGAAAATCAAATCAATATTTTGATGCACAATTATGAATTATGGCATGTCAAGAGTGGCAAAGTCCCCGCAGGGAAAACCCTGGTCGTATGCATGTCAAGGGTCTAAAAATTAAAGGCATAAAACCCCGGCACAATAGACTACCTCTTTGAGAGTTAACACCTTGGAAGGAATTCAAGTCTTGATATCTCCCATCATGCACAAAGTTTATCCCCAATTATTCTTCTCTTCTCCCTCCAAGACCGAATGTTTCTCGGGTATGGCCTTGGTAGGGGCACCGTTGATCAAAGACGGTCGGTTATAAGATGCCACCCTTCAATGCACGCCCAGCTTTGGGCAGTTTTTAGCGAAAAGGGAAGGAACAAGGACCCCTAGCCAGTGGTTCAAAACACCTTTGAGGCTGCATTAACAATGTCTAAACCAATCTCCACAAAAATTTGAATATTTCCAAAATCTCCACAAAAATTTGAATATTTCCAAAACTCATAAAAATTTGCATATTGATCAAAATCTCCATAAAAATTCATATATTTTTCAAAACTCATAAAAATTTGCATATTTCCAAAATCTAAAAATTGCATTGTATTTTCTGATGGTGTTTTGCAGGAACAACTTTGCAAGGACCAAGAGCACGGGATGAGTCCTATCTCCACTTATTGCTATCAATCTATTGATTCTCCCCGATATTTTTATAACATGCCACCCAGGGGCATTTTGATTGTCATCTCCCCCATATCTCCTGATTATCATTTATCTCCAAATCAACTCCTGCTAATCACTCCGCCAATGGGCCTTATCAGATCTTGATCTTTCAACTCCAAAATCTTGATTAGCCAGATTGTCTCCTCATAACAAATAATGATGCTTTGCAATGCCATGCTATTCATGTTATCCATGCTTTACCCTACTATGTGTTATTCATGGCTATGTTTGCTATGCTTTGAGTCATGCCTTATTCATTGCTTGTTATACTTTTTATATCTTGGCTAATGAATTTTTGAGCGCAGGATAAGAAGCTCTTGGTCCCGCCGGCTGGGCATCATCATCAAAGTCCCACCGGTTTTGCAGATCATTTCTGAGTCCCCCAGGCTTATTGCTATCACCATCTCCCTGTATGCATTCTACTATATGTTACATATGTTACTAGATTATATCAAGGACCTTGTGGCTTTGGTAAAACTGGAATTTGAGTTCCCCTTCATCAAAAACAATGACGATTCCAGAGGAGTCTTAGTCACACGGATAGGCCGTTGAGCCGTCCGAGACTGGGGACGATGGTTCCTTTTTTACGAGTTGGTGCGTGGATAAACGGGCTTCGGCTTAGTATAAGCTCGCAGAATTGGTTTCTTGACCCAGTCTGGGCAGTTTAACAATATTATCCTTGATTATATTATATTTTCATTTGTTTTTTTCCCTTTAGCCCAGCATGCATTCATGTAGGACTTTGAAGCAATTGTTGAAAAATCATTCTTGATAAGCTGATGTGAGAGTTGAATTGATCTTAATCTTTCTCGATATGAGATTTTCCTTGCCGAATTGGATCCTCAGTTCGTTTTGTCGCTGTTTTGGGTGATTTTCTCGAAAACTCCTTGTTCGGATTTTTATCATCTTATTTTTAATCTCCTTTCCTTTGATCCACCTTGGCTGCAGCACGTCCACTGGCTGGTAACCGCTCCCCAATAGTGAAACTTGCAGGTTTGTGACCTGAGGTACTTCCACCGCGTTGGAAGTTGATCATTTATTTTATCTCCTTCGTGCACCGCGTGCGCATCTCCCCTTTTATCCAAACATTGTTGATTTCCTTGAATTTCCCGAGATTTGCTTCATCTCGTGCTTTTGATTTGATTCTCATCAAGTGATGGTGATTGCGTGTCTCATCACACCTTGGTATCTACTTTTCAGTTTGCTACGCTCCCTTGCAAAGCAGACGCCAAGGCGGGGCAGCTGTAGACACGCCAAAATTGACATTATTTTGCGTATATTTCATATCGCTCTGCGATGCCCCATTTACCCTCAAATCAGCTTATTTGAGTGGTTTTCCCACTTTTCTTGAATTTCTCCTATTTTCCCCATTTTATCTCCTTTTCCTATTTTTCTGGATTTTCTGGGTATTTATCTCTATTTTATGAATTCACGCCCTCATCAGGGGCGTGTTTTTGAAACACGACCTTGTCTAGGGCGTTTTTTTCCCATTTTATCTATTTCTCCCCTATTTTATCTATTTTATGAATTTTCTAAATTCACGACCTGGGTAAGGGCGTGTTTTTCATAAAACATGACTTAACCAAGGGCGTTTCTAAAGAAAGGACGACTTCACTTGAGGGCGTTAATTCTTTTGGGTTTGACCGACTTCCCCGTTTGAGCTCTTCAAATTAACGCCCTTCCACGGGGCGTATTTTTAAAAATGGCTTTGATTGAGGCGTGTTTTTACTTTTTTCAAATATGGGGAGTTTTTATTGCTAAATTTGGTTTTTTAGAAACGCCCTTGTGCAGGGCGTGTTTTTGAGAAATGCCCTCTAGGTAGATCGTCAATTCGTAAATTGACGCCCTTACCTAAGGCATGTTTTACCTTCTGGCTACGCGGCCCTTTCCCCAGAGAGTCCTTGCTTCGTTAGACTCCTCCCCTTTTTGGACTCTTGCCCATTCCTATCCTTTCCCCCCTTGGACTCTTGCCCATGTCTATCTCTTCATCCAATTCTATTTAATAGAGCCGATCGCTCTGTTGACTGGTTGGACACTCGATCCCCCTTCTCCTCCTTCTTCTTCTATCTTTTTCTTCTTCTTCCACCCACGTATTTCCCCTCCCCCTTCTTCTCTGTTTGTTTCCTTTTCCTTTCCTTCGCAGGTTGCTGTTGCTTGGCTAAGGAGAAGCCCACGCTCATGTCTTCATCCCACTGCAGAGCTTCCTCCCCCTTGAATATTCAAGCTGAAGCACAGGCCCCTTCTTCCTTTTTTATTTTCCCTTTTGTTTTATCATCATCAATGGTTCATGCATGCATCATTATTCTTATTGATTTTTCTCACTCAACCACGTTGAGCATCTCCCATAAGTGCATCTCTTGCACTCTCTCCCCATAATATTTTTTTACATGCATTCATATCTCCCCACACCCTTTTGCATAGGGGTTTAAGGGCAACCACCCTTAAGGTGCGTTCTTGCACATGCTTTCATGCTCACATATTTCTATCATGAATTGATGCTACACTCACCACATATCTAATGCAATTTCTTCATTGGTGTTTGTCCTTTTTTTGCAAGGGTAATTAAAGGAAGAACTCTCTTCGTCGGCCGGCCGATTTGAAGAGAAAGGAACACTCACATCCCCGCATATTTGAGGTATTTTGCGATCATCTTCCCATATCAATCTCCTCTTTGAGACCCTCGCGTCTCTGGCGATCACACACACTCCACATTAGCACCTCGTGCTATTTTATTGCTTTCATCATATCTATTGCTTTTTATATTTTTAAGTGTGGATTTTAAAAGAGATCTACAAATTGGCGATCACGGTGGGACCCTTTGTGTTCTTCCTTTATTACCCCTTTCCCCATATTCATGAATTCACGCCTCTGACAGGGGCGTTTTTTTGATTTAACGCCCTGACACAGGGCGTCTTATGCATATTTTACGCCCTCTGACAGGGCGTTTTCCAGCTTACCTCCGGGCTTTGCGATATATAGCTGTCTGTGAATTAACGCCTTGCCCCAGGGCGTTCTTTTTTTTTTTTTTAGCGCCCCACATCAGGGCGTTTCTCTTGATTTGACGCCCGCTAGACAGGGCGTCCTTTTATTTGTAACGCCCTACCCCAGGGCGTTTCTTGACTTGGTTGGTGTTTCACGCCCTGCCCAAGGGCGTTTTTTTTCATTTTTAGCGCCTAACTCTAAGGCGTGTTTTATCCAGCCCCTGGGCCCCTCACGTTGATTCACGACAGTGACATCGTCGTGTCTTTTTAGTAGCGCCCCCTTCCAGGGCGTGTTTTTACTGTGGGTTTCCAGAACCCCCCGGCTTTGGTTTTTCATGATATTTCATGCTTATCTTTGTTGATTGATCATATTATTGTGGTTGGCCTGTTTACCCTATTGCATTCATATTTGCATTTGGTTTGGGAGCCTCCTCCTCTTCATTAGGATCCACACACCCTCTTGGAATCGGGACGACCCTCCATTGAGCATTCCGTCTCTTTGGACTGGAAATCCCTTTTCCAAGCCTCCGTAAGTCCCCGCACCCGTGGATTCCCTCACGGACGCCGGGCAGGTTGTACCCTTTTGAAGTCCCGAGTTAGTTGGCCTATACGGTGAGAGAGGGTTCCTAGTTGGCATTGAAGTTCAAATCATATTGAAACTAGGTTCCCCCTCTTTGTGTGAATCATTCAAAACTTTATTAAAATTCATTAATTCACCAAGGATCAAACATAAAAATCAAGGTAACCATTCCAACTTGTGTGCTTCTTTGCATATTATTGAGAATTTTGATTATATAATGGCTTACCATGATAGAAACATGTTCAATTCAATTCATGAGGATGCACAACCTAGCACTTCTTATCCTCAATTTCAACATGTTAATCATCATCCTTCTCACCATTCTTTCAAGGGACCACGTCCTCATTCTTATGGTCATGCCCAACCCATGGGCAATGTCCATTCTTATGGTCCCCCTCCTCAAGTTCGAGCCACTACTCCCTCGGGATCCTCTCGTCCCAATGATGAGAAGGTCTCCCAGATCATTCATGCATTAGATCATCTTACCCCTCAACAGATCCAAGCCCTTAAGGCTGCCGTTGAGGGTGCATCTCCTTCATCTCTCCCTCCTTCCAATTCTATTCGGGTGGCCCATCACCCATCTCCCTCCAATTCTACACGGGTGGCCCATCACCCACCTCCTCCTTCCAATCATATTCGGGTAGCCCATTACCTATCTCCCCCTATTCATTCTACTCGGGTGGTCCGACACCCGCCTCCTTCTATTCCTCCTCCCTCACGGCCCTGAGGCCCATTTATTCCTTGCAATCCGGCCCGTCCGGTTTCTTTTACGGGTCATCCCGTCAACTCCCCTCCACGGCCTTTTTATGCGGCCCCTCCTCCTTCAAGGCCCTGCCAACCCTCTATTGTTCATGTTACTCCCCTCCAGCAAAACGTCTTGGATAAGATTGCTTCTATGGAGGAACAATTAAAGAGGGTCACCGCTCCTCCTACTCCGGTTAATCCTCTCTATGCGGCTTTGGATGACATTACAAAAATGGAGAGAGAATGGAAAGATAGGATGGACGACTATGGCGTTGATATTCCAAGTGAGCAAGAACCGGCAATTGAAGAATACAGAGGGCTCGGCCAAGGATTGGTTTTTCACGTTACCACAAGAGCAGATGATGATTTTTTAAGCCATCCAAGGAAGATTTATTCAGCAGTACCAGGATCAGGTTGGGCCCAGATATTCTATGGTTGATCTGGCCCACGAGAAGATGAAGCCCGACGAGGAGTTCCCAACCTTCACCGACCGCTGGCGTTGCCTGGCCGCGCAAGTCCCGGGGCATATTTCGGAGGGCGAGCAGATCAAGATGGTTATTTCTAATGCCACGCCCGAGCTCAGATGCATCTTATCCCTGAATGACATCATTTCTTGGCAACAACTTTACAATCGAGCCCGCTTCATTACCCAACAACTCCTAATTACCTTTGACCATGAGTCTCCTCCACCTTCGCCTTCCACATACCCCTTTTCTTTCCCATCCACCAAGACTCCACCCTCCACTACATATCCTTCCACGAGTCGGCCTTCCACTCCCACACACCCCTATACCTCCATATACTCCTCCACATGCCAGCCCTCCACTAGTCAGCCCTCCGCTATTTTATCTCCCCACACCTCTACACTTCCGGTCAAAGAAACATTACACCAAGAGCAGGTGGATGCCGTCCACTATATTCCCACTCCCTCCATGCCTCCACATCATTTTAGGCCTCCGCCTTCACCTACGCAACCTCCGCTACCATCTTCATTACCTTTTCATACCCCTCGGCATCCACCTTGCTCGAAGCGGGCTTCTCACTCTTCGTTGCCAGAATCTTTTACAGATGTTTTCAGGGCTCTGATGGCCACACATGCGTTGCATCTCCCTCCGGTTATGCCTTGCCGACCCGGAGTCGGGAATTTGCTCCAGTTCTGTGAGTTCCATCGTCAACAGGGGCATTTGATTGAGGACTGCCCCAAGTTCCGGGAACTTGTTCACAACTTGGAAGACAAGAAGATGATTGATTGGGCTGTCATACGCCAAGTTATTTCAGATCTCAGCAAGCAGCAGCAGTAGCAAGCCGTGCCGCCTAGGTAACCGTCTCCACTTCGAGACCAGGGGCACCCTGGTGTTTCTTCAGTTAATAAGATACCTGCTCCGTTACCCACTTCTTCCTCTGTCCCATCTCCTCCACCACCTTTACCTACTCCAGCCTCCGCTCGGGCAACTTCTCCTTCACCATCCGTTTCCACCACCACACCTGTCCCCAACGCCTCTCGACGTGTTGTGAAGATACGCCGAAGAGCGCCACCACCCGCCACTTCCCCCAATCCGCCACTACCTTCCTCTCCTCCTTGTTCCCCACCCCTACCTTCACCTCCATTATCCCCATTGCCTTCACCATCTCCATCAACCACATAACCCCCTTTGTCAACTACATCACCCCCTTTACCACCCTCATCACCTTTGCCACCACCATCACCACTCCTTTCACTTCCCCTTTCGCCATCATCCTCTGAACCCGAGCGGGCCGACCCTAAACCCACACCTCCACTTTTGTCTTTACCTCCACCCATGCCCATCATCGTCATTATTCCCCCATCTCTTGCACTATCGTCGCCCACACCCTTCAAACCCCCTCCTCCTTCTAACCTCCCCCTATCAGTTCCCACTTCGCGGAGCAGGTACACGCTACCTTTGGTACCCCTCGGGTCTAGTCCCCAGGGAGATAAAGAGCCGAGTCAGGTTTTAACTATGCATTGTAAGCTTCAAGATTTCATTTGCCGCATGTCAGTCCGAGTCCTAGTCTCTGGCTGTTCTAGGGACAATAAGCCTGCATTTGCTATGAAGATGGTTGCCAGGAAGAATTCCTATGCACTAGTGCCAGTTTCTTCAAAAGCGAGGCCGGTGGCAATCTCTTTACTCGCCGGAGAATTCACTGTTGATATTGTTATCACCTCTCGCTTGATTGCTATTCAGTTCACTGGCCCAGAAGAGTTTTCCGCCCGGTTGGTGCTAACCCACACGGTCGCCAAGAGTCTAATGAATTCAGCATTCAAGGGGCAGTTGGCCGTGTCCTCGAGATTGGCCAGGGGCATTCTGCATTTTCTATCTCATCTCCCTCGGTTTATTGGTGAGGCGGCCACGTCAACGCTGCGCATCGCCCTCCCTCAGTTCTGTCCTGCGCTTCTAGCAAGGGAGTTATGCTTCATACCCAACTGCCAAGCGGAGATGCCAAAGCTCCCAGTTCTAGTGCCGACTGATAAGATTCCGCTATTTCTTGATGTTCATCCCAAGGAGTTAAATGGTCGGGAATGTCTTTCTGAGGTTAGCACAGCACGGCTAGGGGCAACCGTCCCAATGAGGTTGCATATTCACGACCGGGCCAGGCCGTCTGCCAGGTGGGCCCGTTATCTGAGAAAGTATTACAGATTAAGAAGCCCAAAGGCCAGAGTTCGCGCCAGGCGGAGTTGTTTCAAGAAGATTTCGGCCAAGAAGAGGCGGCGGCATAGGTTCAAGGGTCGTCCGTTATGCATTCGAGGGTCCACTTCTCTTCCTTCTTCTTCATTTCACTCATCATTTCTTCTACTCAGTTCCTATCCTTGGGTGGTGTGCCTTCCGCCACCCCACCCTATTTCTACCATCTTCTCCTATTCTTACTATTTTAGGCCTCGGCCTATATCCTTCTCTTCCCCTGATCCAGGGGCATCTTATAGTTATTCTCCCTGGATACGTTCGGATTTCACCGCTTTTCATCCGTTTCCCCCGACCTTGTTGGGGATTCCCTGCACTCATTCCCTGACCTCGTCGGGTGGTTCTTCTGATTTTTCCCCGACTTTGTCAGGTGGTTTTCATTTCTTGTCCCCGACCTTGTCGGGTCTTCATGCATTGTCTTCCCCGTCTTTGGCGGGTGATCGCTATTCCTTTTCTCCGACCACGTCGGATGATCGTTCTCCTTATTCCTTATCTTCACAGCTATCGTTTCATCGTCTTTCTGTTCTTTCCTCATCACCTTTTCAGGGTCATTACCCTTTTTCTTGCTATTTTCGAGGCTTTAGCCCACCTTGATCTCAGTTAATCCCTATTTATTCTGTATCTGGTTCCTTGTTATCATGGCCTCAGTGCCTTAACGAGGGTTTTCTAGCCCTCGTCTCTCTTCCTTTTTATCCCTTCTTCGTCCAGTATGATGCCTGCCACTCCTTCGTGTCGAGGAATCCAATCCTTTGCTCTCCTTTCATCCTTTATCCTGGCAAGCAAGGAATGCAAAGCTACTCGCGCTCCTCAAAGCTCGATGATCGAAATCGCTTTAGGATGTTGGTTTCCATGCCATGGATCTGCAAAGGTATCTTTATTTTGTGCAAGAACGTGCTTTCATTTCCATTATTTCTATTGTTTCTGCACATGAATCCTTAACATGATTGAGTGGCTTTAGGAGTCTTTGTTTAATTAGATCTTAACTTTGTGTCAAATAAAAAAGTTAGCTTTTGCAGCATCCTTAGGCTGGTGATAGCTCCGCGCTGGGAGTCTAGTTCCTTTCCCCAATTGCTGAGGGTGACCTTTTCAGTATGGGTTTTCACACACTACACGGCAAGTCATAGCCAATTCCTCTGAGGCAACACCGTTGCTACTTTGGCCATACCATGGGCATGCACAAAGGTCTCTTCTTTTCTCTGCTCGGCCAAGTGTAGGGGCAAGAGATGGATGGATATAATGACTAACCTAAGCGCTCCCTAATACGAGAGAGGTCTCAAATAGGGGCAGTCTTGATTCTCAAAAGTGAACTTTCATGTAATATCTAGCCAATAAGGGCTACCAAAATGAGAAAATGAATCAATGCAAAATTATGAATCAAAGGCATGGCAATAGTGGCAGTACAGTTCCCCGCGGAACGTCATGAGCCCGGTCGCATGCGTGCCTGATAAATATGGGTCTCAAAATCAAAGGCACAAAGCCCCAGCGCAATAGGCTATCTCTTTGAGGGGTGGTGCCCTGGAAGGAATTCGAGCCTTGATATCTCCCATCCTACACGAAGCTTGTCTCCAATTATTCTTCCACTTCTCCCTCTTAGGCTAGGTTGTATCCCGGGTATGGCCTTAGTAGGGGCATCGTTCTTTAGATGCGGTTGGTTATGGTAAGCCACCCTCACATGCACGCCCTGCTTAAGGGAAGCCTTTAATGAAAGGGGTAGGAACGACGATCCCTAGCCAGTAGTTTGAGCCCGTCTTTAGGTGCTGCGGATTACTATTGTCGAAAATCTGAAAAAAGAAAAGAAAAAAAATCAATCAAAATTTTAAAAAATTCAAATACTACAAAGTCACAAAAAACAAAAAAAAATATTTTTAAAAAAATCCAAAAAAAAATCAACAAAAATGCAAAATCAACAAAAAATTATATATATATATATATCTTTTGTTTCTTTCTATGCATTTGTTTTAAGGACAGATACGTAATCCGTTTGCTAAGTACGCAGGTTGTAGGTGCTCAGGCATTCCTTGCTCTATATCTTTGTGCTTTGCCTCCTGTCCACATCTTCTGATCTGTTCTCTTCTTCAATCATATCTCTTGATCTGTTCTGAAGCTCATGTCCTTCCCAGCTTTTGTTTGCAATGATCATATCTATATGAGAGGGTTTTGCCTCACGATTATGAACCTGACGGTTCTGCTTCATTTTGATCTTGGGTTTGATTGAAGGGCATATTTGTTTATGTCTTTTGTCCCACCGTATCCTTGCCTCGCGTCCATGTCCCACCGTGTTGTCCCACGCTTGTTGTTTTGTTCCTCACCACATGTTGTTAGTTGTCTTGTGCATGTTGATGCTCGTCCTTCCATGTTCCATGTGTTGTCCCAACTTTGTGATCCGTTATGTTCTTGTCCCAACCGTGTGTTGTCCCGCCGCATGTTGTCTGGTCACACCGTGTTCATGCATACGTGTTGTCCATTTATGCCTTTGCCTATGTGCTTGTTCATCTTATTTGTGTTGCATTGCTTCCCGTTTCATTTGTTCATCATGTTATATCATGTTGTTTATCGTTCAGTTAATCGTTGTGTTATCTTCTGCTATATTCATGAAAATCCATAAAAATCCAAAAATGAAAATCCAAAGAAATATGCCGTTTCACCTGCACAGGTAAGTCAGGTATGGCCATCTATCCCTACACTCTTATTGCATTGCTATATGGTATTATGTTATATTATCTCGAGAACCAGTTGGTTGCTCGCGTGTTCAAGGATCTGATGTTCCCCTTTAACAAAAACAATGATGATCCAGGTTCATGTGTTTAATCTTCGGATAAACCGTTAGGTCGGGATGTCATGGGGAGGATGGTTCTATCCTGCACGCTGTGGTTGCAGATGGTATCTTGACTCTGATTTTCCCAACTTAGTAATATTATTCTCGAGTATTTTATATTTTAATCTTTCTTCGCATTTATTTTAACGATTTCTTTTATTTTAGCCCAGCATGCATCATACGCATCTTTTGAGCTTTCATGCCCCCATGGTTTGCCTGAAGAATGCCTCACCAGTGATGGTAAGTTGTGCGTTCAGTGTTTGAGTAAGAGGAACTAATTCCACTCTGAGTTGGAAGGTTCTCTTTGGTCAATTCGCTTGGTTTGGTTGATTAAGAGATCCCCATCTGGAGCTTTAGCCTGTTTCCTTTACTTTTGATGCCTGCTTTCGGCCTCCTCATTGGACCGTGGGATTGTGTCTCCCATGAGGTTGGTCTTGTCGATTTATTTCATTTCGTTAAATTTAGTCCTTCCAGATTGGTGTCGCTTTTGGTCTAATCATTCCTTGCATTTGGTTCAGAGTTTTCCGAAAAATTCCTGTCGCTTGTTGGTAAAAACAGGTGTCGTTTTACCTTAATGCCCACTTTTCAGTCTGCTCCGCTTCATTTCTGCTTCATCTCCATGTTCCATGTCATTTTCGCTTCGCCTCCGCTCGCTTCCCTGCAAATAGGACGTTAAGGAGGGGCATCTGTTGACACCCATTTTTTTACCGATAAGTTGAGTCATTTCTCTTACTCCCATTTGTTGATGCCTCGAGTTGTCCATCACTCGTTGGACTATTTTTTGGCACACTTTGGGCTAAATTTATGGGTAGCCTCCCTCCCTGGCTAGGTCCGAATTGATTAAGGGCTTAATGGGCCTTGGCTTTGATTAATCGAGCTTTTCTATGAATTTCAAGCGCCAAGTACATGTGCGGTCGTCCTCAAGCCGTTCAACTACATGTGCGGTTGATACAAGGCCGTTTATGTAAGACCCCAAATTCCTTAGAAATTTATTTAGAAAGTTATTTATAATTATTTAGAATTTATTTGAAGTTATTCGAATTAATGAGATTTATCCAAATTAATTAGATTAATTAATTAATTAATAGAATAAGTCATTTTTCAACTATTTTATAAAAATCCCCAAAAATCACATCTTGTAGAACTAATTTTGTTTAGCAACTTTGTCTTCTTCATTTAAGCCTAAGAAAATCATTTATTATGCCGGAATTAGTGAACTTAGTCTTCCGAACTTAACATTTAACTAATTACGGAATAGTATAAGTAATAATTCGACTACCTCAGAAAAATCTGTAAAAATAGTAAACATGTTAATATTGATGTAGATAACAACTTTTCCTTCTGGCTTTAAGCCATGGTAAATCCGTGTTAAGATCTATTTAGAATTCAAACCCAAATGTGCACACTTTTGACCCATAACTAACCCTTAGATTAAAACGCGAAATTCGACCTGATTACTCAACCAAATGATCTAAAATCAAGGGCAAATGGAAGGCCACAATGTAAAGAACATTTACCCTCAATCAATTTGAGGTAAACTTAGCCCCAAAACGTGCTGCCGACATAGTTTGGTCAAGTCAAGGATTTCGGCGCCGTTTGTAAACACGTAGCTTGCAGCAGCGAATACTCCCAATTCCGAAGGCTCCAGAAGCTCTATGAGCTATCAAAATGAAGCCCTACGGGTCTTCTTTCATTTGGCTGCTGTGAGGATCGCTGAAATTTCGGATCTGGAGAGATCTAGTTCGATTTGTGAAGGCGGGTCAGCAGGCCGTTGGCTTCTCTTCATCCTTCTTGATCCATCGATTGAGGTAGGAATTCTCAACCAAATCTTGATCATGAGTATAGAAAATTATTCCTCTCATCGAGCTCTATCCATTGGTGGCAAAAGTCCCAATTTTCATTAGGTATCCGTGGAGAAATCGAGCTTTTTGTGAGGTGCTGTCCAAGTGTTCTTCATCCTAGGGTTTTGAGTTTTCTCTCTCCGATTTGAGGTAGGATCTAACAACCAAACTTTAATTAATTCACATGAAGTAATCAGCATGTTATTATCTTTCATTTAACTTAGAAAGCCCCAAATTCCATTGAGCATGCATCGTGAATTTAGAAGTTTTGTAAGAACATATCTAGAACATGTTTCATATAGTTTCCTTTAAGCCAGAGCTTGATTACGGGCTTATTTTGAGTCATATAACTTGATCTTAATGTAGCATATAGTATATGGTTGGATTCATGATCGAGTTAGCTTTCTTTTGACACCAAAATCCATAAATTTGGTTTTGTATATCGAGAGTATTTGTCAATTTAGTGGAGGTATGTCCTAAACGAGGTCTACTTGTGTTCTTCATAGAATATGTTGTGATTCTTGTAATTTCTGATGAAATTCGTGTTTCCAAATTGTAGTTTTATGACCCTAATATGTCTAGCAAGATTCCTATGGCATGTGGTTTTAATTTCAACTCATTTGGACCCCATTTGGATGAGATTTCATGTTTTCCGGAAGAGCAGCCGGATCTGTTCTTGCAGGGGTCGACCCCAGGGGTCGACCCATGCACCTGGCAGCCCAGGCAGCCCGAGGGTCGACCCCTGGGGTCGACCCATTCGGCCCAGAACCCCGTTTTACAGGGGTCGACCCCAAGGGTCGACCCATACACTAGAAAACCCGTTTTCTTCGTTTTTCGAACTGAAGATGGATCCGAATCAATGGGGAATCAACCCATTTAACTTAGACCCATTGAAATTATATTTTTGAAGAACTTTTGACCTATTCATGTACCCCTCTTGATTTCAAATTTGCATTAGTTCCTACATGCAAACTTAGTGTAAAAACACACCGTTTACCATCTTCATTTCAATGCATACAAGATTAAATAGAAACTCACTTAATTAATGATTAATGGTGTAACTAAATCTCTGTTAATGCATTCTTTTTCACTCCTGTGGGAGTTTGTTCTTTACCTTGATGACTTGTTCTAGCTTGTTGGCACTTTGGCTAATATAAATGATAATGGTTAAGCATGATATCTTAACTTGGTGATTAGGATTAATATGTTGTTTAGCTTGTTTGATTGCTGCTGTTTTACAGTAACGCAGCACGATTAACTCTTGTTGTGACTTGATTTCAATCTCCTTGATGATTATACTTACCTTGAAATTCTAGAAATGAATCTCTTTCCTACTTGATGTTGTTATTGCTACTTAGCTTAAACATTGGAATTCTGGCCATAAACTGTGGAAGTCTAGATTCGTGGGATCTTTGATCCAAAGAAATCAATGCCTGGCAAATAATTAAGGGCTCGGTCTGGTCTTGGGAAGAGCGCCCGAACACTACGTGTACCTCCGGGGAGGTGAATGACTAGGTGTGACATTTGGCACCAGTACTATTACATGTGTTAAATCTAGGACTGTCCACTACTCACTACTCTTTCCACTACTCTCTATATTACTTGCTACTACGTTTCACTTTCCACTCTTTACTATTCTATACTCTACTTGTGGTTACTCTACTTGTTGATTACTTGGACGTGGAAATGAAAATACATGCGTGCTTGACATGACTTGAATTGACATGATATGGCCAACTTCTTATTGTTATCTCCTGTAGTAAATTCTTGTCTTACCATTCTATTCATCATATTTCTTGACCTTGCAAGATCTTTGAATTCCGTTTCGTGATATCATCGTTATCTTTTTATTGTTTTATCATTTGTAGCATGACATTTTAAAATGTAATTAAACTGTTAATCACTTATACCTGTCTGTTATTTCCTACTGAGCGTCAGCTCATAGTTGTGTTTTCCCCCCCTTTTCAGGTGACGCGCTTACCGATGGGGAAGGGCAGGAGTGATGTCTTGAGTGTATCAGTTCTAGTTGTGTTTTGGAGAGCATTTAGTTTCAGTTATGTCTTTGAGTTTTAGTGGTTGATTATTCCAGTTGTATTAAGTTGAACTTGAGGTTATTGTATCAGTTGTGGTTTGTTAATGATCATTTAGTATTTCCATCTAGTAGCACTTGTGTATTATTTTAGATTTAGTTCCCTCTCTTGCCAGCGTGTCCCTAACTGTACGTCCCGATATTTTCGCCTTGTTCGGGGCGTGACAGTTTAGTTGGTATCAAAGCCCCAGGTTTCACATTCCTAGGTTCCCTAAGTTTTAGGTTTTCTTGCATTGCATCCCAATAACCGGTATATCAAAAGGTGTTATCCGAACGTTAGGCTACGCCTATCGGAAAGGTCGCACACTTGCGCGAGTGGTCTTCGGACCGATTACCTCCACCAGGTACCGAGTTTTGGTCGTGTCTAGGTGCATTAGATCCCTAACCTTGTAAAGTCTAGACCTGACCTGTGAGATTGGGTAGAACTTGGGTTAAGTTCGTTTCTTAATCGTATAATTATTTATCTTGATTAAACCTAAGTAATTTATTTCCCTTGTAGATGGCAGCTGATCGTGCTGAATGGAGGAACCTGCAGCGTACAGTTCAAGGCCTTACTCAGGCCCTTCAGCAAGTAGCTCAGGCAGGAGCGGCACCACATGGCACCGGTGATCTATACCGGAACTTTCACGGAATGAACCCGCCTAGATTCGCTGGTTCGACTGACCCTGACCAAGCCGAGCACTGGCTAGATGAGATGGGGAGAATCTTTGAAGTTATGCAATGCACCAACCAGGAGCGTGTCCTTTTGTCCACATTTCAACTGGAACATGATGCACGTACTTGGTGGGATTCTATCAAGGCAACTCTCGGTGATCGGCAAGTTATGTGGGAAGAGTTCGAGGAATTCTTCAACAGCAAGTATTTTTCTGATAGAGTGCAAGAGAAGAAAGCGGCAGAGTTCGCGGCCTTGAAACAACGAGATTTGTCCGTGGCAGAGTATGAGGCTCAATTTGCACGGCTTTCTCGTTATGCTACACATCTCATTTCCACCGAGAAGATGAAGGCGAAGCGCTTTCTCAATGGATTGAAGCTTCATTATATCAACCAATTGGCACCGCTGGAGATTTCCACGTATTCTGATATGGTAAGGAACGCGCAAGTTCTGGAGGATACTCTTGAAATGACGGAGAGAATCCGTGGGAAAGGTACCAAGAAAGAATTACCTACGGGTTTCGGGAGTGTCAAACCCGGGTATACCAAGAAGAGGCCTGTTAGTGGACCTGGTTCGTGGAGCGGGTCCGGATCATGGAAGGGCAAGATGCCGAGGCATGAAGATAAGAAGCCTGGCCCTATTGTTCCATTCAAGGGCGTGTGCAACTATTGTGATCGTCCGGGTCACAAGATAGAGGAGTGCTGGCGCAAGCAAGGCGCATGTTTACGATGTGGAAGCAAGGAGCACCGTATCCCCAATTGTCCTCTCATATCGGAGCAAGCTACACCGGCAAAACCTCTAGTCTTCAAGAAACCACAAGGCAAGCTTCAAGCTTTACATGCAGATGAAACTGGGATTTCTGATGATGGCGGACTCGTCGAAGGTACCCTTACTATAATCGATAAGCCCGCATTTGCTCTCTTTGATACTGGTGCAACACATTCTTTTATTTCACGGAGATTTGCTAAGTTATTAGCTGTGGAACCTATTTTGATGAATACTCCGTTAGAGATTTCAACCCCTATTGGCACTAGATCAACAATCCAGTATTTCTATCCTTCTAGTAAGGTTATGATTGGTGAACAGAACTTTCCAGCAGATTTGGTCTGCATGGATATGAAGGATTATGATGTAATCCTAGGAGCAGATTGGTTGGCCAAGTATGAGGCCAATGTTCATTGTAGTTCTAGCTCAGTGACTTTTACTGGACATTCTGGTTTATCTTTTACGGGAGTCAAGCACCATAACTCTGTACCGCTCATCTCGGCTCTTCGAGCTGATAAGCTTTTGAGGCATGGGTGTGAGACTTTTCTAGCCTTTGTTTGTGCAACTCCTGAGCAGCAGATGGAGATCAAGGACATTCCTGTTGTCCGAGATTTTCCTGATGTCTTTCCAGAAGAACTACCAGGACTTCCGCCTGAGCAGGAAGTTATCTTTTCTATTGATCTTATTCCTGGCACAGCTCCTATTTCTAAGGCTCCTTATCGTATGTCTCCTACGGAACTGAGGGAACTGAAGCAGCAACTGATGGAATTACTTGAGAAGGGTTTTATTCGTCCTAGTACTTCTCCGTGGGGAGCCCCTGTGTTATTCGTCAGGAAGAAAGATGGTTCGATGAGGCTGTGCATTGATTATCGGCAAATAAACCAGCAGACTGTCAAGAATAAATATCCCTTGCCGAGGATTGACGAGTTATTTGACCAGATAGCGGGAGCTCAATATTTCTCTAAGATCGATCTTCGATCTGGATATCACCAGTTGCGGATTAAGGAGGAGGATATCTATAAATCAGCTTTCCGCAGCATGTATGGTCATTTTGAATTTGTCGTTATGCCTTTTGGTCTAACGAATGCTCCAGCAGCTTTCATGCAGTTGATGAACGATGTATTTCGGCCCTATCTTGATCAGTGGGTCGTGGTATTTATTGATGACATCTTGATCTATTCCAAGAGTGAATTGGAGCATGCTGAACATCTGAGAATGGCATTGCAACTGTTGAGAGATCATCAACTATATGCTAAGTTCAGTAAGTGTGAATTCTGGCTGCAAGAGGTGTCCTTTCTCGGACATATTATCACCAAGGAAGGTGTTTCAGTTGATCCTTCGAAGATTGAGGCAGTGAAGAATTGGGAGCAGCCTACTAGTGCAACTGAAATCAGAAGTTTCCTAGGCCTGGCAGGTTATTATCGAAGATTCATCCAGGATTTCTCTAAGATTGCGGTACCTCTTACAAGATTAACCCGCAAGGAGAATAAGTTTGATTGGTCTGATGATTGTCAGCGAAGCTTTCAGACTCTGAAGGAGTGTTTGACTACTGCACCTATTTTGGCTTTACCTTCTGGTGAAGGAGGATTTATTGTCTATACTGATGCTTCAGGTATTGGCTTAGGTTGTGTACTCATGCAGCATGGAAAGGTGATTGCCTATTCCTCTAGGCAGTTGAGGAAGCACGAAGATAATTATCCTGTTCATGATTTGGAACTTGCTGCAGTCGTGTTTGCTTTGAAGATATGGAGGCATTACTTGTATGGAGAAACCTTCACAGTGTTTTCAGATCATAAGAGTTTGAAGTATTTATTTTCTCAGAAGGAACTCAACATGAGGCAGCGGAGATGGTTGGAGTACTTGAAAGACTTCGACTTCTCGATTGAGTATCATCCTGGCAAAGGTAATGTTGTGGCAGATGCTTTAAGTCGGAAGCCGGTAGCTAGACTGTCAAGTCTCATGTTACAAGAATGGAGATTGTTGGAACAATTATCTAGTCTGGATCTCAATATTGACAACGATCGGATCTTGATTGCTCAGATTCAACTTAAACCTGAATTATTGATTGAGATCAAGTCCTTGCAAGATAATGATCCCGAGTTAGTAGAGATCAAGGGAAACTTGAGCAGCAGACCTGACTTCATGTTGGCCGATGATGGTAGATTATTATTTAAAGGCAGAACTTGTGTTCCGGATGAGGCTACAATAAGGAACAAGATTCTCGAGGAAGCTCATAGATCCAGATATACCATTCATCCTGGAGGCACTAAGATGTACCGAGATTTAAAAAGGTCCTTTTTGTGGCCGAATATGAAAAGAGAAGTTGCAGATTTTGTGAGCAGATGTTTGGTATGTCAGCAAGTTAAGGCCGAACATTTCAGACCAGCAGGGAAATTGAAACCACTCGACATACCCCAATGGAAGTGGGAAAGTATTGGCATGGATTTCATTATGGGTCTACCTAGGACTCGTGGTGGATTTGATGCGATATGGGTGATTGTCGATCGATTGACAAAGTCGGCTCATTTCTTACCAATTAAGTCCAAGTGGACGATTGATGTATTGGCTGCTTTGTATATAAAGGAAGTGGTGAGACTGCATGGTATTCCAGTGAATATAGTATCTGATCGAGACCCCAGATTTACTTCACATTTCTGGAAGGGACTGCAAGAGTCTTTGGGTACTCGTCTAAATTTAAGTACTACTTTTCATCCACAGACAGATGGACATACTGAAAGAACCAATCAGATAGTGGAAGATATGTTGCGAGCTTGCATGATTGATTTCGGTGGTAATTGGAGTGAGCATTTGGCATTAATTGAATTTGCCTACAATAACAGCTATCAGTCTAGTATACAGATGGCTCCTTTTGAAGCACTATATGGTAGAAGTTGTCGTTCCCCGTTGAGTTGGGACGAGGTAGGTGAGAAACAGTGGCTTGGACCAGATCTTGTTTCGGAATCATCACAGAACATCCGTGTTATCCGAGACCGGTTACAAGTAGCCCAGTCAAGACAGAAGAGTTATGCCGACAACAGGAGAAGAGCATTGGAATTTCAGGTTGGCGAGCATGTGTTCTTAAAGGTCTCTCCGACGAGAGGGATCCGAAGATTTGGCATTCATGGCAAGCTGAGTCCGAGGTACATTGGTCCATTCGAGATTCTAGATAGAGTGGGAGAGGTGGCATACATACTGGCTTTACCACCGCGTTTGTCTGGCATACAGAATATTTTCCATGTGTCTATGTTACGGAAATATGTGTACGATTCCACTCATATCATTCAGCAAGTGGATTTTGAACTGAAGGAAGATTTGACCTATGAGGAAAGACCTGTCAAGATTCTAGACCGGAAGCAACAGCAACTCCGAAATCGTTCGATACCGATGGTCAAGATTCAGTGGAGTCAGCGTGGGACCGAAGAAGCTACATGGGAGTCTGAAGAGACTATGCGAAAGCAGTATCCCGATCTATTCTAGGTGAGCGATCTTTTTCTACTCTCAGTTTTAGTGCAGTGAATTTGGAGGACCAAATTCCTTTAAGTAGGGGAGGGTGTAAGACCCCAAATTCCTTAGAAATTTATTTAGAAAGTTATTTGTAATTATTTATAATTTATTTGAAGTTATTCGAATTAATGAGATTTATCCAAATTAATTAGATTAATTAATTAATTAATAGAATAAGTCATTTTTCAACTATTTTATAAAAATCCCCAAAAATCACATCTTGTAGAACTAATTTTGTTTAGCAACTTTGTCTTCTTCATTTAAGCCTAAGAAAATCATTTATTATGCCGGAATTAGTGAACTTAGTCTTCCGAACTTAACATTTAACTAATTACGGAATAGTATAAGTAATAATTCGACTACCTCAGAAAAATCTGTAAAAATAGTAAACATGTTAATATTGATGTAGATAACAACTTTTCCTTCTGGCTTTAAGCCATGGTAAATCCGTGTTAAGATCTATTTAGAATTCAAACCCAAATGTGCACACTTTTGACCCAAACCTAACCCTTAGATTAAAACGCGAAATTCGACCTGATTACTCAACCAAATGATCTGAAATCAAGGGCAAATGGAAGGCCACAATGTAAAGAACATTTACCCTCAATCAATTTGAGGTAAACTTAGCCCCAAAACGTGCTGCCGACATAGTTTGATCAAGTCAAGGATTTCGGCGCCGTTTCTAAACACGTAGCTTGCAGCAGCGAATACTCCCAATTCCGAAGGCTCCAGAAGCTCTATGAGCTATCAAAATGAAGCCCTACGGGTCTTCTTTCATTTGACTGCTGTGGGGATCACTGAAATTTCGGATCTGGAGAGATCTAGTTCGATTTGTGAAGGCGGGTCAGCAGGCCGTTGGCTTCTCTTCATCCTTCTTGATCCATCGATTGAGGTAGGAATTCTCAACCAAATCTTGATCATGAGTATAGAAAATTATTCCTCTCATCGAGCTCTATCCATTGGTGGCAAAAGCCCCAATTTCATTAGGTATCCGTGGAGAAATCGAGCTTTTTGTGAGGTGCTGTCCAAGTGTTCTTCATCCTAGGGTTTTGAGTTTTCTCTCTCCGATTTGAGGTAGGATCTAACAACCAAACTTTAATTAATTCACATGAAGTAATCAGCATGTTATTATCTTTCATTTAACTTAGAAAGCCCCAAATTCCATTGAGCATGCATCGTGAATTTAGAAGTTTTGTAAGAACATATCTAGAACATGTTTCATATAGTTTCCTTTAAGCCAGAGCATGATTACGGGCTCATTTTGAGTCATATAACTTGATCTTAATGTAGCATATAGTATATGATTGGATTCATGATCGAGTTAGCTTTCTTTTGACACCAAAATCCATAAATTTGGTTTTGTATATCGAGAGTATTTGTCAATTTAGTGGAGGTATGTCCTAAACGAGGTCTACTTGTGTTCTTCATAGAATAGGTTGTGATTCTTGTAATTTCTGATGAAATTCATGTTTCCAAATTGTAGTTTTATGACCCTAATATGTCTAGCAAGATTCCTATGGCATGTGGTTTTAATTTCAACTCATTTGGACCCCATTTGGATGAGATTTCATGTTTTCCGGAAGAGCAGCCAGATCTGTTCTTACAGGGGTCGACCCATGCACCTGGCAGCCCAGGCAGCCCGAGGGTCGACCCCTGGGGTCGACCCATTCGGCCCAGATGCGAGGGTCGACCCCAGGGGTCGACCCATGCAGTTCCAGAACCCCGTTTTACAGGGGTCGACCCCAAGGGTCGACCCATACACTAGAAAACCCGTTTTCTTTATTTTTCGAACCGAAGATGGATCCGAATCAATGGGGAATCAACCCATTTAACTTAGACCCGTTGAAATCATATTTTTGAAGAACTTTTGACCTATTCATGTACCCCTCTTGATTTCAAATTTGCATTGGTTCCTACATGCAAACTTAGTGTAAAAACACACCGTTTACCATCTTCATTTCAATGCATACAAGATTAAATAGAAACTCACTTAATTAATGATTAATGGTGTAACTAAATCTCTGTTAATGCATTCTTTTTCACTCCTGTGGGAGTTTGTTCTTTACCTTGATGACTTGTTCTAGCTTGTTGGCACTTTGGCTAATATAAATGATAATGGTTAAGCATGATATCTTAACTTGGTGATTAGGATTAATATGTTGTTTAGCTTGTTTGATTGCTGCTGTTTTACAGTAACGCAGCACGATTAACTCTTGTTGTGACTTGATTTCAATCTCCTTGATGATTATACTTACCTTGAAATTCTGGAAATGAATCTCTTTCCTACTTGATGTTGTTATTGCTACTTAGCTTAAACCTTGGAATTCTGGCCATAAACTGTGGAAGTCTAGATTCATGGGATCTTTGATCCAAAGAAATCAATGCCTGGCAAATAATTAAGGGCTCGGTCTGGTCCTGGGAAGAGCGCCCGAACACTACGTGTACCCCCGGGGAGGTGAATGACTAGGTGTGGCATTTGGCACCAGTACTATTACATGTGTTAAATCTAGGACTGTCCACTACTCACTACTCTTTCCACTACTCTCTATATTACTTGCTACTACGTTTCACTTTCAACTCTTTACTATTCTATACTCTACTTGTGGTTACTCTACTTGTTGATTACTTGGACATGGAAATGAAAATACATGCGTGCTTGACATGACTTGAATTGACTTTATATGGCCAACTTCTTATTGTTATCTCCTGTAGTAAATTCTTGTCTTACCATTCTATTCATCATATTTCTTGACCTTGCAAGATCTTTGAATTCCGTTTCGTGATATCATCGTTATCTTTTTATTGTTTTATCATTTGTAGCATGACATTTTAAAATGTAATTAAACTGTTAATCACTTATACCTGTCTGTTATTTCCTACTGAGCGTCAGCTCATAGTTGTGTTTTCCCCCCCTTTCCAGGCTTTTCAGGTGAAGCGCTTACCGATGGGGAAGGGCAGGAGTGATGTCTTGAGTGTATCAGTTCTAGTTGTGTTTTGGAGAGCATTTAGTTTCAGTTATGTCTTTGAGTTTTAGTGGTTGATTATTCCAGTTGTATTAAGTTGAACTTAAGGTTATTGTATCAGTTGTGGTTTGTTAATGATCATTTAGTATTTCCATCTAGTAGCACTTGTGTATTATTTTAGATTTAGTTCCCTCTCTTGCCAGCGTGTCCCTAACTGTACGTCCCGATATTTCCGCCTTGTTCGGGGCGTGACAGTTTATGTATTTACGGGATATTTGGCTGACTTTCTAAATTTCCACCGACAAGTATTTATGCGATCCTGCCCTAGCCGTTCAATACGATGGACGGACAGATAGTAGCCGCTCATATCTCAGAGTCCTGCGCTTGCTGGCTTTATCAGATAATTATCCTTTTTTTCCATTTATCACCGACAAGAGTTATACGGCTGGAAATTGGCCGCTCATCATTTGGAACGGTTAATACAAGACCGTTTATCTGTGAGAGTCCAACGGTGACCATTTCGGTTGGTTAATAGATAATTATTGGATGATTATCCTATTTTTGGAATTATCACCGCCAGAGTTGAACGGTTCTTGATGGACCGCCCCACTAGTTGTGCGGTCTATCGTGAGACCGTTTAACCCTTCGATTCTTGAATTTCAACATATTTTCTCTCTCTATCCGTGGTTTTATCCCTAACTTCTCCTGTCATTTTCTCCGTGGATAATGAACCATTTTGAGTGCCGTTTCAACTAGATAAGAGATAATTTGATTATCTACGATTTTCCTTTGATTATCTTGACCTGAAAATGCATGTAAATCCCAGTTTCGGGACTGGCTTTCTAGGCTCTATAAATAGACCCTAAAGGCTATCTTTGAAAAAGGGGGGGGGGATTTTGGTCGATGGCGAAGCCCTGCTGAATTCTTGAGCGACCTATGACCAGGGAGGGAGGCCTTCTACGTCCATCTAGGCCTCTGGTTCAGGGAGTGATCGTAGTCTTGAGTCTTTTTGCTTTTGATAGTTCCGTTTCTTCTCGTAGCATGTTTGATTCTACACATCCATTCTCCTACATTTTTATTGTTTGCATTGTCATTCATACACCCTCCCACGTTTTTGACGCCCCCAGGGGTTTAAAACCCCCCAGGTATCCCCCACTTCATTTAATTATTATCATTTATTTCCATTTGAGCACTTACTACACTTTTCAGTTCTAATTTAGGTTTTCTCTTTGTGTTTCCACGTTATTTTGCAGGTCAGCAATACACTAACACGAGGCCCATCCTTTCTGGCCGGCCGGGAAGGGTGGAGGTTGGACCCTTTTGCAACTTCTGGCGTGATGGTCTTATGCGGTTCTCTCTTAGCCGTTCAAGGAGACGTGCGGTGTTACCTGGGCCGTTCTTCTTCATCTTGCGGTCGAGTCAGAGGCGTTCATCTGCCAGAAGTTCCCTATCCCACACCCTCTGCAGCGCCCTTAGACGGCCTATCGTGAGGCCGCACATCCTTACAGGCGGTTCCTCCTGAGCTGGAACATCCTCCCAGCACTGCTCATAAGGCGAGTGTCTCCCTCTCTTTCCAAGGTACGGCGTGTTCATCACGTACGACACCTTGGTGGCGATCACACTTATTTGCACTCTTCTGTTCTCCTTCTACTATTCCCATTTATTTTATATATCAATTTAGTAGAAGGGGAGAGAAGACGTCTTTTAAGCCAATGAGGAAGTAAAACAAATATATCAACAGCCCATTTTTTGGCGATCACGGTGGGACACCTAGTGCCCATCGTGTTAGTGATTTGCTGACATCTTCTTTTGCTGTGTAAGTCCTCCTGTCGAAGTGATTTCAGGTTGGTCTGGGCGCGGTCTCTATCCTCTAGAGCATGTGCGGATCCCCAGGACCCGTCCATCGCTTCGGCGGTTGGAAGTCCACCGCTCTTCTCTGTGAACAGTGCCATATCTTCTGCAAAGCCTGCTGCGATAAGCGGTCCAAGGCCATCCGTTCAAGTCTTACACGGTCTATGATTGGCCATCCATCTCACTGGCACAGGTACTCCTCTGTCTTTTGATTGTTATCTTGGTTGCTGTTACACGGTTTATGCAGGTCCGTTCTAGCCTATAAGCGGCTATCCACAGACCGCTCATCCTGGTATGCGGCTCGTTTCTGTCACTGTTCATTTCTAGCATTCTCTGGTTTGCCTGTTATTTTCTCGTTACTCCTTGTACTATACGGTCGTCTACAGACCATCTATCTCCCTGAGTGGTCTTCATCAGACCATCTTTCTCTGCTACAGTGCATCCCGTGCTACAGTTTTATCATTGAATTATATTATTATATGCATATACGTTAGTGCTGTTTGACCCCCCTTGTTGTTTTCATATCATTCCATGGTTGTGTTCATCTCATTTTCTTACATTTGCTAGTTCATTGCTTGCTAGATTCTAGGCTAGACTTCGCATGCACCCCGGTGCGCATAGGATTCATGCATTTCATTCATAGTTAGTTGAATTCCTATCGAGGTAGGGTTTCCTCTCGTCTCCATATTCCTTGGAGCCGACTAGGGGACCTTGCCGAGGACCTCCGTAAGCCCCCGTGAGCCGTGGATTCCCACACGGACGTCGGACAGGTTGTACCATACCACCCCCTAGTCTAGGGTATGTATTCGTGCGAGAGAGAGTCCTTTAGAGTCTGCCAGTTCTCCATTCTCACCCTGTTTAGGTACCTGGTGGTTGAGTGAATTCACATTTTAATTAACCCACTAAGGTCCTAAAAGAGAACTTATAAAAATCTTCGCGCATCATTTGGAATTTGTGGATTCTTTTCTCATCTCTCTCCTCCATTGTATGTTGTAGTGTCATCATTTGCATCAGTTTATCAGATTAGGCTCACTTGGTTTAGTTCATCTCTCTGTGACTCCATTTAGTTGCATTTGTCCTAGGTTCATTTCCCTCCTTGCATTCATTTGAAATTCACTGTATAAAGTCTCCATTCTTCCCATGGAGCACTTCTTCCCTGTACCACATTCCTATACTTCTCCATCTTCTTATCCCCGTGTGGATTCTTCTTCCCATGCGGGCCCATCTCCTTATTCCTCTATTGGACCCTATTCTGTTAACGGGCCTTCTTATCCCGCCCGTGCTACTGCTAGTCCAATCAATCCTCATTCCTACATACATGATTCTTCCAGGCCCATGCATTCCTCCATTCCCGGAATGGGCTTTCCTTCTTCTCAGGCCGGGTCCCTCTATCCGGATCATCCTCATTATCCTGGTCTAAATTCATCCTCTCTTGCTCAGGCTGGCTCATATCCTTCTCGGACTCTTCCTACCGAGGAGATGTTATCTCAGGCCCAACGCCAGCTTGATGAATTGCAGCGCCGAATCAATCCTCAAACTTCCCTGGATATCTCATTCACCTTTCAAGGTCTTCATCTTCCACCACGTTCACAGATTCCTACATATCGTTGTTATGGCGGAATTGGTGACCCCTACGTGCATTTGATGGAGTTCTTATATTAGTCGGCCCAGTTCCAGCATGATCAACGCTTGATGGCCTATTTGTTTGGCCTATCTTTAGAGGGCTCGGCCAAGGATTAGTTTTTCACGTTACCACAAGAGCAGATGATGAATTTTAAAGCCATCCAAGGAATATTTATTCAGCAGTACCAGGATCAGGTTGGGCCCAGATATTCTATGGTTGATCTGGCCCACGAGAAGATGAAGCTCGACGAGGAGTTCTCAACCTTCACCGACAGCTGGCGTCGCCTGGCCGCGCAAGTCCCGGGGCATATTCCGGAGGGCGAGCAGATCAAGATGGTTATTTCTAATGCCACGCCCGAGCTCAGATGCGTCTTAGCCCTGAATGACATCATTTCTTGACAACAACTTTACAATCAAGCCCGCTTCATTACCCAACAACACCTAATTTCCTTTGACCATGAGTCTCCTCCACCTTCGCCTTCCACATACCCCTTTTCTTCCCCATCCACCACGGCTCCACCCTACACTACATATCCTTCCACGAGTCGACCTTCCGCTCCCACACACCCCTATACCTCCATATACTCCTCCACATGCCAGCCCTCCACTAGTCAGCCCTCCGCTATTTTATCTCCCCACACCTTAACACTTCGGGTCAAAGAAACATTACACCAAGAGCAGGTGGATGCCGTCCCCTATATTCCCACTCCCTCCACGCCTTCACATCATTTTAGCCCTCCGCCTTCACCTACGCAACCTCCGCTACCATCCCCATTACCTTTTCATAACCCTTGGCATCCACCTTGCTCGATGAAGGCTTCTCACTCTTCATTGCCAGAATCTTTTACAGATGTTTTCAGGGCTCTGATGGCCACCCATGCGTTGCAGCTCCCTCCGGTTATGCCTTGTCGACCCACGGTCGGGAATTTGCTCCAGTTTTGTGAGTTCCATCGTCAATAGGGGCATTTGATTGAGGACTGCCCCGAGTTCCGGGAACTTGTTTACAACTTGGAAGACATGAAGATGATTGATTGGGCTGTCATACACCATGTTATTTCAGATCTCAGCAACCAGTAGCAGCAGCAAGCCGTGCCGCCTAGGCAACCGTCTCCACTTCAAGACCAGGGGCACCCTGGTGTTTCTTTAGTTAATAAGATACATGCTCCGTTACCCACTTCTTCCTCTATCCCATCTCCTCCACCACCTTTACCTACTCCATCTTCCACTCGGGCAACTTCTCCTTCACCCTCTGTTTCCACCACCACATCTGTCCCCAACGCCTCTCGACGTGTTGTAAAGATACGCCGAAGAGCGCCACCACCCGCCACTTCCCCCAATCCGCCACTACCTTCCTCTCCTCCTTGTTCCCCACCCCTGCCTTCACCTCCATTATCCCCATTGCCTTCACCATCTCCATCAACCACATCACCCCCTTTGTCAACTACATCACCCCCTTTACCACCCTCATCACCTTTGCCACCACCGTCACCACTCCTTTCACTTCCCCTTTCGCCATCATCCTCTGAACCCAAGCGGGCCGACCCTAAACCCACACCTCCACTTTTGTCTTTACCTCCACCCATGCCCATCATCGTCATTATTCCCCTATCTCTTGCACTATCATCGCCCGCACCCTTCAAACCCCCTCTTCCTTCTAACCTCCCCCTATCACTTCCCACTTCGCAGAGCAGGTACACGCTACCTTTGGTGCCCCTCGGGTCTAGTCCATAGGGAGATAAAGAGCCGAGTCAGGTTTTGACTGTGCATTGTAAGCTTCAAGATTTCATTTGCCGCATGCCGGTCCGAGTCCTAGTCCCTGGCTGTTCTAGGGACAATGAGCCTGCATTTGCTATGAAGATGCATGGTTGCCAAGAAGAATTCCTATGCACTAGTGCCAGTATCTTCAAAAGCGAGGCCGGTGGCAATCTCTTTGCACGCCGGAGAATTCACTATTGATATTGTTATCACCTCTCGCTTGATTGCTATTCAGTTCACTGGCCCAGAAGAGTTTTTCGCCCGGTTGGTGCTAACCCACACGGCTGCCAAGAGTCTAATGAATTCAACATTCAAGGGGCAGTTGGCCGTGTCCTTGAGATTGGCCAGGGGCATTCTGCATTTTCTGTCTCATCTCCCTCGGTTTATTGGTGAGGCGGCCACGTCAACGCCACGCATCACCCTCCCTCGATTCCATCTTGCGCTTCTAGCAAGGGAGTTATGCTTCATACCCAACTGCTGAGTGGAGATGTCAATGCTCTTGGTTCTAGTGTCGACTGATAAGATTCCATTGTTTCCTGATGTTCATCCCAAGGAGTTAACTGTTCTAGAATGTCTTTCCGAGGTTAGCACCGCACGGCTAGGGGCAACCATCCCAATGAGGTTGCATATTCACTACCGGGCCAGGCCGTCTGCCAGGTGGGCCCGTTATCTGAGAAAGTATTGCAGATTAAGAAGCCTGAAGGCCCGAGTCCGTGCCAGGCGGAGTTGTTTCAAGAAGATTTCGGCCAAGAAGAGGCAGCGACATAGGTTCAAGGGCCGTCAGTTATGCATTCGGGGGTCCACTTCTCTTCCTTCTTCTTTATTTCATTCATCATTTCTTCTGCTCAGTTCCTATCCTTGGCTGGTGTGCCTTCCGCCACCCGACCCTATTTCTACCATCTTCTCCTATTCTCACCTTTTTAGGCTTCGGCCTATATCCTTCTCTTCCCCTGATCTAGGGGCATCTTATAGTTATTCTCCCCAGATACGTCCGGATTTCACCACTTTTCATCCGTTTCCCCTGACCTTGTTGGGGATTCCCTGCACTCATTCCCCGACCTCGTCGGGTTCTTGTGATTTTTCCCTGACTTTGTCGGGTGGTTTTCATTTCTTGTCCCCGACCTTGTCGGGTGTTCATGCATTGTCTTCCCCGTCTCTGGCGGGTGATCACTATTCCTTTTCTCCGACCACGTCGGATGATCGTTCTCCTTATTCCTTATCTTCACAGCTATCTTTTCATCATCTTTCTGTTCTTTCCTCATCACCTTTTCAGTGTCATTACCCTTTTTCTTGCTATTTTCGAGGCTTTAGCCCGCCTTGATCTCTGTTAATCCCTGTTTATTCTGTATCTGGTTCCTTGTTATCAGGGCCTCAGTGCCTTAACGAGAGATTTCTAGCCCTCGTCTCTCCTCCATTTTATCCCTTCTTCGTCCAGTATGATGTCTGTCACTCCTCCGTGTCGAGGAATCCAATCCTTTGCTCTCCTTTCATCCTTTATCCTGGCAAGCAAGGATTGCAAAGCTACTCGCGCTCCTCAAAGCTCGATGATCGAAATCGCTTCAGGATGCTGGTTTACACACCATGGATCTGCAAAGGTATCTTTATTTTTTGCAAGAACGTGCTTTCATTTCCATTATTTCTATTGTTTCTGCACATGATTCCTTAACATGATTGAGTGGCTTTAGGAGTCTTTGTTTAATTAGATCTTAACTTTGTGTCAAATAAAAAAGTTAGCTTCTGCAGCATCCTTAGGCTGGTGATAGCTCCGCGCTGGGAGTCTATTTCCTTTCCCCAATTGCTGAGGGTGAGAGTATGGGTTTCAACACACTACACGGCAAGCCATAGCCGAGTCCTCTGAGGCAACACCGTTGCTACTTTGGCCATACCATGGGCATGCACAAAGGTCTCTTCTTTTCTCTGCTCAGCCAAGTGTAGGGGAAAGAGATGGATGGATAAGATGACTAACCTAGGCGCTCCCTAATACGAGAGAGGTCTCAAATAGGGGCAGTCTTGATTCTCAAAAGTGAACTTTCATGTAATATCTAGCCAATAAGGGCTACCAAAATGAGAAAATGAATCAATGTAAAATTATGAATCAAAGGCATGGCAAGAGTGGCAGTACAGTTCCCCGCGGGACGTCATGAGCCCGGTCGCATGCGTGCCTGATAAATATGGGTCTAAAAATCAAAGGCACAAAGCCCCAGCGCAGCAGGCTATCTCTTTGAGGGGTAGTGCCCTGGAAGGAATTCGAGCCTTGATATCTCCCATCCTGCACAAAGCTTGTCTCCAATTATTCTTCCACTTCTCCCTCTTAGGCTGGGTTGTATCACAGGTATGGCCTTAGTAGGGGCACCGTTCTTTAGAAGCGGTTGGTTGTGGTAAGCCACCCTCACATGCACGCCATGCTTAAGGAAAGCCTTTAATGAAAGGGGTAGGAACGACGATCCCTGGCCAGTAGTTTGAGTCCGTCTTTAGGTGCAGCGGATTACTATTGTCGATAATCTAAAGAAAAAAAACAAAAAAATCAATCAAAATTTTAAAAAATTCAAATACTTCAAAGTCACAAAAACAACAAAAATCAAATATTTTCAAAAAAATCCAAGAAAAATCAAGAAAATTGCAAAATCAACAAATATATATATATATATATATATATATATATATATATATATATATATATATATATATATATATATATATATATATATATATTCATCTTTTGTTTCTTTCTATCCATTTATTTTAAGGACAGATACGTAATCCGTTCGCTAAGTGTGCAGGTTGTAGGTGCTCAGGCATTCCTTGCTCTATATCTTTGTGCTTTGCCTCCTGTCCACATCTTCTGATCTGTTCTCTTCTTCAATCATATCACTCGATCTGTTCTGAAGCTCATGTCCTTCCCAACTTTTGTTTGTAATGATCATATCTATATGAGAGGGTTTTGCCTCATGATTATGGACCTGACGGTTCTGCTTCATTTTGATCTTGGGTTTTGATTGAAGGGCATATTTGTTTATGTCTTTTGTCCCACCGTATCCTTGTCTCACGTCCATGTCCCACCGTGTTGTCCCACGCTTGTTGTTTTGTTCCTCACCACATGTTGTTAGTTGTCTTGCGCATGTTTATGGTCGTCCTTCCATGTTCCATGTGTTGTCCCAACCATGTGATTCGTTATGTTCTTGTCCTAACCGTGTGTTGTCCCGCCGCATGTTGTCTGGTCACACCGTGTTCATGCATACGTGTTGTCCGTTTATGCCTTTGCCTATGTGCTTGTTCGTCTTGTTTGTGTTGCATTGCTTCCCGTTTCATTTGTTTATCATGTTATGTCATGTTGTTTATCGTTCAGTTAATCATTGTGTTATCTTCTGCTATATTCATGAAAATCCATAAAAATCCAAAAATGAAAATCAAAAGAAATATGTCGTTTCACCTGCACAGGTAAGTTAGGGATGGCCTTCTATCCCTACACCCTTATTGCATTGCTATATGGTATTATGTTATATTATCTCGAGAACCAGTTGGTTGCTCGCGTGTTCTAGGATCAGATGTTCCCCTTTAACAAAAATAATGATGATCCAGGTTCACGTGTTTAATCTTCGGATAAACCGTTAGGTCGGGATGTCATGGGGAGGATGGTTCTATACTGCACGCTATGGTTGAGGATGGTATCTTGACTCTAATTTTCCCAACTTAGTAATATTATTCTCGAGTATTTTATATTTTAATCTTTCTTCGCATTTATTTTAACGATTTCTTTTATTTTAGCCCAGCATGCATCATGCGCATCTTTTGAGCTTTCATGCCCCATGGTTTGCCTGAAGAATGCCTCACCAGTGATGGTTAGCTGTGCGTTCAGTGTTTGAGTAAGAGGAACTAATTCCACTCTGAGTTAGAAGGTTCTCTTTGGTCAATTCGCTTGGTTTGGTTGATTAAGAGGTCCCCATCTGGAGCTTTAGCCTGTTTCCTTTACTTTTGTTGTCTACTTTTGGCCTCCTCATTGGACCGTGGGATTGTGTCCCCCATGAGGTTGGTCTTGTCGATTTATTTCATTTCGTTTAATTTAGTCCCTCCAGATTGGTGTCGCTTTTGGTCTAATCATTCCTTGCATTTGGTTCAGAGTTTTTCGGAAAATTCCTGGCGCTTGTTGGTAAAAACGGGCGTCGTTTTACCTTAACGCCCGCTTTTCAGTCCGCTCCGCTTCATTTCCGCTTCATCTCCATGTTCCATGTCATTTTCGCTTCGCCTCCGCTCGCTTCCCTGCAAAGAGGACGTTAAGGAGGGGCATTTGTTGACACCCATTTTTTTGCCGATAAGTTGAGTCATTTATCTTACTCCCATTTGTTGATGCCTTGAGTTGTCCATCACTCGTTGGGCTATTTTTTGGCACACTTTGGGCTAATTTTATGGGTAGCCTCCCTCCCTGGCTAGGTCCGAATTGATTAAGGGCTTAATGGGCCTTGGCTTTGATTAATCGAGCTTTTCTATGAATTTCAAGCACCAAGTACATGTGCGGTCATCCTCAAGCCGTTTAACTACATGTGCGGTTGATACAGGGCCGTTTATGTATTTACGGGCTATTTGGCTGACTTTCTGAATTTCCACCGACAAGCATTTATGCTGTCCTGCCCTAGCCGTTCAATACGATGGACGGACGGATAGTAGCCGCTCATATCTCAGAGTCTTGCGCTTACTGGCTTTATCAGATAATTATCCTTTTTTTCCATTTATCACCGACAGGAGTTATACGGCTGGAAATTGGCCGCTCATCATTTAGAACGGTTAATACAAGACCGTTTATCTGTGAGAGTCCAACGACGACCATTTCGGTTGGTTAATGGATAATTAGTGGATGATTATCCTATTTTTGGAATTATCACCGCTAGAGTTGAACGGTTCTTGATGGACCACCCCACTAGTTGTACGGTCTATCATGAGACCATTTAACCCTTCGATTCCTGAATTTCAACATATTTTCTCTCTCTATCCGTGGTTTTATCCTTAACTTCTCCCGTCATTTTCTCCACGGATAATGAACCATTTTGAGTGCCGTTTCGACTGGATAAGAGATAATTTGATTATCTATGATTTTCCTTTGATTATCTCGACCTGAAAATGCATGTAAATCCCAATTTCGGGGCTGACTTTCTAGGCTCTATAAATAGACCCTAAAGGCTATCTTTGAAAAAGGGGGGGGGGGGAATTTTGTCGACGGCGAAGCCCTGCTGAATTCTTGAGCGACCTACGACCAGGGAGGGAGGCCTTCTACGTCCATCTAGGCCTCCGGTTCAGGGAGTGATCGTAGTCTTGAGTCTTTTTGCTTTTGATAGTCCCGTTTCTTCTCGTTGCATGTTTGATTCTACACATCCATTCTCCTACATTTTTATTGTTTGCATTGTCATTCACACACCCTCCCACGTTTTTGACACCCCCAGGGGTTTAAAACCCCCCAGGTATCCCCCACTTCATTTCATTATTATCATTTATTTCCATTTGAGCACTTACTACACTTTTCTGTTCTAATTTGGGTTTTCTCTTTGTGTTTCCACGTTATTTTGCAGGTCAGCAATACACTAACACGAGGCCCATCCTTTCTGGCCGGCCAGGATGGGTGGAGGTTGGACCCTTTTGCAACTTCTGGCATGATGGTCTTGTGCGGTTCTCTCTTAGCCGTTCAAGGAGACGTGCGGTGTTACCTGGGCCGTTCTTCTTCATCTTGCGGTCGAGTTAGAGCCGTTCATCTGCCAGAAGTTCCCTATCCCGCACCCTCTGCAGCACCCTTAGTGGGCCTATCGTGAGGCCGCACATCCTTACAGGCGGTTCCTCCTGAGCCATACATCCTCCCAGTGCTGCTCATAAGGCGAGTGTCTCCCTCTCTTTCCAAGGTACGGCGTGTTCATCACGTACGGCACCTTGGTGGTGATCACACTTATTTGCACTCTTATGTTCTCCTTCTACTGTTCCCATTTATTTTATATATCGATTTAGTAGAGGGGGAGAGAAGACGTCTTCTAAGCCAATGAGGAAGTAAAACAAATATATCAACACCACCGAAGAGTTTGGTAAGCTAAGATGAAGTTGCATGGGCAGGCCCAAACTTATTGGATCAATGTGGAGAGCCTGTTAGTGCAGCGACATCAACCCCCGATCGGTACTTGGGATGCCATGAAAATGAAGTTGAGGCAGAAATACCTTCCTACCACATACCGCCATCGTCTCATAGACAACTGGCAAAGTCTCTCCCAAGGGAGCCGATCCGTGACTGAGTACACCACCGAGTTTGATGAGTATTACTTGCGGTGTGGAGTTACGGAAGAGAGCACCATGACCATATCGCGCTTTCGAAGAGGTCTGCAGCCGAACTACCAATATGAACTTTTCTGCCGCAATGTGACAACTTTGGAACATGCGTATCAGGTTGCTCTCGAATTGGAGCAATTCGAGGCCGAGTTTGAGCCTACTCATCGGTTGGGCCCCTTTCCCATTCGTAGTGTCGAGCCCCGTGGCTCTTCAGGCACATATCCGAGGGCCCCCATGGCACGACCTCAAAAGCCCACTCGTCCCGAGCCATTCGCTCCTAGGCCTCGCCCTCCACTTCTGAGGGATGTCCCTCCTCGTCCCCAACCCACGGCACCCACGGTCCGTCCACCGTCACCCGCACCCGTTGCTCATCCTTTGTTGCCTACACCTCCTATCAGTCAGGAGGATAAGGGGAAAGGACCCTTGATCAGCCAGCCTAGTGGATCACGGCAGTAGTGTTATCACTGTAATGGGTTTGGCCACTTTGCCAACCAGTGTCCCACTCGTCAGTCTCTTGTCATTGGGGACACATAGGCCGAGGACGCCACCTCTTCAGATCTTGTATTAGTCAGCTATGAAGCAGATCAGGTGCTAGCTGACGAATACTATGAGATTAAAGGTGATGGCCAGGATGCCCAGCATTCGGACGATACCCACTTGGGGGTTGTCAGGTGTATTCTCACCCAGCCACAGGCCAGTGATGACTGGCGTCGGACCACCATCTTTCATACATACTGTAGGCCGGGGGAGGCAAGTGTGTAGGGTGATTATCGATAGTGGGAGTTGTATCAATGCAATCTCCACGGGCGCTGTCTCACGTCTTGGTCTTACTCCCGTGGACCACCCTTGCCCCTATTGAGTATCTTGGGTGGATTCCACCTCCATTCCGATCAGGCTGCGGTGTTTGGTCCCACTGCAGTTTGATGCCTACCGTGACGAGATCTGGTGTGATGTCCTCCCCATGGAGGTGGGCAATATCATTCTTGGTAGGCCGTGGTTATTTGACCGGGATGCCACACTCCATGGCCGATCGAACACCTATACCTTTAACCATGATGGCCAGCGGATTATCTTCAACCCCTCTAAGCCCAAGAAGCCATCAGTTAGAGGTCCTACTAGTCTTAGTACTCCGGAGCCTTCCGTCCTCGGGCCCAGTACCCCATCCCCAGCCCGGGCTATGACCGTTACCTCTGGCACAGGCGAGCCCTCAACTAGGAGGTTGATGATGATTAGCTCCCGAGAAATGGAGCGGGAGGCTAGTAGGGGCTGCCCAGTGTTTGCTATTACGGTCCGAGAGGTGGAGCCAAAGTCCGAGGGTGAACTCCCACCCGATGTCATTCCTATTCTGCAGGAGTTCGCTGATATTTTTCTCGAGGAGCTTCCCGAGGGACTCCCACCCATGCGGGATATTCAGCATGCTATCGACCTGATTCCGGGCTCCTCATTGCCCAATCTTCCTCATTATCGCATGAGTCCCACGGAACATGCCGATCTAAAACGGCAGGTCGATGAGTTGATGCAGAGAGGGTCTGTTCGGGACAGCATGAGTCCGTGTGCTGTTCCCGCATTACTCGCCCCAAAGAAGGATGGCACGTCGAGAATGTACATTGATAGTCATGCCATCAACAAAATCACCGTGAAGTACAGGTTCCCTATTCCCCGCCTAGATGATATGCTAGACATGATGGCCAGTGCCACTATCTTCTCGAAGATCGATCTTAAGAGTGGCTACCACCAGTGAGGATTAGGCCAGGTGATGAGTGGAAGACCGCATTTAAGACCAAGGATGGTCTATATGAGTGGTTGGTTATGCCCTTTGGGTTGACCAATGCCCCTAGCACCTTCATGCGACTCATGACTCAGGTCCTTCGACCATTCATTGGAGTCTTTGTGGTTGTGTATTTTGAAGATATCCTTATATATAGTCGCACTAAAAGGGACCACTTAGATCATCTACGGTATGTCTGTCTTCTTTTGAGGCGAGAGTAGTTATTTGCGAACCCACAGAAGTGTGCATTCATGACACCTCAGCTTACCTTCTTGGGTTTTATTGTGTCTAGTATTGGGGTCTCTGCCGATCCGGAGAAGGTCCGGGCCATTGTTGAGTGGCCGGAACCCCGTACGGTCCATGATGTCCGCAGCTTCCATGGCCTCGCGATGTTCTATCGTCATTTCATCCGTGGATTTAGCTCCGTCACTGCCCCGATCACGGACTGTATTCGGAAGGGCACGTTTGTATGGACAAAGGCCGTAGCTGCTGCCTTCAAGGACATCAAGGAGCGCATGACCCAGACACCGATCCTTCGATTGCCAGAGTTCTTGAAGGTGTTTGAGGTCTCTTGTGATGCGTAGGGTGTTGGGATAGGAGGAGTGTTGAGTCAGGAGGCCCACCCGGTCGCACATTTCAGTTAGAAGTTGAATGACGCGAAACTGCGATACTCCACTTATGATAAGGAATTCTACGCAGTTGTTCAGGCTCTTAGGCATTGGAGGCATTATCTATTAAATCAGGAGTTTGTCGTGTACTCCGATCATGAGGCTTTAAGGTACCTCCATTCCCAAAAGAAGCTTAATGCGCGTCACAGCCGATGGGTTGAGTATCTCTAGCAGTACACATTTGTGCTTAAACATAAGGCTGGAGTGGAGAACAAGGTAGCTAATGCCTTGAGTCGGCGTGCTTATCTGCTGACCACCATGAGTGCCGAGGTCATAGGGTTAGAGAAGATGAGAGAGGCATATGTTGACTGTCCTGACTTCGGTCAGATTTATACCACTCTCCAGGCCGGACCCTCAAGAGACCTTGATGATTATGTGCTTCATGAGGGTTACCTCTTTCGAGGAGGCAGACTTTGTGTTCCCCGAACTTCGGTTCGAGACTTCTTAGTCTGGGAACTACATGCGGGAGGTCTAGCCAGCCACTTTGGTCGGAACAAGACTATCAAGGCTGTTGAGCATGGATTTTATTGGCCGAGCTTGAAGCGTGATGTTGCTCATATAGTGGCTCAGTGCCGTACATGTGCTACGGCCAAAATGAAGAAGCAAAGCTCGGGCCTTTATACGCCTCTTCCCGTGCTTGATGTCCCGTGGCATGATGTTAGCATGGATTTTATCTTGGGATTGTCACGTATCTCTAGGAAGCATGACTCGATCTATGTGGTAGTTGACCGGTTCTCGAAGATGGCCCTTTTCATTCCCTACTCAAAGACTTCGGATGCTTCGAGGATAGCCCGCCTATTTCTTACTCATGTGGTGTGCAAGTTCGGGTTGCCTCGTACCATAGTGTCTGACCGTGATGTTATGTTCACCAGTTATTTTTTGAAGACATTATGGCATATGTTGGGTACTCACCTCAAGTTTTCCACTGCATATCATCCCCAGACAGATGGTCAGACCGAGGTGGTCAATAGGAGTCTGGGTGACCTTTTGAGATGTCTTGTCAGGGACCGTGTAGGGGATTGGGATCTCATATTACCTGATGAGGACATCACCAGCAATTTCATATGATCCAGGATCCCGATACTCGCCGCCTAAGCTACATCTTGTTCACCACGTTATTTCGAGTCCTCTGATGTAATTTTCATTTTCTACTCATGTAATTTGCCTTTTATTTGAGTCTTGTACCTAGGTTATTAAGTCATTTCCCTAAGTTCGAGTCTCATTAGGCTATGGTGCTTGCTATTGGGCCTATTTCTTTGGGCTAGGCCCATGGGCGCACCCCCCCTTCCTTGGTTATCTGTTAGTATGTTAAAAGTCAGAGTCTTATATGTAAAAGTGGGTTTCATATAAATAGGACCCCAATCCCTCAGTTGTAAGCTAATGAGATATTGAAAAAAACTTGCCACAAGAATTGTGCCCCCCCTCTCTAGCTCTCTCTTCCTCTCTCTCTAGGGGGCGAACCCCACTCTCTCTCTTCTCCCCTCCCTTGGGCGAACCTGGCCCTTCACCTTCCCTCCCCCCCTACCACCTCAGCTGCCACCTCACCCTCCACCCCTTCACCTTCCCTAGGCCACTTAATACCCCTTCAATTCCCTCCCCTTCCCAAGCAACTCTTCATATTCCCTAGGCACCCCTCCACCTTCCAAGGCGCCCCTCTCCCTTCGCCAAGCAATTTCCCATCTCCCAAGAGCCCCTTCCCCTCCCCTAGACAACTCCTCCATCTCCCAAGGCCGCCCTTGGCCCTTCCCATCCAGCCAAGTTCGAACCCCTCACTCCCTCCCTTAGCCTTGGCCGACCACCACCTCCACCTGCCCCCAAAACCCATTTGCGTCCCCTTCCATCCCCACCTCCCTCTTGACTCTCTTCTCCCCTGATCAAACCCTCTCACCACCCAAGAGACATCCCTCCACACCCACCATCAGCACCCCTCCACTTCCATTGTTAACCCCCACCTACTCCCACCAAGTTCCTCCACCCTTCTCTTCCCCTTTGATCAGTCTACAGGTGGCAGAGAAAGAGTCGTCTTGCAGAAGCTGTCACGGAGTCATACGGCAGCCTCTGAAGACGTACCATACATTTCTGGAAAGGTCGTCCAGTCGGCTTCGCAGGCGAGGTGATCTTATCCCATTCCGAGTTCGGGGCTGTCCGGGAGAGCCGTTCTCCCCTGACTGCGCTAGCCTCCCCCTGCAGAGTACCAGAACCTAATTTGAAGCTGTACCACAACAAACGTCGGAAGATTCAGACTACTAGCCCTTCTGCAAAGTTCTTCTTCCTCCATTCCTCTACTAGGATCAAGAAGCGTAACTGCGTTCGGTGTCCGGAGGCCGGAGTTCTCATTTTTCTCCCTCGGCTGGTCGGGTCTGCCTCCCACCACCTGCAGCGACCTACCTCCACTCTTCTGAGTCTCCCTGTCCGCACCGACATCAAACGGCTGCCCCGTCAGTTTTGATGCGAAGAGGGCTCGACCATGGTTCCAGAAACTCTGGCGGCTCAAGATTCAGAGCTCGGGAGCGGCCGGGGTAACTTCTGCAAGTCACTATTCATATCAAGTAGCTGCTGCCGAGTTACTGTCACCAAGTACCTAAACCTGAAAGGAAGCTGTGCCACGGCGAACCCTAGCAGAACCAGGCCGAGGCCTCTTCATCAAAGTTCTTCCACGTCCTGTCCTCTTCCAGGATCAGGAAGCGGAATTGCGTTCGGGTTCCGTGAGACAGAGTTATATAGATTCTCCTCCGACTGCTCCAAGCGGCCTCCCCAAGTTGGCTACGACCTGTCAGCACCTTCTTGGGTTCCCCGGACTCCTCCGACCTCATCTGGCTTTCCCGTCGATTCTACTGCGAAGGAGACTCGACCACGATTCCAGAAACTCTGACGGCTCGTGATTCAGGGTTCAGGAGCGGCCGGGGTAGCTTCTACAAGTGGCTGTTCATATCTGGTAGCTACTGCGGCCAGAATCTGCCACCCTGTTCGTCGCTCGACCCGGACCAGCAGCTGCAGCAGAAGAAATCAGAAAAATTCTGAGCCATCCGCGTGCCAGATACGAAGAACCCCACGCTGGTCTCGCCTCCAGCAAAAGTCAGGAACGTGATCTACAGCCTCGGGACCGTCTGGCTGTCAACCATCACAGCCTGCAAGTGGAAACAACTTCGGCTTCCTTCTTCTGTTCTCCGACGGTTTTCCCGTCCCTGCCTGGCCGGCTTACCGCCCCTCCTTGTGTGGAGGTTGAAGCTTCATCGGCGCGGCGTGCGGGTAGCCCACGCTTCCCCGCTCGCCCTCGTCTCCGGCTGGGATCGGCGTCCCCACGCTGATCAGGTGAGCTTCTGGCCACTCATCGTTGCTGGTTTATTACCATTGCTTAGCTTAGTATCATTCTTAGTTGCCCGTCGGTGGTGAGGCGAGCGCCCGACCCAAATCAATCAATTCGAGTGTCCGCCGCGGAGCGAGTTGTGAGAGAGCCGCTACATCCCTCGCCCTTGGCGTGCTGGCCGCCCACGGAATTGGGGCATCCCTGGCCCATTGGGGTCCAACCTTAGCTGGCCATACCCTTGGAAAATTGAGGTCCAACCTCGGACCCTCACTGCCATCGCCGGTCCTCCTACGGACCCGAGTGTGCCAACGCGAGTGAGTCCACTTGTGTCACATTGCCTAAATTGTTGTGTTGCTTGCAAATTCTAGGTCCGAGGAGTCGTGTCACATCATTACCACTAGCAGAATTTGCATATAATGATTCGGTTAACAGGTCTACCGGTATGAGTCCATTCGAGATTGTCACTGGTCGTAGGCCTAGGAAGCCAGTGGATATTTTCCCATGCCCATTCATGCATGAGCATCTGAGTCTGCCGAGTCTTTTGCTAGGCATGTTAGGAGTTTGCATGACGACATCCGTCGTCACATTGAGGCCAGCAATGCACGATATAAGGAGTTAGCCGATGCCCATCGACACCACCGTAAGTTCCAAGAGGGTGAATATGTCATGATCAGGGTAAGACCTGAACGGTTTCCCTCTTGAACCGTAAAGAAATTACAAGCTCGCGGAGCCAGTCCATTTAGAGTGTTGAAACGCGTTGGATCCAATGCGTATGTTGTGGACCTACCCTAAGAATATGGTATAAGCTCAACTTTGAATGTGTCGGATCTAGTTGTATATAGGGACCCAGCGGTGATCCCTAGTGAGCCTTTCGAGCCATCTCCTCTTATTGAGAGTGATCCCACACCTGAGTGTCCCCCACCAGCCACATTTCCACAACAGCGAGAGCATATCGATCATATACTGGATGAGCAGGTGAAAGTTACAAGGAGTGGATCCTACCCGCGCTACCTAGTGCGTTGGAGAGGGTGACCCGCCACCGAGGATACTTGGATCACCCGTGGAGAGTTGCAGCGGATAGATCCGGACCTAATGGAGCGCTACCAGAGCGATGCAGACGCTTATTCGACAGGGTCGAGTTTCTCCCACCCGGGGAGACTTGGTGCGGACACCAGAGCGAGCGAGAAGCACGAACCGGCGAGCCGTCGGTACCGTATGCAGAGCACCACTCGGGCTACCTCGGCTTCCATCTGGCTCGGAGACAGCCTGGAGACTCCCCCTTGAGTCTCGATTTTTATAGTTTATTCGGACTTTTGTTTGTGTGTATTGTGTGTTTTATTCAGATTGTAATTCGGGTTGTAACAAGGGTTTATTTGTAAAATGGAACCACATGGGTCCCGCGGGCCCCCCATCCCTTCTCCCATTGATCCACCTCATCTCTTGGGCCCATGTGGGGTCAGTCAAACCTCCATGGTGGGCTTCTAGAAGGGTTGGACCAAGGGGGGGACAAAGGGTACAAAATTTCCAAAGTGGAACCACATTAGTCAAGGGGGCGCCCCATTCTAATATAGTTTAATAGGTTTTGTAATCTTTTTTTTATTTGTTCCAAATCACATGGGAGAAATAAATTGTGGACTACCTCTTTTACCCCTCCCCAACCCTAGATCTAGGGATAGAACTAGTCTTTTTGTATTTCCTATAAAAGCCTTGTATTTCTATTTTGAGTGGAATTAATGGATAAGAAAATCTGATTATTGTTGGAGCAAGCAAGGGCCGCCCCCTATCTCTCTCCTTTCTCCCCCTTCTGCAGCTGGGAAGGCTGTGAATCAGAGGTTTGAAACCTCTTCTATCAGTTCGGGAGTTCGTCGTTGCCGCCGCCGCCGCCATCGTGCCGCCGTCGCACCGCCGCCATCGTCGCCGGAGTTCTGTCCATCCAGGATAGCACCTTCTTCCATGAATTTTTGCTCCCAGCCACGAGATCTTTTGGAGCCCAAACTTTCAGGGTGAGTTCCATAGATCATCACCACATCCTAGAAAAATTGGTGGAGCTTCTAGTTTCTATTTTCCATTTTTACATTTTCGTTCTCCACCTTCTTTCAGATCTGCCAGCACTCTGCCCAGATTTCCAGAACCCTAATAGGTCATTCATGAACCCACTTTCTAGTGATCCAAATGTCTTGATATTTTTATTGGAGGTTCTTTCCATCAAATACCACATCCAAAAATTTTCTTGTGAATTTATGTTCACGTTCATATTTTCTAAAAATTCACTCCAGATCCCAACTCAATTCTATCTGCCTCTGTCGAGATCCGACCACCCAGCAGTCTAAAATACCTTTCCCTGTCCAAATTTCCACCAAATCGGTCATACAAATTATTTCCGTCTTCCTCTTTCTCCCCTCTACAACTTTCATGAAGAGCACCACATCTGAATCGGACGTCTACCTCATGGTCAATGCCAACTCTTAGGAAACTTCTTTTCTGCCCGGCCAGATCTAAAACAGAGATCAGTCCGGTTAATAAATCTGCCAACAAAAGTATAGTCCCCAAGAATTTTTTGGAGTCACAGAGGGTCGAAGGATTTCTAGAGAGCTTTCCAACGGTACCTCTTGTGCGTCGATCCGACGTCGGGAGTGATCGCAGAGACAGATCTCGCCAGATCGTGCGTGGCAAAACAGAAGCAGCAGATCCGTGGGCAGCAACTCCAAGACTTGGAGATCGGAGCCGATCGGCCTCCGACCGATGTTCCAACCCGGCCGCCGTCCACGCCACTAGGTGTCACCATCATAGAGGGACCCACCTTGTCAGGTCCGGAGGATTGAGCAGTATGTGGGCCGCACGGACCCACAGATCGCGCCGTCCGGACAGCACTAAAACGTGGGTTTCGGCACCGTCGGAGCGACATGAAGATGCTGCCCGTCAACCCAATTCCTGCTACTCTCGGGCCCCACATGTGACATGTTACCTCCCTGCGTGGAGTGGGTCAAAACTTTATACCGCCGTAAAAAAATTGTTAACTGGGAGTACGGATTTGGCGGGGGTTGTCTTCCCCACGCCAGGAGCGTGGAGGTAACGGTCTTTCTTCTTGGCGTTCATTTGCTAGTTTAGTATATGGTCGTATGCCGCTGTGAGAGCGTAGAATCCAAGCTCGTGAGTTCATGTCACCGCTGTGAGAGAGAGACTGACCCGTCCCGTGGCTCGATCCGAGCACGGAAGTGAGTCGACCACCCTTGAACCCTTGACTCTGCCGGTTTCTCAACCGCGAGGATCCACGTTTCCCCTCGCTTGGGATGACGAGTGAGCTTGCGTTTCTGTTAGCGACGTATAGCCCATAGGAACTCTTAGTGTCGGGCCAAAGTGTCTCCATTGTTGTAAGTTGCTGGTCGCGTCCGCATTTAGAGTTCGAGGTCCGCATCACTTAGAGTCGGTCCTCGTGTCCATCCCGCATCACTAATTACTTAAACATTGACTTCATGTTGATACGAAGATAACTATTGGGCAAGTGTGCTCATTCCCTACTTCTTTTTCAATCTTTTCAGGACATTCTAGCGGGTCGGATTCAGACTATTCCAGTTATGGATCCGAGAGCAAATAAAGAAGGAGCGAAGCCTTAGATTGTCATTAGTTGATAGTCAAGAGTCATGATGTAATTTTCCCTTTTTATTGAGTCAAGCGTGTCAAGGAGTCAAGTCTTAGTCTCTATTGTAAACTTTGATTATTATTCAATAAAAGTAAAGATTTTTTCCAATTATTGTGCATTCATTCTTCTATGTGTATGTGTTAGCGCTCTGATTATATTACTTGCTTGCGGCGTGCTAGCTGGCTATTCACGTTCCCAATTGGTTTTCGCTGCATAATCTCGGGGCATAACAGGTCGGCTAACTACTGAAGTGAATCAGCCAAATGTCTGGTACTCGTCGGCTAGCCTGCTGAAGTGTATTAGCTGAAGAACTGGGACTCGGCCGGCTGACCGCAAAGGTGTATTAGCCGAGAGATCTAGTGCTGGGATTAGAGTAGGTGATGACCGATCCTCGGGGGTGTATTGGCCACCGTTGGTGTAGGGAGGTGTTACGCTTGCCGTTGGCGAGATGTCACGGTTGACGGTTTTCATTAATGAGGAGTAGGGAGAAAGAGACTTTCTTTTTTTGTTATTTTTTGTTATTCCTTTTACCAACTCTACCGCCCTTGTGGGTTTTTGCTAGAGCTGGCCCCCTTTTACTTTTTTTAGTGTGTCCTTGCAGATTTTCACATTGAGGGGTTACCCGATTTTACCTGAGGCGTCCTTGCGGGTTTTCACCTCAGCTGGGTTAGTGGCATTTTTTTCCCTCAGTAGTCCCACGGAGGGTGCTGACTGAGACCGTCAGGGTATCTCTATTTTTAACCCCATCTCTTCTTTTTTTTTTGAATCATAGAGAGAAAGCGCAAGGATATGTTTCGCCGGGAGATGGGGTACGAGAGAACTAGCACTTGATATGGCAGGAGACCTTGAATTAAGATGACTTGTTGACTGGGACTGGTAGTCGACTTGCGAGAGTGCACTGGCTTGTATGGCTGGGACTAGAGGCGGGGAACTGGAAGCTAGCCTAAGGGGGCCGTATTGGCTTTTTTGACTGAACTGGAGTGTGGGAGCTAGAAGCCGGCCCAAGTAGGCGTGTCAGCTTTAGTTGCTGAAACTGGAGGTTGAAGACTAGAAGCCGGCCTGAGAAGGAGTATTGGCTTAAGTTGTTGGAACCAGAGGCTGGAGACTGGAAGCTGGCCTGAGAAGGCGTATTGGCTTATATGACTGAACTGAAGACTGGGAGCTAGAAATTGGGGTCTAGAACTGGAGGCTGATGTAGGCGCCCGGGGAATGTGTGGTTTGGTTTGGTTTAGTGGACGGATGGAGAATGTCTCCTGAGTACCTATAGAGGAACAAAAAGAAACATTAGAACATCATGATCGCCAGAGGTGTTTACTTGAACCTCACAGGGGTGATGATTGCGAGGAGATAATCCAAATAGGGAGATGATGGGTTCCCTCTTCCTCGTCCTCGGCCGGCCAAGGGCAAGGATCCCTACTATGTCCCTTGTGCTGAAGTCTTGCAACGTAGCTCAAAGAAAAAAGAAAAGGAAGGCCATTATTAAAACGAAAGGTGTAGTATCCACTCTAATAGAACGAATAGAACGGGAATGATGGTGGCAAGGTTACCTGGGGGTGGTGGGAAGGAGGGATGGTCCAGACTTTCGACCACCCGCCTTCCCATTTGTTTTGGTAAGAAACCTCTAAGTGTAGGAGCTAAGGGGTTACACTACATGCAACGTACTTACCTGGAAGCCGTGATGCAAGTAGGAAGTAGGAGCTAAGGAGTTCAAACCAAAGCAAGGGAAGCAGGAGGAAGACGACCGATGCGGTTCTTCTCACCCTCTGGGAGGAATTCCGCAAGACTCTTCCCCCATGCCAAACTGCTCCGATCCTCCTCAATGGCTTCCACCTCGACCCCCCCCCCCCACGAAAATGGCCTCTACTCCTTCTCTCCACATTGGAGACTGACAGTTTTGTCCATTCAGTCCGAAGTTTCAAATCGTGGGGAAATATCGTGCAGAACGAGGGAAAGAACGTGCCCACGAGCTGGGCCATGTTCTCTGACCAAGTAAATAGAGGAGGGCGGCCAAGTCTTTGGCCTCCTTGAAGGGGAAGGCGGCCAAGCAGATGGCCACCCAAGAGGGGAGGGTGGCCATCGCCCTGGTCACCCAGGAATGGGGGGCGGCCAAGTCTTTGGCCGCCCAGACTAGGCTCCTTCGGCCCCTTAAGTGGACGAGGCCCAATAGCTTTAAGGCTACGGGCTGGGCTTTAAAACTCAAAACATCGGTAAAACAAGTATCACAACTAAGCGTTACTCACACGAAGGTCCATTGGGGATCCGTGGGATGTCCAAAATTAGGCATCTACAAATGCCCCTCCGGAACGTTCGTTTTGCAAGGGAGCCCGACGGACTGATAAATGGGTGTTTCGGAAAAGAAACAAGCCTAATGAGGGCAACACGCTCAAGGAGATTCTTGAGTGGAAAACAAGCTTCACGTAGGATTGCATGAGCGTCAAGTAATCAAGTAAGTCATTAGCAAAGGGAGGAAGGACAATTAATCTAAGAGGACTTGTATTTACGGCCGTGTGGGGCCCCCTAGCATGGCGCTGCGGGACTTGAGGGGACGAAAATGCAATCCGATGCTCAAGGAGATACAAGACCTAAACAAAGGCAAGTAAAAAATATCAGGATATGAGAATACAATGACTCATTGAATCACGGAATACTCAAAATGGCCTTGCATAAAACATATTTTCTGCTAGTCAAATCGGAGTGGAATCACGTAGACTCATTCGTGTAAATTTGGCAAAAATTGAGGGACTCAAAAAACTAGATGCGGGGACCAAAGGACCATGGGTCAGTCAGATCAACGTGGCTTCCCTATTTCTGCATCACGGCTCCCAGGATGAGATGCATGCATTTTCATGTTTCTTTTTTGCATGTATCTTTTTTTCTTCTTTTTTTTTTCAAATGGGGCTAAAAAAAGACCTATATGATGCATGTTGGGTTTAAATTAAAAAAACCTATCTAGTGCAAAGTCGGAGGGTTTATGCCTGCCTCCGAACCAATCGGTCAAGAGTTCAAGAAGTCTGTCATCCCATGCTTGGCGACAGATGTGGCCCGGATCTTGATGGGGATCCATCATTCCACATTGTAATTAAGCATAGTCGAGAATTCGGGAAGTCCGTCATCCCAGGTTTAGGTAGCAGGCGGCTATCGAATAGCTTAAGGAGTATAAACTCTTCATGATTTTTTTTAGAGAGGAACTCAGAGTTTATACGCCCGAAGCTATTAGCCTCTGGCATTCTACCTACAATGCAAGGTAATGGAAGCATTACCACCCTCTGGTCCCATAACTGTGGAGACTTGCAGCTGCATTAGCACACGTCATTAAAGTTCATCAATGATAATAATAATAGATCAGTAAACACATTTCATTGAATGAATCATTAAACCATACATGACAAATCATATATAGCAGTTACGCATAGCTTCACAAAAGAGGGGGATGAGGGCGGCCAGTTTGCTGGCCACCCCATGGTCTGGGCGGCCAGACCTATGGTCGCCTAGACCAGCGGTGGGCGACCATCGCTTTGGCCACCCTCCTGCTCTTATCCCAGGCCGTGGGAGTTCTGAGCTAAGTGGGACTCTTAGGATACAAAAGACTACGGGGCAGGGTAGTCCTACTCCGTCATTGAACAAAGAGTTGGAGCCAAAGGAGTAGTTCTAATAAGAAAATAGGCATGGCGTCTTCTTCTACCCCGTTAGGAGGCCACGAACTTAGTGTTCTCTCTGACGTGCCCGGCCACTTAAGCAACCTTGTGAAGCAGGGCAAGGTATGGTTTGTGTGCAAAGTTATTTATTATTTTTTGTTGTTGTTTCCTTCTTTTTTTGTGTATTTGGAAAGATTTATGTCTATTATTGATTGGGTTTTCTCTTCTCTCTTCTTCCTTCTAAATGGTGCAGCCTGTGCCTACTTTTCCTGGGGCAAGACACGTCCGCCGTTATGGCTGGCTCCATGATTTGATGGCGGCAATCACGCCCGCCATGAGGGTATTCATGCACCAATGGCACCTGATCTGCCTGGTCATCAAGGCGAAGTGCTTCAACAGCATGAGGTAGAACTGTGAATCGTTAGCAGCACTGATTAAGTTGTGGCATCCAGATACACACACTTTTTTCTTCCCCGAGTTCGAGGCCTCAGTGCTAGTAGAAGAGCTGGACTTCATCTTCCAGTGGAGCGACTTGGAGGTGGACGAGCTGATTAACCTTCCTCCATGGGATGAGATCCTAGCAGAGATCGTGCGAGATAAGCGCGAGGTTCGCCGGATGACAGACCAGCGAGGGATCCTAGTCGACCGCCTGGCAGGTTGGCTTTTGGGCCTTGTGAAGGACAAGGCCGTGGAAGCAGACCGACTGATGCGTGGTGTGACATTATGCTTGGGCGGGGCGTTACTCTTCCCTACGTCAGGCGACATGCTGAGACGAGAGTATGTGGGGCCCCTGACTCTCCTATGGACAAGACGTTTTCTTTCTCGGGCGGTGCTGGCTCATATGTACTGTGGACTCACTCAGATGAGCCTAGGTGGCAGTGCCATGGGGAGTCACTTCCTTCTGCAGCTGTGGATGGAAGTCCACTTGAGTTTTGATTTTGACAGCGAGGTGACTACTACTTCTGGATCTTCGAGAAGAGCGCCATTTACCCAGCGAGGGCTCTCTTTGGTCTGAGGATCAAGTGATATGCAAGACAGCACTACTAAGACCAGAGATGACTGGCGTGACTACCTGAACTTCCTGCCTGAGGACGAGTTTGTGTTCGTGCCAATGATGTATCGACATGAAGAATTCAGGGTGCGCGGATCGCCAGAGCAGGAGTTATGGCTTGTGGGGGCCGAGGACTTGGTGTTGTACAAGGACACCGCTGCCATCGCCAGGTGGGGTTACCCAGGCGGATCCCATGGGCGGCTTCAAAGGGAGCATTGATTACAAAGCGCCTTCTGGGAACCGACGTGGATCGACGACGACTTCAGAGGATCGGGAAGACGTGGAGACGCCATGCCGCAGTAGTGAAGCTAGAGTGGACATTGAGGAGGACAAAGATGTCCTGGGGTGCTATGTGGGCTACCTTCAAAGCTTCAGGCCAACCGTGAATGAATTTTTTATGAGGAGGCGTACTTGAATTGAAGTCTATTCAGCATTTTTCTTTATGGTTATGTTGAAATAAGTGGACTTTTTTTGTATTTTTCCTTTGTTTTGAACAATGAGTGGTTGATGGTTGTGAAATTAGTAAATGGAAATTATATGAAATGAATTGATTTTTATAAGTGAACTTGCATCATTTTTTTCTTATTGTTTTTCTATTTTTCTGTATTTTTTTTTGCGCTGAACAGGGAGGAGGGCGGCCAGGGTTCTGGCCTCCTCCACTAAAGGCAGGGTGGCCAGAACCTTGGCTGCCCTCTGCCTTGAGGGGCTTTTAAAGGGGTGGCCACCCTCCACATTTGGGCGGCCCTCGTAGTGGACGTCTTGGGAGCCAGAGTTGAAGGGAGTGTTGTTCTTTGCTAGAGTGAGGTTCTAGCCACTTAGATCCTCTAGATTGGGCAATGGGGAGAAGGAGAGCTCCTCTTGACATCGTGCCCGATCCTTCTTCCTCCAGTGAAGAGCAAGAGGAAGTGCAAGCTACGACGAGCTCCTATTCTCCGGCTACAACTTCTGCAGACTTGGAGGAGAGTGGAGAGGATGGACGTGGGGAAGGAGAGGCTATCCCTGACGAGGGGCCGACCGATGGTGATGGAGATGAAGATGAAGAGGTCGAGGGTTCGGGATGATGGTGAACCCGACCAAGGGAAGGGAGGGCAGCAAGGGAAGGTAAGTTCCATGCCCCTGCTTTGTATTCATTAGATCTGTATGTGAATGTGTTCTATGTGGAGAGATGGAGGTCTGAGGATGGGTTTGAGGGGGATGAACCTGTGGGCGGCTAGGGTTCTGGCCGTCCATAGATCTGGGCGGCCATAGCGCTGGCCGTCCAGAGATGGGCTTGGGCAGGCAGGCCTTTGGCCACCTAGGGAGGTGGGCGACCAGGCCTTTGGCCGCCCTGCCCCAGGGCTGTGAGGTTTTTGGAACAAAAGGGAAGAAAGTGGAATGGTTTGGAGGATCTAATGAATCTCTTGTGTTTTCTTTGTATTGTGTGCAGGGTCCACGGAGGATCAGAGCCCGGGTTACATGAAGACTTGGTGTGGGCTTGGTACCATGCTCTACCTTCTGGGCAACGGGAGAGGGTGGATCGAATGGGTTTCGGCCCGTTCTTTAGGATCCGACCTTTCCCAGTAGATGCTACCTTCCTGACGGTGATATGGGAGAGATGGGTGGATATCTGCAGAGCATTTGTGATGCCGTGGGGACATATGATCCCCACGCTTGAGGATGTGGCTTTCTTGAAGGGATTGCCAGTGGCAGGGATCCCGGAGCTTGGCCAAGAACTGAAGGATTATCGAGAGGAGATAGAGGACCTGCTCGGACCACAGCTGGCTCGATCTAGGAAACCAGTGACCACTCTTCCATTCGGAAGGATTAGTGCTGCGATGGGGCTCGTGAGAATGGCACACGGACCACTAGAGGACCTGGATGCATAATTGGGGTGAGTGAGACAGAGACTCCGAGCCCAAGGGAGAAGTGAGCAGCATGAGATGAGGTTGTTCTTCTTGTACTTCTTTGGGAGGCTGTTGTTTGCTACTGCCTCGAACAAGGTGAACCTTAAATATCTCTTGCTGGTACGGGATCTCGAGCAGGGACCCCAACTCACGTGGGGGAGAGCGATGCTGGCGCACCTCTTTGCCCACCTGGATCCAGTGCGCCCAGGTTCGGGGAACCTGGGTGGTTTCACGACCTTCTTATTGGTACGAGTCTACCCCTTTTGCATATGTTGATTCTAAATTTGATTGATTCATGATATGTTTTCTTGTGCTTCCAGATTTGGGGGTATACTCGGTTCCCACTAGGTCGCGGTAAGATCCCGCGAGCCTTGATGCAAGCGGTCCCTCTCATGGCTAGATGAGAGGTGGTCCGGGACCAACATTTGGTAGCGACTAGACTTACTGATCTTAAGATGACTTTGGATGAGTACCCTTCCCACCAGGTGAGCACTTCGGCTAAAGAGTTAGGTTTTTGTTTCAGCATTTGTTATATGTACTCAGATTAACCAAACATTCAATCTTTTATGTGGCAGGTAATCTAGACTCCCTATGCGGGGGAGGACATCACCCCCCAACCGTGGGTGAGGGAGGGACGCGCTTGGTTCCATAGGGACACAGTGTTGTTTTGTGTGAACCTGAGGGAGACGCTCTTCCTTCGCCTAGTGCAGAGGACACTGGGGTGGCATCAACTGCCAGTGGCGATTCCAGCCGAGCACGAGTCAGATCGGGGGCGCCGATGGACTTCAGCGAGTTATCAGGGTTGGGCCTCCCGCTACCGCAGAGAGGCAAATGCATTACAGAGAGGACCCTCACTGGAGCATGACCAGACCGTGAGGAGCAGTGAGACTTACTTGGCGGATTATCAGGATCGGTATGCTGGACGACTTCGTCTCGACACCCGAGCGGTGAGTTGCTCTTTAGCTTTCAAATGTGATGCTTTCATTTAAGAATTGTAGCTAAGTGAGTTTGCGGATTTGAGGTGCAGATGTCTGAGACTGAGGCTATGAAGATACTCAAGGATCGGATAGGCGTCCTTAACCAGACGATCGTGAATTTGTGATACAAGATCCGAGAGATGGTAAGCCAATATTAGCTTGATTAGTTTTTAGCTTGGAATTTGTTGCATTTGACTAACTGTTTGCCCCTTGTCTTGCCAGCGAGGGGAATTGGCCTACGTGGGAGTGAGGGCAGGAGCGGGTGGAGAGGCTGGCCCATCGTCCCGAATCGACAACCGAGAGGAGCTGGAGGATCACCTGGCGGGGGCCATTGAGCGAGCCGAGGAGCGAGAGGCTGAGTTGGCTGAGACGGTGAGAACCTTAACACTTAAGTTGAAGGCAACTCTCTCTTTCTACATCTTTGTTTGGCCTTACCTGATGATTCCTTTTTTGGAGAGGAAGGAGTTGGCAGCCACCTTGGCCGTCCGTCGGGAACACGATGCGCGTATAGAGGAGCTGACACGCCGCCTTGGAGAGATGAGCTCTATTGAGAGAGTCGAGGGTCGCCTTGCCGAGGCAAAGGAAAGAGAAGCCGAGGCACGCGCTCGAGAGATGGCGATGGCAGTTCGGGAGCAGCGAGCCCTTGACCAGTTGGAGGCTCTGAGACGGCGAGTGTTGCGGAGGTACCAGGGTAGAGGTGCCCCAGGAGAGGGAGCTAGGCCTGCGACTCCTTTCGAGTCACTACGGTCCATAGGAGACGTACATTTCACGATGGAGGAGCTTATGGGCAAGATGCCGTCTCCTGCGGAGCAGGGAGCAGTCCAGCCAACCGCGTCAGGTTCGAGGGCTTCATGACCTTCGAGACTGTGAGACATGGGAGGCGGAGATGGAGACGAGGCTGATAGCCGGTGGAGCCGACCTCGCATCGGTGCAGATTAGGAGGAGAGATAGAGAGAGAGAGATAGAGACGTAGCTGAGTAGCAGCTGCCCCTTTTGTACACTGGGGGTATGCCCCTAAGATGTTGTATCGCTAGAATGTAATGAACATATTTTGGAAGTGGAACGAACTATCTTCAGTATACTTGGCTCGGCTTGGTTTTCGATGCCGTCTTCCTTTTACCTGTTTCAACCACACTAACAAGGAAAAGGTTAGTGTAGTATGGTTTTAGCCCCCTGCCAAAAGTAGATAATACCTTTCTTGATGCAGGGTCAGAGGGCTAAATCTTATTTAACCAGATTAAAATGAAGGAAAGTAAACGTGATATGCACGTGCAAGCAAGCAGGATGTGAACAAAAGGAAATATAATCATGCGTATGAACATGCGGATGCAAGACATATTTTTGGTATTTTTTGTGATTTTATGCATTTTTTGGAGAATTACATTTGTATTTTTTTTGTTGATTTTGATTATATATATATTTTTTGTGTTTTGTGTTTTTTTGTTGTTTTTGTGAATGCCCGGTGACCACCCATGGGGCACCTGACCTATATGGAGACGGGGGTTTTCTAAGTTACCTCCCAGGTATCCTGAGCGCACATCTAGGTTGATTTGGGCCTCTAGACTCCTCGAATGATGATCCCGCCGGTTAAGTCTTATCATGATGACAATGTCATCATGCCACGCTTAGGTGTTGTGACTCCTCTGTGTTGATGATGTTGACAATAAGCTTTACTTCATTGACAACAGCTTGTTTTGATTGATTGACAACTATTTATGTTTTGATGAAACTGTCTTTATCAGATTGTCTGTGTGTTCCATGCAGTCAGAGTCTATACATCGTCATGCACACACACACACACAGGTCTACACATTACACACACACACAAGTCAACACACTCAAAGTCTATACATTGCATTGAAGCATGCACGTAGAGTCTATACATTACTTTGTGTTGTGTTCGTGCATCATTTAGAACACAAGTCTATACATTCAAATGGCCTATCGCACGCTAAAGTCTTTACAGAGTTTTTGTCTGTTTGTTCAACAAGTCTGTACATCAATTGCAAAGTCTGTACATCGGACTAACTCTGCATCGGCTATGTCTATACATCGTCCGTCTCACTTAGCGTCTTACGCATATACATAGTCTATACACTCATTGTCAGCATGTCTGTACATCGCCTTGGGCATGGCAAAGTCTATACATTGCTGCATTGCTCGCACAGGCAATGTCTATACATCGTGTTGCAAGCATGCATTCAAGTCTGTACAGATTGTGAGGTCCGTCTCACTCAGCGTCTCAAGTGGACTTGAAGTCTATACATTGGACCGTCTTACTTAGCGTCTTTGTGCATGTCACACACTCGCAAGTCTGCACATTGCTATAGCACGCATGCAGAGTCTAGACAGTCATGAGCAAGTCTATACATTACTTCTAGCATGCACACACACACCCAAGTCTATACATTGTCTGTGCATTCATTTGTCTGGCTGCATAACACTAAGTCTGTACATCGTCTCATCCATTTAAAGTCTGCACAGCCACTGAGTCACAAGTCAGTGCATGCTTCTCCGTCTCATTTAGCGTCTCATGCTAAGTCTGCACATCGCATCGTTTGTTCATTGCACGCACACACAAGTCTATACATCGTTCTTTGCAATTCTGCGTCTCACGTTGTGTCTCATGCAAGTCTACACATTGTCTGTCAGCACTTACAAGTCTATACATTCTTGGCAGTTCAGCGTCTCATGCAGTGTCTCATGCAAGTCTGTACATCGTCTGTCAGCGCTTACAAGTCTAGACAGTCTGCTCAAGTATACACACTCGCATGCTAGCTAGTCTGCACATTGTCACAAGTCTATACATCCATTTGTAATGTTCATACTTTGCTTGATACAGTCTGCATTACACCTATTCAAGTCTATACATTCAGTCTTCTATAGAACATGAAAGTCGATGCATGCTCACACATGTTGCAAGAATGAAGTCTGTACAAGCAGTTAGTCTTAAACTGATACTTCTCTTCGACTGACTGACAGGGACTCTTTGCAAAGACTAATGATTGGCACATGATCCGAGGATAATAGGAGTGCCAGGATCGTGACACGTGTACAACAACGAGCCTGGATGCTGCCACGTAATCAAGGTGCTCTGTGCGGGAAATGTGGAAGCCACACGCCCTCTTGCTTGCTGCTGCTATAAAAGGAAGTCTTCTTCCTTAAAAGAAGGAAGATCGATGAGGTGAAGGCTTGAGAGCAGATTAGCTTGAAGCAGCAGAGAGCCACTGAGAGCAGAGAAGAAAAACCCACGATCCACAGAGAAGAAAAAGAGAAAGAAGAGAAGATTGAGAGAGATGAGTTGAGAGAGAGCTTGTTTGAGAGCTTGTCTGATTGTTCCTCAGACTCTTGGTTCAGATACCAGAGCTGAGTTGCTCATTGCGAGCTACATTCCCTGTTGGGATTTATTATTTTCGTTTGCTTCTATTTTTATTTTCTTCAAACTCTTGTCTTCAAGCTGTGAGTCAGCATTTGCAGAGGTGCTGCCTCTAGACGGGTAAGCTGTAATCCCCAGCGTGTTTGCAGAGGTGTAGCCTCTGGACAGGTTAAGCTGTAACTCCTCAGCGGGCGAGACTTGGTCTCGAACAGCAAGCTGTGAAGCTCAGCGGTTGTAGGCTAAGCTGTATTGCCCAGTGGACGCAAGTTGTGTTGTGCAGCTGTAAGCCACACTTGGTTTGAGTGTGGGGTGGACGTAGGTCTCCTGACCGAACCACCTAAAAATCTGGAGTGTGAAGTGTTTGTGCGATTGCCTTGATCTGCTGTGTGATTGCATTTGCTGATTCTATTCTCAGATCGTTTTGTGTTTCTGCTCAGATCTAGCACTCGAGTTAGTGATTTAGTAGATCTGCCTAAATTCCGCATTAGTGCCTTATATTGGTTTTAAATTAGGCAATCGATCTATTCACCCCCCTCTAGATCCACACTTCGTGGTGACAAAGTGTTTCCATCTAACATAATAGTTGGTATCAGAGCCTAACTCTTCTACAGGGACTTACCGCCCGAAGAGGAAAGGCACAGATGGATGCTAGAGGAATGATCGCTGAAGGACACTCAACCACCAAGCCCCCTTTCTTTGATGGATCGAATTATGCATATTGGAAGAACCGTATGCAAGTCTTCTTGAGGGCGAAAGACTACGAGATTTGGAAGGTAGTCTGTAAGGGACATTATGAGCTGTCCCCTAACGAGGATGTCTGGACCAAGGAAGAGATCAGAAGGTCCACTCTGAACTGGAGCGCTATAAATGCTATCCAGTGCTCTCTGCACCCCACAGAATTTTCTCGTGTATCGGCTTGCAGTTCAGCTAAGGAGATGTGGGATGCACTGGAAGTTATCCATGAAGGGACTTCTCAGGTTAGAGAGACGAAGGCGGATTTCCTAGTGTCAGAATATGAAGCCTTCAAGATGAAGCCCAACGAGACCATCAAGGAGATGTACGCTCGATTGACAATCATTACTAACGGTCTCAGAGGTCTTGGGAAGACATAGACAGAATATGATATAGTAAGGAAGATTATGCGTTCCCTGACTCATGTTTGGCACACCAAAGCTACTGTGATGGAAGAGTCAAGGGATCTGCGCAACACCAGGGCAGATGAGTTAATTGGTTTGCTGATGGCGTATGAAATAAATCTGCCAAAGATAGAGGAAGCTGAGAAGAAGAAGAAACCAATTGCTCTGAAAGCTGGTGCCAGTAAATCCAGCCGATCCAGCTCTAGTGGATCATCATCCGAGGAGAGCCTAACTGGAGAAGATATAGAACATAATGAGATGGCAATGATCACCAGGGAATTCAGGCGGTTCCTCAGGAAAGAAGGAAGGCGATTCAGCCGAAGGAACCATGGTGGCAGCCGACGGGATACAAGATATAAATATAATCCTGCAAAGAAAACTGAAACTAATACATGTTACCAATGCAGGAAGACCGGCCATCTGAAAGCTGATTGTCCAGAGAACCAGAAGCACAAGGACAAGTCCAAGAGAAAGAACACTAAAGGGAAAGCCATGGTGAGTACCTGGAGTGATGAGGATGAAGGCTCCTTCAGCAGCAGCTCAGACAGTGAGGGTGAAGCTGAAAAGCCCATTTGCCTTATGGCAACAAGCTCTGAAGACAGAGAGGAAGACTCAGATGAGGTATCCTCTCGATTTGATAATTTCACTATTGCTGATTGGGTAGATGCCTATCATGACATAGCTGATAAAGCAGATGATATCAGAAAGGAAAATAGGCATCTAAGAAGAAAGATAAATTTCATGCAAAATGACACAACTCTAATTGATAAAATTGCATGCCTTGAATCTGAGAAAAATAAGCTGAAACTCACATGCTCTGAAATAGAAGAAATCAAGCATGAGTTAAAAGCCTCTAAAGAAGATAATGAGAGGTTAGAAAAAGAAACTGATGAATGGAAATTGAAAATACAGGAATATGAGAGTGAGATGAAAATTGTGAATGAAAAATATGAAGCTGTCCTAAGTGTGAACACCGAACTGAAGAAATCCATTGAAGATATTCAGAAAGATAATGAGGACAAGCTGAAAATTATTGAGAAAATGACCCAAGGTTCAGACAACCTAAATGCTTTGTTAGGGTCAAAAGTCAATTTCAGGAAAGAGGGCCTTGGATTTAATTCTAGTGCAACAAAAAGTTTTGGAATGAAGACTATTTCATTTGTCGCACAAAAAGAGAAAGGACCTCTGATTAACATGAATCCAAAAATTTCTGTGAATAAAATTGTAAATCTGAAGAAGCCCAGTGCTGAGGAGAAGGGGAAACAAAAGATAAGTGAGTCTAGTAGAGCTGGTACATCCAAGCAAAATTCTAAGGCTCAGTCTCAGGTTAGGGGTCAGCCTACACATGCACATAAACCCCATGTTAAGGTCACCAAGTCTCCACCACCACCACCATCTCAGAAGAAGACCCAATACACACCTGTGAATAGGTCAGCAGGGTCCAAGGTGCAGGGGAGACAGAATGCATTTAGAGCACAACCCAACCATTTCTACCAATCTAGATCCCAGTCCTACTACACTGCATAGTCAACCTATCCAAATAGGTCAGGGTGGACTAGGACTCAGGGAAGGTTTACAGGTCATGGACATCAGGCTACACAGTCTTATAGACCTTACACCAGAAATTGGGTTGGTGGGTATGGCAATTGGACACCTAGGAACCAACATTTCTTCAGCCAGCCCAAAGACTACTATGGCCAAAGTTTCGTGAATACACCCTGGCCAAGGCACTGGCACAGAAGCAACAACTCTGTAAATAATCCTGCTGGTGCAAATAAGAAGAAACACAACAAAAAGAAATCTAGAAATCCACTGAACAAAATTCTTTTAAACAAATGTGGATTCCTAAAAGCTTGCTTTCATGTTTTAATTGCATTTCATCTGCTCAGGAGCCCAATCAGACTTGGGTTCCAAAATTCTCTACATGATTGTGTGTGCAAGTATGCCAGGCAGCCAAGAACAATCTGTGGTACTTGGATAGTGGCTGCTCCAGGCATATGACAGGAGATAAGGCCAAGTTCTGCATGCTGACAGAGAAACATGGAGGCCTTGTCACCTTTGGTAGCAACACAAAGGGTAAGATTGTCGGGACAGGTAAGGTAGGTAAGTGTACTACCTGTTGCATTGAAGATGTCATGCTGGTTGAAGGTTTAGCATATAATTTACTTAGTATCAGCCAGCTATGTGATAAAGGATATAAAGTTCTTTTTGACTCTCAATGCTGTAAAGTTTTTGAACCTGATTCTGAAATTGTTAAATTTTCTGGTAAAAGAATAAATAATACTTACATGATAGACTTAGATGATATACAACATTCTAACCTATGCCTTACTGCTAGCAGAGAGGACTTAGCATTCTTATGGCATCGTAGGTTAGGCCATGCTAGTTACACAGTATTGCATAAACTGAATAAGCACAGCATGGTTAGAGGACTTCCTGAAGTTTCTTTTAAGAAAGAAAATAAACTCTGTGATGCATGTTCTCAGTCCAAGTTAACTAGAAGTCATTCAAATCTAGAACAGAAAATCTGTCTTCTAAACCCTATGAGCTGATACACATGGACCTTTTTGGGCCAACCAGGTCTGTCAGCTTATCAGGGAGGAAGTATGGGTTTGTCATGGTAGATGACTTCTCTAGGTACACTTGGGTATATTTCTTATCACATAAAAGTGATGCATTCACAGAATTTCAGGAGTTCTATCTTAAGATAAATTAGAAAATTGAAAACATCTTAACTGATCATGGAGGTGAGTTTGAAAACTCACAGTTTGAGGATTTCTGCAGGACAAATGGAATTCATCACAAGTTCTCCTCACCAAGACACCCGAGCAGAATGGAGTTGTGGAGAGGAGAAACAGAACCCTAGTGGAGATGGGTCGAACACTCTTGGTTGAAGGTGGTCTGCCAAGGAAGTTCTGGGCTGAAGCTGTAAATACTGCCTGTTATGTAATTAACAGAGTTATGGTAAGACCTTCTACCCAGAAAACACCTTATGAGATCATAAAGGGTAAGAAACATTCAATTGCTCATTTCAAGGTTTTTGGTTGCAAATGCTTTATTCATATAAATGATAAAAGAGACCTTGATAAATTTGAACCTAAAGGTGAACTAGGAATTTTTCTTGGTTACTCTGAAAACACCCGGGCATATAGAGTGTATAATCTAATTCCAAATCTGTTGAAGAATCTCCACACATTGTTTTTGATGAATCTTTGGTAAAGACTAATATTGGTCAATGCAGGAATGAAGACAATGGTGATATTCTGAAAGAAGGGAATCCTGCAGACAAATCCGAAGATGAGGAAGAAAATGAAGAGCTTATTGGAGAAGAGCCTACAGTTCAGGGGGAGGTAAATGAAAATCATGATGATGAAATTGTCAACATTAAATATCTGAAAGATCATCCTGTAGATAATGTAATTGGCAATTTGCATGACCCTCCTAGGACTAGAGGCCACTTAAGAATTCAAAATGAACTGAATGCATATGCTTTTGTATCACATGTAGAACCCAAGTCCATTGACTGTGCTCTCAAGGATGTGCATTGGATTAATGCCATGCATGAAGAGCTCAATCAATTTGACAAGAATAAGGTGTGGCACTTGGTCCCACCTCCTGATCATGAGACAATCATAGGGACTAAATGGGTCTTCAGGAATAAAACTAATGAATCAGGGAATGTGATTAAGAATAAGGCCAGACTTGTAGCTCAGGGGTATAATCAAGAATTTGGAATAGACTTTGAAGAGTCTTTTGCCCCTGTAGCCAGGTTAGAAGCAATCAGAATTTTATTCGCTTATGCATGTTCCCTAGGAAGAAATCTTCAGCAGATGGATGTAAAATCTACTTTTTTGAATGGGGAAATCAGTGAGGATATCTATGTGAGGCAGCCTCCTGGCTTTGAATGTTTAGACTTCCCCAATCATGTTTATAAACTTCGTAAAGCTCTCTATGGTCTTAAGCAAGCTCCTAGAGCTTGGTATGATAGGTTGAGCAAATTCCTCACAGATAAGAACTTCACAAGAGGTGTAGTTGATCAAACCTTGTTCACTAAGGTAAGTCATTCAGATATTCTTATTATTCAAATTTATGTGGATGACATTATTTTTGGGTCAACTAACCCCAAACTGTGTGAGGAGTTTTCTCAGATTATGACTAATGAGTTTGAAATGAGCTCAATGGGCGAGCTCAAATTATTTCTTGGACTGCAGGTGACACAGTCAAAAGATGGAACCTTCATCTCTCAGTCCAAGTACATAAGGGATTTACTGAAGAAATACAAGATGGACAACCTCAAAGAAATAGCTGCTCCAATGGGTACCTCGACCAGCTTAGATGAAGATCCTCAAGGTAAACCAGTGGACCAAAAGCTATATAGAGGTATGATCGGATCCCTTTTATATCTTACAGCATCTAGGCCTGATATTCAGTTTGCAGTGTGTTTATGCTCTAGATTTCAGGCTAGTCCTAAAGAGTCACATCTTAAATCTGTGAAAAGGATTTTTAGGTATCTACTAGGCACCCAAGAGCTTGGTCTTTGGTATCCTGCCAAGTGTGAGTTAGAACTTCTAGCCTACACTGATGCAGACTATGCTGGGTGTCGAGTAGAGAGAAAGAGCACTAGTGGCTACTGTCAATTCCTTGGTGGCTGTCTAGTAACTTGGGCATCTAAGAAGCAACACACTGTAGCTTTGTCCACAGCTGAGCTGAATAATGTCAGCTGGTAACTGTGCAGCCCAAGTACTTTGGATCAAGCACCAACTGGCTGATTATCAAATAAAACTGGAATGTATTCCAATTTTATGTGATAATGCTAGTGCTATATGTTTAGCTAAAAATCCTGTTCATCATTCTAGGACTAAGCACATAGAGATCAAACACCATTTTCTTAGAGATGTTGTTAATAAAAAGGAAATTGAATTGAATTTCATTGAAACAGAAAAAAAAATTGCTGATATCTTTACTAAGCCACTAGGGAATGAAAGGTTCAAATTTCTTAGAAGAGAACTTGACTTGTGTAAATTTCAGCATGATGAATAGAATTCAGTTGGTTTGAATATCTCGTTTTAAACTTGTTTGTCTGAATAAAATTCTGTGGCAGTTGAAAAATGGATCAAACCTTGCATGCATCACATTCACATTCTTCATGTCATATTCATTGCATAACATGCATATCATAACTACATGCATATAGACAGGGAGAGTGTTGTATGTAATTCAGAGAGGGTATCAACTTCATTGCAACTCAAATTCTTGTCTGTCGTGAATTCATTCATTCCTTGACCCTGATGAGTTGAGTCTGACAATATGGCAATCTGTTAGTCAGTTCTAATTCTTAAGCAATAGAAAACAGACTTCTTCCTTTATAAGAATTTTAATTGCTTAAAGACTGACTTAATGGTTTAAATTTTATAATCTTTAGACTTTAAAGATTGCAATCAGAAAATAAGAATACTGATAATTGATAAAGCTCTCAACCCCTATTTCATTACATGTCAGACAAAGTTAACTGTATCTGAAATCTGAAAACTCACCTGAAATCCTGTTAGAGAAGGCTAAGTATGTGTATTGTCCTTAAACAAGTTATTCTGAAACAAATAAAGGACAGCTAAGAAAATATTAAAAATCTTGAAAAATATTTGAAAAATAATGTTGGCAGAGCAATGACTGGTAAAGCACTGAGAAACTGAGTGATCCATCAAAGAAATGGATAATACTTAAGTCATGAGGTGTATCAGTTATCTCTGTATAAATGATCAAAACAGTAAGGTGGTTTCACTGAGTACCTGGGGGTAACTGGCGTCTGATAAACGTGTACCCTCACACAAAAAGGTGTAAATCAGCTTTATTGAAATTGATCATAGGCAGAATGGTTCATTATGTTGAGTATCTAGGGGTACTGGCGTCTGATAAACGTGTACCCTTATGCAAAAAGACAAATGATACCTGAATGCCCTTAATGAAATAAAATTGAAAATGCTGCTCCTTCAATAGAAAATTCAGATATGTCAAACTGTTTAATTTCAATACATGACCTGGTATCTCCTAACAATTTTTACTGAGTCTAAGAAAGTAAGATATTTTTGAAACTGAATCTCGCATGCTCAAATGTTATTCTGGTTTATTGCTTTTATCATGCACATCAAACTTATCAAACGAATGTAGTGCATGAACTCTAAATTTTATAATCTTTAAAACAGAACTCTATCTGAAAGCAGTTTCTAAATTCATATGACTGAAGACTCTGTGCTTTAGAATACTTATTCCTGAACTACATGTTCAGAATGCCAGTCAGATGATTTCTCTTGTTCCTTCCCTTGTAATTTCTTTCCCTCCTCTTTGTTGATGGCAAAGGGGGAGAATATACTTTCTGTTTGACGAATTCCAGGGGGAGTGTATGCATCATGTTATGGCAAAGGGGGAGATCTTGTGAGCAGGGAGTTAGTTTTCATTTCTTAGCATGCATTCATAGCATCTGCATGACAAATCTGACTAACAAATCATATCTTTCATCAAAAATACATCTATATGACAGGATGCTGCTATTCTATATGATAGGGTGTTGCCATCATCAAAAAGGGGGAGATTGTTGTGACTCCTCTGTGTTGATGATGTTGATAATAAGCTTTACTTCATTGGCAACAGCTTGTTTTGATTGATTGGCAACTGTTTATGTTTTGATGAAATTATCTTTATCAGATTGTCTGTGTGTTCCATGCAGTCAGAGTCTATACATCGTCATGCACACACACACAGGTCTACACATTGCACACACACACAAGTCAACACACTCAAAGTCTATACATTACATTGAAGCATGCACGTAGAGTCTATACATTACTTTGTGTTGTGTTTGTGCATCATTTAGAACACAAGTCTATACATTCAAATGGCCTTTCTGCACGCTAAAGTCTGTACAGAGTTTTTGTCTGTTTGTCCAACAAGTCTGTACATCAATTGCAAAGTCTATACATCGGACTAAGTCTGCATCGGCTATGTCTATACATCGTCCGTCTCACTTAGCGTCTTACGCATATACATAGTCTGTACACTCATTGTCAACATGTCTGTACATCGCCTTGGGCATGGCAAAGTCTATACATTGCTGCATTGCTCGCACAGGCAATGTCTATACATCGTGTTGCAAGCATGCATTCAAGTCTGTACAGCCTGTGAGGTCCGTCTCACTCAGCGTCTCAAGTGGACTTGAAGTCTATACATTGGACCATCTTACTTAGCGTCTTTGTGCATGTCACACACTCGCAAGTCTGCACATTGCTATAGCACGCATGCAGAGTCTAGACAGTCATGAGCAAGTCTATACATTGCTTCTAGCATGCACACACACACCCAAGTCTATACATTGTCCGTGCATTCATTTGTCTGGCTGCATAACACTAAGTTTGTACATCGTCTCATGCATTTAAAGTCTGCACAGCCACTGAGTCACAAGTCAGTGCATGCTTCTCCGTCTCATTTAGCGTCTCATGCTAAGTCTGCACATCGCATCGTTTGTTCATTGCACGCACACACAAGTCTATACATCGTTCTTTGCAGTTCTGCGTCTCACGTTGTGTCTCATGCAAGTCTATACATTGTCTGTCAGCACTTACAAGTCTATACATTCTTGGCAGTTCAGCGTCTCATGCAGTGTCTCATGCAAGTCTGTACATCGTATGTCAGCGCTTACAAGTCTAGACAGTCTGCTCAAGTATATACACTCGCATGCTAGCTAGTTTGTACATTGTCACAAGTCTATACATCCATTTGTAATGTTCATACTTTGCTTGATACAGTCTGCATTACACCTATTCAAGTCTATACATTCAGTCTTCTATAGAACATGAAAGTTGATGCATGCTCACACATGTTGCATGAATGAAGTCTGTACAAGCAGTTAGTCTTAAACTGATACTTCTCTTCGACTGACTAATAGGGACTCTTTTCAAAGATTAATGATTGGCACGTGATCCGAGGATAATAGGAGTGCCAGGATCGTGACACGTGTACAGCAACGAGCCTGGATGCTGCCACGTAATCAAGGTGCTCTGGGCGGGAAATGTGGAAGCCACACGCCCTCTTGCTTGCTGCTGCTATAAAAGGAAGTGTAGCAACCCTAATAAATGAATAATTGAAATGCATTAAAACATATATATTACAGAAGTAATATATATAAAAAGGAATAGGGTTAATTGGACGAAATAAAACAAATTAAAAATAACGCCTCTTATTAAGGCGTTAATTTATAAAGAAACGCCTCTATCCATGGCGTGAATAAAGAAAGGACGCCCACACCTACGGTCGTCAGTTCTCACGCGACCAAATGGGTAAGTAAAAGAAACGCCTCTATCTTGGGCGTGTTTTAAAACACGAAACGCCCTTTTTCAAGGCGCTTTTTAAGAAACGCCCTTATGCAAGGCATTAATTAAAGAATACACGCCCTGACCAAAGGCGTTAATTCAGTTCGTGACTCGTTCGAACCCAGAGCTTATCCAGGGAAAGATTAACCTAATCTAGTAAGTGTCTATTAGAGTAAGGACTCTATTGGGGATATGTTACCCTCAATCAAACACTACTTTTAATAGGACTTCCATAACCCTATAAATAATCTACTGCTCGAACCCGTGAACGCTATTTGGCGTTCGAGTTCTCTGAAGGTAATTACAGAGCAATAGCTCTTCCTTCCCTCTGTCCCTTTTTGATTTGGTGGACGGTCATTAATTCGACTTCTTCCTTCTTCCAGGTTGAAGAAGCATTGGGGTTGTGAAGAACAAAGGTAATAATCTTTCCTTTACCTTCGGTCAGGTATTATGAAGAAAATATTAATGTTTCTTCGTATTTCTCTGTAGGAAGTTCAGTCGAAAGGGGTTCATCAGTTGAACATAAAGACTTCTTCCTGCTGATACGGCTGAAGTTATTGGTTGCTGTTTAAGCAACAGAGTTTTCTCCCTTCTTCATATCAATCTGCAAATCGTCATCTCCAAATCAACTCTTAAAGGTAGGATTTTCTCAAGTTATTGTAGCCCAAATAAAAATTAATGCAAGATATATATATATAAGCATGTCATGCATACGGTTATTATAGTTTCCATGCGTTTTCTGCAATATTTTGAAAGAGACGCCCCTGTCAAGGGCGCTAATTCACATGAAACGACTCTTCCCAGGTCGTTAATTTCATGTTTAACGCCCTGTACTCAGGCGTTAATTTCTTTAAACCGTTAATCACCCATCTTAAGAATTGATTATCTATGAAATCATGATTATAAAATAATGCATGATCCTCTGTCTTCAACCTGCTAACTTTACTGTCATGATATTACATTCGTTCCTCTGTTATCCTGAAATTATTACTGTCCTTAAAGTTTCTGAAGGAACTTGAATTAACGACTTGGACAAAGTCGTTTTCCACATATTAACGCCCCCTCATAGGGCGTGAATCTGAAAGGTAACGCCCCTTCCTAGGGCGTGTATTGGTTAAAATCCTGAAATTTATATATTCTGAAAAATAGAATTTAATAGTGACGCCCCTGCCCAGGGCGCGTTTTTGATAATTCCTGAAAATTAATTGTATTCTGTCAAATATGTAAACAATAAGACGCCTTCTGGTGTAGTCGTCAGATTTTGAAGAAACGACCCTGACCAAGGCGTGTTTTAGACAATTCATGAAATTATTGATATTCTGTCAAATATATATATAAGGAGACGCCTGCTACTGTAGTCGTCAACTCTTGAAGAAACGCCCCTTCCCAAGGCGCGTTTTAGATAAATTATTGAATTATTGAAAATTCTGCAAAACGGACCATATGTAAACGCCCTTCTGTTAGGCGTTAATTACTTGAGAAACGACTTGACCTAAGTCGTTATTTTACTATAAACTGATTTTCATCTGATTTGCTAACCGATGGTTTTATATATCATAATATATATATATATCGGCACTATTCTCCACTCCGTGAGTATAGTCCCACTTTTCACGTTGATTTATCGATCACACTCAACTCTCATTGACATACAAGCTCTCCATTGGACATTCCGTTCCTTTGGACTAGCGAGTTAGTCATAGAGACCTCCGTAAGACTCCTCGTAGCCTTGGATTCCCTCAAGGCCGACTGAGCTGGTTGTACCCTAAAAACCCATTACACCATTGATGCCATGTCACTCTAAAGAAACATGGGATACCGGCCCTTATGATTATACAAAGAGTATATCATAAGAAATTCTTAATGGGATGATGATATCATGCCATATCATGTCATTCTTGTAAAACCTCAATTCTATGATAAGAATGAGGGTATCTTACCTTTGATATACTGTTCATGTGGACCTCAATTCTATATAAAGAATGTCCATACTGATTTGTCATGGTACCCAAGTTAAGGGAATCATATTCTACCTAGTTTTATCGATATCGTGATTATACCGTTATTATCGCCATTCTATGTCCTTTGTCATATTTTGGACTCTATTCTATCAAAGTTGTCATACGGGTCTACAAGCTTGATTATTGAAATTATATGTTGGCTATATAAACAAGAGTGGATGTCAAAACACATGATAAATGCCTGCGCATATAGGGCCCGATCTGGTCTTGGAGGAGCACCCGAAAGTACTTGTGCCCATGGGAGTTAAAATGATAAGGTATCTGGCATTATACCGAGTACTTGACTTGCTTGATTGGACATTCCACACACATCTTGTACTTGAATCGTACTTGACTTTACATGAAATGCGTGGCCCGAAAGAGGGTAATTTACTTGCTTGATACATGATAGCCAAAGTTCTTGACATGACTTGTTAAACGTGCTTGCTTGAATACCTTGAATATACTTGTCATCTTGTTGGAAGTTCATGATTAAGTTCATCTTATTTCTTGATATTACATTCTCTCTATCTTGTCGTTTTATGCGAGCATGCATAGCTTTATTGCATTCATGAAAGATGTAATTACTTAAACCCCTTGCTAGTACTTGAGATATAATTTCCTACTGAGCGTTCGCTCATTCGTTTGTCCCTTTGTACTTTTCAGGTAAGTCCGACGACGATGGAAGTCAATCGGATGGGAATGATCAAGAGTGAAAGTGATAGAACTTCTACAAGTGTCGTCTAGTCTTTTCTATAGTTTCTTGAGTCAAATATGTATTCTTTTCCTTTTTATTAAACAGAGTACTAGATTTGTAATAGTCTATCCATTATGAAATAAAGGATTGGGTTATCTTGCTATTTTGCGCATCTCTGTCTTCGTGTCGAATACACGACCACTCTGATTGACATGATTGATATAGACACGTCGCGCATCTCCGGGTATCTTCCGCGCTCGGGGCGTGATAGTCTTTGTGGTATCAGAGCCTAAGGTATTCAATTCTAGGAAACCCAAGTCCAAGGATAGGTTTCAAAACCTTTAACCAAGTGAGAGTGGGTAGAACCAAGGGTTAAATGATCAAGGAGTCCTTTATAAGATCATAGTGATATAATACTAACATAGCTATTGTAATTGTAGGATAATGGCTGCCGAACGTGCTCAATGGCGCAACATGCAGCGTACCCTTCAAGGGATGACCCAAGTGCTACAACAGGTAGCAAAAGGTGGTGCTCCACGAGCTGGAAGCTTACACCAAGCATTCAAGAATATGAATCCCCTGAAGTTCATGGGATCGACCGATCCAGACGATGCCGAGCATTGGGTTCGGGAGATTGAACGTATATTCCGTGTTATGCAATGCACGGATCAGGACAAAGTCTTATTAGCTACTTTCCAGTTAGAAAAGGATGCTAGATGCTGGTGGGAGTCGATTGAAGCTACAATTGACCCAACTCAAGTTACATGGGGTGAATTCGTTGAATATTTCAACGCCAAATATTTCTCTGATAGGGTCCAGGAAAAGAAGGCCGCCGAATTTGCCGCATTAAAGCAAAGATCTTTATCGGTGGCTGATTATGAAGCACAGTTCTCTAGACTGTCTAGATATGCTAAGCATTTAATTAGCACGGAAAAGATGAAAGCCCGTAGATTTCTTAATGGGCTTAGGCCCCACTACATTACTCAACTGGCGCCTATGGATATTCAAGTTTATACTGAAATAGTGCGCCGAGCTCAGTTGCTTGAAGATGCCACGGAACTATCTGATAGGATCCGTGGGAAAGACAAAAAGGAGCAAGTCACAAGTTCGGGTTCTTTTAAACCCAACTTTAAGAAGAGGCCCAATAATGGAGGTTCTTCCTCTCAAGATCAAAAATTCAAGAAGACCAAGCCCTTCTCTATCACCACTACACCTTCAAACGTAGTGTGCAAGCATTGTGACAAGGCTGGTCACAAGATCGAAGAATGCTGGAGGAAATTAGGAGCTTGTCTCCGTTGTGGGAGTCGCGAACATCGGATTCCCGATTGTCCATTAATGAATGACCAAGCCGGTGACGGTAAACGCCCGGTGACGAAGAATGCTCATCTTCATGCAATCCAGGAGACCGAACAAGAAGAAGAAGGCGGATTAGTGGAAGGTACATTGAAAATTTGTTCCAAAAGTGCTTATGTCTTATTTGATACGGGTGCATCGCATTCCTTTATTTCTAAGAAGTTTGCCGACCCGTTACCATTAGAACCAGAATGGATAAAAATAGTTCTAACTACTCCTCTTGGAAGTGAAAATGATATTACTCATCACTACCAAAACTGTGAGGTAATGGTTCAAGGTAGGAATTTACCTATAGATCTCATATGCCTCGATCTAAAGGAGTATGATGTTATACTGGGAGCGGACTGGTTATCCAAATACCAGGCAACGGTTGATTGCCGCAATAGCCAAATTGCTTTCAAAGATTTTCCAGAATTAGTCTTTACTCGCCCCAAGAGTCGGAGCAAATCCCCTCTTATTTCGGCTCTTCGAGCAAGCAAGCTCGTCAGGAAAGGATGTGTATCCTTCCTTGCTTTTGTCACTGTTAAAGAAGCTAAGGAAACCAAGATAGAAGAAATTCAGGTAGTGCAAGAATTTCCAGACATATTTCCGGAAGATTTGCCGGGATTACCCCCTCAAAGAGAAGTGGCCTTCACCATTGACTTAGTCCCTGGTGCTGGTCCAGTTTCAAAGGCACCCTATAGAATGTCCCCTGCGGAACTCAAAGAATTGAAGGAGCAGTTGATGGAACTGATTCGAAAAGGGTTTATTAGACCAAGTACTTCCCCGTGGGGAGCACCAGTCTTATTTGTAAAGAAGAAGGATGGATCCATGAGATTGTGCATCGACTATCGACAGTTGAATCATCTTACTATCAAGAACAAGTATCCACTGCCGAGAATCGATGAATTATTTGATCAGATTTCAGGATCCAAACATTTTCCAAGATTGATCTCAGGTCTGGTTATCATCAGTTAGAATCAAGGATGATGACATTCACAAGACCGCATTCAGAAGCAGGTATGGCCACTACGAGTTTGTTGTTATGCCTTTTGGACTAACAAATGCCCCTGCTGCCTTTATGCAGTTAATGAATAGCATATTCAGGCCTTACTTGATCAATTCATAGTAGTCTTCATTGATGATATATTGATATATTCCAAGACTAAGGAAGAACATGAAGAGCATTTGAGGATTGCATTGCAAGTCTTGAGGACAAATCAACTATATGCTAAGCTCAGCAAATGCGAGTTCTGGCTTGAAGAAGTGGCTTTTCTCGGACATGTCATATCCAAGGATGGTTTATCTGTAGATCCGTCAAAGGTTGAAGCAGTTAGGAAACTGGGAAAGACCAACCAATGCTAGCGAGATCAGAAGTTTCTTAGGCCTTGCAGGCTATTACAGGCGATTCATCAAAGACTTCTCAACAATCGCCGTGCCACTTACAAGGTTAACTCGTAAGGAGATCCGATATGAATGGAGTGAGGAATGTGAAAGAAGTTTCCAAACTCTCAAGGATCATCTCACTACAGCTCCGGTCTTAGCTCTACCGATAGAAGAGAGAAATTCGAGGTCTACACTGATGCTTCTGGCATTGGCCTCGGATGTGTCCTAATGCAACAAGGAAAGGTCATAGCATACTCTTCACGTCAGCTGAAGAAGCATGAGGAGAATTACCCCGTCCATGACTTAGAACTGGCCGCGGTAGTATTTGCCCTAAAGATATGGAGACACTACTTATATGGAGCACAGTTTACTGTATACTCCGATCACAAAAGTCTCAAATATCTATTTTCACAAAAGGAGCTAAACATGAGACAAAGACGCTGGCTAGAATATCTCAAGGACTTCGACTTCAATATACAATACCATCCCGGAAAGGGTAATTATGTTGCTGACGCCCTTAGTCGAAAGCCGAGAGCAATGATAGCAAATTGTATGATGCAAGAATGGAGGTTACTTGAACAATTCTCCGAGCTCAATATAAGCTTGGACACGGAAGCCAAATTGTCACACTATCTCATGTAAGCATACAGTCAGATTTGTTATCTGAGATACAAACACTTCAGGATGATGATCCTATATTAGTAGAAATCAAAGGCAGATTAGAAGGACAATCTGATTTTCAACTAACTTCTGATGGAAGATTATCGTTCAAAGATAGAACTTGTATACCCGATTGTCCGGAATTAAAGAAGAAGATCTTAGATGAAGCTCACCGATCAAGGTACACTATTCATCCAGGATCAACCAAAATGTACCAAGATGTAAAGAGGAACTTTTGGTGGCCTAATATGAAAAGAGAAATAGCGGACTATGTATATCGCTGTCTCACATGCCAACAGGTCAAGGCAGATCACCAAAAGCCTGCTGGAAAACTACATCCTCTAGATATTCCTAAGTGGAAGTGGGAGGATATTGGTATGGACTTCATCATGGGTTTATCTAAATCTAAAGGAGGACATGATGGAATCTGGGTTATCATTGACCGATTACTAAATCGGTGCATTTCTTGCCAATAAAAAGCCGATGGTCAATTGATGTGCTAGCTGCACTATACATCAAAGAAATAGTCAGGTTGCATGGTATACCTGTCTCGATCGTGTCTGACAGAGATCCCCGTTTCACTTCTCATTTTTGGAAGGATTACAACATTCGTTGGGAACAAGGCTCAACTTTAGTACTGCTTTTCATCCACAAACGGATGGTCAGACCGAGAGAACTAATCAAGTTGTTGAGGATATGCTAAAGCTTGCATCATTGACTTTGGTGGAAGCTGGCATGAACACTTGTCACTAGTGGAATTTGCATATAATAATAGCTATCAAGCTAGTATCCAGATGGCACCTTTTGAAGCATTATATGGAAGGAGTTGCCGATCACCCTTATGCTGGAACGAAGTTGGAGAAAAACAACTATTAGGTCCAGACATGGTAAGGGATACATGTCATGCCCCGTACTCTATACCGTCGAGGTATTGTCCGCTTTGGCCTACCGGCCTCACGGTTTTGTCCCTTTCTAATAGTGATCGGCTCCAGAATGGGAGACTTCCCGGGCAGGTCACCCATCCCAGTACTGCTCCCCATTAAGCACGCTTAACTTCGGAGTTCTTTTCAAGAACTGAGCCGATACTTCAAAAGGCGCCTCGATGATATAGAGTACAACTTAGCTATATTTGAGGGTGTTACAATCTACCCCTCTTATATAGGCGACGTCCTCGTCGCTGGGCACATATAACACGTAATCAAGCAATCAAGTCCCCAGGCAGGTAGGACTCTAGAGGTGGCCCCTACAGGCTCAAGACGTGGCTCCCACTATGTAGCACTTTCCTCCATTACGGACTCAAGAGGTGGCTCCCATAGCGTAGCACTTTGCCCTGCATGGCACTTAGTTCCCACACTTCCGGCTGGGGTATGGCTCTGATACCACAAAGACTGTCACGCCCCGAGCGCGGAAGATACCCGGAGATGCGCGACGTGTCTATATCAATCATGTCAATCAGAGTGGTCGTGTATTCGACACGAAGACAGAGATGCGTAAAATAGCAAGATAACCCAATCCTTTATTTCATAATGGATAGACTATTACAAATCCAATACTCTGTTTAATAAAAAGGAAAAGAATACATATTTGACTCAAGAAACTATAGAAAAGACTAGACGACACTTGTAGAAGTTCTATCACTTTCACTCTTGATCATTCCCATCCGATTGACTTCCATCGTCGTCGGACTTACCTGAAAAGTACAAAGGGACAAACGGAATGAGCGAACGCTCAGTAGGAAATTATATCTCAAGTACTAGCAAGGGGTTTAAGTAATTACATCTTTCATGAATGCAATAAAGCTATGCATGCTCGCATAAAACGACAAGATAGAGAGAATGTAATATCAAGAAATAAGATGAACTTAATCATGAACTTCCAACAAGATGACAAGTATATTCAAGGTATTCAAGCAAGCACGTTTAACAAGTCATGTCAAGAACTTTGGCTATCATGTATCAAGCAAGTAAATTACCCTCTTTCGGGCCACGCATTTCATGTAAAGTCAAGTACGATTCAAGTACAAGATGTGTGTGGAATGTCCAATCAAGCAAGTCAAGTACTCGGTATAATGCCAGATACCTTATCATTTTAACTCCCATGGGCACAAGTACTTTCGGGTGCTCCTCCCAGGACCAGATCGGGCCCTATATGCGCAGGCATTTATCATGTGTTTTGACATCCACTCTTGTTTATAGCCAACATAGAATTTCAATAATCAAGCTTGTAGACCCGTATGACAACTTTGATAGAATAGAGTCCAAAATATGACAAAGGACATAGAATGGCGATAATAACGGTATAATCACGATATCGATAAAACTAGGTAGAATATGATTCCCTTAACTTGGGTACCATGACAAATCAGTATGGACATTCTTTATATAGAATTGAGGTCCACATGAACAGTATATCAAAGGTAAGATACCCTCATTCTTATCATAGAATTGAGGTTTTACAAGAATGGCATGATATGGCATAATGTCATCATCCCATTAAGAATTTCTTATGATATACTCTTTGTATAATCATAAGGGCCGGTATCCCATGTTTCTTTAGAGTGACATGGCATCAATGGTGTAATGGGTTTTTAGGGTACAACCAGCTCAGTCGGCCTTGAGGGAATCCAAGGCTACGAGGAGTCTTACGGAGGTCTCTATGACTAACTCGCTAGTCCAAAGGAACGGAATGTCCAATGGAGAGCTTGTATGTCAATGAGAGTTGAGTGTGATCGATAAATCAACGTGAAAAGTGGGACTATACTCACGGAGTGGAGAATAGTGCCGATATATATATATATTATATATATAAAACCATCGGTTAGCAAATCAGATGAAAATCAGTTTATAGTAAAATAACGACTTAGGTCAAGTCGTTTCTCAAGTAATTAACGCCTAACAGAAGGGCGTTTACATATGGTCCGTTTTGCAGAATTTTCAATAATTCAATAATTTATCTAAAACGCGCCTTGGGAAGGGGCGTTTCTTCAAGAGTTGACGACTACAGTAGCAGGCGTCTCCTTATATATATATTTGACAGAATATCAATAATTTCATGAATTGTCTAAAACACGCCTTGGTCAGGGTCGTTTCTTCAAGATCTGACGACTACACCAGAAGGCGTCTTATTGTTTACATATTTGACAGAATACAATTAATTTTCAGGAATTATCAAAAACGCGCCCTGGGCAGGGGCGTTACTATTAATTCTATTTTTCAGAGTATATAAATTTCAGGATTTTAACCAATACACGCCCTAGGAAGGGGCGTTACCGTTCAGATTCACGCCCTATGAGGGGGCGTTAATATGTGGAAAACGACTTTGTCCAAGTCGTTAATTCAAGTTCCTTCAGAAACTTTAAGGACAGTAACAATTTCAGGATAACAGAGGAACGAATGTAATATCATGACAGTAAAGTTAGCAGGTTGAAGACAGAGGATCATGCATTATTTTATAATCATGATTTCATAGATAATCAATTCTTAAGATGGGTGATTAACGGTTTAAAGAAATTAACGCCTGAGTACGGGGCGTTAAACATGAAATTAACGACCTGGGAAGAGTCGTTTCATGTGAATTAGCGCCCTTGACAGGGGCGTCTCTTTCAAAATATTGCAGAAAACGCATGGAAACTATAATAACCGTATGCATGACATGCTTATATATATATATCTTGCATTAATTTCATTTGGGCTACAATAACTTGAGAAAACCTACCTTTAAGAGTTGATTTGGAGATGACGATTTGCAGATTGATATGAAGAAGGGAGAAAACTCTGTTGCTTAAACAGCAACCAATAACTTCAGCCGTATCAGCAGGAAGAAGTCTTTATGTTCAACTGATGAACCCCTTTCGACTGAACTTCCTACAGAGAAATACGAAGAAACATTAATATTTTCTTCATAATACCTGACCGAAGGTAAAGGAAAGATTATTACCTTTGTTCTTCACAACCCCAATGCTTCTTCAACCTGGAAGAAGGAAGAAGTCGAATTAATGACCGTCCACCAAATCAAAAAGGGACAGAGGGAAGGAAGAGCTATTGCTCTGTAATTACCTTCAGAGAACTCGAACGCCAAATAGCGTTCACGGGTTCGAGCAGTAGATTATTTATAGGGTTATGGAAGTCCTATTAAAAGTAGTGTTTGATTGAGGGTAACATATCCCCAATAGAGTCCTTACTCTAATAGACACTTACTAGATTAGGTTAATCTTCCCTGGATAAGCTCTGGGTTCGAACGAGTCACGAACTGAATTAACGCCTTTGGTCAGGGCGTGTATTCTTTAATTAACGCCTTGCATAAGGGCGTTTCTTAAAAAGCGCCTTGAAAAAGGGCGTTTCGTGTTTTAAAACACGCCCAAGATAGAGGCGTTTCTTTTACTTACCCATTTGGTCGCGTGAGAACTGACGACCGTAGGTGTGGGCGTCCTTTCTTTATTCACGCCATGGATAGAGGCGTTTCTTTATAAATTAACGCCTTAATAAGAGGCGTTATTTTTAATTTGTTTTATTTCGTCCAATTAACCCTATTCCTTTTATATATATTACTTCTGTAATATATATGTTTTAATTCATTTCAATTATTCATTTATTAGGGTTGCTACACCCTCCCCCACTTAAAAAGAATTTGGTCCCCAAATTCAATATATATATAATTATACATGTGGAGAGCGTAGAACATATACCTCTTAGAATAACTCGGGAAATCGTTTCTTCATAGATTCTTCGGTCTCCCATGTCGCTTCGCGTTCGGGATTCTTATTCCATTGCACCTTGAGCATGGGAATGACCTTATTCCTTAGAGCTCGTATTTCTCGATCTAATATCTTTAAAGGCCTCTGTTCATATGTGAGATCTTTCTGGATCACCAGATCTCCATGCTCAATAATATGTGACGGATCGTGCACATACTTCTTCAACATAGATATGTGAAATACATTGTGTACCTCGGACAACTGAGGAGGCAACGCGATGCGATAAGCAACCTCGCCAACTCTTTCGAGTACCTCAAATGGTCCGATGAATCTTGGCGTAAGCTTGCCCTTAACACCAAATCTTCGTATGCCACGTCCAGGGGATATTTTAAGAAATACATGATCTCCAACCTGGAATTCAAGATCTCTTCTCCTGGTATCAGCATAAGCCTTTTGCCTTGTCTGAGCAACTTGTAATCTTTCTCTGATTACCTGTATCTTCTCAGTTGTATCCCTTACCATGTCTGGACCTAATAGTTATTTTTCTCCAACTTCGTTCCAGCATAAGGGTGATCGGCAACTCCTTCCATATAATGCTTCAAAAGGTGCCATCTGGATACTAGCTTGATAGCTATTGTTATATGCAAATTCAACTAAAGGCAAGTGGTCATGCCAGCTTCCTCCAAAGTCAATGATGCATGCTCTCAGCATATCTTCAACAACTTGATTAGTTCGCTCGGTCTGACCATCCGTTTGTGGGTGAAAAGCAGTACTAAAGTTGAGCCTTGTTCCCAACGAATGTTGTAATCCCTTCCAAAAATGAGAAGTAAAACGGGGATCTCTATCAGACACGATTGAGACAGGAATTCCATGTATCCTGACTATTTCTTTGATGTATAGTGCAGCTAGCACATCAATTGACCATCGGCTTTTGATTGGCAAGAAATGTGCCGATTTAGTCAATCGGTCAATGATAACCCAGATTCCATCATGTCCTCCTTTAGATTTAGACAAACCCATGATGAAGTCCATACCAATATCCTCCCATTTCCACTTAGGAATATCTAGAGGATGTAGTTTTCCCGCAGGCTTTTGGTGTTCCGCCTTGACCTGTTGGCATGTGAGACAGCGTGATACATAGTCCGCTATTTCTCTTTTCATATTAGGCCACCAAAAGTTCCTCTTTACATCTTGGTACATTTTGGTTGATCCTGGATGAATAGTGTATCTTGATCTGTGAGCTTCATCTAAGATCTTCTTCTTTAATTCCGGACAATCGGGTATACAAGTTCTATCTTTGAACGATAATCTTCCATCAGAAGTTAGTTGAAAATCAGATTGTCCTTCTAATCTGCCTTTGATTTCTACTAATATAGGATCATCATCCTGAAGTGTTTGTATCTCAGATAACAAATCTGACTGTATGCTTACATGAGATAGTGTGACAATTTTGGATTCCGTGTCCAAGCTTATATTGAGCTCGGAGAATTGTTCAAGTAACCTCCATTCTTGCATCATACAATTTGCTATCATTGCTCTCGGCTTTCGACTAAGGGCGTCAGCAACATAATTACCCTTTCCGGGATGGTATTGTATATTGAAGTCGAAGTCCTTGAGATATTCTAGCCAGCGTCTTTGTCTCATGTTTAGCTCCTTTTGTGAAAATAGATATTTGAGACTTTTGTGATCGGAGTATACAGTAAACTGTGCTCCATATAAGTAGTGTCTCCATATCTTTAGGGCAAATACTACCGCGGCCAGTTCTAAGTCATGGACGGGGTAATTCTCCTCATGCTTCTTCAGCTGACGTGAAGAGTATGCTATGACCTTTCCTTGTTGCATTAGGACACATCCGAGGCCAATGCCAGAAGCATCAGTGTAGACCTCGAATTTCTCTCCTTCAATTGGTAGGTCTAAGACCAGAGCTGTAGTGAGATGATCCTTGAGAGTTTGGAAACTTCTTTCACATTCCTCACTCCATTCATATCGGATCTCCTTACGAGTTAACCTTGTAAGTGGCACGGCGATTGTTGAGAAGTCTTTGATGAATCGCCTGTAATAGCCTGCAAGGCCTAAGAAACTTCTGATCTCGCTAGCATTGGTTGGTCTTTCCCATTTCCTAACTGCTTCAACCTTTGACGGATCTACAGATAATCCATCCTTGGATATCACATGTCCGAGAAAAGCCACTTCTTCAAGCCAGAATTCGCATTTGCTGAGCTTAGCATATAATTGATTTGTCCTCAAGATTTGTAATGAAATCCTCAAATACTCTTCATGTTCTTCCTTAGTCTTGGAATATATCAATATATCATCAATGAAAACCACCACAAATTGATCTAGATAAGGCCTGAATATGCTATTCATCAACTGCATAAAGGCAGCAGGGGCATTTGTTAGTCCAAAAGGCATAACAACAAATTCATAGTGGCCATACCTGCTTCTGAACGCAGTTTTATGAATATCTTCGTCTTTAATCCTCAATTGATGATAACCAGACCTGAGATCAATCTTGGAGAAATGTTTGGATCCAGAAATCTGATCAAATAATTCATCGATTCTCGGCAGTGGATACTTGTTCTTGATAGTAAGATGATTCAACTGTCGATAGTCGATACACAATCTCATGGATCCATCCTTCTTCCTTACAAATAGGACTGGGGCTCCCCACGGGGAAGTACTTGGTCTAATGAACCCTTTTTGAATCAATTCCATCAATTGCTTCTTTAATTCTTTTAGTTCTGCAGGGGACATTCTATAAGGTGCCTTTGAAACAGGACCAGCACCAGGGGCTAAGTCGATGGTAAAGGCCACATCTCTTTGCGGGGGTAATCCCGGCAATTCTTCCAGAAATACGTCTGGAAATTCTCGCACTACCTGAATGTCCTCTATCTTGGTTTCTTTAGCTTCTTTAATAGTGACAAAAGTAAGGAAGGATACACATCCTTTCTTGACGAGCTTGCTTGCTCGAAGAGCCGAAATAAGAGGGGATTTGCTTCGACTCTTAGGACTAGTATAAGTCAGTTCCGGAAATTCCTTGAAAACAATCTTGCTATCACGGCAATCAACCGTTGCCTGGTATTTGGATAACCAATCTGCTCCTAGTATAACATCATACTCTTTTAGATCTAAGCAGATAAGATCAATAGGAAAATTCTTTCCTCGAACCAATACCTCACAGTTTTGATAATGATGTGTGATATCCGTCTCGTTTCCGAGAGGAGTAGACAATATTAACTTCATCCATTCTGGTTCTAGAGGTAATGGGTCAGCAAACTTCTTGGAAATAATAGAATGCGATGCACCCGTATCAAATAAGACATGTGCATATTTGGAACAAATTTTTAATGTACCTTCCACCAATCCGCCTTCTTCTTCTGGTTCGGTCTCTTGGATCGCATGAAGACGCGCGTTCCTTGTCACTGGGCGTTTACCCTCACCGTCTTGGTCATTCATTAATGGACAATCGGGAATCCGATGTTCACGACTCCCACAACGGAGACATGCTCCTAATTTCCTCCAGCATTCTTCTGTTTTGTGACCAGCCTTGTCACAATGCTTGCATACTACGTTTGAAGGTATAGTGGTGATAGAGAAAGGCTTGGATTTCTTGAACTTCTGATCTTGAGAGGAAGAACCCCCATTATTGGGCCTCTTCTTAAAGTTGGGTTTAAAAGAACCCGAACTTGTGACTTGCTCCTTTTTATCTTTCCCACGGATCCTATCAGATAGTTCCGTGGCATCTTCAAGCAACTGAGCTCGGCGCACTATTTCAGTATAAACTTGAATATCCATAGGCGTCAGTTGAGTAATGTAGTGGGGCCTAAGCCCATTAAGAAATCTACGGGCTTTCATCTTTTCCGTGCTAATTAAATGCTTAGCATATCTAGACAGTCTAGAGAACTGTGCTTCATAATCAGCCACCGATAAAGATCTTTGCTTTAATGCGGCAAATTCGGCGGCCTTCTTTTCCTGGACCCTATCAGAGAAATATTTGGCGTTGAAATATTCAACGAATTCACCCCATGTAACTTGAGTTGGGTCAATTGTAGCTTCAATCGACTCCCACCAGCATCTAGCATCCTTTTCTAACTGGAAAGTAGCTAATAAGACTTTGTCCTGATCCGTGCATTGCATAACACGGAATATACGTTCAATCTCCCGAACCCAATGCTCGGCATCGTCTGGATCGGTCGATCCCATGAACTTCGGGGGATTCATATTCTTGAATGCTTGGTGTAAGCTTCCAGCTCGTGGAGCACCACCTTGTGCTACCTGTTGTAGCACTTGGGTCATCCCTTGAAGGGTACGCTGCATGTTGCGCCATTGAGCACGTTCGGCAGCCATTATCCTACAATTACAATAACTATGTTAGTATTATATCACTATGATCTTATAAAGGACTCCTTGATCATTTAACCCTTGGTTCTACCCACTCTCACTTGGTTAAAGGTTTTGAAACCTATCCTTGGACTTGGGTTTCCTAGGAATTGAATACCTTAGGCTCTGATACCATTCTGTCATGCCCCGTACTCTATACCGTCGAGGTATTGTCCGCTTTGGCCTACCGGCCTCACGGTTTTGTCCCTTTCTAATAGTGATCGGCTCCAGAATGGGAGACTTCCCGGGCAGGTCACCCATCCCAGTACTGCTCCCCATTAAGCACGCTTAACTTCGGAGTTCTTTTCAAGAACTGAGCCGATACTTCAAAAGGCGCCTCGATGATATAGAGTACAACTTAGCTATATTTGAGGGTGTTACAATACAACTGAGAAGATACAGGTAATCAGAGAAAGATTACAAGTTGCTCAGACAAGGCAAAAGGCTTATGCTGATACCAGGAGAAGAGATCTTGAATTCCAGGTTGGAGATCATGTATTTCTTAAAATATCCCCTGGACGTGGCATACGAAGATTTGGTGTTAAGGGCAAGCTTACGCCAAGATTCATCGGACCATTTGAGGTACTCGAAAGAGTTGGCGAGGTTACTTATCGCATCGCATTACCTCCTCAATTGTCCGAGGTACATAATGTATTTCACATATCCATGTTGAAAAAGTATGTGCACGACCCCTCTCATATTATTGAACATGGAGATCTGGTGATCCAGAAAGATCTCACATATGAACAGAAGCGTATGAAGATCTTGGATCGAGAAATACGAGCTCTAAGGAATAAGGTCATTCCCATGCTCAAGGTGCAATGGAATAAGAATCCCGAACGCGAAGCGACATGGGAGACCGAAGAATCTATGAAGAAACGATTTCCCGAGTTATTCTAAGAGGTATATGTTCTACGCTCTCCACATGTATAATTATATATATATATTGAATTTGGGGACCAAATTCTTTTTAAGTGGGGGAGGGTGTAGCAACCCTAATAAATGAATAATTGAAATGAATTAAAACATATATATTACAGAAGTAATATATATAAAAAGGAATAGGGTTAATTGGACGAAATAAAACAAATTAAAAATAACGCCTCTTATTAAGGCGTTAATTTATAAAGAAACGCCTCTATCCATGGCGTGAATAAAGAAAGGACGCCCACACCTACGGTCGTCAGTTCTCACGCGACCAAATGGGTAAGTAAAAGAAACGCCTCTATCTTGGGCGTGTTTTAAAACACGAAACGCCCTTTTTCAAGGCGCTTTTTAAGAAACGCCCTTATGCAAGGCGTTAATTAAAGAATACACGCCCTGACCAAAGGCGTTAATTCAGTTCGTGACTCGTTCGAACCCAGAGCTTATCCAGGGAAAGATTAACCTAATCTAGTAAGTGTCTATTAGAGTAAGGACTCTATTGGGGATATGTTACCCTCAATCAAACACTACTTTTAATAGGACTTCCATAACCCTATAAATAATCTACTGCTCGAACCCGTGAACGCTATTTGGCGTTCGAGTTCTCTGAAGGTAATTACAGAGCAATAGCTCTTCCTTCCCTCTGTCCCTTTTTGATTTGGTGGACGGTCATTAATTCGACTTCTTCCTTCTTCCAGGTTGAAGAAGCATTGGGGTTGTGAAGAACAAAGGTAATAATCTTTCCTTTACCTTCGGTCAGGTATTATGAAGAAAATATTAATGTTTCTTCGTATTTCTCTGTAGGAAGTTCAGTCGAAAGGGGTTCATCAGTTGAACATAAAGACTTCTTCCTGCTGATACGGCTGAAGTTATTGGTTGCTGTTTAAGCAACAGAGTTTTCTCCCTTCTTCATATCAATCTGCAAATCGTCATCTCCAAATCAACTCTTAAAGGTAGGATTTTCTCAAGTTATTGTAGCCCAAATAAAAATTAATGCAAGATATATATATATAAGCATGTCATGCATACGGTTATTATAGTTTCCATGCGTTTTCTGTAATATTTTGAAAGAGACGCCCCTGTCAAGGGCGCTAATTCACATGAAACGACTCTTCCCAGGTCGTTAATTTCATGTTTAACGCCCTGTACTCAGGCGTTAATTTCTTTAAACCGTTAATCACCCATCTTAAAAATTGATTATCTATGAAATCATGATTATAAAATAATGCATGATCCTCTGTCTTCAACCTGCTAACTTTACTGTCATGATATTACATTCGTTCCTCTGTTATCCTGAAATTATTACTGTCCTTAAAGTTTCTGAAGGAACTTGAATTAACGACTTGGACAAAGTCGTTTTCCACATATTAACGCCCCCTCATAGGGCGTGAATCTGAAGGTAACGCCCCTTCCTAGGGCGTGTATCGGTTAAAATCCTGAAATTTATATATTCTGAAAAATAGAATTTAATAGTAACGCCCCTGCCCAGGGCGCATTTTTGATAATTCCTGAAAATTAATTGTATTCTGTCAAATATGTAAACAATAAGACGCCTTCTGGTGTAGTCGTCAGATTTTGAAGAAACGACCCTGACCAAGGCGTGTTTTAGACAATTCATGAAATTATTGATATTCTGTCAAATATATATATAAGGAGACGCCTGCTACTGTAGTCGTCAACTCTTGAAGAAACGCCCCTTCCCAAGGCGCGTTTTAGATAAATTATTGAATTATTGAAAATTCTACAAAATGGACCATATGTAAACGCCCTTCTGTTAGGCGTTAATTACTTGAGAAACGACTTGACCTAAGTCGTTATTTTACTATAAACTGATTTTCATCTGATTTGCTAACCGATGGTTTTATATATCATAATATATATATATATCGGCACTATTCTCCACTCCGTGAGTATAGTCCCACTTTTCACGTTGATTTATCGATCACACTCAACTCTCATTGACATACAAGCTCTCCATTGGACATTCCGTTCCTTTGGACTAGCGAGTTAGTCATAGAGACCTCCGTAAGACTCCTCGTAGCCTTGGATTTCCTCAAGGCCGACTGAGCTGGTTGTACCCTAAAAACCCATTACACCATTGATGCCATGTCACTCTAAAGAAACATGGGATACCGGCCCTTATGATTATACAAAGAGTATATCATAAGAAATTCTTAATGGGATGATGACATTATGCCATATCATGCCATTCTTGTAAAACCTCAATTCTATGATAAGAATGAGGGTATCTTACCTTTGATATACTGTTCATGTGGACCTCAATTCTATATAAAGAATGTCCATACTGATTTGTCATGGTACCTAAGTTAAGGGAATCATATTCTACCTAGTTTTATCGATATCGTGATTATACCGTTATTATCGCCATTCTATGTCCTTTGTCATATTTTGGACTCTATTCTATCAAAGTTGTCATACGGGTCTACAAGCTTGATTATTGAAATTCTATGTTGGCTATAAACAAGAGTGGATGTCAAAACACATGATAAATGCCTGCGCATATAGGGCCCGATCTGGTCCTGGGAGGAGCACCCGAAAGTACTTGTGCCCATGGGAGTTAAAATGATAAGGTATCTAACATTATACCGAGTACTTGACTTGCTTGATTGGACATTCCACACACATCTTGTACTTGAATCGTACTTGACTTTACATGAAATGCGTGGCCCGAAAGAGGGTAATTTACTTGCTTGATACATGATAGCCAAAGTTCTTGACATGACTTGTTAAACGTGCTTGCTTGAATACCTTGAATATACTTGTCATCTTGTTGGAAGTTCATGATTAAGTTCATCTTATTTCTTGATATTACATTCTCTCTATCTTGTCGTTTTATGCGAGCATGCATAGCTTTATTGCATTCATGAAAGATGTAATTACTTAAACCCCTTGCTAGTACTTGAGATATAATTTCCTACTGAGCGTTCGCTCATTCCGTTTGTCCCTTTGTACTTTTCAGGTAAGTCTGACGACGATGGAAGTCAATCGGATGGGAATGATCAAGAGTGAAAGTGATAGAACTTCTACAAGTGTCGTCTAGTCTTTTCTATAGTTTCTTGAGTCAAATATGTATTCTTTTCCTTTTTATTAAACAGAGTATTGGATTTGTAATAGTCTATCCATTATGAAATAAAGGATTGGGTTATCTTGCTATTTTGCGCATCTTTGTCTTCGTGTCGAATACACGACCACTCTGATTGACATGATTGATATAGACACGTCGCGCATCTCCGGGTATCTTCCGCGCTCGGGGCGTGACAGGAAGTCTTCTTCCTCAAAAGAAGGAAGATCGATGAGGTGAAGGCTTGAGAGCAGAGAAGCTTGAAGCAGCAGAGAGCCACTGAGGGCAGAGAAGAAAAACCCACGATCCACAGAGAAGAAAAAGAGAAATAAGAGAAGATTGAGAGAGATGAGTTGAGAGAGAGTTTGTTTGAGAGCTTGTCTGATTGTTCCTCAGTCTCTTGGTTCAGATACCAGAGCTGAGTTGCTCATTGCGAGCTACATTCCCTGTTGGGATTTATTATTTTCGTTTGCTTCTGTTTTTGTTTTCTTCGAACTCTTGTCTTCAAGCTGTTGTAGATATATTTTTCTCCTCCTACTAAAGATCAATATGCATCATGAATGGAACAATATGCGATGATCAAATAACAACGTTCAGAGGAGAACAGAAAACAAAAGACCGTGATCGCCACCAAGGTGCCGTACGTGATGGACACGCCGTACCTTGGAAAGAGGGGAGAGTACTCGCCTAAGTTGCAGCGCTGGGTATATGAACGGCTCCTAAAGAACCACCTTATGGTGTACGGTCTTACGATAGACCGCCTAAGTGAGCTGCAAAAGGTGCGGGAGGAACTACTGCTGGAGGAAGAACGGCTTTATATTGATCGCACAAACAGGAAGAACGGCCCTCTATGAACCGCACGTACTGTGGAACGGCGATAATGAAACCGCAGAAGTCTACCACGCAGTAAGTTGCAAGGGGTCCAACCTCCACCCTCTCCGGCCGGCCAGAGGGGATGGGCCTCGTGCTGATGATTGCTGACCTGCGAAACAACGTAAGAAACACACAGAAAAGACCTAGATTAGAACTGGACAGTGTAGTAAACGTCAAAATGGTAAGAGATGAACATTAACAAATGGAAAGGAGGATACTTGGGGGTTTTAAACCCCTAGGGTGACAAAAACGTGGGTGGATGTGTGCATGGTAGTGAGAAAGAAGGGGGACGTAGGGAGAAAACGATGCATGCAATGAAGAACGTAATGGAGACTATAAACCAAAAGGACTCAAAAATCAAACTACTCCCTGAACCGGAGGCTTATGTGGACGTAGAAAGCCTCCCTCCTTGGTGCTAGGTCGCTCAAAAACTCGACAGGGCTCCGCCGTCGACCAAGATCTCCCCCCTTTTCAAGTCCGGCCATTAGGGTCTATTTATAGAGCCTAGAAAGTCAGCCCCGAAACTAGGGTTTTTTGCTATTTTCAGGTCGAGATTATAAAAGATAAATCGTAGATATTATCATTATCTCCCATCCAGTCAAAATGGCATCAAAAATTGTTGATTATCCACGGAGATATCGATAAAAGAAGTTGGGGATAAAACCATGCATAAAAGGGATAAAAAACTGTTAAAAATCACCAACCGACAGGATGAACGGTTTTATGATAGACCGCTCAAAAGCATGGGCGGTTCAATTTGGACCGTCCAAACCCGTCGGTGGAAATTCAAATAATCAGAAAATTAGCCCAATTATCGCTCGAACTGACCGAAACATCCGCCGTTGGACCCTCAAAGATGCACGGTTCTAATAAGACCGTTCAAATGTAGAGCGGCCAACCAGCGACCGTTCTAACCCTGTCGGTGATAATTTAAATAATTGGATAATTATCTGAGAAAATTGGCATGCGTAGGACTCTGAGATATAGGCGGTTGGAATTCGCCCGTCCATTGGTTTGAACGGGCCTGATAGGGCCGCACAAAAACCTGTCGGTGAATATTCAGAAAATCCTCAGAAATTAGCCAAAATGTATGAACGGTCTGGGGTCAACCGCCCCAGTCATGAACTGCTGATGTTGGACCGTTCATGCTCTTGGATACTTGACTTTTATAAAACACGTTCAATTAATCAAAGCCAAGGTCCAATAAGCCCTGAATTGATACGGACTTTACCAAGGAGGGAGGCTACCCATAAAATGGGCCCAGGACGTGCCATAAAAAATGGCCCAATGAATGATGGACAACTTAGGGCATCAACTAATGGGAGTAAGAGAAATGACTCAGCTTATCGACATAAAACGGGTGTCAACAGATGCCCCTCCTTAACGTCCTCTTTGCAGGGGAGTGAGCGGAGGTGAAGCGGAGGTGACATGGAACATGAAGGTGGAGCGGAAATGCAGCGGAGTGGACCAGAAAAGCGGGCGTTAAGGTAAAACGACACCCGTTTCTACCAACAAGTGTTGAGAATCTTCCGGAAAACTCTGAACCGAATGTAAGGAACGATTAGACCAAAAGTGACGCCAATCTGGAGGAACTAAACTAAAAAATGAAACAAATCGACAAGACCAACCTCATGGGGGACACAATCCCGCGGTCCAATGAGGGGGCCACAAAAGAAAATGGGCTAAAGCTCTAGACGGGGACCCTTCAATCAACCAAACCAAACGAATCGACCAAAGAAAACCTTCCAATTCAGAGTGGAATTAGTTCTTCTTACTCGAGCATTCGAACATACAGCTGACCATCACTGATGGGACATTCTTCAAGCAAACCATGGGGCATGAAAGCTCAAAAGATGCGTATGATGCATGCTGGGCTAAAATAAAAGAAATCGTAAAAATAAATGCGAAGAAAGATTAAAATATAAAATACTCGAGAATAATATTGCTAAGCTGAGAATATCAGAGTCAAGATACCATCTGCAACCACAGCGTGCAGGATAGAACCGTCCTCCCCGTGACATCCCAACCTAACGGCCTATCCAAAGATTAAATACGTGAACCTGGATCATCATCATTTTTGTTGAAGGGGAACATCAGATCCTGGAACACGTAGATAACCGACTGGTTCTCGAGATGATATATTATAGTATCCTATAGTAATGCAGTAAGGGATGTAGGGATAGAAAGCCATACCTGACTTACCTGTGCAGGCGAAACGGCGGGTGAAAGTCTTGATTACTGCACATGAAATTGTTACCAAGATTCGCAATAATATCAAAAATTCATCAATTGAAGTGCAACCAACATTCAAGAATGAACGGTTAAAAACCAACCGCCCAAAGTGGAACGGTTACATTCTAGCCGTATATTCCAGGGAATTTGAACCGACTTAAGAAGTTTACCGTTGAGGATAAATGGTCATGATCTAACCGCACAAACATAGAACGGTCTATCGCTAGACCGTGCAAGTTCTGCAACTTCGAAAAAAACAACCCTTCGCCTCCCTCCACCGTAACCGACGGTGGAGGGGACGAAGGAGGGCAACCGAGCCCCATTCTCTCAACTCTCTCACTCTCCTCGTTTCCCTCTCCTCACTCTCCTCCCTCTCGCCTTCTCGATGCGCCACAAACACCAAGCCCGCCGCTCTGGGATGGCCACGGAAGCAACGGCGCCGTCACCGTCGACCGCCGCCGCGGCGGCGAATGCCGGAGAACCACCGGCGCCGGAGGGGACTACGCCGCCACACACGGCCGAGGAAGGGGCCGGAGCGATCACCGCCGTGGAAGAGGTTCCCGCCGTGGATGAAGACGCCGGAGAAGAAGCACCGGTGGAGAAACCGGCCAAAAAGCCACGGGACCCCGAGGTAGGTCAAAAAAACTTCCCCACTTCCATTTTTCTTTTACTTTAAGCCATGCATGTTAGTTTAGAGGGGTTTAGAGGGCTTAGGTGGCTGGTTGGGGGGCTATGGCAGCCTCCTCGCCGGCCGGGGAATGTCCACCGTCGTCGGGGAAGATGATGGTGGAACGGTTCAACAGAAACCGCACGAGCCGAGACATACGGCCCATATAGGACCGTTCACAAGAATACGGCCTTGGAAGGACCGTTCAACATCACTCAGCAAACGAACCAAACCAAACCAGGATGGTGAAGGAATCACCGTTCAAACAACAAACGGGCCACATAGGTCCGTTCAAAACACCCATTCAACGCCAGACAAAACGGTCTTTATAGGACCGTCCATTATCCATACGGCCCAGGAATAGCCGTTCTACCCTAGGAATATGGAAAGACGGACGGCGCATGATAGCTCGTCCAAGTCAAGGACGGTGGGCATGGGACCGTTCAATAGATGATTTTATTGAAAATGAGACAAAATGCAAACTAAATTACTAAAATGCATCTAATAATGAATGACATGAATGCAGGGGAAGCGTAGGACCCGCACCTCATGGCTGCAGGTCCGCGCAGTGTACTTGGCATTGTCGGACTTCCAGAGGGAGCGGTTGGCTGCCATGGGGTTCGCCCCCATCCTGAGCATTGAGGTGTGTCGCATCGACGTAGCTCTGCTTTACGCCCTTCACAACCGCTGGGACCCAGTGAGTCGGACGTTCCTTTTCCCGTGGGGGCATATGGTCCCCACGCTAGAGGACGTGGCCAGGCTCACTGGCCTTCACGTGCACGGGTCACCGGTTAGCGGGACTACTTTTCCCGACTACCTGGGGTTGGCTCGGGAGTTGCTGGGCTTACAGCTACGGCGCCCCGAGAGGCAGTCGACCCTCCTACCCCGAGCTGCTCTCCAGGACAGCCTGGGTTTACGACGAGCGGGGGCTGCAGTTGGCGAGCAGCCGGAGGAGCACCTGGAGCGGCTGATAGGACTGGCGAGGCCGAGAGTTGCGGCAGGACCGGGAGCAGAGGCGGACCGAGTGCTGAGGCGGTTCTTGATGCTGATGTTCGGGCGACTTCTCTTCTCCACGCGAGCGGACGTGATGAGCTGCCGGTTCCTTCCCTTCCTCCAGGAGATTGAGCACGTGGGTGACTACGCCTGGGGAGCGGCAGTTCTTGCCTTCCTCTTCGACACGCTGAGTTCGACGGCCCGTCGGACGATGCTTGGGGGCTTCTCCCCCTTACTCCAGGTACGACTCTTGCCCTAGACTTAATTATGCGACTCTACATGTTTCCTAAATGCTGACACAGTGATACAATGCAGGTGTGGGCCTACGTATACCTACGTGGGTTGGGCAGAGGCGAGGAGACCCGTCCTGGGCTCCTGCCGATTGCACGGAGGTGGACAGCACCTCGGGAGATGGCAGCCCTGAGACGACAGGTCCGGGAGTTGCAGGATGACCTGGACGCTCTACCGTATACCTCGGTATGCTTCTAAACTCAGACTCTTGCAGTTCTTATATGATTATGATGCTGATGAGACTTTCTATTCTATGCAGGTACGGTGGACACCCTATACGGGGGAGAGCCAGGAGGGCCAGCCGTGGGTGGCTGAGGCTCTAGCCTTTTCCGGGCGAGACGTGTGGCTTCACTGCATGAATGTGGTGGAGCCACTGCACTTCAGGTTGGTGATGAGGACCATCGGGGTCCATCAGCCCGCGGTGGAGTTCCCTGCGCCTGAGAAGGAGGGGGAGCGACTGACGAGGATGACACGAGGACTCCGTGAGGCATTTGACTGAACAGCGAGGAACGCCACTCAGGTCACCGACTGGACCGCACGAGGGCGAGTAGTGACCGCCCGAGCAGAGAGCGACATCGCGTACTACACCGCGTACGCACGGCACTACCGGGACCAGGTTTTCCGGGGTGCTCACCGACCGGTACGACTTCTAGACTTAAACTCTTTTTATTATGCTTATGATTCCTATACGATGATGCACTGACACATGGACTTCTGAATGCAGATCGACCCCACAGGACGAGTGGCGGAGTTGCAGGGACTTTTGCACTCTACCATCAGGGAGAGAGACGAGGCCCGGCAGGCCCTGGCCTTACTGGTGAGTTTTCTAAACCCTAAACTCTTTAAATTATGCAATTCTATATGATTATGCATGTGACTGACCTGGAGTATTTGGATGCAGCGTGCCGAGGGAGCTCAGAGGGCGGGACCAGACACCCCTTCTTCTTCTACGACCCGGACTCCGGCCGACCGGGCTGGGAGAGATGCAGACTTTGCCAGGATGGTGACACGGGCCAAGGCGGCCGAAGTGGCGCTCACTGAGAGGGTACGCAACTCTAAACTTCCCTTTGCTTATTCATGCTTATGAATAGAATGCTTGTGCAACTGACTAATAATGCCATGTGGATGCAGACGGCCGAGCTGACTCACCTCCAGGCAGAGCTGGAGCAGAGCCGGGTGGCGGTTAGAGAGGAGGTGGCCCGTGTACGGGAGGAGGCTATGCGGAGCCGACTGGCGGACACGTTGGAGATGGCACTTCTCCAGGCTGAGCTGGAGCGACTCCGGACCAGTGCGACCGAGGTGGATCGCCACCGGGCCGAGGCAGAGTAGTGTCGGACCGAGGCGGAGCCTTATCGGACTGAGGCAGAGCAGGCTCGGCTGCAGGTTGCCAGGTTGGAGGGCAAGGTGGAGGGTATGAGAGAGGCGAGTCGGGAGCGCAGCAGGGCGACTACGAGTGGTAGCCATGGCACCCACGGCTCCGTGAGGAGTTACTTCACTAGTTCTTCCGGCCACCGGAGGAATGAGGAGGAGGAGCGGCGTCGGCGACGGCGTGATGAGGTGACCTCAGCGATGCCTCCTCCAAAGAGGCATGAGGGCGGTGGAGACAGCGACGGGGGCCAGGGAGAGGGACAGGTTTGACTTTGTACTGGGCCCGACTTTTGTACATGATGTGATATGATATGATAGTGATATGCGTGCTTTTGTTTTGATTTTTGCTTTGTGGGATGAATGTATGCATGAATGAACACGACTTAGCTACTAGAGGGAGTGAGGCAAACAGGCAAGATTGAGAGATGCGCACGACCTGAGAGAGGGACGCACACGCCGACTTGAGTGAGGTGAGTGACACACACGCCGACTTGAGTGAGGGAGAGACACACACGCCGACTTGAGTGAGAGGAGTGATGCACACGCCGACTTGAGTGAGAGGAGAGACGCACACGCCGACTTGAGTGAGGGAGAGACACACACGCCGACTTGAGTGAGAGGAGTGACGTACACACCGACTTGAGTGAGATATGAGAGTGGGCCAAATGAGTGAGATAGGAGAGTGCACCAAATGAGTGAGATAGGAGTATGATTATTAGTTGGGTAGGTTGATAGAAAGGGCGGACAAGATGGACGGCCCTCAGAGAGCCGCCTCAAGAAGACAAACGGTTTATAATAGACCGCTCCAAGGGGAATGGAACGGTTTCACAATAACCATTCGGCATGGTGAACGGTTCAATATGAACCGCGTGACAAGTAGGCCCGGGTTCTCTAGAAGAAGATGAACGGTCCGCTACGGACCGCACAAACGGATGGGCGGTCTATCGTAAGACCGTCCAAGTGGATACCCTATAAGCTAAAAAGGGGACTCTCAGGGGAGTCCTTAACCCGAGGGTAAGGCGATTTGAACTTATCTAAACCTCATCTTAACCCATCCTAGACTTATCCAACCCCAATCTCAAAAGGCCTACGCTTCCTAACAATCCCTATAAGTGGGAGAGGAGTCTAAATTCGCAGCTCACACGTCCTCTTCCTTCCAATCCTTGAAACCTTTGATTCCCACCATCAAATCATCATGAAGAGGGTTCTAGAGGGAAGTTCTATGGAGGGAGCATCTTTTGAAGGGCCAAAACCGGCCAGAAAGGAGCGGGAAGTGCTCCAACGGCTAAGCTCAATCCCTCGGCATCTCAGTGCTGCTCCTATGAGAGAAGTAAGTTCATCATGAGTTCATTCAATTTCTTTTCCCTCAACTTCACTTATATCTCCTCTTCCTCTTATGCTCTCTCTCTTCTTCTTTCAGCTCCTTCCGGGCCCGAGGCGCTATTCTAGTTTGAAATGGGTGGCCCCCATGATCCATGCATTGCCCCTAGGGGTGACTTACCTTCTCAAATCTTGGCACCTACACTCCCTTTTAGTTCTAGGCCAGAACTACCCTAAGCTCTCTTTGGATTGGCATAGCATTTCTGCTTTGATAGAAACATGGCATCCTCAGACCCATACCTTCTTCTTCCCATCCTTCGAGGCGACTATCCTGTTGGAGGAGGTAGAGACCTACTTCGGGTTCCCTAGGTCCAAGGTAGGGGAGGAAAGCCAGATATGCCATACTGTTGCCCCTATAGACCCAAAACTCATCCTAGGAGGGTTCATACCAGACAGCAAAGACATTCGTACCTTTGTGTCATATTTACCTCCTTCCTCTTAGTCAGTGGGTAGTAGAGCATTGCAAGAATAAATGTGGGTGGACCGAGGCCATAGCCAAAGCTGCATCTATCTGCCTGTGCGGGGCCATCCTCTTCCCTTCGGCTGACCATGTCTTAGAGATTCCCTTACTTAGCACCATCAGCGGCCTGTGGCAGGGGCTTTCCATCTCCCAGGCCATCTTAGCCTACTTGTATGAGGGTCTCAGCTCTGCGGCCCTAGGAGGTCCTCTCTTTGGCTCTATGATTCTATTGGAGTGCTGGATGGGAGTCAGGATGAAGTTCATCCCGAGAGAGGATATTACTTCTGTCAGCAGGATCTTCGGGAGCCACCCCCTTTACTTCATAGGAGGCGCCTTCAGGTTCTCTCCACAGGTTGAGTGCAGGACGGCCGAGATGAAGACCAGGGACGAGTGGCGCCCGTACCTCCACAGACTGCCCCTGGATAGATTTGTGATGCGCCCGGACTTCCTTCACGACACCACCATCAGGCTACCTCGGAGAGTGGGCTTGGACTTGAGGCTCGTGAGCGATACTGCATTGGCGATGTACAGCCCACACAGGTGCTACCTACAGGTTGGACTACCCCGGACCGTGCTACCGACGCTACCCCACCTTCCCGTGCTACAGGCGAGGAGGATCGGGACAGAGGAGGACGAGCAGGCGGTCAGGAGCGCGCTGATTATGTGGGAGGTGAGCAGGGTGCGCACCCTACCAACAGAGGTTGAGGAGGTTCCAGAGACACGACAGGCTTACCTTAGGGAGCTGAGAGAGATACGTCCCCGCGGGGATGCCCTGCGGGGGGCAGAGTGATTGTTTTATCTTTTCATGATGATATGGATATGAATGTTTAGAGTTTGATATGAGAATGAATAAGATTGATGATTGAGATGTTTTTTTTGAGTTTGGATATTCTCTGATGTGATTGCGTGCGTCCATGGCTTGGCTGTATCTTCGATCTTCTATTTTCCCCTGTGCTTACACAAAATGAATAAAGAAAAATAGGTTAAATCTGTTTTAGGCTTAACCCCTTGCCCGCGGCAAGTTTAGAAAGTGACCAATCCTTGATTTTGGTCAAGGGGGCAAGCCTTATCAACATAGGCAAAAAAGACACAATGACAAAGTGCAATGCATGCGATGCATATGAGAAACCAAAATCTTTTTTTGGAGGTTTTGAAATATTTGATTTCTTTGAGTTTTGAAAATATCTGATTTTTTTGGGTTTTGAAATATTTAATTTTTTTGGAGTTTTGAAATATTTGATTTTTTTTGGGTTTTGAAATATTTGATTTTTTTGGGTTTTGAAATATTTGATTTTTTTTGGAGCTTTGAAATATTTGATTTTTTTTTGGAGTTTTGAAATATTTGATTTTTTTTTTGGAGTTTTTGAAATATTTGATTTTTTTGGGGTTTTGAAATATTTGATTTTTTTGGGTTTTGGAACCATCTCAAGCTTAAATAACGGGGACCCTCTCATCTCGCTATGGACTTCCCGGACCTAGCACGTGCGAAAAAGGGGGCCGCCCGTGGCCGGGGTCAACTTTGCTCAACGGTGTTTCTGCCGAGGCCATACCCGGGGTGGGATTCGTTCCTTGGAAAATTGAAAAAGATTGAGTAGTGAAGCTGGTGGTAGGTGTAGAGGTTTTAGGGCTTGAGTTATTCCCAAGACACTCCCCTTTTCAAAGAATCCGGTCTGTTGCGCCGGGGCTTTGTGTTCGTTATCGAACCTACATCCGCTCTAGGCACGCATACGACCGGGCTCATGATGTCCCGCGGGGAAACTGTACTGCCACTCTTGCCATGCCTAGTTGTATTATTTGGGGATTTTGAGAGCTTCGAGCTTTGTGCTCTTAGCCTTGACTTTTGATTTTGCCCCTCTTCTTTCCCCCCTTTTTTTTGCTTTTCTTTTTCCTTTTCTTTGCGGAATAAGGTCTTAATGGGCTGCCCCTATTTGAGACCTCTTTTAGAGGGGGGTCCAGGTCAGTTCTCGCCCCCTTATTCACCACTTGCCCCTATTTTCAGCCGAGAGAGAGGAAATACAGGGACCTTCACTTTCCCCAGGCATGGCCAACGGAGAAACGGTGTCGGGCAGGAAAGCAGGAAATCGAACCACGGGCGACCGTGTAGTGTGTGAGATGCTGGACGAGGGTCCTCCTTTCGCGGTCAGGTGGGGTGCACCCCGCCATCGATCCGTTGTTGGTTTTGACTCTATGGATAGAAACGTTTTAAATACAGCCCATTCCACGGGTTTGGCAATTCTTCTTTCCCGGATAAGCTTTGGTGAGGACACGCGCCGCTTCACTCGACGGAGCACACGGAGCACGCCGGCATCCCTTTGGCTCGGCGATCATTTAGCAGACTAGCAGAGTTATCCCCATTTATTTCATGCTTTAGGCCATGTTGGGCCTTGGATTAGTCCCTGCGTGGACACTTCTATCTAGTTGTAGGCCTTTGTAGGCCAATTAGACATCTTTTGTGCTTTGTAGGCTTATTTAGAGGGCAAAGGGGTTAGTGGGCCATCTTGTGCTCCACTTCTCTTGGCCCATTTGGGGTTTGCGCACCCAACCCCTAGGGTTAGGGTTTTGGGCGCACCTCTCACCTCCTCCAAGTGGAAGAGGTGGCAGCCGCCTTCCCCTTTCTCCACTCCCTCCTTTGGCCGCCCCTTCCTTTGATCCCTCCTTGATTGGAGGAACCTCCTTGATTGAAGGAGAGATTCCCTCCTTGATGGGAGGAGAGCTGGCCGCCCCTACCCCCTCCCATTTGCGCCCCCATCTCCCCATTTGGTGGTAGAAACCCTAGCTCCCCTCCCCAACTATATAGTCTTAGCATTTTCTTTGGAAGAAATTAATTAATGAATGAAATATTTTGATTGAGCAGCCATTTGCGCAGCCACCCCTTGGAGAGGGCGACCCTCTCTTCCTCCTCTGCTCCTGCGATGGGAGCAACCCCGGGGTGCGACTCCCCATCCCCTCGGTGCGACGCCGAGGTTCTTCCTCCCTTCTACTTCGTCTCCGGTTCGAGTTCGCGTGTTCCAGATTCGGCCCCGAGTTGCAGCGGCGTCCCCATCCGGTGCGGGTCGAATCTGAGCCCCTCCTTTTTTTGGTGGATACTTCTACGAGTCGGCAGTGCGTGGGCTTTGGTTTCGCCTCGATCCGAGGTCGGCACCACCCGTGGCGAGTTTTCTCGTGAGCTAGCGCAGGAGCCTCCCTCTCTGCGCGCCCAGATCCACCCTCCTTCTTACGAAAATCCCACAGGACGGACAACTCCGAGTTTGGAGCTGATTTCTTCAGGGTTTGTACCTCTCGTCGTCCTCTTTCCAACGCCGCCAACCTCGTCTCGTTCCGACGTCCGAGCTGTTCGTGGCGTCCGTTCCCGTAAGGTCGCGCGGGTCTGCCCAGTCCACCCGGTGCCAGGACAACCGGCGATTTCCAAAGTTCACAGCGTCCAACCACGACCAGATCTGATTGAGCTCTTTGGTCCAGACCTGCTGCTCTGCGCCCCCGACGTCCTCCCACAAGAGGGGCCTCGTTCGCCTACCGGAGCAGTGAGTTACCATTTTCCCCGCTCGACAGCGCAGTTCTGGGAGCAGATTCCTTGTCCCCACTTGCAGGTGCGGCCACGGCTTCCACGGACGGAATCTGAGCACGCCTTTTGGCCGAGGCTTCCTCCTGCGACCTAACTATGCGCCCTCGCTGACGGCGCCCCAATCGGACTCCGGATCCATTCGTGGGAACGTTTACCACCGAGTCGCGCGTTGCTGCGATTCTGCCGATCGTCATCCGGACCCTCCTCGTGGCCAACCCTTCACCGAGTGCCGCCCGTCAGCCCGTGTATCGGCCGCCCCGAATGGAATTGTTGTAGCCTGTTATCTCCCTGCGAGGAGTGGGCACCATTGCTGGCTTGTACCTATTCTTTCATTGTGTGTATCGGGGTTGTCAGTCTCGGCCGGGGTTCCTTCCCCACGCCTAGGCGTGGAGGTACGTGTGACGCTCCCCCCCTTGGCATTTTGCTTTACTAGTATGTGATCTTGTATGCCGCGTGAGAGTGTAGGGATCCTAGCTAGCATTCAACACCGCGAGATCGTGAGTGAGAGTATCCCATTCCGTGGCCCTAGTCGAGCACCGAGCTCGGACTAGACTCCTATAGTTGCGCGTCGGCTCCTTTGCCGCTTTGATCCACTCGCTTCCCTCATAGGGACGACCGTGGACTTGGGTTTCTTGTTGAGAGACGCCTCTCTTCGGAGGAATAGTACGGAGGTTGATATCTCGGCTTGCCTTGTCACGTGTGAGTGCTGGCCGCACTTGGTCTTCATCATAGGTTTAGTCCATTTGTCAGTTCCGTCCCGCATCAAGCTTCCTTGATTACGAATGGCCCTTCCCAGTTGGGTTGTAGTTTAGACCTGGGACTTGCTGATCTGATGAATTTGCGTTTCAAAACCATATTACCCACTTGAAATTTTCTTTCAATGACCTTCTTTTGAAAATACCACGAGACACGCTTTTGATAAACCGAAACATGGTTGGCCGCATTAAGCCTCTTCTCGTCCAAGAGTTCCAGTTGGACTAGCAACGCCTCTCGACGTTCGTTGAGATTAAGTTCTTTGTCCAGCTGCACTCTTAGGGAAGGGATCAAAATCTCATACGGGAGTACCGCCTCCATCCCATAAGTAAGAGCAAAAGGAGTCTGCCCTGTAGGGGTGCGGACAGAGGTGCGATAGGCCCATAGAGCTTCTATCAGTTTGTCGGCCCAATCAGCAAATTTATGCGATTCGCATGTTTTCTTGATAATTTTGAGAAGGGTTTTATTTGTGGCCTCAGCTTGGCCATTACCTTGAGGGTAGTATGGTGATGAATGATGCAAAGCTATATTGAATTTCTTACAAAGGTCCCGGAGTTCTTGTGATACGAATTGAGGGCCGTTGTCGGTGACGATGTCGCTTGGCACTCCAAACCGCGAGATGATGTTCTTCATAAAAAAGTGGCATACTGTGGTGGCTTTGATCTCTGCATAGGCTTCAGCTTCCGCCCATTTGGTGAAGTACTTCATAGCCGTCAAAATGAAGGATTTCTGCTTGACTGCGGAATTCGTGTCACCGAGGGGTCCGATGATATCAAAGGCCCACATGGAGAACGGCCAAGGAGCAGAAAGAGGGTGAAGAGAAGAAGCAGGAGCATGGATTTTGTCAGCATGGAGCTGGCACTGGAGACACCTACGGACATAGGTGGAGCAATATTCTTCTAGGGTCGGCCAGTAATAGCCCTGCCTAAGAATCTTCTTTGCCAACGCCTGTCCATTCACATGCCCTCCACATTCGCTGGAGTGAGCTGCTTCTACTACTTTCCAAGCCTCTTCGTCATCTAGACACCTCATTAGAACTCCATTCAGAGCCCGCCTATATAACTCACCAGCAACAATCGTATATCTTGCAGCGACTCTTCTAATGGCCTTTCTCTGTTCAGCATTCGCAGCCTCCGGAAATATGCCATCCCTGCAATATTGCTCAATTTCATAGAACCATGGCAATTCTTCTTCTTCGATGATTTCCTCAAGCTCAGTCAATGATACTTCTCTCACCTCCTCCCTTTCTATCTTCTTCTCTACAGACTTCCTAAGGTTGTCGAACCAGGGATCCTGCGGGAAAGGAACATCTAACCGCTGGACCACAATGGTCTCAGTGGCACGACTGAGGGGGAACGCGAGGGAAGAAGCGAGTGACGCAAGTGCGTCAGCCAAGATGTTCTGAGAACAAGGAGTATGAATATAGATAAGTTTCCAGAACTGCCTAGCCAAGAGCGTGACCAGATCTTGATAGGGCTTAAGCTTAGGGCCATGGGTGCGGTAAGTTGACAGAACTTGACGCAACACCAATTGAGAGTCTCCTATGATGTTAAGGTACCGCGCGCCCATGAGGTAGGCGTGCTTCAGACCGGCAAGGAGAGCCTCATACTCAGCTATATTATTAGTGGTAGGGAATGAGAGTTGATAAGCAACAGGGATGGTTACTCCCTCCGGAGTAAGAAGAACGACGCCAACTCCGCTGCCCTGGGAATTGAGAGCACCATCGAAATGAAGAGACCAGAAAGGAGGATGAGTAATTACTGCCAAGTGTTCATCAGGGAACTCGTCCTGGATTGAATAAGTACGAGGGATAAGAGAATGAGCGAGGTGCTCAGCAATAGCATATCCCTTGATTGCTTTCTGAATGATGAAGGTGATGTCAAACTGGGAAAGAAAGCTCTGCCAGCGAGCTAGTCGGCTAGAAAGGACATGCTTTTCCCAGAGATAACGAATGGGTTCCATTCTAGAGATCAGCCTGACCTCGTGGGCAAGAAAATATTGTTTAAGCTTCTGAGATACCCAAACTAGCGCTGCACAGGTCTTCTCCATGGCAGTATACTTGGATTCAGCGGGATTAAATAACCTCGAGAGGTAGTATGCCGCCCTTTCCCTTCCTTCATCATCTACCTGTGCCAAGACAGCTCCTAGGGAGTCCTCAATCATAGAAATGTACAAGATCAGGGGTTTCCCAGGGACGGGTGGTTGTAGAACCGGGGGATTAGAAAGGTAAACCTTAAGCTCCTCATAGGCCTTCTGGCATTGTTCATTCCATTCAAATTTCGCGCCAGCCTTTAGCAATTCATAAAATGGGCGGCATCTTTGCGAGTGCTGAGATATGAATATCCTAATAAATTGCAAACGCCCAATCAAACCTCAAAGTTCGGTGATGTTATTTGGCGGTGGCATTTCCATAACGGCCTTTGCTTTATTTGGGTCAATCTGAATCCCCCGTTTGCTAACTATGAACCCGAGCAATTTCTCCGATGCAACTCCAAATACACATTTCTTTGGATTCATCTTTAACTTATACTCCCTAGCCCTTTGCAACACTTTGGCTAGAATGGCGGGGTGTTCTTCTTGAGACCTCGATTTGACCAAAATATCATCCACGTAAGCTTCCAAGTAGACATGCATCATATCGTGGAAAATGGCCATCATCGCCCTTTGATAAGTGGCACCTGCATTTTTCAATCCAAAGGGCATGACAACATAGCAGTATGTGCCCCAAGGCGTAGTGAACGAGGTCTTTTCTTGGTCTTCTGGAGCTAGAAGGATTTGGTTATATCCAGAATAACCATCCATGAAAGAGAGGGCTTCGTATCCAGCTGTATTGTCAATTAAGACATCGATGTGAGGAAGTGGAAAATCGTCTTTCGGGCATGCTTTATTCAAGTCCCTGAAATCAATGCAAATCTACATTTTACCATCCTTCTTCATTACTGGGACTATGTTTGCCACCAATTGTGGATATAGCACAACTCTAATGAACCTGGCCTTGTGCAATTTATCAACCTCTTCCTTAATCCTCAAGGCCATCTGCGGGTGAAACCTTCTCGCTTTTTGCTTAACGGGTGTTGCCCCTGGTTTTAGGATCAATCGATGTTCAACCAGTGTGGGGTCAAGACCTGGCATGTCCTCATAGGACCAGGCAAAAGAGTCGAAGTACTCCCTCAAAACCTTGATAAGCTCCTCTTCGACCTGAGGAGGGAGGTTAGCAGAAATAAGTATGGGCCTGGGATCCTCTTCTGTTCCGAGATTAATCTCCTTAGTGGGTTCATCCACTGCTGAGGAAGGTTCATCAAACTTCTTTAGGCCTTGTGCGTATAAATCAGCAGTGTCACCCACCTCACTTTCCTCATCATCAGCTGGGTCCTTCTCGTTCATGATTTCATATACCCCTAGTTCATCATTGCTCCATACCCCCTCCAATTCTTCATCATCTTCCAAGACGATCGCGGCTTCTACAAATTCAGGGCACTTCAGAAGGGCGTGGCATCTTTCAGCCAGATCTTGCAAAAACCTATCGGGAATGGTTTTGGGATGACGCATCACGGGGTGCGCCGCAGACGTGGATGGGCTGACTAGACTCGAGCTAGACTCTACTCCCACTGACTCGACTAACCTAGAAGACTCTGCACATTGTACATCTACCCTAGGAGAGAGGAAATCTACTGGAAGAGAAATAGGGGTCTCGTGCCCCTGGGAACCTGAGCAGAACATAGCGTAATCTTCCATTGAGACCTCCGTTTTGAAATTGACATTTTTTTTTGGAGGCCGGAGGTGATCATGCAGCAGGAGGAGGAAGAAGACGGAGGAGGAGGTAACTGCATAGGGAACAATTCCGAAAATATGCAGTCAAAGAAAGGATCGGAAGAGGAAAACCACATTTCATGGAGCTGAGCTCCGGGAGGAGGAGGAGTAAATAGTGTTGACAGATCAATAGGCAAGCAATGCCCGCAAGCACAGGGAACGAATAAGATTTCGGGTCTCTCCGTGAAGCATGGGTCGACCAGGATTGGAGGGGAACGGGGAATAGATCTCAATTGCTGAAACCAAGAGGCGAGACGGGAAGGGGACATAGAATAGGTAATGACTGAGCTCCCCATTTCCCGTGGCCCCTGGCGGATCAATGGCATCGGAGGACGCTTTACCAGCTGCGTCTCCCTCTTCTTCGGCTTGCTTTCTCTCTCCTGAAACAACTTCACAAAACAACCAGACAAATCTTCTAGATCACCAACCAGCCCTTGCAGCGGTGGTGGTGGATCAGCAACAACACAGGCCTCACCTGCCTTTTCTTCAAGACTGGACGGCGATTTCTTCAAGGTACCAGGCTGTAACGGGCCTTTTACAAAATGTTGCCGGTAGTCCCATGTTAATGGCCCGGAGTCTCCAAGTATTGACATTGAGGATTCACGGTAGCTGAGGCCTCGACGGCCCATCTTCCTTCCTTTGGGAACGGGGTTGGTCCGGCCCTATAACTGTGCGCCGAGACCCAGGCCCGGCTGGTAGCCCAATTTTAGAATCATGTGCCACCCTTTGGAATCTCTCATCTTGGTCTTGACTTTCACATTGACTGGTGCCGCGGCGGGCTTGCGTGACGCATATGCCCATGGATAATTCAAGTCCATTACTGACAGAACTGGCCTATTACTTGGCCACAACGTAGGCAGAATCTTGGCTGCTATCGCATCAACATTCTGGACTGTAGAGATGCTCTTTACCTTGACCACCCGCCCTTGAAAGGGGAACTTCAAACATTGGTGCGCGGTTGAGGGGACGGCATTTAAACTGTTCAGCCATGGACGACCCAGAATAGCTTTGAACATCGGGTCTATGTCTAACACATAAAATTCCATGTCCAAAACTAAGGGCCCTAGCTCAGCCTGTATAGTCACGACCCCGTGACAAGCACGTCTGGAATTATCATAGGCTGCTATTGTAGTCGGTGTTGGCTTGAGAATGTCTTCCGAGATGTTGCAGGCGCGGAGGGTACTTAATGGACACACATTTATTGACGCTCCCATGTCCACAGGTGCAGATTCTACGGCCATTTTGTTCAGAGAAATGGTAATGCATAATGGCATCTGCCGTGCCTCCGGGGGTGCTAGTTCTGATTCAGAAAATGAAATGGAAGGCCCCTTGGTGATTGTTGCCAAAATCGATGGCAAACTATCCACTGCCATGTCCTCACTCACCATGACCTTCTGCAGGAAAGTCTTCAAGGCGTCCTGGTGTAGTGGTGACCTTTTGATCAATTCCAAGACTGAGATCTTAGCCGGCATCCGGTCCAAATGCTGCAATAAATCATATTTCGTGCCTAGCACGGGGTCTACCTCTTCTGTCTCCACTGTGGGGGAGGGAATTTGTAGGTTGGGTGCAGACGCACCGGAGGGAGGAAACATTCTTTGGAAAGGACGCCCGCTCCGAAGGGCGCAGTTTGGTGCCGACACAGCCTGAGATGGGACCCCGCTTGGCCCGGTGGGGTAGGTGAGAGGTGTAGAGATGGGGGTGAGGATGGCGGGAGTGGGTCTAATAGGCCCTGGTGGAGGGGAGATAGGCGAGGGGTTAAACGGAGGGGTGATGATAGAGGGTATGGGGGGTGGTGGTGAAAGGACTAGTGGAGCGGAGGGGAATGTGACAGGTCTAATGGGCGATGTGGAGGGAGTAATGAGTGGTGTAGTGGTCAGAATGGCGGGCCTGAGGATGGAGGGGATAGCAGGTGCGGGGGAAGGGTTGTGATGGAAGGCCAAAAGGTGTGCGGGGGTTTCATCATCAAAAGTCCACCCAGCGTTGAGGGCTGGGTGTTGGACAATGTTCACTTGGGCTGGTGCCGGTGCCGGCTGCTGCTGTTGCTGCTGAGGAGCGGGTTGATGCATTGGCATGGGATTCTGGTGGATCCCAAGGTCTTGTTGCTGCTGCTGGGGTTGTTGTTGCTGCTGGGGTTGCTGCTGCTGCTGCTGCTGCTGGGGCGCCGCCTGCTGCGGCCTGGCCTGTCTCTGTCTCTGCTTGATATCCTCAATCAACCGATGCATCTGGGCCCAATCAATCCTCTGGCCCTCATGCTAGTCATACACCAGGTCTCTGAACTGATAGCACCATTCTATCGTGTGCCCGGGTTGCCGATGGAATATGCAGTATCGAGACTGATCAGCTGCCAGATTCCAATTTGGGCGCTCAGGAGGCAACTGAAGATCACCCGTATACATTAAGGCAGAGAAAATATAGGGCAAAGTTTCAGGAAGAGGAGGGTAATGGGCCCTCTTTGGACTCGGTCGAGCAGATCCATAGGCGGCGGGTGGCGGAACATTGTTGTATTGTGGCGGCCGCTGAGACTGTTGGGGTGGCGGAGGTGCTTGTTGCGGATATTGCGGGACTTGGAAGGCGGGCTGGGGAACTTGTGGAGTGGCAAACTGGGGGTTGCGTGAAGGCTGGGGGAAGCGGGGTGGAGCGGCCTGGTGGGGGAACTGAACAGCCTGGACTTGCTCATTAATCTGTACTCCCTCAGTGACGGGCCCTTGGGACTTTCTGGCGGCTTTGGGTTTCTGGGCCTCAAATAAAGAATGGATGGGGGAGTCCTTGAACTGGGTTTGGATAAACCGAGCCCTGCTGTATAACTGGTGCATATTGGAAATGTCATTCATTGCCAAGATATTCCTGAATGTTGGCGTGGCATTGGAGATCAGCAACTTCACTTTCTCTTCTTCTGGGATCTACCCGGGCACACGCGAGGCCATCTGCCTCCATCGGTCTGCATAGGTTGCAAAGTCTTCCTCCGGCTTCATCTTCTCAGCTACTAAGTCAGTAAAAGAATACTTGGGTCCGACCCGATCTTGAAATCTTTGAATAAACCTTTCTTTAACAGTCTTGAAACTCTCGGCCTCCTCCATGGGCAAAGTATAGAACCACTCAAGGGCGACCCCTTCCAACGATCGACGAAATAAATAAGCCATCAGACGATCGTCTTGCTGGAATTGTGCTGACTCATATAAGAACTCCCGGACATGAATGAACGGGTTGCCATTCCCGTCATATTTGCGGTACACGGGGAGCTCAGACTGAGAAGGAAAACGAATGTCCCTGAAGTTAGGGATAGGGACATCAGCAAGAGATTGCGGGCCAACCCGTTTGTGGAGAAGGTCAATTTGTTGCTGCATAGTAGCCCATTTATCAAGAATCTCCAGTTCCCGGGAAGGAGGAGAAGGAGCAGGAGGAGTAATACCGGGGTAGGCGGCCAAAGGATAAGCTGATTGAGGGGGCGGCCCGTAAGACGGATAGTGGGTCGAGGAAGGGCCCATCTCCGCATGAGCCAGCTGGGCTGCCCCTGATTGCAACCTAACGAAGTCCGCCGGGGCTACGAGGGCCTGTGGAGATGGAGAAACTGAGGCGTATGGATCAAGGTAAGGAACAGAGGGGATTGGAGACTTTCCCTTATCGAGCTGCTGATTGGCCGAGGTGGAAGCCTGGCCCATTTCCATATTGGAATAGCGAAGGGTCTGAGGGCGGACAGGAGTAAGGTCGATAGGAGCCACAGAGGTGGTCCCAACAGCAGGAGACGTGATGACAGCGGCAGTCGTGCCATGAGAAGGAATTGAGGTCGGTGCATTAGCCCCTTGCAAAGCCTGCCGGATGAGATGGAGCTGGGTAGGGTCCAGTTGGGCCATCATATTGAGGATTAGATTGGCTGAATTCTAATTGGACGGATTTGAAAGAGAGGGTTGGGAACCCTCGCCAAGAATGGTCGGGAGTGGAGGAGCAGTCTCCTCTCCTCCCTACAGGTGGGCGACCCTAGGTTGGTCCTCAAGAAGGCCACGAGGAAGGGAGTCCTCGTGAGACTGAGAGAAGTCGTATGACGACATGGAAGATGATGAATCAAACAAAGGGTTGGAGTATGAATGGAAACAAGAACTAACCCTAGGATATGATCCTGAGGGAAAGAGACAACCCCACATACACCAAGACACCTAGGACTAGGACCAAAAAAACTAACCGACCAAACCTACAAAGCAAATAACAAGCATGCAATGGAAGGAAGAGATGAGAGTAGAGTCACCCAATTATGCAATCAAGTTATTAAATGATGCTCATCAATTTCTTATGATTTCCTCTTCGAACCTTAGTGAGTTAATGAAAGTATAAGTTCTCTCAACCACTAGGTGCCTAACTGGGGTAGGTAATGAGGAACTGTGTGACTCTACAAGGATCTCTCACTCGCGGATGCAAACCCTAGACTGGGGGTGGATGCGGTACAACCTGCCCAGCGTCCGTGTGGGAATCCACGGCTCACGGGGGCTTACGGAGGTCCTCGGCAAGGTCCCTAGTCGGCTCCAAAGAATATGGAGACGAGAGGAAGCCCTACCTCGGTAGGAATGCAACTACTATGAGAAGAGATGGACGCTCCTATGCGCACCGGAGTGCATGCACAATCTAACCTAGCAACTATCAATCAATGATCAAGCATACATATAAGCAATAAAGAAAATGATGATGCAACAATGGTAAGAGAGCAGGGGGAGATCCACAAGTAGCACCACGAGCAGCAAATCGCATGGAATATGACAATCAAAATAGACCATGAGTGCACTGTGGCACCAGATGAACGGTCCCGATGCGACCACTCAGACAGTAAAACGGTCTGTATGGGACCATATAATCCAGGGAGAAAATAGAATGATCACAGAATGCTGAAAATACAAGGCAGCGGTGACAGGAAAATACCAGAAGCGCGGTCTGTGACCAACCGCGTAATCTCCTGAACGATCCTCCAGCAACCGTGTGCCTGCAATTGAAACACCGTGACGCGTACCTGTGCCGAAGAGATGGACGGCTAGATTCCAGCCGCTTAAAATGATGAACGGTATACCAGGCACCGTGCGAAACAGGGAACATAAGTGGGACTGGCTCTGGTCGCAGGGGATGGACGGTTGAGTATCAGCCGCTCCTGAAGATGGACGGCTCTGGGAGAACCGCGCACGTCCCAGGAGGCAGAAAACACATCCAACCTGCAAGTCACTCCAAGAAGAAAACTTGCACAACGAAGGGGGGTCAGCAACTCAAAAGCACGATGGGCATTAGGCGTCCCACCGCGATCGCCACAAAAGGGGTGTAGATATATTTTTCTCCTCCTACTAAAAATCAATATGCATAATGAATGGAACAATGTGCGATGAGCAAATAACAACGTTCAGAGGAGAATAGAAAACAAAAGACCGTGATCGCCACCAAGGTGCCGTACGTGATGGACACGCCGTACCTTGGAAAGAGGGGAGAGTACTCGCCTAAGTTGCAGCGCTGGGTATATGAACGGCTCCTGAAGAACCGCCTTACAGTGTACAGTCTTACGATAGACCGCCTAAGTGCGCTGCAGAAGGTGCGGGAGGAACTACTGCTGGAGGAAGAATGGCTTTATATTGACCGCACGAACAGGAAGAACGGCCCTCTATGAACCGCACGTACTGTGGAACGGTGATAATGAAACCGCAGAAGTCTATTACGCAGTAAGTTGCAAGGGGTCCAACCTCCACCCTCTCCGGCCGGCCAGAGGGGATGGGCCTCGTGCTGATGATTGCTGACCTGCGAAACAACGTAAGAAACACACAGAAAAGACCTAGATTAGAACTGGACAGTGTAGTAAACGTCAAAATGGTAAGAGATGAACATTAACAAATGGAAAGGAGGATACCTGGGGGTTTTAAACCCCTAGGGTGACAAAAACGTGGGTGGATGTGTGCATGGTAGTGAGAAAGAAGGGGGACGTAGGGAGAAAACGATGCATGCAATGAAGAACGTAATGGAGACTATAAACCAAAAGGACTCAAAAATCAAACTACTCCCTGAACCGGAGGCTTATGTGGACGTAGAAAGCCTCCCTCCTTGGTGCTAGGTCGCTCAAAAACTCGGCAGGGCTCCGCCGTCGACCAAGATCTCCCCCCTTTTCAAGTCCGGCCATTAGGGTCTATTTATAGAGCCTAGAAAGTCAGCCCCAAAACTAGGGTTTTTTGCTATTTTCAGGTCGAGATTATAAAAGATAAATTGTAGATATTATCATTATCTCTCATCCAGCCAAAACGGCATCAAAAATGGTTGATTATCCACGGAGATATCGATAAAAGAAGTTGGGGGTAAAACCATGCACAAAAGGGATAAAAAAACTGTTAAAAATCACAAACCGACAGGATGAACGGTCTTACGATAGATTGCTCAAAAGCATGGGCGGTTCAATTTGGACCGTCCAAACCCGTTGGTGGAAATTCAAATAATCAGAAAATTAGCCCAATTATCGCTCGAACTGACCGAAACGTCCGCCGTTGGACCCTCAAAGATGCACGGTTCTAATAAGACCGTTCAAATGTAGAGCGGCCAACTAGCTACCATTCTAACCCTGTCGGTGATAATTCAAATAATTGGATAATTATCTGAGAAAATTGGCACGCGTAGGACTCTGAGATATAGGCAGTTGGAATTCGCCCGTCCATTGGTTTGAACGGGCCTGATAGGGCCGCACAAAAACCTATCGGTGAAATTCAGAAAATCCTCAGAAATTAGCCAAAATGTATGAACGGTCTGGGGTCAACCGCCCCAGTCCTGAACGGATGATGTTGGAACATTCATGCTCTTGGATACTTGACTTTCATAAAACACGTTCAATTAATCAAAGCCAAGGTCTAATAAGCCCTGAATTGATACGGACTTTACCAAGGAGGGAGGCTACCCATAAAATGGGCCCAGGACGTGCCACAAAAAATGGCCCAATGAATGATGGACAACTTAGGGCATCAACTAATGGGAGTAAGAGAAACGACTCAGCTTATCGACATAAAATGGGTGTCAACAACTGTGAGTCAGCGTTTGCAGAGGTGCTGCCTCTGGACGGATAAGCTGTAATACCCAGCGGGTTTGCAGAGGTGTAGCCTCTGGATAGGTTAGGCTGTAACTCCTCAGTGGGCGAGACTTGGTCTCGGACAGCAAGCTGTGAAGCTCAACAGTTGTAGGCTAAGCTGTATTGCCCAGCGGACGCAAGCTGTGTTGCGCAGCAGTAAGCCACACTTGGTTTGAGTGTGGGGTGGACGTAGGTCTCCTGACCGAACCACCTAAAAAATATGGAGTGTCAAGTGTTTGTGTGATTGCCTTGATCTGCTGTGTGATTGCATTTGCTGATTCTATTCTCAGATCATTTTGTGTTTCTGCTCAGATCTAGCACTCGAGTTAGTGATTTAGTAGATCTGCCTAAATTTCGCATTAGAGCCTTATATTGGTTTTAAATTAGGCAATCGATCTATTCACCCCCCTCTAGATCCACACTTCGTGGTGACAGAGTGTTTCCATCTAACATAACATTAGGCTCCCAGTTGCTTCCTACCACATGGATATACCCAAGAAGCGTTCGAGGTAAATGATTTACCCGACCCGGGTCTATTTCCTCACAACTCTAGATGGTATATGATGGAACACCTTGGAACCCTAACGGTCAACCACGCGACGCTGACCCGGAATCAGACGCCGTCGCACCCATAGGTGACGCGCTTGTATTGACCTAAGCCCGAGGTAACATAAGAAAGTGTTAAGGTGGTAAATAGGGGTCTTGACCAGTCAGAAACACAGAGAGCCCTTCGCAGCAATGGCTTCTATTTTTTTGAAGTGGACAACCATATATGTATTTTTGCTAAATAAGGTTACAACCTAGACAGGGTTCACCCTTCAGGACCTCCATCAAGCTTTCATCTTTTGACGGGAGAAGGAAGAACGTAGGGGGTAAACCTCTTGAGAGGACCTGGCAAAGTCGTTAATCCGGCGAGCTAATTGACGGCCTACTCGACTTTCCCCTTTCAGGCAATTTCGGACCACACCCCGAGCATTATGACGTTAGATGCCTCTATTGTGGAAAGTTTTTAATTTGATTTTTAAATATGAGGGGTTTCATTTGATAAAAAACATGAACACCAAATTTTGTAGGATGTAAATCACGTGGTTAGTACCGGAGAGACGCACACATCAACCTCCCTCCTCGAATGATGTAAGTCCACAGAGAGAGGGTTTTACAGAGAGGGTTTTGCAGAGAGCTTGAGCGCCACTGGCCATGGATGGTGGGGTGGGGGATCCTCCCCCACCCATTGGTTTTGGTTCTTGTCTGCCTGAAAGACCACCCGTGGAAGGTGGGGTGAAGGAGCCTCTTGGGCCAAGACGTTCGTATGCACAAATGCTGATTTCATCAAACCAGAAGAAAAAGCTAGACATCCCGTTAAAGGAACCTAGCTTCACGGATCAAGGAGAACCTACCGTGTTTTTCTCGAAGGCCGACATTCAAGCCTCGCTGAAGTGTCTTAGCTATGCCATTATAGCCAAGTGCTCATATGGAAGGCCGGCATTTCCAGAAATCAAGTCTTGCTTAACTCAACGAATGTCACTTTCTATGGATTTTGTGATCAGCAGATTAAATCAAAGGCACATTCTCATTCGGCTTGGATGCGAGAATGATTTCCTTAAGCTTCTCATTCAGAATAATCTTTATATAAAGGGATATCTATTTCGATTTTTCATATGGACTCTAGATTTTGATTTTGATGCTGACCCTGCTACTACATCGGTTTGGTTGGGGTTCCCCGCTTTGCCTGCTAACCTATACCATGAAGACTGTATGAGATCTATAGCTGGCAATTTCAGTCCAGTTCTAAGGATTCATGACAGAACAATGGCAATGACAGACACCTCTGAGGCTTTAGCCTGTGTAGAATTGGACCTGTCTACTCCGAGGAAGGATAGATTATGGATTGATCTAGATGGGGATGGTTTCTGGCAACTGGTAAATTATCATAGGGTTCCTCAACTCTGTGCACATTGTCACAAGATTGGGCACTTAGATGCGGACTGTAAAAAGAAGCTGGGTAAGTCGGTTAATCCTCCCCTTCAGCAAGGAGCAGAGAAAAGGCATAACCGTCTAAGTTTCATGCTCAAGAAGGATGGCCCAAAAGCTGTTCGACAAAATGTGCATATACCTAATAGGTTCTCTATATTACAGGAAGATGAAACCCATTTGCAAGGAGGGTCTGAGGACAATGAGAAATCCTCTCCAGCAATTGCTCATAACTAGTTGATTGTTTATGATGATATGCAAGATACTGACAAGGCCAAAGAGGCATCCAGAGGTGTTGTCATTGAAGGCCCCAGTAATGTAGATGATTATAAGGTCTCAAACTCTGATTGTGATAACAATTAGGAACTCCCTTCATCCCAAAGTTTCAGTACAATGCCTTTTATTAACAGGAATCAAGGTGTCCAGGGGCAATGTAATGACAAGGCTGGAGACACTGCTTTGGTCAGGCCTAATAAAGAATCTGTGGAAACAGATGTGGACAGTCACTCTTCGGAACAATATGCGCCAATGTCAACAGATATTTCAAATAAGGAAAAATATGATGAATTCTATTCAGTAGAAGTCAACAGGATATATTCGGAAAGGTGGAGCTAGCAGATGTGGATAGAAAGGCTATGGCAAAAGTGGAAAGGAAAATATTAAGTCTAGCATGGCTGGCATAAGCTCAGATAAGGAAACGCTTGCTTCTTTTAGAAGTGGTGTTGGGGAATTGTCAGTGGTAGATCAATCCAAGTCTGAAAACATCTTTATGCAAAATGTAGTTATTGGAAAGGATCAGGGCTTTAGGTTGACAGCAGAAGAGGGACTCAAGCCTTTGAATATTAAAGTGCAACAACCGTTTATAAGGTCTAAAGCTAAATCTTTAGCCAACGACCCGCACTTCCATTCTCATTCCCAATGATTGGACCCATATTGATCTGGAACATCCGGGGAATTGGCAATGAAAAGTCCATTCGGAACCTCAAAAACCACATTAGAATAAATAAAGTGCAAATGGTGTGCATTATAGAACCCAAAGTATCCCATGACAAAGTGGAAAGAATCCGACAAAGGCTTCATTTTGATAGTGTTTGTGTGAATGAGGAGGACAATTCAAAAATCTGGCTTCTATGGCAATCCTCTATGTTAGTTGAGGTAGTACAGAGAAATTTTCAATATCTCACTGTGAAGATTTAGAGTGGAGGAAATATGGTCTGTTATGCCACTTATATCTATGCTTCTTGTGACATGGCTGTTAGAAGAATTTTGTATGATGAGCTTATAGCGTTTGGAGGTGCTGTTAACCATCCTTGGTTTTTGGGGGGAGACTTCAATGCTATCTTTTCTCCAGAGGAAAAGAAAGGGGGTACAATGGGTTTCATAAACTCTATGATTGACTTTCAAGGATTTGTTGCGGTGGCAGGGTTAATGGATGCTGGATATTCAGGTAGTCCATACACATGGTCAAACAACCAGGCTGGAGCAGGTAACATTTGGGCCAGGCTTGATAGAATTCTATTCAATGACAGCTGGGCTGAGAAGGCCCACACTTAAACACCCGCCAAGGGAGCCTTCAGATCACTCTCTAATGCTTCTCTATTTCCCTCAATTCAGTTCAGCTCCAAGTCGGTTTGTTTTCCAAAATATGTGGCTAGAGGATGCGAGCTTCAAATCTGTGGTACAGTCTGCCTGGAATAAAGATCATTTCACTCATCACAATGCATTCTACACCTTACAGCATAAGCTTAAAGCTTTGAAACCTATAATAAGGCAGTGGAATATGGAACATTTTGGTAACATCTTTGAACAGGTAGCCCAAGCTGAGGAGAAGGTGGTCAGGGCTGAAACTGCATTTGACTCGGATCCTTGTGAAAATAATAGAACTCTATTGCATGCTGCCCAAGCTGATCTGCGTAGAAGCCTGCACAGGGAGGAAATATTTTGGGGTCAAAAAGCCAGAGCTAATTGGCTTCAGTAGGGAGATCGAAACACCAAATTTTACCACCTTCAGGTAAAACAAAGGAGAGCGAGAATGGCTATCCATAGACTTAAATTAGAAAATGGTGATTGGTGTGAGGAGGAGAATGTGCTTAAAGAAAAAGATGTGGAGTTCTTCAAAAATCATTTCAGTTCTATTGATCACTGTATTAAGCCTGAAGTGTTAGAGACCATCCCCTCTCTCATTTCAGATGAAGATAATAATGTCACTACAGCAATTCCAGATGCAGAGGAAATTCAATTAGTTGTTCACACCCTCTCCTCAGACAGTGCACTTGGCCCTGATGGATATACTGGGAAATTTTTCACTTCTTGCTGGGATATTATTTCAAATGATGTTGTTACAGCAGTGCAAGATTTTTTCAAAGGTATGCCCCTTCCACAAGGTACAACCTCTTCTTTAATAGCCCTTATTCCAAAAGTGATTTCACCAACATCATTTGCGGACATGAGGCTATAAGTTTATGCAACTTTTCTTACAAAATCATCTCCAGAATTATAAGTAACAGGTTGGTACCCATCCTCCCCAAGAGTATATCTGAAAATCAAGGTGCCTTCGTTCAGGGCAAAAATATAACGGATACAATATCTTTAGCCTCCGAGATGATGCAAGACATTAGTAGGAAAGTTAGAGGTAACAACATCATTTTAAAGCTTGACATGGCTAAAGCCTATGATCGGCTGGAGTGGGATTTTTTATTTGAGGTCATGAAAGTTTTTGGGTTTTCCAATAGGTTATGTTCCCTTATTGCTATGATGATAAACAACTGCTGGTTCTCTATTATATTCAATGGCTCTCCAACAAGATATTTCAAATCCACCAGAGGGGTCAGACAAGGGGATCCTCTGGCCCTGCCCTCTTTGTAATCGCAGAGGAGGCTTTAAGTCATGGTATCTCCAATCTTTTCAATAGTGGGATGGTTCAGTATTTTCATGTTCCTCGAGGCTATCAACCAATCTCACACTTACTCTATGCAGATGATACCTTGATTTTTGTTAATGGTATGGCAAAAAATATAAGGAAACTGCTGTCTTTCATCAGGAGTTATGAAATCTCATCGGGCCAGAAGGTGAATACAAATAAAAGCAGCTTCATCATATCTCTAAAGGCAACTACTGCAACTGCCAGAAGACTAACTGAGATAACTAGCTTCCAGCACAAAACGGGGCTCAATTCATATCTGGGTGTCCCCATCTTTGAAGGCAGGAAAAGGGTTTCCCATTATAAGTATTTGCTGGATAAAATTTGCTCAAGGTTGGAAAGTTGGCAATCTAAATATCTGTCGCAAGCTGGCAGAAGATGCTTAATCAACTCTATTCTTCAATCCATTCCATTATATGCAGCTAGTGCTTCCTGCCTGCCTTCTACCATCATTGACATTATTAACAGAATGTGTGCTAATTTCTTTTGGAGCCAAAAGGATGGTCCCAGGCACCACTGGGTGTCATGGACAAATATCACAAAATCGATTGAGGAGGGTGGCCTTGGAATTAGGAGTCTACATCACTTTCAAATAGCAATGGTGGCAAAATAGATTTGGGGGATTCTTCATGGCTCTTCACTCTGGTCCAAATATGCAACATCAAAGTTCATTAAGGGCCATCTTAGTTATATTGACAAGCCCTTTCCTGCTGGTGTGTGGAAAGAAATTTATTGCAAAGCTAGGCATTTAGTTCTATCCAATACCAGGTGGATCCCTATGGATGGGCAGTCTATTGATTTCCTGAAGGACAATTGGTGTGGCTCTGTGTTGGAGCCTCAAGATAACAGCCACCAAATTTCCCTAAAGGAAGCGGTGCTAAATCCTAGCCATGCAGTGTGGTCGGTTATTCCGAATCATATATCTGACACAATGAAGTCTATCCAGCTTGAGAAAAGGCCTGATAGATGTGTTTGGGCAGCAAGTGTTGATGGAAAATTCTCCAGCAAAACTGCTTACAATGCGGTCCGACCTTGTGGTAATATACGGCTTCCTCTCAAGAAGATATGGGGCAGTAACATTTTCCCAAGAGCTTCACTGTTCTGCTGGCGCCTCCTTCATTTGGCTGTTCCAGTGGACATCAAAATAAGATAATATGGTATCAACCTCCTATCTAAATGTGTGAGTTGTAATGATAACAATCAGGAAGAAAGCATAAATCACCTCTTTATGGAAAGTCAGACTGCTAGATCATTGTGGAATTATTTTAGACCTCTTTTTGATCCTCGGTGTAGGATCTCAGATTCTATCACTGTTAAGTGTTGGGATATTATATGTTCAACAGACATAAGAAATCCATATGGCTATGCAGGGTTACTCTCCATGGTACATATTGTATGGGAAATTTGGAAGGATCGCTGCAAAAGGAAATATGAAGACAAAGGAATCTCTGCTACAACTATACAGAAACAGATTACGGGGCAGGTGGCATATTCTATGAAACAGGTTAAATTCACCAAGGCTCCTGTTGCAAACGAGAAAATAGCTTTGGAGCAATATGGGTTCTCATATAGTTTCACTGCCAAGCTTCCAAAAATAATCAAATGGTATTGCCTGGCGACAGGCTATGCTTTAAATGTTGATGGGGCATCTAAAGGCAATCCAGGTCCCTCTGGTGGTGGTAGATGTATAAGAAGCTACAAAGGTGAGTTTATTTATGGCTTCTCATACTACTATGGAGTGGGGACCAACCTTGTGGTCGAGGCGAGAGCACTTGTAGATGGGCTGCGAATGGTGGAAAAAAGTGGGCTTCCCATTGCAATCATATATTCAGATTCTAAGTCTCTCATTACTATGATTCAGTTTGGCAAACCTCCTCCATGGAAAATTTATAAATGGTGGGATGAAATCAAACAAATGCTGTCAAGAAACAAGTGGAATATACAGCACATCTATAGGGAGGGTAACACTGTTGCAGATGCTCTTGCATCTTTAGCATGCACCACTCGGACTAATCAAGATTTCAAATGCTGGAATGAGCTTCCAAGTCGGGCGCGTGGATGTGCAACGGTGGATGCTGCTGGCCTTCCAAGTTGGAGGAATTAGGTTTTTCCTTTTTTCACTTGTATTTTTCTTTGACATTTCTTCAGGGGTATGCCCCGTGGTATTTTTGTACATGATCCATTTGTTACCAATAAAATTAGGGCCGGTTACGATTGGTGGAGATAGCACAAATTGTGCTCCCCCCAAGAGTAATCTTTGGTTTCGTTTATATAAAAAAAATTAAAAAAAAAAGTTTCATTTGATAAAATCAGGCATGGTCATGACCAGGCTTTTCATGTGACTTTGTCACATATAGATGCATACATAATTTTTCTTTCTTTTTTTCTTATTCTTGGGGAAAAGAATATTGTCATTTTTTTTGAATTCCCCTTTTCATGCCTACGGGGACACTGCCCTCTTCTCGTGCTCTGACCCGGGCTCGAGGGGATGGATCCTACTCTTGCCTTAAGGATCTTGTGCTTCGGTCCTCTGATGCCCAGCGTTTTAAGGGCGCCGGCTGTCTGATTCGGTCGAAGAGAAGAAGAACAAAAGAGTGCTGCTTTTCTAGAGAGCTTCGGGTGAGGCCTTATCGTAGGTGATTCCACCCATTTGATGTAAAATACGTGAGTGTGTGCAAGTTATTTTCCTTCTAATAAACATAGGCCGACGTGGCCGGACAAGGATCTCCACGGTTCTGGCAGACCAAGACCCGATACTTCCCACATCTTAACGGTCCCTGTCTAACATGAAGGGGTGATGCAATGAATTTGGACTGCGTGATGGTCACAAGGCATTGATTTTGATTTTCTTTTTTTTGTTTTTCTTTGTTGTTGTTGTCATTTTTTGTTGTTTTTTCTATACAAGAAATAAAAGGACACTTTTTATTTTGTTTTTTGAATAGTTATGTACAAGGTCTCATGAATATAATTTCTTGAGGTATACCCCATTCCATGGGTATGTGAGCTCTACTCCTTCGGAGTCTATCAATTTGTAAGGATTACCTGAGTAGACTTCTTTGATGACAAAAGGGCCTTCCCAATTTTCTTGAAATTTTGCTTTTAGACCGGTGGTTTTAGTGATCTTCCTCTTTAAAACCAGTTCACCTACCCTGAATTTTCTCTCTAGAACTTTCTTGGCATAATAACGTGCAATTCTCTTGCGATATACCTGGGCATGATCGGCCGTGATCATCCGTTTCTCATCTAATAGTTCCAACTGGGCCAAAAGATTTTCTCGACGCTGCTCGGGATCCAGCTGCACTCTTAGTGAGGGAACAAATATTTCATATGGGAGTACAGCTTCTGTCCCAAAAGTGAGTGCGCACGGGGTTTGACCCGTGGGAGTACGGACAGAAGTGCGGTAAGCCTAGAGGGCCTCAATGAGGCGATCTGGCGAGTCTAAGTAATGGTGAGATTTGCAGGTTTTCTTGATAATTCTAATGAGAGTTTTGTTTGTAGCTTCAGCTTGTCTGTTTCCTTGTGGGTAGTATGGGGATGAATGATGCAAATTAATACCACATTTACCACACATGTCACGGAGTTCTTGGGATGTGAACTGTGGTCCATTGTCGGTGATGATGTCACGGGGGACGCCGAACCTGGCGAGGATGTTGCGCTTGATAAATTTTACCACCATTGCTGCTTTGACTTCCGTGAATGCCTCAGCTTCCGCCCACCTCATGAAATATTCTGGAGCGGTGAGGATGAAGGATTTTCTTCGAATCTCTCCGGTTCTATCCTCCGAGGGACCGACTACGTCGAATGCCCACATGGCGAAAGGCCAGGGAGCTATAAGAGGGTGGAGCGAAGATGAGGGAGCGTGGATCTTGTCCGCATGGAGTTAGCATTTAGCACAACGACAGACATACTGGGCATAATCCTTATGCATGGTAGGCCAATAGTATTGACGAAGGAGTTTCTGAGCAAGCATGCGGCCATTCACATGCCCACCGCATTCACCGAAATGTGCAGCTTCGACAACCACACTAGATTCGGTCTCATCGAGATAGCAGAGGTAAACCCCACTGAGAGATTTACGATGCAAGAGACCACCTATGATGGCGAAGTGCTCCGCAGCTCGACGAATGGCTCGTCGATCAGCGGCGGTAGCATAATCAGGGAAGGAACCATCCCGGAGATAGTTCTCGATATTGAAAAACCAGGGATTTTCATCTTCAAGATCGATCTCAGGTTCATGGGAAATGACATGAACTTGAGAGGAAGGCTTAGAGAACTATTGAAACCAGGGATCTGAATGTGAAGGAATGTGCATTCTTTGCACGATGACAGTGGATGATGGCTTTTCGCCGGGGATTGGAAGAGAAGATGCCAAATATGCCAGGGCATCGGCTAGAATGTTCTGAGCCCTAGGGGTGTGCACGAGGGTGAGCTTCCTAAACCGCCAGACTACCCTGCCGACTAGGTCTTGGTAGGGTTTCAATTTCGGGTCTCGGGTTTGATACTTGCTGAGAGATTGTCGGAGTATGAGCTGGGAATCTCCGATGATCCAGAGCTCCTTAACTCCGAGGGCCAGTGCCAATTTCAAGCCCATGAGGAGTGCCTCATATTCAGTCACATTATTTGTGGCAGGGAAGGTTAATTGACAAGCACAGGGAATGATGATACCTTCTGGGGACTGGAGAATGGCTCCGACTCCATAGCCCTTGGAATTGAATGCACCATCGAAGTAGAGAATCCACAAAGGTTCACCATATATAATGGCTCCTAACTCTTCGTCCGGGAAACTCTCATCGACAGGGGAGAATGTAGGGAGTGGATGATGGGCAAGGTGCTCGGCGATGGCGTGCCCCTTAAGCACCTTTTGAATGACGTAGGTGATGTCGAATTGATTGAGAAAACTTTGCCATCTCACCAAACGATCAATCAGGGTAGGCTTTTCTAGCAAGTACTTGATTGGGTCCATTCGCACCAAGAGCTTTACTTCATGTGCGAGGAAATAATGCTTTAGCTTTTGGGCGACCCAGACGAGGGCCGCGCAGGTCCTTTCCATGGCAGTGTACCTTTGCTCAGCTTCATTGAACAGTTTGGATAAATAGTAGACCGCACGTTCCCTCTTGGCCACGTCGTATTGGGCCAATACTGCTCCAACAGATTCATCAGTGGTAGAAACATAGAGCAATAGTGGCTGACCCAGGACAGGGGGTGCCAGAACGGGAGGATTCAAAAGGTAGCTCTTCAGGTCGTCGAAGGCCTTTTGACATTTGTCATTCCAATCAAATTTAGCCTCTCCTTTTAACATGTCGTAGAAGGGCTTGCATCGCTGAGAATGGTGAGATATAAATCTTCTAATGAATTACAAACTCCCGATCAAACCACTGACCTCTTTGATGTTCTTGGGAGGAGGCATCTCGACAATGGCCTTAGCTTTATTAGGGTCGATCTCAATTCCTCTCTTACTGACAATGAACCCTAGCTGCTTACTTGAAGAGACCCCGAAAACACATTTCTTGGGGTTCATTTTAAGTTGGTGCTCCCGCGACCGTTGGAGAACTGCATGGAGGACCTCTACATGGCCACTCCTGGTCTTGGATTTAACCAGAATGTCGTCCACATAAACTTCCATAGAGGTGCATCATGTCATGGAAGATGGCCATCATTGCCCTTTGATATGTTGCCCCTGCGTTCTTAAGACCGAAGGGCATGACGACATAGCAGTAGGTCCCCCACTGAGTGGTGAAAGAAGTTTTCTCCTGGTCTTCTTCCGCTAGGCGGATCTGGTTATACCCCGAGAAACCATCCATGAAGGAGAGCATCTCATAGCCGGCGGTGTTGTCTACCAGGACGTCTATGTGTGGAAGAGGAAAATCATCCTTTGGGTAAGCTTGATTAAGGTCACGGAAATCTATGCAGATGCGGACCCTACCGTCCTTCTTTATAACAGGGACAATGTTAGCTACCCATTGTGGATATTAAACAACCCTGATGAACTTGGCCTTATGGAGCTTGTCCACTTCTTCTTTGACCTTGAGTGTGAGCTTCGGGTGAAGTCGCCTTAACTTTTGTTTGACCGCTCGAGCATCGGGTTTCAGGACCAAACGATGTTCAACCAAAGACGGGTCCAGACCCGGCATGTCCTCGTAGGACCAAGCGAAAGCATCAGGAAATTCTTTGAGAACCGCCACAAGAGCAGCTTCCTCCTCATCAGTCAAATTGGCACTTATCAATATATTCTTTGGATCATCCTTGGTGCCGAGATTGACTTCCTTGGTGGATTCGTCAATGGAAACATTAGGCTCGTCAAATCTCTTGGTTCCATCGACGAAGGAAGCCATGGGATCACTATCATCCCTTAATGGCTCTTCTTCTTCTGCATCATCGACCTCTTCTAAGACATACACGCCTAGACCGTCATCTATTGAAGACCCATCTAGTTCAACTGCCCCTAGGGGAATGGGAGTGGATGCAAATTCAGAGACCTGGCAAAGTTGCGCGCATTTGTCAGCCAACTGGCTAATGTATCGCGCGGGAACCTGACGGACACTAGACTTCTTGGAAGGAAAAGATGCTATGTATAGACCTTGACTCGACCTAGACTCTACCATACTATGTACAAGGGGAGTTTGTGGAAGGGATTTCAAGGTGAAAAGTGTCAGCCCTTGGCCAAGGGATCCATTTTCCAAGGAGTCCGTTTCTTCGATAGTGAGCTCGCAAGCCCATGTTTGAGAATCAGCATTTTTTTTTGGTGGTCATGGGTGAATGTGTAGACCCTATGGGCTGGCTGCCCCATGGTCGGATAAGTGAGGAGCGGAGGAAACGGTGAGTGGAATAGGAAGGGAATGAAAAGGACATGCACATGCCTGTTTAAAGCAAGGAAGATGCCCGAGGGGGAAACCCTGTCGGGGGGTTTATCCGGATGAAAGAGGGAGAGGAGGCCAAAGTCCTCCTTGAGTGGTCAATCGGGTGGGATTTCTTTTATTTGAGAGACCTCAGACTCCTTACTGGGCTTAGGCTGAGTTCCTGGCTGAACTAGCCCTATGACAAAGTGACCATAGACTAAACCCTTGCCTTGAGTAGCCCTAGACGGCTCTTCTGGAGAGTAACCCAAACATGCCTGACTTTTAGCCACTTTAAGCTTTCTCCTATGCGCGGGACCTTGTTCAAGCTGACCTAAGCCTTTTCCCATGATAAAACCCATTCTGGCCATGATCTCCCATCCTTTACCAGGAGGGATATTAGAATGTGTGATTGGTCGAGGAAAGAAAGGGGGATCGGGTGGACTTAAGGCAGAGGGCCCAACGGCACCCTCTATGGAAAGGACGGGCAAGCTGACCTAAGCCTTTTCCCATGATAAAACCCATTCTGGCCATGATCTCCCATCCTTTACCAGGAGGGATATTAGAATGTGTGATTGGTCGAGGAAAGAAAGGGGGATCGGGTGGACTTAAGGCAGAGGGCCCAACGGCACCCTCTATGGAAAGGACGGGTTTCTTGCCCTTATCTAGAATGGTCATGAATGGAATGTTGAGTTATGATTTTGATGATTGTTGTAATTGTTAAGTTATGATTTTGATGATAACTAAGCTTAATGTGTGATTACGTGATGATAACTAAACTTATGGTTGATTACACATGTTCTTGATGATTGTGTTCATTCATCTTGTTATTTATGCTGGTTGCATATGCTAGTTTTACAAGAGGCAAAAGGTTTCATAACATCTTTAATGTCAACAAGCATACAATAAACCCTGACTATCTTGCATGTAGGATCAAACTAATGGTAGTCACCTGGTGAACCAAAACTTTGCTCCTCTACAACCCAAAATAGGTGGTATATGTCATTTACTGTCAAGGATGATTGGTGAGACTCTCACCTTGTCTTAGCATCAATCTTACCTTGTGTATCTCATATATACACCTCATTCATGCACACTCAACATGAAACCATTCTGGCCATCGTGCGCCCTCGACCGCGGATCGACCTGCGCACACTCAACATGAAATGCTCAAATTGTCTAAGGCAAAAACTAAGTTGAAGTCAATCTCAAAATCTATGGATTTGATATGGACTTGAAGCTCTTGACTTATGGACATAGTTTTCTGGGCTTAACTACTCATTTTTCAGGTTTACCAAAGTCCGGTTGACCTCCGGACCAATCCCGGTCGACCTGAAATAACAGCACCCCAAAGTCTACAGGCTCTGCCTCTAGCGATCGACCGCCCATGGGTGTCCGGTCGACCGCCCCTGCCAGAATGAACCGAGCTGTAGTCTAAAACTTCTAGGTCGACCGCCAGCTTACTCCGGTCGACCGCCAGCCCCGAGCCCCCTTTTGTTGACTTCGTGTTTCAAGCTCGAGGAGAGGTCTTTCTACCCATTTGTTTAATCCCAATGACCCCAATCTCACCATGTTTTGTGGATCTGGTCTGGGCTTGTTTATGGACCATTCAAGGGATATAAAACATATCATTTGGAGCCATAAACCCTAAGAAACCAAGAGAGCTTCAAGGGAGATCAAGGTGGCTCAAGGGAGAAGAAGAAGAGGAGTGCTACTGTAGCATGAACAGTAGTTCGTGAATCAAAACTCCATCCAACAGCTGAAGATCCAAGGTCCATTTTGAAGCCTTCATCCTCAATGAATTGAAGAAGCAAGCAACCAACAAGAGAGATCAAGGGGGAGGCTATCAAGGCAAGAAGAAGGCTACTACAACTCTCATAAGCATACTCCATCTAGTAAGTTCTTCATCCAACTGGAGTCATTCTAGCACCATCTGAAGCCAAGGAACTTCCGATCAAGAGAAGAAGCAATTCAAGAGTTTCAAGAAGAGATCAAAGGAAGGTTGTTCAAGTGAAGAAGGAAGAGTACTGTAGCCGTGAACAGTACTCCGTGAAAGAAGATCTACATCAAATACAAGGCCATTCAAGCTGAGTGTCAAGTCATTCAAGTTAAGAAGGAATCAACACAAACATCCGGAGCATACACTCAGGGGAGCCTAAATCAGGAGCATTCTAAACTGTGTCTTATTATGTTTCAAGTTCATATTTGTGTTTTGTATAAACTGCGAACTTGTGTGTGTGTGGATCGTTGTTAGATCCGTGGTCGTGTGTGGTCGTCGTGTTCCTTTCGTCTGTGCGTAGGTCTTCTTAGATCTGCGTGTGTGTGTGGTTTTATCCAGATCTTAGTGTTTGTGTGTGTGGAGTGCTGCACTTGTCGCAGCGTGTGTGTGTCTTGTTGATCCGCTTGTTGGATCGTGTTGGAGACCTCGTCTCCGTGTGTGTGTGTGTGTTGGGGTGCGTCCCCGTGTGTGTGGGTAGGCGTCATCCTGCGTGTGTGGTTGGAGCGTCGTCTCCGTTTGGGGATTTATCCCCAAGTGAAGCCTCACCGGGTTTGGTGAGGGGTGGACGTAGGATTGCCGTCGTTGCATCCGAACCACCTTAAAAACCGCTGTGCATTGTGCTTGTTTTGTGTGGCTTGCTCCATTTCCTCTATCTCCATTCTACATAAACGTTAGTTTAAATTGTTGTTCTGGATTTATCTTCGTATATCTTGCATAATCTATATCTTATCATATAAAGTTTGATAAATCTAATTTGTGTTCAAATACCTTTGAATCTCTTAACTAGCTTTGTATCACATATTTTATAAAAGGCCAAAAGTTTTCTTAAAATTGGTAAACACCCAATTCACCCCCCTCTTGGGTGTCATTGATCGCGGGACTTCAATTGGTATCAGAGCCAAGGCTCTAATTTCATAGATCTAACGATCTAGAGTGATTCAGATCAATGACTACCATTATGTACACTTTGAATTCTCCACCGGTGTTTGATGGTTGTAATTTTGATTTGTGGTTAGGAAGGATGTGCAGTCTAGTCAACTCATATGATCCTAAGCTATGGAAGCTTATCTCACATGGTCCTTATGAGTTGCCTAAAGATAAATCTGTCTGGACGCAGATTCCAAGCTTAAACATGATCAAAATTGTTTCGTTCTAAAATTGCTTATTGCTGCAGTTGATTCTAATCATTTCCCTTTTGTCTCCCATTGCAGATCCGCGAAGGATATCTTGGTTGGCTTAACCAAAGTCGGGAAGGGCATGAAGATCAATGTCTTGTGGCAGGCACGAGTGATCAAGGGAGTGATCAGCAAGTTGACTCAAGCTCAAAGGTAAATTCTGATTCTGATAATGAAGATGAATTTAGCTATGAGGAGTTATTGATTGCATATGATGAGCTTGCTGATAAATATGAGAAGGTTAAGTCTGAAAATAAAAAATTGAAAAAGAATGTTGGACAAAATAAATGTGATTCTCCATGTAAAGAATGCTCGCACTTGAAGGAATTGATTGATGGTCATGTGTTTGACATTGGAATTCATAAAGATCAAATTTCTTCTTTGAGAAATGAAAACAAAGAGCTGAGAGAGAGAGAGTAAGTCTTATGAACAATGGTCAAAATGAGTTTGCTCATGATAAAAATCTTGAAATAGAAAATGAGAAACTGAAGGAATTGAATAGAACCATTTCTGAAAGATTGCTTACTTTTGAAAAAGGAAAATCTATGAATATTGATCAATCTGAAAAAGTACATGCTTTGTTGCAAGAAATTGAAAGTCACAAAACCATCAATGATACTTTACATGAACAAGTCAACTCCTGTGAAAATAAACTTCCTTCCTATGAATTGCACATTGCATCTCTTGAGAAAGAGATTATTGACTTGAATGCTTCATTGTCTAGATTTGTGAATGGTCAAGAAAATTTGGACAAATTATTGGGGACGAAAGTGAATTTTCAAAGGGAAGGGCTGGGTTTTAATCCTGTGAACAAAAAGAAGTTTGAAAACAAAGTTTTTACATCTTTTGTGCACAGTTCAAACATAGCCAGTACATCAAATGGGTCCCCAAATCAATCTTCTTCACAGACAATAAAAAGATCAAATGAAAATCTGAAAAAGAAAAATCATGTTGCACACACACATGCATCCATAAAGAAAATCAATTTGCATCAAAAATCTAAAAATGTTGCTAGCACCTCCATGCATGTTGAACATACCTCTTCCACACACACACAACCAATTAGAAAGAAACTCACATGTTTTTATTGTGGAAAACATGGACATGTTATGCATAATTGTTTCATTATGAAGAATGATGATTTGAGAGCATGTAGAAACCAAGCTGTTTTAAAAAATGCAAAGAAAGCCTTCACCACAAAATCTTCCATGCATTGCAATCACTGTGGTAAAAGGAGTCATACAACTTCACACTGCTGGTTATTGTTGAAGAGAAAGAACTCCTACTCAACACATCATGCTCACACACACAAATCAGTAGAACCCATGAGAAGAAAGAAGATGATGCCACGTGCCGTCTACCATCACTTTGGCAAATCTGGAAATGTTAAGCATGATTATTTTCTTGTGAAAGATGATGATTTGAATGTTGTTAAGGAGTGGAAGCCACGTGCCAAGAATGCTGCTAACCCACAAGGACCCAAGATGATTTGCGTACCTAAGAATGCAAATTGAGAAATCTGTTTTGCAGGAGTACCATGGAAATGGAAAGTATGACATCTATTTTCATCAAGAAGGTAAGGCATACGAGTCAAGTGACTCAAGCAAGGTTGGAAGAAAAATCAAAAACTGAATTTGATTTCTCAGGTGATATCCCTCTCACTCTCTCCACTAAAAGTGTTATGTCGTGTTTTACCATGTGCTGTATAGTTATGTGATCATGCATGAGTCTGTACATGCATTCCATCCATAGATAGTTGCATACCCTTGTGCATATCATCCTCATATAGCATCTTGTTGAAGTGGAGTTTTTGAAACCGTCAATAAATCTCGCTGCATATACTGAGTTTGTATAAGCCTTCACGTACTGTCATACATAAATTGAATATTATGAATTCATGTCATAATGCATAGCAATCCTCCTACCTTCACCACCCTTGACTACATAGTATATCAAATGGTGACATGTGGAGGGGCAGGTTACGCCTGTCTGAAAGCTATCACTACGCGTGAGGTGATCTTCAGATCTAAGTTCTCCGCCCGGTACTATGAGTCAATCAGTCACAGGCTGCACATGGCATTAGATTTTTTACCGAGCATATCACAGTCATGCACACATTGAGGGGGAGTCATTAGATTCGTCATATGGGCTTAACATTTAGGTTCACACATGAGTCATGCATTGCATCTAGAACTATCTAGGGGTGTTGGTTGTTAAAATTATTTGTCATGTCATTATAAATAAATTTGAATCGAAACTGATAAATCAAATCTTCTTGTCCTTGGATGCAGATCATACTCCCAAAAGCCAAATGATAATGGGCTAGTCATGACCAGGCTTGAATCAATTAAGGAACACCTTGCAAGGATAAAAATGTTAAGAAATTTCCTCCACCATCACCCGGAGATAGGAAATGATTTTGATGAGTACCCAAGGCATGGTATGAAAGGCGCACATCTCTTTTGACTGAGAATTGGTTGAATGGGTAAGGTTGATTAAACACATCTCATGAGGTAAATCAGGTAAAAGACACTTTAGTGGTTCAAGCATATGTGGATGATATCACTCTTTAAACTACTAATAATGCCTTTTCTGAACAATGTGCAGGGATTTTTTGCAAGGAGATTTTGCTATAAGCCTCGTGAATGAACTGAATTTTATTCGTCTTTGGATTGCAGGTGGAAGGCTTGGATCAAAATGATTCTCAAGGCAAAGGTATGAAAAGTAAAATCTGAAGTACTAACCGTTGTGGGGTTAGCAATCTTAGTGCATGAAGGCTTTCGATCTTGTCATCTAAATTAAGGTAATTCAACCTCGTCAATTCATGCAATGGTATTTTGTCACTTGTTGACACTTTAGGATGACAGGTATTGTTTCAAAACTTGAATTGTCATTCACTAGTCTGCTGTGATGAACTTGTCTAACTGGCTTGAGAAGTGTGTATTGAATATTTCTCATTTTGAATTACACAACCACACCTGAATTTAACTGCATATCTGGTATATCAAATGGCATTTGTGAAAGAGTGGATTGTGTCCACTTGGAAGCATTCTCTATGCGTTGAGCTGGGTCTTCGGACTAAAATCTCCGTCTCGTACCAGATTTTGAAAATCGTGACTGGCTTGTGATTGGTGGAGTTATGAATGAATCCTTGAGCTGAGTTCTTTAAATTGAAAATATGTTTCTGATCAAATGATTCAAACATGTAGCTTCTTGATGATTTCTAATTTCAAAACTTGTGAAATGCTCTTGAATATCTGATTTTGAACAATTCTGTAAATTGGTTGCATTGCTTAATTTTGATCATTTATGCACCCTTATTCATAAAGGCCATGTCATGAAAAATGTTATTGACACATTAATATAATGTGAATGCTCCAATGTCAAATTTGCCTCAAGGTTTGAAGATCAAGCCCTCCTATACTACATTTGCATCTTACATCACATGCTCATCTAGGCATAGGTTGCACGCATTAGGATGAATTCATGCATTAGCTGAAGTTAGTTCATTCATTTGGTATCAGAAGTTTTGCACCACATTGCATTCTATCTTGGCATGTTGCATTTCATTACTATATGATCAAGTTGCATTGCATCAGTACTCATGCATTAGCTGCATTCACTTCATTCAATTGGTATCCATTTGTTTGGCATCAATTGCACATTTGCATTGCATGTTGCATACATTCCCTCTGTGTGCTTGCTTGATATTATATGCTATTCACCCCATCCCTTGGCATTTCTATGGCCTTATGTCTTCTTGATAAATAATACTGCATTTGAGTTATTATTGGAGTGTTTCATGTCGTACACTCTGGGAGAGTTTATATTTCATAAGTGCATCTATTTAGGGGGAGTTGCACTGTTATGTATTCATGATATTTTTGGTATACATGCTGAATCAAATTCGCACACTTCATGCACAAAAGGTGAAAATGAGTGTTAAAAATAAGGATATATGAATTTCTTTTTATCACTCTCGAGATGTTAAACTTACTGCATGTATGTTAAAGAGACAGTTGAGGAAAAAGCTGCCTACCTATCTTTGTTGAAAAATCTCGAATGAAAATGAACGGCAGAGCAATGCTAAGTCTCATTGAGTAAACTGGGCACATGTCACCTGAGACGTGATGTGGTTCATATCTGAAAAGTGTTGACTAGTATCTCTGTTCAAAATGAGGTGAAATAGTTCAGTATTCTGAGTAACCGGGGATTCTGGCATGAGCTCCATGCGTCTACTCGCGTAAAAAGGGATTATTTGAACCTGATCACTCTTGAAAAATTCTGACTGTCATGTGATATTGGTTGAGTTGAAAAATGATGGTGAAAACTCATTGTGATAGAGCGTAGCCTCCAATACGTTGTTCTCCAAATAAAAGTGTAGTCTGTAAAATGTCTCCTTGTGTTAATCTGAAAATCTGAATATCCATATTGCAACTATCATCCTTCATGTTTCTCACTTACACATCTAGAAATTTGATTTAATATGTATTCAGAAAATTGATTGAATGCTTTAGCAATTGCATGAATCTCCTATATGATTGCACAACTTCCCATGTGCTACACATGTGCATTCCGGTTGTCATGACTCTCTTGCATCTTTCTTATACCCATTCCCTTCTTATATAAGTACGGGGGAGCTGTGTTGCATGTATATATACGTATTGGTTTGATAGCTCTTAATCATCCCACATGTCATCCCTTGCATATGTTGCATTTCATGCATTTCAAACCAAAATACAAACATCAGAAATTTGAAAACCAACGACAATTCTTTTGGTATGCCCTCCTGCTGTTGCTTGTTGTGAAAATCTGCCATGGGATCTAGATTTTGAATGCTATCATGCTGAACACCTCATCTTGTAAACATCTTGCTCCACTGGTTCATATCCCTGAGACCAATCACCACCTTCAAGTGACTATTTTTACTTTGGTTTGTATCATATTGATTGGTGAGACTAATTACCCATTGGTCTCCTCTGATTTGAATCATATTGCCTTGTTCGCCCATGATCTGCCCTTGCTTCTTCTGAATTGATAAGATGGGCTTTTGTTGCTTCAAAGGGAGATAGGTTTGTTCTTCCTCATTTGGCTTCTTCCAGCTTGTTGATATTGTTGATCATGTTACAGGGGGAGAAAGACTTGCATTATCCCACTTTTTGATTATGTCAAAGAGGGAGAAAAATTGATGATTGTGTGTCACAAGGGAAGAAGAATATTTTGTGCCATTCTCTTATATCATCATAAGTTTATCATTAAGTTTGTCATCATCACTAAGTTTGTCATCATCAAAAAGGAGGAGATTGTTGAGTTATGGTTTTGATGATTGTTGTAATTGTTAAGTTATGGTTTTGATGATAACTAAGCTTAATGTGTGATTACGTGATGATAACTAAACTTATGGTTGATTACACATGTTCTTGATGATTGTGTTCATTCATCTTGTTATTTATGCTGGTTGCATATGCTGGTTTTACAAGAGGCAAGAGGTTTCATAACATCTTTAATGTCAACAAGCATACAATTAACCCTGACTATCTTGCATGCAGGATCAAACTCATGGTAGTCACCTGGTGAACCAAAACTTTGCTCCTCTACAACCCAAAACAGGTGGTATATGTCATTTACTGTCAAGGACGATTGGTGAGACTCTCACCTTGTCTTAGCATCAATCTTACCTTGTGTATCGCATATATACACCTCATTCATGCACACTCAACATGAAACCATTCTGGCCATCGTGCGCCCTCGCCCGCGGATCGACCTGCGCACACTCAACATGAAATGCTCAAATGGTCTAATGCATAAACTAAGTTGAAGTCAATCTCAAAATGCATGGATTTGATATGGACTTGAAGCTCTTGACGTATAGACATAGTTTTCTGGGCTTAACTACTCATTTTTCAGGTTTACCAAAGTCCGGTCGACCTCCGGACCAATCCCAGTCGACCTGAAATAACAGCACCCCAAAGTCTACAGGCTCTGCCTCTAGCGGTCGACCGCCCATGGGCGTCCGGTCGACCGCCCCTGCCAGAATGAACCGAGCTGTAGTCTGAAACTTCTAGGTCGACCGCCAGCTTACTCCGGTCGACCGCCCGCCCCGAGCCCCCTTTTGTTGACTTCGTGTTTCAAGCTCGAGGAGAGGTCTTTCTACCCATTTGTTTAATCCCAATGACCCCAATCTCACCATGTTTTGTGGATCTGGTCTGGGGCTTGTTTATGGACCATTCAAGGGCTATAAAACATATCATTTGGAGCCATAAACCCTAAGAAACCAAGAGAGCTTCAAGGGAGATCAAGGTGGCTCAAGGGAGAAGAAGAAGAGGAGTGCTACTGTAGCATGAACAGTAGTTCGTGAATCAAAACTCCATCCAACAGCTGAAGATCCAAGGTCCATTTTGAAGCCTTCATCCTCCAATGAATTGAAGAAGCAAGCAACCAACAAGAGAGATCAAGGGGGAGGCTATCAAGGCAAGAAGAAGGCTACTACAACTCTCATAAGCATACTCCATCTAGTAAGTTCTTCATCCAACTGGAGTCATTCTAGCACCATCTGAAGCCAAGGAACTTCCGATCAAGAGAAGAAGCAATTCAAGAGTTTCAAGAAGAGATCAAAGGAAGGTTGTTCAAGTGAAGAAGGAAGAGTACTGTAGCCGTGAACAGTACTCCGTGCAAGAAGATCTACATCAAATACAAGGCCATTCAAGCTGAGTCTCAAGTCATTCAAGTGAAGAAGGAATCAACGCAAACATCCGGAGCATACACTCAGGGGGAGCCTAAATCAGGAGCATTCTAAACTGTGCCTTATTATGTTTCAAGTTCATATTTGTGTTTTGTATAAACTGCGAACTTGTGTGTGTGTGGATCGTTGTTAGATCCGTGGTCGTGTGTGGTTGTCGTGTTCCTTTCGTCTGTGCGTAGGTCTTCTTAGATCTACATGTGTGTGTGTGGTTTTATCCAGATCTTAGTGTTTGTGTGTGTGGAGCTGCACTTGTCGCAGCGTGTGTGTGTCTTGTTGATCCGCTTGTTGGATCGTGTTGGAGACCTCGTCTCTCTCTGTGTGTGTGTGTGTTGGGGTGCGTCCCCGTGTGTGTGGGCAGGCGTCATCCTGCGTGTGTGGTTGGAGCGTCGTCTCCGTTTGGGGATTTATCCCCAAGTGAAGCCTCACCGGGTTTGGTGAGGGGTGGACGTAGGATTTCCGTCGTTGCATCCGAACCACCTTAAAAACCGCTGTGCATTGTGCTTGTTTTGTGTGGCTTGCTCCATTTCCTCTATCTCCATTCTACATAAACGTTAGTTTAAATTGTTGTTCTGGATTTATCTTCGTATATCTTGCATAATCTATATCTTATCATATAAAGTTTGATAAATCTAATTTGTGTTCAAATACCTTTGAATCTCTTAACTAGCTTTGTATCACATATTTTATAAAAGGCCAAAAGTTTTCTTAAAATTGGTAAACACCCAATTCACCCCCCTCTTGGGTGTCATTGATCGCGGGACTTCATGGAATCTGCTCAGAGGTGATAGCATTGAGAGTGTCCACCAATGGGATACTCTTGATTTTGATTACCCTACCATTGTAAGGGAACTTGAAGCATTGGTGGGCTATTGATGGAATCCTGAGGGTTTGCTCAATCTAAGGCCATCCTAAGATGGCCTTATATGCAGGGTCGACATCAAGGACAAAGAAGTCCGACGTCATAACCATTGGACCTAGGCCGAGTTATAGGGTCACCTTCCCTTTTACGCACCTTTTTGAATTATCATAGGCTGAGATGGTGGTGCATACCTCCTCTAAGTTCTCTTCCTGGAGACCAATTTTCTTGATGGTCTTCATGGGACAAACATTAATTGATGCTCCAGTGTCAATGAGGGCGGAGTCAACCTTGACTCCGTTGAGAGAGATTATGAGGCACAACGGGAGTGACCTGCTCTCTGGAAAAGCAAGGTCCTTATCAGAGAATGAAATAGATGGTCTGCATGTGAGGACCATCATGGCCTCGGTCACACCACTTGCCGGAAGATCTTCATTGACCATAATCTTCTGGAGGAATTGAAGTAAAGTGGCTTGGTGTGATGGAGATTTCCTAAGGAGATCCAAGATGGAAACCTTAGCAGGGGTCCTGTCCAGATGCTGGAGAATGTCGTACTCTGCGGGAGGGCTTTGAGAATTAACCCCTTCCTCCGGTTGGGATGGCCTTTGGGATGGGGGAATGATGCGGTTCCGGAGAGTGACATTGACCGAAGCTTCTTTTGTGTCATCTTGTTCCAAAGGTTTTGGGCGAATGAGCTGTAGAGGAGCTGGAGATCCAAATATGTATGAGAGAGAGGCTGAATCATCTCAAGAGTCAACCGGAGAAGGAGAAGGGATTGTTTTTGACTGAGGTGGCTTAAGGAGGACCAAGGGGTACTCCTGTACTGACTGAGCTTTTGGAAAGACATAGGGCTCTTGGCACAGCATTTGAGGAGGGTTGATCAAGGTGAGTGGCTTTTGGGTGGCACTCGGAGACTGGCTGGATAGTGGTGAGATCGGATTTCAGGATTTGGTGAACATGTTGATATCCGCCCATGGTTCATTAGCTTCCACTTCTATCTTCCCGTACCAGCCTGGGAATCCTTCGACACTCCACATCTAGGTTCTTTTGAGAACCCGTGGTTCCATTCCAATGACGGTGTTCACCTGCTCGTTCTGCCTTGAGCTCGAGGGATCTTTGGTTGACTGATGGGTTGGCAGTGGGTTATGCACTATACCAAGGTCTCGGTTGGGCTTCTTGAGACTGGCAATGGCTTGCTTCACAACCGCCCAATTGATTCTCCCCTCGTCGTTCATATCATATGTTGGGTTTGGTGCAGTATTCAGAGGGGGGGTGAATGAATATAGCCCTTTAAAAATCTTTCGCCCAATTAAAATATGATGCTCACTAGAATTACTAGTTCGCAAACTAGACAAGCTTAAATGCTAATGGGCAGATGCGGAACTGAACAATCACACATTAAGATCACTATAGTGCTAACAAGACAGATTTAGACAAAATATAGTTCAACTAGAATTTTGCTCTCTTGACAAATTAAAGCACTCTAAGAAGACTAATTAACTCTTCTGCTCAACCAGAAGCCAAACACCTGGAGCGCCCCTATGCATTCATCTAGCGGAAGCAAACCATAAGCAATCAAACCACAATGCAAGAGGGGTTTTTAGGTGGTTCGGTCCTGCAGACCTACATCCACCCCACACTCAACCCGAGTGTGGATTCCGCTGACTCACAGCTTGAACAGCTGGGCATCACAGCTTGCCTACAACCGCTGGGCCTCACAGCTTGCCGTCCAGTGGAATCCACCACTGCAACCGCTGGGGATTACAGCTTACCCGTCCAGTGGAAACCTCCACTGCCCGCTGAGCAACACAGCTTGCTGTCCAGAGGAGTCCTCCTCTGCAAACCGCTGACTAACAGCTTGAAAGAAAATGTAAAATAGAAAACAAAAGACAAGATAACAGCAGTCGGAAAGCTGTAAACGTAAAGCACAATGTGGCTCTTAAAGAGCTGACTGGCCTGGATTTGATCCACGGTCCAGTGAAGACAGATCTTCAAACAACCTCTCTCAGTCTCTTCTTCTCACGATCTCTTTCTTTCTTTTTCTTTCTCTCTGCACTTCTCTTCTTCTTTCGCTAATCTCTCACTCTCTGCTCTTCTCTTCTCTCTCTTTCTTTCCTCTCTTGTGCTGGATCGACAGCTTCTCTTCACTCTGCCTTTTTCTTTCTCTCTGCCTCTCTTCTTCTTCTTCTCATGTCTGGATCGAAGGCTCTCTGGTGTATATACTTTGCTGCTCTTCTTCAGTCGATCTCTGCTCTCCTTTTCTCTCTTTCTCTTTTCTTTTTCTTCTTCTGCTCTTTCACTCTCTCGATCTCTTTTTCCTCTATTCTCTTCGGCTCACGCTCTCTGCTATTCTCTCTTCTTCTCTGTTTCTTCCTCTTTTCTTTTTCTGGATCGAAGGGCTTTCTGCTCTTCAGGCTTCTTCTTCGATCAGTCTTCTACAGAGGATGAAGACTCGTATATATAGCATCAGCAGTAGCACACTGGGTGAGTGTGGCTTCCACGTTTCCTGCCCTAGACATTCGGACCACGTGGCAGCATCCTGGTTCACGAGCCAGGCACCTCGGATCACGTGCCCATCAATTCAACGACATTCGACCAGCAGGACTCAAGTCTGCTACGTTGACTCCACCAGCCTGCAGCGTTGACACATCTGTGATCCAATGATCAAGTCATCAACAGATGGGCGTGCTGCGTCGACGCTATCAGCATGTTGCGTTGACGCACCAGAGTAATCCAGTAAGCTTCTTTCTTGATTGTTTGAACTACAGCGTCCACGCCACTTGATCAAGGCGTTGACGCATTGGTGTCCAGTGATCAATGTCTTCAGTATATAGGCGTGCTGCGTCGACACTGCTAGCCCATAGCGTTGACGCAGTGGTGTTCCAGCAGCTAATACTTTAGCTTGTTTGCTTGCTGCGTGGACGCTGCCAAGCCGTGGCGTTGACGCAGTGATGTGTTCCAGCAGCTAATACTTATACTAGTATACTTGCTGCGTGGACGCTGTGGTCATTCTGCGTTAACCCTATACAAAAAAAATCTTATAATCATAACATAGAGCAAGTGGTTATTTAAATCTTATAACACCTAGTGTATATACTCTGAAACAGCAAATGGGCAAGTATGTACACTGAGAGAGTGTATAGACTTGGAAGTCTTCTTGTGAGCTCAGTGTATATACTTTCCAATGTCTAGACTACAGGAGATGAAGACCAATGTGCAGACATGAGCTATGCAAGCTACAGTGTCGTTGTATGGACATGGGGTTCAGCTGAGGATGTATGGACTTGCAATGCAAACAACAATGTATAGACTTCATGTAAAAGCCCAATGTATAGACATTGAAATCGAAGACCAATATGCAGACTTTGGAGAGCAGTGGCCAATGTATAGGCTTTACGGAGCGAAGCCAATGTGTAGACTTCACGCTGTACAGACTTTGCCAATACGAGACACTGTACAGACTTTAGATGCTACAGTCCAATGTATATACTTAGCCTTTGAGGAACGATGTATAGAGTCTGAACGTGAAGGTAGGCTGTATAGACTTGAAGCGCTTGAAGTGATGTACAGACTCACAGCGTTGACGATGCAGACTTAAGAATGCTCACAGCGTTGACGCTGCATTAGACGTAGGCTGTACAGACTTAGCCTAAGACAATGCATGAACTGACGTTGTATATACTTAGCCAATGCAATGCACTATGAATGTATGGACTTACATGAGATGCTCATTGAGACGCTCAAAGTATACACTTCAACCCCAGTGTATAGACTCTGCTACCCAGACAATCAATGTTCTGATGGGTCGACGCATCAGCAAGGGTGGGTCGACCCACTACTGTTCAGACTGTAGATACATGCAGAGACATGACATCTGACAAAATGCAATTCAGATATATAAAGAACAAATGCCATCAATGCTAAACATCATCATTCATGTTGCTATCATATGCAGAATGCTCAAGGATAAGAATGCACAGAAATACACTTTGGTTGTTGCAATCATCGAAACACAATATCAAATGCACTCAAATGCACTCACTGTCTTGCTATCATCAAAACCAAATAGCATTGCTATCATCAAAGCAACATAGCACATGCTTGTGCCTAAGAGGCACAACATTCTCCCCCTTTTTGATGATGGCAACACAATGTGACAGTGAGTCACACACAAGATTTTCTCCCCCTTTGACATGATCAAAAAGAGAAAAACAGTAAAAACAAGAGTGCACAGTGCATTATGCATGCAAATTCCTCTAGAACATTCTCCCCCTGAATGTAAGACTCCCTTGAATTATTTCTCCCCCTAAATAATAGCTCCCCCTTTGAGAAGGAATATGAACAGATAAACAAGGAAGAGAAGGTAGGAGGGTCACATGACAACAGCTGAATCATAGGTTCAGAAAGGAAGCATGATTATAAACAACTGTTAAAGTATAAGAATCAGCAACATACAATTTTCAAAAATTCAGGTTTAACAGTGATAAATCTAGAGTAAAACACCTGACCCCTGGAAAAAGAGTTTATAGACTCCATTTATAGCAATGAATCTAGGGCACATGGTATTAATAGATAAGTCAGAAATAATACCCTTTTGTGATTAAACAAGGAAATTCAAGAGAGGCAACTTGAACATGTATTGATAAAAATAATTTTCACTCATTGACTTTTGATTTTTCGAAAGGTTACAGCAGTTTGATTTTCACTTTTGAATTTTTCAGAACCTGAACTAAGTAAATAGATCAGTGGCATTTATGCTGTTGACATTAGGTGTACACCTTGATCAGAGGCAGATACCCCCAGTTACTAGGCATAAACTACTAGACCTATTTCAGATCAGAACCCACAAAGGATAGTCTTCACTTTTGACATTAAGGGTACACCTTGATTAGAGGCCAGTACCCTCAGTTACTTGGTGAGGACTCCCCCTATAGATTTGACCCTATGAACAGAGATATTCTGAAGCACCTCATGACATGTGAATTCTCCTGCTTCTTTGGGGGAGTTCACAGTTTCTCAGTGCAATCAGCCATTGCTCTGTCACTATGTTCAGCTCATAGCATTTATGATCTTATTTACTGCTGCCTTTATCTCTTTTAGAGTGATTGTTTGAAAAACAGTACACACTCTTATTCACCTTTTCTAGAAATTTCCAGATCAACACATTAGGCATTACAAAAACTTTTTCTATTTTAGCCATGAGACAAAGATTAAGAGCTATAAAAGTTTTCTTTTATCTCAAATTCTGAAGTGCAGACACTTAACTCTCCAATTTATAAAGGTTAAACAGTTAGTTCCTTTCAATTTGTAAGTGTGATTCTTATAAGTGAACAATTGCAATAATCACCATTCAATGTACTAAACCAGATGCAAAGCTGTTGTTTAGTGAAAATGATGGGGAAAAGATAGCAATTGACAATATGGTTCAATGAGCAACTGATGTAAAAGAATATGAATCATTTGAATGAGAACACTGAGAGGTGAATAGGATTCAATGAATTGAATAGAACTCTCAGCTCCCCTGACATCATGATGCAAGAGATATGCTATGCAACATACTGTCCTACATGCAGACTATGCACCATGGATACATGAGACAAGTATGCAATCAATTCAGGTTTATGCATCCAAGTTATAAGCATTTTCATCCTTTTTCAGATTTTTCAACATATGATGCAGTGCACTGTTCTACATAAAGACAGGACCCATGGTACTTGGCGGAGAACCTGGTCTCAAAGACCATCTCACACATGGTAGAAACCTCCGGGCAGATTTCCTTGCCCTTTAGTAACATACCATTTTATATACCAGGGTTAAGCAAATGATAATGCAGTGCAAAGCAGACTTATTATGCATTGAAAAACATGCAGTCTACGACAATAGGCAAATGACAGTCATGCAAATCAGTCCTATATGCATTGATCAATTTCATTGACAGTCATGCATATGATGTATGCAAACACTAGACACATGCATTGACTGTATGCACTAACTGACCCATTCAAGCTCAGTCCAAGTTATGCATTCAACAACAAGCATGCAGTCCATTGACATAAAGTTCATATAAAGCATCAACTGTAAAAATGATTGTGCAGAGCATCTAACAGCCCATTTATTCAGTGTAATAATCAGTGAGAGAAGAGCATCAGATAAATACAAAGTAAAATTCAGTAGCTGAGTCTGGAATGTAGACTGGTCAGCTAGACATGAAGAGATCATCAACAATCAATCAAGCAAATCAACATGAAGCTCACATTTTTCATGCTCACAGTTTCAGATAATGGAATTTAAAGCAAAGTTCAGAACTGACCTGAAATGTAGTATCCTGGGGTTTTCTGTCTGAGTGCCTTGGTTAACCCCTTTTTATTTTTTTCCCACCAAGGCACACCTGCAACATGTCAATCAATGTGATCTTGCAGGAACCCAAGAAGTCTTGGGTCCTGGATTAACAGTGACATTCCTAGCAGGTATGGTAACCAACTTCTGTGCATGAAGGTCATCAATTCTCATCACATGATAATCATTCATTGAATGACCTATCTGACCACAGTAGTGGCATGATGCAGCAGTTCTGAAATTTATTTTGTGCACATTCCTATGAGCAGGAGTTCTAAATGCATATGTATAGAAATTTTTGTTAACAGAATTGAAATTCTGTTTACCAAAACTAGTCTGGCTTTGGTATCCTGCCAACCAAAATTTTACAGATTTAAAAGTAAGTCTACTTTCCTGAGCATGCCAACAGTCCTTGACTGTGTGGCCATGCCTCCCACATTCGAAGTACCTTGGATGCTTACCTCTGGGGCCAAGGTTATTTCTATCAAAAGCATTTTTGTTAACATGGAAATTAACAAATTCAAGATTGAATCTCTTTCTCGGATTCTGCCAACATTGAGCAGCAATGTGGCCAACCTTCCCACAACAAAAACAATTCAGATTCTTTCTCCTAGAATCATGATTTCTAGCATAAAATTCTTTAACATTCAGATTACCCTTTTTCTGATCAGACAGAACTTTTCTAGCATGCCTTCTGTCATCTTGTTTCATCACAAAACACTCACTCATAAAGTGTCCATGCTTACCACAATAATGACAAGAACAAGAACCATTAGATTTATTTAAAACATGGCACTTATCAGATGAGTTTGAGTTTTTAGCATGCAGATTGTTCCTTTGAGTTTTTGGGGTTTTCTGATTTTTATTTCATTTTTGAATTTCCTTAGCAGCATGCAAATTTGAAGAAGAAGCTGAAGTGCTAGCTAAACTAGAGCTACGAATAAAAGTGGTATACAACTGGTTCTTCTTAGCTTGCTTAATTTCAGACATGTTATCAATCTCCTCACATTGATCACTTACTACATCTTCCGAGGATATTTTCATTTTGCCTTTATCCTTAGCAACCTTAGATGAAGTACCATTCATCTCAGTAATTTTACTTTCCAAGGAGATTATAAGATTTTCTGAATCAACTTTCTCCTTTTCACAACTAGCCAGTTTTTCTGTTAATAACACAATTTCATTTTCCAAATCAGCAGTGTGTATTAAAAAACTAGCAATTTCTTCATCACTGCAATTGATACACTCTTTCAATACTGATTTCTCTTTTTCAATCGTCATCCATCTTTCAGAGAAAACAGTGTTAAGAACCATTAACTTTTTATTTTGTTCCTTCAGATGAGCATTTTCTTCAAGCATTTTACTTTCAATTTCTTCAGCTTCAGTTTTCTTTTCTAACAATAATTTGTTTTCCTCTTTCAGTGATTTGATTGATTCCTTTTGCAAATTATCATCATGATCAAACTCATTTATCATGTCTTCTAAAATAGCACATGCATTGCAGGAATCATCTTCTCTAATGTGCTTATTTCTGAGATTCTAGTTTTCAGATTTCAAGTTTTCATTTTCTGCCTTCAAACGAGTGACTTCAAGATTCATGTCTTTTCTCAATTTTTTATTTTCAGATTTTAATTTCTTGGACACTTTGAACAAATTTTCATACATCTCTATCAATTCATCAAAAGTGTATCCATCTGATTCGGAGCTTACCTGAGATGAGGTTTCCTCATCATCACTTCCCCGGTTGGCCATTAAGCATATGGACTTTTCTCCTTCTTCATCAATGTCCAAGGTGTTCCCTTTGAGTTTCGATAGTTCTGGACAATCATCCTTCGTGTGGCCAGCCTTCCTGCATTTGTAGCAAACATTAGTGTCAGCAATCTTGGCAAGATTAGAATTATACCTTGTTTGTTTTTTGCCACCATCAAGCTTTCCTTCTCTTTTTCTCAGAAATTTCCTGAAATCACTGATCACCATTCCAATGTGGTCTCCATCAATTTTAGACCGCGACAGGCTGATTTTCTCGCTTGATGATCCACTGTGGCTGGATCTATTTGCTTTCCTGGAGCCAGCCTTCAACACGATTGGTTCCATTGCAAATAATCTGAAGACACAGAAAAACTGAAGTACCTAAACCAAATAAGCAAGACACAGCACTAAGCCGGAGAATCAAAACAACGAACACAGAAAGCACACTCTGAAATTCACCAAACACTAGCAGGATCCTCTGCAGATTGTTAGATCTGATAGATCAGAGACCCGCTCTGATACCAATTGTTGGGTTCGGTGTAGTATTCAGAGGGGGGGTGAATGAATATAGCCCTTTAAAAATCTTTCGCCCAATTAAAATATGATGCTCACTAGAATTACTAGTTCGCAAACTAGACAAGCTTAAATGCTAATGGGTAGATGCGGAACTGAACAATCACACATTAAGATCACTAGAGTGCTAACAAGACAGATTTAGACAAAATATAGTTCAACTAGAATTTTGCTCTCTTGACAAATTAAAGCACTCTAAGAAGACTAATTAACTCTTCTGCTCAACCAGAAGCCAAACACCTGGAGCGCCCCTATGCATTCATCTAGCGGAAGCAAACCATAAGCAATCAAACCACAATGCAAGAGGGGTTTTTAGGTGGTTCGGTCCTGCAGACCTACATCCACCCCACACTCAACCCGAGTGTGGATTCCGCTGACTCACAGCTTGAACAGCTGGGCATCACAGCTTGCCTACAACCGCTGGGCCTCACAGCTTGCCGTCCAGTGGAATCCACCACTGCAACCGCTGGGGATTACAGCTTACCCGTCCAGTGGAAACCTCCACTGCCCGCTGAGCAACACAGCTTGCTGTCCAGAGGAGTCCTCCTCTGCAAACCGCTGACTAACAGCTTGAAAGAAAATGTAAAATAGAAAACAAAAGACAAGATAACAGCAGTCGGAAAGCTGTAAACGTAAAGCACAATGTGGCTCTTAAAGAGCTGACTGGCCTGGATTTGATCCACGGTCCAGTGAAGACAGATCTTCAAACAACCTCTCTCAGTCTCTTCTTCTCACGATCTCTTTCTTTCTTTTTCTTTCTCTCTGCACTTCTCTTCTTCTTTCGCTAATCTCTCACTCTCTGCTCTTCTCTCTCTCTTTCTTCCTCTCTTGTGCTGGATCGACAGCTTCTCTTCACTCTGCCTTTTTCTTTCTCTCTGCCTCTCTTTTCTTCTTCTCATGTCTGGATCGAAGGCTCTCTGGTGTATATACTTTGCTGCTCTTCTTCAGTCGATCTCTGCTCTCCTTTTCTCTCTTTCTCTTTTCTTTTTCTTCTTCTGCTCTTTCACTCTCTCGATCTCTTTTTCCTCTATTCTCTTCGGCTCACGCTCTCTGCTATTCTCTCTTCTTCTCTTTTTCTTCCTCTTTTCTTTTTCTGGATCGAAGGGCTTTCTGCTCTTCAGGCTTCTTCTTCGATCAGTCTTCTACAGAGGATGAAGACTCGTATATATAGCATCAGCAGCAGCACACTGGGTGAGTGTGGCTTCCACGTTTCCTGCCCTAGACATTCGGACCACGTGGCAGCATCCTGGTTCACGAGCCAGGCACCTCGGATCACGTGCCCGTCAATTCAACGACATTCGACCAGCAGGACTCAAGTCTGCTGCGTTGACTCCACCAGCCTGCAGCGTTGACGCATCTGTGATCCAATGATCAAGTCATCAACAGATGGGCGTGCTGCGTCGACGCTATCAGCATGTTGCGTTGACGCACCAGAGTAATCCAGTAAGCTTCTTTCTTGATTGTTTGAACTACAGCGTCCACGCCACTTGATCAAGGCGTTGACGCATTGGTGTCCAGTGATCAATGTCTTCAGTATATAGGCGTGCTGCGTCGACGCTGCTAGCCCATAGCGTTGACGCAGTGGTGTTCCAGCAGCTAATACTTTAGCTTGTTTGCTTGCTGCGTGGACGCTGCCAGGCCGTGGCGTTGACGCAGTGATGTGTTCCAGCAGCTAATACTTCTACTAGTATACTTGCTGCGTGGACGCTGTGGTCATTCTGCGTTAACCCTATACAAAAAAAATCTTATAATCATAACATAGAGCAAGTGGTTATTTAAATCTTATAACACCGAGTGTATATACTCTGAAACAGCAAATGGGCAAGTATGTACACTGAGAGAGTGTATAGACTTGGAAGTCTTCTTGTGAGCTCAGTGTATATACTTTCCAATGTCTAGACTACAGGAGATGAAGACCAATGTGCAGACATGAGCTATGCAAGCTACAGTGTCGTGTATGACATGGGTTCAGCTGAGGATGTATGGACTTGCAAGGATGTACAGACTTCAGGTGTGAAGACCATTATGCAGACTTTGGAGAGCAGTGGCCAATGTATAGGCTTTACGGAGCGAAGCCAATGTGTAGACTTCACGCTGTACAGACTTTGCCAATATGAGACACTGTACAGACTTCAGATGCTACAGTCCAATGTATATACTTAGCCTTTGAGGAACGATGTATAGAGTCTGAACGTGAAGGCAGGCTGTATAGACTTGAAGCGCTTGAAGTGATGTACAGACTCACAGCGTTGACGCTGCAGACTTAAGAATGCTTACAACGTTGACGCTGCATTAGACGTAGGCTGTACAGACTTAGCCTAAGATAATGCATGAACTGACGTTGTATATACTTAGCCAATGCAATGCACTATGAATGTATGGACTTACATGAGATGCTCATTGAGACGCTCAAAGTATACACTTCAACCCCAGTGTATAGACTCTGCTACCCAGACAATCAATGTTCTGATGGGTCGACGCATCAGCAAGGGTGGGTCGACCCACTACTGTTCAGACTGTAGATACATGCAGAGACATGACATCTGACAAAATGCAATTCAGATATATAAAGAACAAATGCCATCAATGCTAAACATCATCATTCATGTTGCTATCATATGCAGAATGCTCAAGGATAAGAATGCACAGAAATGCACTTTGATTGTTGCAATCATCGAAACACAATATCAAATGCACTCAAATGCACTCACTGTCTTGCTATCATTAAAACCAAATAGCATTGCTATCATCAAAGTAACATAGCACATGCTTGTGCCTAAGAGGCACAACATCATATACCCAATCCCAGAATTGAAAGCAGTTGAATATGTCATGCCCGGGAGTTTGGTGATATAGGCAATACCTAGAGGTGTCGGCATTGGGATGGACCCGATCTCGTTGAGGAGGAAGATGAATAGATTCTGAGAACATAAGGGCAAAGAAGATGTCACCTAAAGTTTCAGGCAACGGAGAAGAAGAAGCCCTTTTTGGCCTAGCGGGGCCGTAGCTTTGAGGTAGAGGGACATTGGCATAAGGCTTGGAATTACCTTGCCCCTGGTTAGCCATAGCCTAAGTGGGATGGGAAACCTGGCAATTGTTGGACTTGAAGGGCTAGCCAACCGCATTGACCTGCTCATTTATCGTGACGCCCTCAGTGGTGGGGACAACTGGGGTCTTCCTACTCTTTGTGCGAGGCTCAAAAAAAGGAGGCAAGGTAGAGTCCCTTACCTGGGCTTGAACTATCCGAGGTCGGTTGTAGAGTTGGTGAAAGGTGTGGAGCTCACTGAGCATTAAAATGGCCCTAAGTTGAGGAGTGGCATTGTTCACCAGCATGGTGACAGCCTGAGACTCGGGGATGGGAACCTCGGTCCTAGAAGCCATGATCTTCCAACGGTTTGCAAAATTAATGAAGTCCTCGTTGGGCTTCATCTTCTCCATGACTAGGTCAAACAATGTGGGGGAAATAGAGGACATGTGACCAAAGTGAGTGAGGAATCGCTCTGAGACTATGTCAAAGTTGATAAGATCAATAGCTGGCAAGGAAGCAAACCAACGTAGGGCCTCGCCCTCAAGGGATTTATGAAATAGATGGACCAATAGAACCCGGTCGTGGAGCCATTGATGGGAATCCATAAGGAAACCCGAAAGGTGATGATGAGGGTTGGTGGTGCCATCACATCTCCTATACTTAGGAGCCTTGAATCCGGGTGAAAAATAAGCGTTAGGGAGCTTGCAATACTGGGCTAGCGAGTTGGGACATGAGTTTGGCATACTCTCGGCCACCGCCTACCGAATGTAGCTTTGAATCTCTTGCCAAAGTGATGGGTCCATCCCTTTCAACGGGGCACCCATGGTAGGCAGAATTGGAGATGAAGGAACCCTTTGTGGAGCTGTTGGATAGCTGAATTGGATTGGACTTTTGGGAGTGGGTTTCATGGACCCTTGGAAAGGAGTTTAAGCATGCGGAGGTGTGAGATGTGGAGACATGTGTGGGACGGCCGAAGCCTTCCCACGGGAAGCCATTGTGGCCAATTCCGTGGAAGTGTAGCGGGATAGCACGCTGATCAACTCTTGATCCTCGTGCAGAGAGAGTGTAGGAGCCCTCGGGATACCGCGGTCATGATCACTCGGCGAAGAAGCCAAATCGGCATGGACGGCCTCATTTGGCGAGGCAGAAAACATGCCTATGAAGGCATCCAGATGATCATCCTCCATTTGAAATAGAGGATTGCCCCTAATTCCGGACTCAAATTGGGGAGGAAATTCCTCCTCATATCTCAGATTTGTATAAACTCTCTCCATCCTAAACCAATTATTAATTGGTTTAGAATAAAGAAAATAAAAGGTTTAGCGGGGGAATATCTCCAAACACAACAAAGTGGAGACCACAATCAACGTCCCAATTTTTTCCCTTTTTCTCCTTTTCACTTTTTTTCTTTTCTTTTGTTCACTCGAGGAGAGAAGGGAACTAAGGGTGTGGGATGAGCTCCGGGAGCCTAGCAGAAACCTTTCACTCAAAACCCGGGGGGATCTACGGGGACTTCCAATGGTACAACCTGCCTGGCGACCGTGTGGGAATCCACGGTTCGCGAGGACTCACGGAGGTTCCCGATTGGACTGAACCAATTGCACCCGAGTGGGAATCCTCAGGTGAAGGGTTCAATTCCAAGGGGAGGGTTTCCTAACAAGGGTGATGCCGGCTCTTCCTAAACCCAACCACGTTACTTAACCTGCAGAGATTAATCACACAATACACGAGCAAACTAATAGAGAAAGAACACTGTTATGGGAAAACACGGAAAGAGGACAGAGGGCGGCCAAAGTGATGGCCGTCCACAAACCTGGGTGACCAGGTCGAGTGTCACCCAGAGGGGAAGGCGGCCAGAGTGGTGGCCTCCTAGCATGGAAGAGGGCGGCCAGGTCGAATGTCGCCTGGGGCCCAGGGCGGCCAAGGTGCTGGTCGCCCAACAGATGGCCTAGGTGGCCACTGGGTTGGTCGCCCAGGGGCCTAGGCGGCCAGGAGTTTGGCCACCTTCTGTCTGACTTTTAGAAAATATGAAAACAGAGCTACGAAAACTAGACTAATGTAAACGTATGGTTTAACTAATCTTTGACTTCAAGCATCAAGGACTTACAGTAGCCAATAGAGGGTCCCACCGTGATCGCCACTTCGCTTGTAGGCGCCCGGGCAATGTATGGTTTGGTTTGGTTTAGTGGGCGGATGGAGAATGTCTCCTGAGTACCTACAGAGGAACAAAAAGAAATGTTGAACCCCCTCCTTGTGGGTATTACTAAATAGATTTTGATGATGACCAAACACTATTTTTATGTGTGAATTGAAATTGAGTTGTTCCAACATGAAAAGCTTTGGAAATGCACATCCTTGATGTAGACTTGGAGCTTTTGGAGGTACAAGAGTAACTTCGTCTGGTAAGGCTTTTTGAACGTAAAATTACAATGCTAAATCTAATTCAGAATGTATGTCTTTACAGGGCAAGGAACGTGCTTAAGGAACTTGAGGACGGTTGGTGAGATCGACTTCAACATATTGACTTTTGAATGTGTGGTTTGAAGTTCTTTATTTTGATCTCAAGGATTAAATTGGTTTAGAACTTATCTAAGTTTAAATGGTTTGAGTTTCATTCCCTCTCATGCTTTAAAAACCATCTTGAAACCCCTAGACTTGTTCTTGGAACGGTCGACCCCAAGGGTCGACCCATGCTGTCTGGCCCATCTGGCCCCTCACGAGGGTCGACCCCAAGGGTCGACCCTTTCTGGTCTGGGCGGCGCCGTGATTGTGGACTCTTGGCATTTTGACCAAATGGTCCAACCACACTTGTGTGGCTGTCCTTAATCCACTCCATAACAAGTAGATCTTGTCCCATGGCTGTCCCTTGACCACCCTTGGCCTATATAACAACTTGTAGAGGATGAAAACCCTAAGAGAAATTCGTATGTCCTGAATTTGGGTTTCTTCCTAACATTTGTGTGTGCAGGTCGCAGCAGCCACCTCCAGCCCTTGTTCCACCTTGGTGTGTGCGTGAATGTGAAGGGAAGAAGGAGGAATCAAAGTTCCAATCAAGCCTCTACTACTGGCTGCGAGCGAAATCGAGATTCAGCCACATCCGAGCCAAGATCGTCAAGAACGGTCATCGTGCTGCACAAGTGTTTGATAAAATTCGCAGAAGAGAAAGGGGGAGCACCAACCAGGATAAATCAATCCTTCTTCACTCTTTCCATTCTGAATCATTTAGCTTAAACTTGAGCATACATTTGTAATCATTATTTCAGATATTTGTGTGTGGTGTTCGTGTTTGATAACACGAACGTGTGTGTGTGTGTGTGTGTGTGTGTGTGTGTGTGTGTGTGTGTGTGTGTGCATGCTGTTCTACACAGCGTGTGTGTGTGATTGACTACATAGTGAAGCCTTAATCCTCCGTGTGAGGGGTGGACGTAGGAGACACGGCAGTGTACCCGAATCACCTAAAAATTACGTGTGTCAATTGTGGTTTGCTATTCCGTTTACTTGTCAAGTGGGCTTCGCGGTGAGGTGAGCATTCACCATTTTCTCTATCAATCACACCCACTTCACACGCATTCACGAGTGTGATCCTGTTCGTGTAAGGCTAGAGCTTGTGTGCGTAATTAGTATAGAATTCACGTAGGTAGTTTTTTTTAATTGGCCATCAATTCACCCCTCCCCTCTTGATTGCCACCCTCCGGGACTCAACAATTGGTATCAGAGCCTTGGTCTCTGTTTAATCTCGACCACACGGTCGTCAGAGCTAGATCCCATTAAATGGCAAACAAGGGGATGATGCCCGAAGGGCATTCTATTCAAAGACCTCCGTTCTTTGATGGATCAAACTACCCCTACTGGAAAAACAGAATGTATGTTTTCCTACGTGCCCAGGACTACGATGTTTGGCGTGTCGTTAGTAGGGGTCCATATGTATTATCTGAAAATGAGAATGAGTGGGATGAAGAGAATATTAGGAAGTGTTCAGCGAATTTTAAAGCTATGAATATAATTCAATGTGTTGTTCATCCAAATGAATACTCACGTATTTCTACGTGTTCCTCTGCACAGGAGATGTGGAACAAGCTATGGCTTATCTATGAAGGAACGTCGGAAGTAATGGAAACCAAAGCCAATCTTTTAGTCCTGGACTACGAGCTATTCGCAATGAAGCAAGATGAGTCCATTTCTGACATGTTTGCTAGATTGACAGAAATTACAAATGGACTCAAGGGACTTGGCAAGGAGTATTCCAACAAGGAGCTTGTCAGAAAAGTTCTAAGATCCCTCTCTCCACAGTGGCATACAAAAGCCACTGTAATTGAAGACTCCAAGGATCTCAGCACTCTAACTCTGGATGAGTTGATCGGCTCGCTGATGACATATGAAATAAACATTAAAAGGAGCGAGGAGGATCACAAGAAAAAGAAAATTGTCACACCATTGGCCCTTAGGGTGAATCCACAAGATTCAGAGGGCAGTGACAATGATTCCATTGGCAACACTGAAGATGAGGAATTGGTTGCCATGATCACACGAAGAGCAAGAAGGTTCGTCAAAAGAACCAGAAACTTTGGTGGTCAGTTCAGGAAGGGACCAAGAAGGCAAGGACCAAACAGAGGAGAAAGTAGCAAGAAAGAAGAAGTGATTTGCTATGAATGCAAGAAACCCGACCATATGCGGGGTGAGTGCCCCGATCTCATCAAGAAGGTGAAGAAAGGCAAGTTCAGGAAGCCCAAGGCCATGATGGCCACATGGAGCGATGAAGATCAGAAGGAATCCGGAAATGAAGATGGACTAGATGAGCTAGTCCAGAATCTATGTCTCATGGCCAATGACGACGAAGGAAATGAGGTAGATTCTGAAACTGAAATTCTTACTTGTGAACAATGGCAATCTGCATATGAATCTTTATATGAAAAATGTAAAAGATTCAAATCTGAAAAAAAAAATTTGAAAAAGAAAATTGATCATTTTGTGCATACTAAAAAATCATGTGAAGAGTGCCATGCTTTAAAATCAGAAAATGAAAACATGAAGCATGAAAATGAAATTCTTGCATCTAAAATTGAACTGTTTGAAGAAGAGATTTCATGCATGAGAGAAGAACAATCCACATTTCTGAAAATGCATGAAGAATTGAAAAATGATATGAAACAAGAAAAGCTTGAAAGCATTACTTGTAATGAAGCCAAAGTAAAGGCTGAAAAACAAAGCCAATCTCAAATGGCTCAAATAAAAGAGCTAAAGGATGCTCTTGCCATCCTTGAAAAATCAAAAGTTCAAACAACCCATTGGGCCCCCATAAGTTCAGCATCCTCCAAACCAAAGAAACACATGCATAATTCCTTTTCAAATGTTGGTAGAAGGGGAAAAAGAGATAGAGACATCACTTGTTTCTATTGTGGAAAAATGGGTCATGACATGTATGATTGTAGAATTCTGAAATATGATGAAGAAAATTATGTTAGATTTAGAAATAGATCATATATGCATCATGCCTCTAACCGTCATGGACCCGAGCTTGCTTGGGTACCAAAATCTCCATAAGCACTTTGGTTGAATTGCAGGTCTACTCGAGAGCTCAAAAGAACAAATGATATTTGGACAGTGGTTGCTCTCGGCATATGACGGGAAATAAGGAATGGTTTGTGGACCTGCATGAAAAGGATGGTGGGACGGTAGCATTCGGTGGTAAGGACAAAAGTAAAATCATCAGAGAAGGTAAGATAGGTAAGAACCAAAATCATGCCATTGAAAATGTATTGCTTGTGAAAGGTTTGCATCATAATCTCTTAAGCATAAGCCAACTTTGTGATAAAGGATGCAATGTGATTTTTGATTCTAACCACTGCACTGTTTTGAATAGAAATACTCATGAGATAAAGTTCATTGGTTTCAGGTATAACAATGTTTATATGATAGACTTGAATGATGCCTCTCATGAGAATTTATGTTTAGTTGCAAGGAACAATGATGATGCTTGGCTTTGGCATCGCCGGCTTGGGCATGCTAGTTTCAATATTTTACTAAAATTATCTAGAAATGATTTGGTAATTGGACTGCCCAAGTTGAAGGCCGTCGATGATGGAGTGTGTGGGGCGTGTAGCATGGGGAAACAAACAAGGACATCATTCAAGAGCAAGAATGATGTGACCACATCGAGACCCCTTGAAATCATCCACATTGATCTCTTTGGATCAAGCAGAACACACAGCTTGGGTGGTAAATTATATGGTTTTGTAATTGTGGATGATTACTCAAGATTCTGTTGGGTTTACTTCCTTTCTCATAAAAATGATGCCCTGATGGAATTTGAAGCATTTTGCAGGGTGGTTCAAAATGAAAAGGGGTTTTGCATCAAAACCATGCGGAGTGATCACGGCAGGGAATTTGATAACCATGAGTTCAGCAATTTTTACAGGGCTCAAGGCTACACTCATGACTTCTCCGCACCAAGAACCCCCGAACAAAATGGCGTTGTTGAAAGGAAGAATAGAACACTGATCGAAATGGCAAGAACCATGCTAAATGAGTATAATCTGCAAAGGTACTTTTGGGCTGAAGCAGTGAACACAGCCTGCTACATAATCAACCGTGCCATGGTAAGACCGCTGTTGAAGAAAACCCCCTATGAGCTGTACCGAGGTAAGAAGCCAAACATTTCATATCTTAGACCATTTGGCTCAACCTGTTACATTCATAACAATGGTAAGATAGATCTGGCAAAATTTGATCCCAAAAGTGACAAAGGTATACTTCTTGGGTACTCACTTAGCTCAAGAGCATATCGAGTGTACAACTTGAGAACTCTTGTAGTTGAGGAAAGCCCCTATGTCATTATTGATGAATCATCTCAAAATAGAACTAATGAAAAATCTGTCTTGCAGGTTGATGAGTTGGATGTTGGAGATATCGGGAAGAAAGAAAGAAAAACTGAGAAACAAGAAGAAGAAGAACCACAAGAAGATGATGCTAATCAGGAAATTCAAGTTGAACAGCAGCTACCAATGCAATGGACCTTTCCAAAGGACCATCCACCAGACAATGTGATGGGCAATGTAGAGGAAGGAATATGGACACGAGCCTCTTTAAGGGAAGTTGAAAATCAGGATTACATAGCCTTGCTTTCTCAATTTGAACCTCACTCCATAGAAGAAGCCTTGAATGATGAGTCATGGATCATGGCCATGCAAGAGGAACTACACCAGTTCCAAAGGAACAAAGTGTGGTTCCTTGTTCCATGCCCTAAGAATCACTCCGTGATCGGAACGAAATTTGTTTTCCGAAACAAAATAAACGATCAAGAAGTGGTAACTAGGAACAAGGCCAGGCTAGTAGCCAAAGGCTATAGCCAAGAGTTAGGAATTGACTTTGATGAGTCTTTTGCTCCAGTAGCAAGACTTGAGGCAGTGAGGGTTCTCTTAGCATTTACATGTTGTCACAATATCAAATTATTTCAAATGGATGTTAAGAGTGCATTTTTGAATGGCTATATTCAGGAGGACGTGTATGTGGAGCAACCACCGGGGTTTGAAGACACAAAGCATACAGACCATGTGTACAAGCTGGACAAGGCACTTTACGGTCTGAAACAAGCACCCCGTGCATGGTATCAACGGTTAAGTGATTTCCTCATTCAAAATGAATTCAAACGAGGTAATGTTGATCAAACTCTCTTTACAAAATTGAATGGTAAGGAAATCTTAATTGTTCAAGTTTATGTTGATGATATTATTTTTGGCTCCACTAATGATACTCTCAGCGAAGACTTTACAAAATTAATGCAAAGTGAGTTTGAAATGAGTCTTATGGGAGAGCTAACATTTTTCTTGGGATTGCAGGTAAATCAAACGGTAGATGGGTTGTTCATACATCAAAAGAAGTATGCAATAGAGTTGCTGAAAAAGTTCAACTTGACCTCTACCAAACCACAACCAACTCCCATGTCCACCTCAATAAAAATTGATCAAGATGAATCAGGTAAATACGTAGATAAAAAACTCATCAGAAGCATGATCGGTTCCCTGTTGTATTTAACTGCCAGCAGGCCTGACATTCAATTTGCTGTGTGTTTATGTGCACGATTTCAGTCCAATCCAAAAGAATCACACATGTCGGCTGTTAAATGAATTTTCAGATATATTGTTGGTTCAAGTAATTTAGGATTATGGTTTCTGCGTAATTCGAGCTTCGATTTAATTGCTTATTCCGATGCCGATTATGCGGGTTGTAAAGTGGATCGGAAAAGCACTAGCGGGTATTGCCAATTTCTTGGAGGATGCGTGGTCTCATGGGCCTCCAAGAAATAAAACTCAGTGGCTCTATCAACCGCCGAAGCCGAATATGTGGCTGTCGGGAGTTGCGTTGCCCAGGTGCTATGGATCCGACAACAGATGATTGATTATGGCATTTCTTTCAAAAACACTTCCATCTTGTGTGACAACACTTCAGCCATAAACTTGTCAAAGAACCCAGTCCATCACTCTCGCACAAAGCATATTGAGATTAGACATCATTTTCTCAGGGATCATGTGAGCAAGAGTGTTGTAGAAATTAGGTTCATTGAAACAGACCAACAAATTGCCGACATTTTCACCAAACCTCTAAGTGAAGATAAATTCACAACATTTAGGAGAGAATTAGGGGTTTGTCGGATAGACGTGTCTGAGTCTTGATCAGTTGCATATCTATGTATATACGTCAGCATCGCATGAATTTGCATTAGTATGGTGCATAGTTGAATTTCCCCTTGTCATGCATGTGCATTATTATTGCTTGAAAAACAAACAAAAAATGTATGAAAAATCTTGATTGCATGTCTTGCATGTCTTTTATTTATAGACTACAACCATGTTTTTGTAATTTATATGGCCGATATTTCCTTGAGTTCCTTTAATGCCAGCAAGAGAGCATACTCCCTCGAAATCTGAAATTTGGAGACGTTAGAATATGAACGTCTACTATGATCCTAGATTTTCTTGAAACAAGTTCCCCAATGCATTCACCCATAAAACAACTCCAATTCCTTGATTCCAACATGATATTATCATTGGGGATTCGAGCCACATCATTTTTTTCTCTCTTCCCTTCCCTTCCAAATTTTTGGTGAAAAACAGTGGAAGGGTCGACCCCAAGGGTTGACCCACGCAGAAGGGACGACCCCAAGGGTCGACCCTCACGATAGCGGATCCTGTCTGGGGCTGGGGTGAAAGGGGTCGACCCATTGGGTCGACCCGTTACGGTCAGGCGGCGTCCGCCGCATCCGAACCGCCCTAAACGGGGTGGAAACCCTATGTTTCCCCCTTCCCATCTCCTAAAACCCCCAAAGCCCCCTTCTAGCCCTAGCCACCACTCCTTTCATGCCCTCAAATCCCCTCTTGGCACCCACATGCTCAAGCCCTAGCCGCCGCCCTCTCGGTGGTGTCCCGCGCACAAATCCTTCCGAGCGCTTCCAACGCGTCTTCCTTGAGCTTCACTGCCACTGATGTATGTTATTGATGTGTGGAGGATCATAAATCTTTGTGGATAGCATTCCTCTCTCGTTGAACCATCTAGATCTACACCCTCATCAACCGGTTCCTTCGGTCTATGTTTAGATGGCCCCAAAGAGGCGTTCTTCTCGCAGCAGAGGGGAGTCTAGTGCGGCCATGGCACGTCGTGGTAGGGCGGCCGCATATGGCAGAGAATCTGCGCCTTCGAGCAAGGTTTTGGACAGAAAGGTACTCCGACCTCGAGCGGTATCATTTGTCAATCTTAACCACCATCTTCCGAGTTTAGTGGATGTTCTTTGCAGTCAGTCAAATTTGGACTTCTTCATGTCTGAACATCGACGCATTTATCCGAATTTGGTGTATCAATTTTATAGCAACTTCACCATGTCCGGGGAACATCCGATTACTGTGGTTAATGGCCAACGGGTTATACTCTCCACAGAATTTTTAGGAGTGGCATTTAATCTCCCTCATGAAGGCTTTACATTTGGAGATATTGTGGTTCCTGAAGAAACTATTTATCAAATGATGACATCTGAAGAAAAAGGTGAACATTCTCTTGCTGGGTTAAACGCCAATCATTTTCCTCCCCTGCAGCATATATTACACAGGATGATCACTACTATCCTGCTCCCAAGAGGAGGAGGCCATGACAAAGTGACAGAGATCCATATGTTCTTATTTTACTGTCTCTTGGGTGGTATTCCAGTTAATTTTCCAGCTATGTTTTTAGCTCATATGCGTACCAGCATGAAGCACAAGAATAGAACTCTTCCATATGCCGCCGCACTTTCTGCTATATTTGCACACCTGGACATCAACCTCTTAAAAGAATCTTCTCAAACCATTAGAGAGGCTGATATATTTACTGTTCATTCTATTTGTCATAATATGGGCTATGAACTGCGAGATGGTAACTTGGTCTGGACATTGAAAAGTGCTACACATGAAATCAGTTCTGAGGAGGAGGATGACGATGATGCGCAGGCCGGTGTGCAACAGCCACATATTCCTGTTGAGGACATGCCTTCCGAGGCGGTTCAGCTGCTCATGGACCGTTTGGATACTATTGATGATCGTTTAGATAATTATGGGGAGACTATGGAGGCTATGCAACATGCTCTCGCTGATCTGAAGCTATCTCATCCAGAGCACTCTCAGTATGTTACTGATACTTTGGCTACTCAATCCCACTTGCTTGAAGAAGTCTTGGAGTATATTAGGCGTCCACCAAGCTCACCGACTTCGGATGACGATTAGACGGCTATGCTCTTGCAGAATGGCACACTTCCTATCCCTTGTCACCCCCTCCTTTTTGATGATGCCAAAGGGGGAGAAATCTTCTTATACTATATGTGTGCCCAGGCAATCGGCTATCGGCTACTTATATTCTATATGTGTGTTGTGTGCTTACATGCCTGTGTGATTTCATCATATTTCTGATATTTCTGTTCATTAGCAATGTTGCATTTAAGTCTTGTTGCATTTCAGTTTGCATTTCAGTTGTGTTCAGTTGCATCTCATGCATTGCATCATGTAATTCGCCCTTGAACTCAGACCTTGTTTACATTTAATCTATGTTGTCGGCAAAGTACTTTGGAACGTGTTTATGTTCTTCAATCTCACATCGTTGGCTGGTCTTGTATTTCACTATTACAATGCTTCTTGTGTTTTACTCTGAATATGAAGGTTTAAGGTGGAACTAAATGAAAATGCTAAATCTTTTTGAAGTCTTATGTGTATGTAAGGCATGTAGTATTTTGTCATCATCAAAAAGGGGGAGATTGTTGAACCCCCTCCTTGTGGGTATTACTAAATAGATTTTGATGATGACCAAACACTATTTTTATGTGTAAATTGAAATTGAGTTGTTCCAACATGAAAAGCTTTGGAAATGCACATCCTTGATGTAGACTTGGAGCTTTTGGAGGTACAAGAGTAACTTTGTCTGGTAAGGCTTTTTGAACGTAAAATTACAATGCTAAATCTAATTCAGAATGTATGTCTTTACAGGGCAAGGAACGTGCTTAAGGAACTCGAGGACGGTTGGTGAGATCGACTTCAACATATTGACTTTTGAATGTGTGGTTTGAAGTTCTTTATTTTGATCTCAATGATTAAATTGGTTTAGAACTTATCTAAGTTTAAATGGTTTGAGTTTCATTCCCTCTCATGCTTTAAAAACCATCTTGAAACCCCTAGACTTGTTCTTGGAACGGTCGACCCCAAGGGTCGACCCATGCTGTCTGGCCCATCTGGCCCCTCACGAGGGTCGACCCCAAGGGTCGACCCTTTATGGTCTGGGCGGCACCGTGATTGTGGACTCTTGGCATTTCGACCAAATGGTCCAACCACACTTGTGTGGCTGTCCTTAATCCACTCGATAACAAGTGGATCTTGTCCCATGGCTGTCCCTTGACCACGCTTGGCCTATATAACAACTTGTAGAGGATGAAAACCCTAAGAGAAATTCGTATGTCCTGATTTTGGGTTTCTTCCTAACATTTGTGTGTGCAGGTCGCAGCAGCCACCTTCAGCCCTTGTTCCACCTTGGTGTGTGCGTGAATGTGAAGGGAAGAAGGAGGAATCAAAGTTCCAATTAAGCCTCTACTGCTGGCTGCGAGTGAAATCGAGATTCAGCCACATCCGAGCTAAGATCGTCAAGAACGGTCATCGTGCTGCACAAGTGTTTGATAAAATTTACAGAAGAGAAAGGGGTAGCACCAACCAGGATAAATCAATCCTTCTTCACTCTTTCCATTCTGAATCATTTAGCTTAAACTTGAGCATACATTTGTAATCATTATTTCAGATATTTGTGTGTGGTGTTCGTGTTTGGTAACACGAACGTGTGTGTGTGTGTGTGTGTGTGTGTGTGTGTGTGTGTGTGTGTGTGTGTGTGTGTGTGTGTGTGTGTGTGTGTGTGTGTGTGTGTGTGTGTGTGTGTGTGTGTGTGTGTGTGCGCGCTTGCTGTTCTACACAGCGTGTGTGTGTGTGTGTGTGTGTGCTTGCTGTTCTACACAGCGTGTGTGTGTGATTGACTACATAGTGAAACCTTAATCCTCCGTGTGAGGGGTGGACGTAGGGGACACGGTAGTGTACCCGAACCACCTAAAAATTCCGTGTGTCAATTGTGGTTTGCTATTCCGTTTACTTGTCGAGTGGGCTTCGCGGTGAGGTGAGCATTCACCATTTTCTCTATCAATCACACCCACTTCACACGCATTCACGAGTGTGATCCTGTTCGTGTAAGGCTAGAGCCTGTGTGCATAATTAGTATAGAATTCACGTAGGTAGTTTCTTTTAATTGGCCATCAATTCACCCCTCCCCTCTTGATTGCCACCCTCCGGGACTCAACAAGAAACATTAGAACATCGTGATCGCTAGAGGTGTTTACCTAAACCTCACTGGGGTGATGATCGCGGGGAGATAATCCAAATAGGGAGATGATGGGTTCCCTCTTCCTCGTCCTCGGCCGGTCAAGGGCAAGGAGCCCTGCTATGTCCCTTGTGTTGAAGTCCTGCAATGTAGCTCAAAGAAAAAAAAAAGGAAGGCCATTAGTAAAACGAAAGGTGTAGTATCCACTCTAATAGAACGAACAGAATGGGAATGATGGTGGCAAGGTTACTTGGGGGTGGTGGGAAGGAGGGATGGCCGAGACTTTTGACCACCCGCCTTCCCGTTTGTTTTGGGAAGAAACCTCTAAGTGTAGGAGCTAAGGGGTTACACTACATGCAGCGTACTTACCTAGAAGCCGTGATGCATGTAGGAAGTAGGAGCTAAGGAGTTCAAACCAAAGCAAGGGAAGCAAGAGGAAGACGACCGATGTGGCTCTTCTCACCCTCTGGGAGGAATTCCGCAAGACTTTTCCCCCAAGCCAAACTACTCTGATCCTCCTCAATGGCTTTCCCCTCAATCCTCCCCCCCCCCCCCCCCGAAAATGGCCTCTACTCCTTTCCTCCACATTGGAGACCGACAGTTTTGTCCATTCAGTCTGGAGTTTCAAATCGTGGGGAAAGATCTTGCAGAACAGGGGAAAGAACGTGCCCACGAGCTGGGCCACGTTCTCTGACCGAGTAAACAGAGGAGGGCGGTCAAGTCTTTGGCCTCCTTGAAGGGGAAGGCGGCCAAGCAGATGGCCACCCAAGAGGGGAGGGTGGCCATCGCCCTGGTCACCCAGGACTGGGGGGCGGCCAAGTCTTTGGCCGCCCAGACCACACTCCTTGGACCCCTTAAGTGGACGAGGCCCAATAGCTTCAAGGCTACGAGCTGGGCTTTAAAACTCAAAACATCGATAAAACAAGTACCACAACTAAGCGTTATTCACACGAAGGTCCATTGGGGATCCGCGGGATGTCCGAAATTAGTCGTCTACAGTTGGGAGCTGGAAGCCAGCCTGAACAGGTGTATTGGCTTAAGTTCTGGAACTGGAGGCTGGAGACTAGAGGCTGGCCTGAGAAAGCATGTTGGCTTATATGATTGAACTAGAGACTGGGGGCTGGAAACTAAGGACTGGAACTGGAAGCTGGGAGCTGGAAGCCGGCCTAAAATGGCGCATTGGCTTAAGTTGCTAGAACTGGAGGCTGGAGACTGGAAGCCAGCCTGAGAAAGCGTGTGGGCTTATATGATTGAACTGAAGACTGGGGGCTGGAAACTAAGGACTGGAACTGGAAGCTGGGAGCTGGAAGTAGGCCTAAAAGGGCGTATTGGCTTAAGTTGCTGGAATTGGAGGCTGGAGACTGGAAGTCGGCCAGAGATAGAGTGTTGGCTTATATGATTGAACTGGAGACTGGGGGCTGGAAACTGTGGACTGGAACTGAAAGATGGGAAGCCTAAAAAGGCATATTGGCTTAACTTGCTGGAACTGGAGGCTGGAGACTGGAACCGAGCTTGAGAAAGCGTGTTGGCTTATATGATTGAACTGGACACTGGGGGCTGGAAACTGAGGACAGGAACTGGAAGCTGGGAGTTGGAAGCCGGCCTGAGAAAGCATGTTGGCTTATATGATTGAACTGGAGACTGGGGGATGGAAACTGAGGACTGGAACTAGAAGCTGGGAGCTGGAAACTGGCCTAAAAAGGTGTATTGGCTTAAGTTGCTGGAACTGTGTTGAGTAGCAATGGCTAATCTAGAGGGGAGGGGTGAATAGATATGCCCCCTTTTTTGAGATGAAAACAGCGGAATATAAAAGACCCTCACACGATAGATGCAGTCAAGAATATGTAAACCGGTCTAAGCAAGCATCTCGAGAAGACAATCACACAAACAAATCACAGAGACAAAGATTTTAAGGTGGTTCGGACTCAACCTAGAGTCCTCCGTCCACCCCTCACTCAAATGAGTGAGGCTTCTCTAGTGCAAATGCACCAAACCGTTGATACACAGCTTAAACCCGCTGCCTTACAGCTTGAAGTGAGATTATCCCCTCTCAAGGAATCGCTGCCATATAGCTTGAAGCCGCTGCCTTATAGCTTGCAGAGAGATTATCCCCTCTCAAGGAATCGCTGCCACACACCTTGATGGCACACAAGGCCAGACCACATATCAGAGCACACTAGCCCAGTCTGTCTTCCTACTATCACCGGTAGGGACGGTTTATAGTCTCAGCAGATAGATTTTCAAATAGAAAAAGATAACAAAACACAAAACTCAGACAGGATATAGGAAATTCAAACAAGATGAAAATATCTCTGTCTGAAATCTGGAGGACACTCTTGGCTGTTCCCAGATTAGCTGCTTCCTTGGAAAGTAGCTTCTCCTTTGCCATAGGAAGCTGGAGACGGAGCTTCTTCTCCTTGCAAAATGAAGAAGAAAGTTAAGGAATAGATGTCCTCCTACTTTAGGTCTTCACAGGATGGCAGTGCACACTTCTTCTTCTTCTTTCTTCTTCCTCCTTCTTTTCTTTCTCTTCTACTCCTTGACGAACAGGGCTCCTCTTGGAACCTTCTATGTGTTCATCATTTTAGCATACTCCCACGCTCTCCTTTTGTTTTATAATATATTCTCTTTTTGCATGCAAGGTACAAAGCCTGTTGTCCCTGATCTGGTAGCAAGAAATCTGGACCGTCTAGATCCATAGAAGCTTCCAGATACTGAGAAGAGTGGCCATTGATTGACTCAAAGGAGATAAGGTACGTTGGCTTCTGGTTGGTCTGCCAATCCCCTTCATGCAGGACACAACGATTTGAGGCTTTTTCCCCAAGGCAAGTTACATTTTCGGATGAAACCCTTTCCAGGAGATTTTTTTTATTAGTCCTGTTGGAAACATGGAATTTTCTCCAAAAGGGGTCTTCATGAGGTTGCCACGTGGCGTAGGATCACGTGCCAATCATTGGGTTTGAAGGCACAATGTCCATTTAAGTGACTCACGTGAGCTTGGCTATTTTTTAGCTTTGTTGACCTATTTTTCACCCTTGATAGCCATTTGTCACCCTTACCTTTCACTTGTCACCCCTGCAGCCGTCGCCTTTGTGCATTTGTCACCGCTGCAGCCCATTTTTCACCTTTGAGATCTATTTGTCGGCCTTATCCTTCATTTGTCACTGCAGTAGAGCCATTTCTCACCCGTATCTCTCATTTGTCACCGTTGTGAGGCATTTGACTCCTCAGTTGGCCATTTGTCACCGGTAGTAGCCATTTGTCACCTGTGTGTGTCTCTTTTTGACCATTAAAGCCCATTTAACACCTGTGTGAGATATTTTTCACCTATATCAAATGCTTGTGTTTTTCTTTGCAAAACTGCTATCGAGTTGGCTCTATATGGTCTTGGAGTCAACTCGCCTTCTTCCAATTTCTTCATTGCTTGACTGAAGGAACTTGGATCATCATTTATCTGCCTTAAAATCTATTTTTCACCCTTAAGGCGTTATTTGTCACATGTGTTCTTCATTTGTCACTTGTTTGAAGTTGGCCCCTTTGGCTGCGTCGACTCTATTAAGCATTGCATCGACTCCACTTCAGTTTTTCTTCTTCTCAGCTCTTCTTCTCCCATGCCAAGCTATTTTTCACCTCTGTCAACCTATTTGTCACTCTTAATCCATAGTTTTCGCCCTTATGAAGCTATTTGACACCTCTATTTCCTTCAGCTGGCGGGTGACTTTGGCGTCGACTCGAAAGTCATTTGGAGTCAACTCTAAACAACATTTTTTACTGAAATAGCAGAGCTCTCGTGTTCTGGAGTTGGCTCTAAACTCGACTCTTCTTCTTGATCAAGCTTTGTCTTGGACTGACTTTAGCCAGCCCGTTCTTTGTATAATTCAGAAACAAACTGAAAGTAACATCATCAAAAATATGCAAGACTCATACATGACTCATAGTGTTGACATTCATAGTGTTGACATCCATAGTGTTGACATCATCAAAACACAGGGACACAACAAACTGGAGGCTGGAGACTGGAAACCGGCCTGAGAAAGTGTGTTGGCTTATATGATTGAACTGGAGACTGGGGACTGGAAACTAAGGACTGGAACTAGAAGCTGGGAGCTGGAAGCCAGCCTAAAAAGGTGTATTGGCTTAAGTGATTGGAATTGCCTAGTCTTTAGCTCAGTCTATGTTCAAATTCATGCTCTGAAGCATAATAAAGTTTCATGTGCTTGCCATTGAGTGGGGGAAATGGTTTATTCCCCTTGTGATCGACAACCGTATAGGCTCCCCTTTCATACACCATATGAATAATGTAGGGACCGCGCCAATTGGGTTGCAACTTGCCACTGGAACGTCCTGCCAAGACTTCTCTTTCTTTAATCATCATGAGGTCACCTCTTTTGAACATTCATTGTTTCACAAGCTTATCATACGCTCCAGTCATACGGGCCTGGTATGCCTGGAGATGTTCGTATGCCTTGATCTCTTACCTTCCAGACTAGCGAGTTCTTCAAGCCTTCGTTGGCTTTCATCTTGCTCTTGGCCTTGTAGGCCAGCATGGACTGCTACCCGGTATGATGCTGACTTGATTTCGATGAGTAGGACGGCTTCCGACCCATAAATGAGTGAAAAGGGCGAACACCCTGTGGGAGTTTTAGAGACTGTTCTATAAGCCCAAAGTGCTTCAAACATCCTTTCACTCTAGTCACACTTGCGCTGGCCGGTTAGCTTGGCCAAAAGTTTTCAAAGTGTTTTGTTGAAGGCCTCAGCTAGGCCATTGGCTTGGGGATTGTAGATGGAAGAGGTTCTCCAGTCGATGTGGAACTTCATTGCTAGTTGATATACATTCTTGTTCTAGAATGGTGTGCCATTGTCTGCCACAATACGACTGGGAGTACCGAACCGATAGATAATATTGTGGCGAACAAAGCGGGCCACCACTTCCCCGTTGAGTTCTCTAGAGGGACTGCCTCCGCCCATCAAGAGAAATAGTCGGTGGTGGCCAGAATATATTTGTGGCCTTTAGAAGATGGTAGGAAGGGTCCCACAATATCCATTCCTCATTCTACAAATGGCCAAGTAGGGGCCGTTGGATGCAGCGAATTAGGAGGTCTTCTAAGTACTGGAGCATAAGCCTGCCACTGGTGACAGGTGCAGGCATACATATTGCAGTCCGTATACATTGTCAGCCAATAGTTGATTTTCATCTTATCCCCAGCCTGATGAACTCCGCATAATCCTGAATGGACTTCACACATGATAACTCTAGATTCAGCCAAGGATACACATCTGAGCAAGACGGACTTATCCTTTTCATGGACGAGCCTATAAAGAGAGTCACCAATGAACTCATATGATGTCGCCCTATGAAGGAGTCAGATCCTCTTGGCACGATTTGGAGGGAGGCATCCCTGTTTAGTTTTGATGATTGGCTCTCGCCAATCTTCTTCCTCGGGATGGATATCCACCTCAAGGCAATGAACTTCATAGATAGTAAGTCCTGATTCATCATCCAGTGTGCCTGGTATAAGTCTTTGGTGTCTGACAGTGACGTCAATTTCGCCTTCAGGGGGTAGCTTAATGGCTGATGCTAACTTAGCAAGGGCATCTGCTTGTGAATTACTCTTCCTCGGGACATGATCTTTCTCGAAGAAATAGAACTTTCTGGTGAGCCTGATGACTACAGCATGATACGGGATTAGTTCCTGCTTTCGGACATCGTAGATACCATGGACCTGACGGATTACCAACTACGAGTCTCCATAGACCTTGAGGCATTTGATGCCCATGTCGAGGGCCATTTGAAGTACGATGATCAGAGCTTCATATTCAGCCTCATTATTGGTCAAGGGCTTCATGAGGGCATAAGACTCGTACAAAACCCCGCCTTGAGGTGTGAGAAATATGATGCCGGCACCGGCGGTGATGCTTCTCCAACTGCCAGGTTCATTGATTTTCTGGGAGGCACCATCGAAGTATAGCTCCCAACAAGGGAAGCTAACAGTGAGGACATCTGATGTTGGGCCACCTGGGGGGTCTAGCGGAGTGCCATATGGAATTGGCAGCATCGTGGTTAAGGCCTCCTCGTCCAGTAGCTCGGTATTGAGGGGTGAATCCTTTGGTACTGGATGGGCGGCTAGGAATTCTGCCATCCCTTGCCCCTTAACGGCCCTCTGGGGGATGTAAGTGATGTCGTGCTCCATTAGGAGAAGAGTCCATTTACCCAGCCTGCCGGAAAGGGCCGATTGTCGAAGCATAAACTTGAGGGGGTCATACTTGGATATGAGCTTGACCCGATGTGCCAAAAGGTAATGTCGCAGTTTCTTGACAGCGAAAACTAGGGCCAGGCACACTTTTTTCATAGGGGAATAACGGTGCTCTGGGCCGACTAGCTTTTGACTAACATAATAGAGTGGCTACTCTTTGCCCTCCTCATTAATTTGCGTGAGCAACGCTCCTAAAGAGACATCCATAGTCGCGATGTAAAGTATGAGGGGTTTGCCTTTGATTGGGGGCCCTAAGATCGGAGGCGTGAGTAAATACTTCTTTATATGCTCAAAAGCTTCTTGGTAGTCTTGGTCCCATATGAATGGGGCATCTTTCTTCATGTGCTTTCTGAAAGGTGCGCATCGACCAGAGACATTGGAAATAAACCTCCGAATATACGCCAATCTCCCTTGAAAGGACCTTAGCTCCTTGATATTTTGGGGAGGCAGGAGCTCCTGGATGGCCTTGATCTTGCTGGGATCAATTTCAATCTCCTGGTATCTGATGACGAACCCGAGGAACTTGCCACTGGATACGTCGAAAGTGCATTTCATGGGGTTCATTTTGAGCCCGTATTGCCGAAGTCCGTTAAAGACGTGACATAGATCACGTAGATGGTCTTCCCGCCTTTTTGTTTTGATGACGAGATCATCGACGTAACATTCGACGGTGTTGTGCAACATTTCATCAAATATCTTGGTCATGGCCCTCTGGTAGGTGGCACTGGCATTCTTCAAGCCGAAGGGCATGTGCTTATAGTTGAAAACCCCTTGGGGGACTAGAAAGCTGTATAGTTCTTATCTTTGAGGGACATCCGAATCTGGTTATAACCAAAAGATCCGTCCATAAAAGACAGTGCCTCATGCCCAGTGGTCATGTCCACCATTGTTTCTATAATGGGCACTATGAAGTCATCCTTAGGGCATGCTTTGTTAAGATCCCGAAATTCAACATAGATACGAACTTGGCCATTTTTCTTCTTAACTGGGATAATATTGGCGAGCCAAACTGAGTGCATGCAGGGCTCGATGAAGTCAACCTCCGCCATTTTAGTAACCTCAGCTGTAACCTGTAATTCCAGCTCATGGCGCATGCGCCGTTGGGGCTATTTGACGGGGATTGCTGACATAGAGATGGCTGGGTCATGCTCTGCCACAAAGGGATCAAGCCTGGGCATTTCTTTGTAAGTCCAAGCGAAGTAATCTTTATATTCGAGTAGAGGTTGCATATAAACCCATCTTTCTGCTTCATCGAGGAGGGCGCTTACGAACACAGGCTGGTGTATTCCGACCTCTCCCAAGTCAATTTTGATCAGTCCATCGACTGTAGCCTGTCCTTCATCTTCAAGTTCAGGAGGGGCGAACTGTAAGTCAATGAAGTCTTCATCATCGGTGCCGACTTCACATGCTACTAGGCACTCGGCATCAGCCACCCTCTTTGAAGAGCTCTCCAGTGGTTCAATAGTGAAATCCACCAATAGTCTTTCTACCTCGAGGGCTGGTGCTGGGGTTGATTCCCGGGCATTATCAATCATCCCTTCGGTGTTGGTGTCTACTGATGTAGTGGTCTTTGTGGGTGATGGAGTGGGAATAATCATAGCCATATCCCCTTTTATATCGGGAGTAAGCCCCTCCTGGCATGCGACCTCGTTGGTCTTCACTATTTAGGGGCCGAGGCTACTCGAGCTGTCATAAGTCCTCTGCTCCTTTATTGGAAGTAGCGGGGAGGGCTCCACCCCTTGAGACTGGCCAGCGGACTTGTGGGAAAATAGGATTAGAATCTCATCCTCCTCTTCATCCGAACCATCGAACCGGACGGTGCCGCCTGGTTGATTTTCAATAGGTTATGGATGGCCCACAGCGTTGACCGCATAATATAACTAGAACTCTGGGTCATGGTCATAACCCAGGCCTCGAGTATCGTGACCAAAGGGGAAAGTTAGCCCCCTGACCTGGGACAGTGACCATAGCTATTGGAGATATTCTCTGGTTGCGGAATCATGCCACTGTGGGATTTCTTGTCTCTGGCATAGTCTCTCAACAGGTCGTGACATGCCTGGAAAACTCTGGACGGCCTCTGGGACATTGTTCATTATTCTAGGCCAGCCAAAATCATCCTCTTCAGGGATCTAAGGAACCATGTCTCGTTTATAGAAGATTATAGGCCGATCTCGAATGACCCATTTTCGATTTATGCACCACCGCTGATAAGTGACGATGAAGGTCTTGAGGCGACGCACCTTGTGCTCTTCGGGGGCATATGCAAGTTGTATGCAGCCTGGAGGTAGGCATATGCTTTTGCCAATGGCCTAGCTGATAAGATTAGCTTCAAAATTAACCTTCTATCGCTATGGGAGGTGCACCATTGACTTGGCATGAAGGTGCTGCCCGTGTATCTTTGCTTTTTCTTCATCAACGGTGAAGAGATCATCTTCGTCCTCCTCCGAAAGCCATCAATTGTTCTTCCCCTTTACTATTGGATGGGAAGTCGGTTCCCCCAAAATAAAGGGAAGCGTCTGCAAGATGACATTATGTTGGACTGAATGGAGATTGGTCTGCAAAGACTGTGCACTGCTCCCCCTCCTTGACATATTTAATACATTGATGAAGGGTAGAGGGGATGGCCCCGTTTTCATGCAACCAAGGTCGTCCCGGCAGCATTTTGTATGAAGTGTCAGCATCGATGATACAAAATGATGCCTTAGAAGTGAAGTCTCCCAAGATTAGCTCTACATCAACCATTCCCAAGACATATTCCGTGTCTTGATTAAAGCCAGAAATTTTGACCGCCTTGACTTTTTGTAGTAACGGCATCATGTACAAGGACTTGAAGGTCTTTAGCGGCATGATATTAACCGTGGCACCGGCGTCCACCAGGATCCGGTTAACCTCGCGTCCGTTGATTTTTTCTTTCATGTACAGAGGTCGATTGTGGAACGTGGATGGCAGTAACATGTCTTCATCTTTGAAAGTGATGGCAACCGCGAACGCTTCGCAGGCGGCCTTCTGGAGCTCCATCACGTGTTCCTCGTAAACTTCAGGCTCTTAGAGCACTTTAATCAAGGATTCTCTTAACACTTGGCTTTCGGCAATAGCTTTCCATACGGTGATGTTTGAGGGTGTTGGCCCAGAATAGATGGCGGACAAGAAGGGGGGTTGAATTGTCTCCCAGTCGAGATGGTCGATTTTAAAAACAACTAAATTAATTGTAGCAAAAATTAAATTAACTATGTTAATTAATCTAAACTGAAGTGAGATATAATTTTTCTCTCAATCTTTCCGATCTCACATCGACTAACAATCCAACAAACGATGAACGATTACTAATAACAGATAGTAGAGCTAGCGAAGTTCGATGGTGCAGTGAATAAAAATCTATAAATTAGCCTGTGAACGGGGTTAAGAGAAATGGACAATCGCACAGGCACACCACATGCAACATAGAGATTTTTAGGTGGTTCGGGACCACGATGGGCTCCCTACGTCCACCCCTCACCGAAACCCAGTGAGGCTTCACTAACACGCTACGAACTGTAGCAATCACGGGGACGAGGCCTAACACCACACACGCTGCTTCCGTAGCAAGCCACACAGACACACACTCGGGGAACTCACCCGGCACTAAATCCACACACGGAGATGCAACTCCGTACACCACACAAAGAAATATTCTGATTCAAAAAAATACAAAGATAATCAATAGATGCTCACAGCAGGATGTAGATCAAGAAAGCTATCATCAAGAGATGGATAAAGGATGTAGAATGTTTCCCCTTAGTTCTCCAATGGCCATAAGAAGATTTTTCTTGAAGCTTAGGTCGGAGGGAGTAGAGTCCGCAGGATGTCGGAGCAGCCGGTCCTTCTTCTTGAAGATCCAGCATATGTTCCTTCAAATCCAAGCTCCAATCGCTCCTGCAAACACCAAGAATAGATGAATCTTTCAAAACCCTCTCCTCTCCACCTTGTCGCCACCCTTTTCTTCCTTTCCCTACAAGGAAATAGAACGAGTTAGCTCCTTCCTTGTCTTTAGGATGAAAATCGCAACACTCATAAATGGGCACAATAAGATGCATAAAAGACCACAATAGCCCTTGCAAAACCCTCTCAAAACAACCCTTAGACATGTATAGGAACCCTAAGGGAAAGGGTGCAAAAGAGCCATCAAAACGGACCATGAAATGGGTACATCGAAACCAAACCCGCAATTGCGATCCGGACATGTCTTGACAAGTGTCGACTCTTGGAGTCGACACTTCTTCCAACGTGTTCTGTTTCCAACAAAAAGAAGCCTTGCCAAAAAGTGTCGACACCATGCGTCGACACTTGCTCCTGTTAACACAAAAATAGAACGCCTCCAATAAAGTGTTGACACTATGTGTCGACACTTGCTCCTGTTAGCACAAAAACAAAACGCCTCCAATAAAGTGTTGACACTTGCTCATGTTAGCACAAAAACAAAATGCCTCCAAAAAATAGTTAAGGGCAGTCCAATGCAATCTGAAAAACCTTCAACCCCATTTGAAAACTTGATTTAACCAAGTAAATAACATGCACTAAAGAGACTTAAAACCATCATCCAATCTTGGTCTCAATAAGAGGAATGGGAAGCAGAATGAGCAGAATACAAGTGTAGAGGCATACCATGGACCCAAATTGTTGAGAGCATTTGAACCTGCACTTTGTATATAAAGTTTCATATCAAGCTTTAATCAATACAAATGAACTATACAGTGACTTAGCCATAGTTCCCTCAATTCAGCCACCGCACAAGCCCTCATTTAAAAGGTTAATTCATGCATGAGAAGCCAATCAACAATTCAATCATACCTTGGCCACCTATCCTAGATATCATGCCAATTCACACATGAATTACAAATGCAGTCCAAGGCAAACTGAACATATTGGGGCAAATCTTCCGAAAGCATAGAAGTTAAACAATCAAAATGCTTGAACAACTAACATGTTATCCTCAATATCAAAATGCATGAGGACACTTGAAAACCCAGTTTTTCAAAGACAAGTGAAAACCATCTTTACCAACCAATATGAGTATGCCAAATGACAATATTTCATCATGATCAAGCATGAACAGAAACCACACAATCAACACACATGAATAGCCATCATACAGTCCACATGAATTCTCGAAAGACTGTAACCAACCCCCAGTTCAAGGAGTGTCGACTCTTAGAGTCGACACATTCAACTGGTTGGTCTGTCTGTTGTGCAGACATCCCATGACCCAGGGAGGGTCGACCCCAGGGGTCGACCCCTCTCTTGTAGGGTCAGAAGCATGAATGGTGAGCTCCTTTGAGCACTAAATTCTACATTTAAAATTAAAACATGACTTTTCATGCATCCATAAAAGTATGAGGATCTTTCAATCAATTATTCAAGATTAACATGAAACGTTTGAACCCTTTTATGAGCATGACTATCTTAATGAATAATATGCATGGAGTACAATTAAGGCCTTGTCAACCCATGAACTCTAACATGAAAACCCATTCATTTAAGCAAGATAAGAGCATCATACAACCAAGTGCAAACATAAATCTCATTCAACCCAAATAGATCAATACTCATGTGTAGCAAGTTAAGACCAAAGACACCTCAAATTTCCTATGATAAATGTACAAGTACCACATTCATGATATGCAAGAACCAAAGGAAATATTCCACAGAACTTACACACAATATCTTGTTATCATCAAAACCATTACAAAAAATAAAGAGGGAGCGCAACGAACCCAACAATCTCACACTTTTTGATGATGACAAAATATTGTGGCCACTTCAAATCTCTCTCCCCCTTTGGCATTATCAAAAAGTGGGGGACGAGGTGAACAGATATGAAGGTTCCTCAGAAATATGATAGAATTTGGAAAGCAATGGCGCAAGAACCCTGCAATGTGAACTGTATGAGTAATATACAGTTTAACCACAAGAACCACATCATTCATCAACGCTAAGATGAGGCACAAGACTTTCAAGAATGCAAAAGGATGTGCAAGTATGCAAATTCTGAATTGTATGTAAAATGCATGACCATAGTATGTGCAGAATGTATGACTGAAACACACATTATTCTTCCCCTTTTGTCATGAACAAAAACTGATTGACAACATGGTTATTTAAGCTTTTATTTACATGTATGATCTAAAGATGCATCAAAGTGAAATGAAGTATGATATGAATCAAAGGATCAGACATTCAAGCACTCAGGCACGGATAATAATATATAAAAGCAAGCAAGTCCCTTATGGACAGGTCTAAGAAGAGTGCAGTTGATTATGGAGCATGATGTGCATGAACAATGCTAAGAGGGTCGTGCTTACAAAAAGATGGTACTGCAAAAACTGTGAAAGATAATTGATTCACAAAGTACATTCACACAATCAATCCCGAAGTGTATATGTGAGAATTGAGCAATGAATTCCAAAAATAATATGGATCATCAGATTTTCTAAGGAACACTATAAAGAATCTATCCTCCATACACTTCCATTCACAATGCTCAAATATTGGTAGCTACGAATAACCCTTTTTTTAATTTAAACATAAGAAGGTGACTAACCTTTTGACGCGAGTTGTACCCTTTATTTCAGGGGCACTTCCTGGTTACTCAGTTTCATCACTTATCTTAATTGTAGACTTTGTCACTTTTCGGCATGTGTTGTACCCTTGTCTCAGGGGCACTTCCCGACTACTCAGTGCCAAATCCCACTTATTTTAATAGTGGATTAGTTTCACTTTTCGACGCGAGTTTCCTCCTTTGTTTCAGGGAAGATTTTCGGCTACTGGGATTCACGTTCCATTAATGCAGATTTTTAGAGGGGCAAACAGCTTTTTCCGCATGATACAAGTGATTTCCATGTAGAGATTCAAGAGTCCTTTGGAGTGTTAAGTAGAATAACGATAATCCTTATTAGATTGAATCATTAATCTCAAAAAGGTGCAAAGTGTGTGGGTGATTGTACTGAATGTTAAAGATGAATTAGTCTAATCATAGTTATGTCTCCCCCTAAGTGTATGCACAGTTATGAATTGAACCTCCCCCTTAATATGTGCCATGTAACAAACATGTCTAGATCAATGCAATTTTATCTAGTAAGGGAAAAGTCATAGGAGGAATCAAAGAGAAGGGAGATATGTTATATACACTCAAACATGCACTGAGATAAAGTTTATGATTTCACATCGTTTTCCAGTCTTTTCTATCTATAGAGTCATTTTCTTTAAGTACATGACATATATTTCGGTATATGGCCATTAGTTCATATTTTGCACTATAGGAACATTATCTTGAACATGAGGACCTCTCTATTGGATATTCCTTCCAATGGACTAGGAAATCTTGTTTCAAGGCCTCCGTAATTCTCCGCGAGCCTGGGATTCCCACTAGGATGTCGAGTTGGTTGTACCATGAAAGCCCAATTATTAGAAAGCACTATCAAAGTTTCTGGTTCTAGATATGTAACGGATCCATATTAGACCGTCATTCTCATATAACGGCCTAATATATGACCATCACATTTACTGAGTCTGTTTTATTTATTTCTGGATTCAGCCTATTGTAACGGATCAAGACTAGACCGTCACGATCATGTAACGGCCCAGTGATTGACCGTCACCTTGTTAAGTCGAGTTAACCCAAGGTTTTACCAAAGGGTTGATATTCTAAAGTTCTTAGATTGATCTTGGATGTTCTAGGACGTGTCATAATGATCAAGATACTTAATTTAATTTATGGAAAATGAGGAATGTACCGTTATGCTGCCGAATTATTCCCATAAGCATAACCTTGTTTTAAGTAATTCTTGACTCGCATTTATTAATTGAAGCGTTCATTCATTAAACTATTATTATCATGAGCTTATTGAACTTATTACATTCTTGGCCATACTTTATTGTTACATGCGTGGAAATAACTTGATTTATACTTGAAGATGCGATCGAGCACTGATTGTGTTCAAGGGCTCTATGCTAGTCCCCTCGGCTAATTACCGGAAACATACTATTATAAACCATGGGATATGATGCTACTGGCGTCGCATTGCGCTAGGAGTACTTTCTTTATAAATAAGTGAAAATCCACGGCATCATGAAAATACTTGTACATGACTATTGCTTGATATTCCATAAAAATTCACGAAGTACTTGCTCATAAGTAAAAGATGCTGAGTGATGATTATGTGGCTTGCTAGTACATTCTCGAGACGTTCTTGCTCATGAAAGGCCATATCATGTTCTTGTGACATTCGTGCTAATTCATACTTGCTCATTCTATTATCTTTGTTACTTGGGTTATTCGCATGATTGATCGCATTCACATGATTTTACCTAAATTCTTTAGAGCTAAAATACTAATTACTTAAACATTTCTAATCATGTTGATGCAAAGATACCTACTGGGCAAGTATGCTCATTACCTATTTCTAATCTTTTTCAGGAGATGGAAGTGATACGAATTCGGATTCGAGTTATACAAGTAGCGGGTCCGAGAGCGAATGAAAGTCATATCAAATTATGAGTGAAGACTTCGGAAGTCTACAATGTTTAGATTGAGTTTATGTAATTTCTTATTTCTTGAGTCTAGTGGAATGGAAAAAGGATGGAAAGGTTATTGTACTTGAATACTTGATTATTAATGAAATAAAGTTGGAGTTTGAGTAATTATTGTGTGATTGCATTCTTATGTGTGATTGTCTTGCGCTCTGATTGTTCTTGCTTGCAAGAGGCTTACCATGCCAGCTGTTCGCGTTCCTCGAGCGAGTCTTCCACTGTAATAAAGGCTCGGGGCGTGACACAAGAACAGATATCAAAAAAGAGGGAGATGTAAGTGTTCAATAAAAAAAATACTAAAAAGTAGGGGGGGTCGACTAGTTCGTTTGACCAAAACCGGTAAACCGGCCAGCCAAACCCGCGTCTGAGCTCCATTTTAAGGGGGTTTTGACCCCCATTCACTCACTTTCTCACCTCTTCTCTCTCCCACAACTTTTCTTCAGCCCTAAAAACCTAAATACACCTCCTATCAAGCCCTAGAACCCCATTCTTCTTCCATCCGCACAAGATCTGACGTGTTCGTCATCACTTCGGGACGAAATCTCCGCGGTGGATTGTGCGACTTTGAAGCTATTCCTAGGGTTCCAGTGTGTGGAGCATCCCATTCTACGGTATCTTGGTGCATCTTTTCATTCCATTCCATCCCGAGGAAGGATATCTATTCCCCTTAGGTTTTCTACTATGATTTCTATCTAGATGGTGCCTAGAAGAAGTTCTCGGCATTCTACCCAAGGGGAGTCCAGTGCCAGAAGAGCTGAGGCTCTGGCTCCTCCACCACAACGGGCAGCCGCACCTCCCAAGGCACAGCTGATGTGCCCACGACCTATACTTGACCCTCGTCTGGTCGATTTTGATGAGCTAAATGACATCCTTCCTGATATTAGTGCGGCATTTGAGGTTCAAAGTGGATGGATTGATTTCACAACAAGATGTCCTTTGTATTATCCAAACTTAGTTCAAAAGTTCTGTGGCAACTTGAATATGAGGGATGACCGTCTCTTTACCATTGTGAAAGGAGTGGAGTTTACAATCAATCAAGAATTATTTGCAAGCGCTATAGGTGTTTCAGCTAGAGGGGAAGATATGGCGTATGGTCATGGTGCTGTGGCGAACACATTCATGCTCATGACGTGTTGTGAGTATGTGCACGGAGTCAGTAATTTGATCACTCTAAATGCCAACTATTTCCCACCAACACAGCAAATTCTGCATCATATCTTCACCACTATTATTTATCCTAAGGGTAGGAGTAGAGATGTCGTAACTGAGGTGCACAAGTTTCCATTCTATCATGTTTTGGGTGGGATCCCCATTAATATGGGAAGCCTTATGACTGATCTAATTGGGTCATGATGTACCCAAAGAAGACGATCCTGGCCATATGCCTCACAATTGACTGGCGTCTTTCGTCATGTTGGAGTTGGTTTGGCCGGGGAAGTTAACATTTACGTCCGACAAGATGATATCTACAATAAGCACAAACTCCGCTCATCTTTTGGGTATGAATGGAGTGAATATGGAGTCTTATACAGAAATGTCGGAATCTATGGAGATGAATCAGAATATGAGGAAGAGGACCAAGATCAATAGGAGCAGGATCAAGCCCAAGTCCCTCTTCAAGCTCAAGTTAAGAAGTACCCTCCTCCACCATAGCAGGAGCACCTCCTCCTCCACCTGTAGCTTTGGATATGTCATCTTCACCGTAGTTCTTTCACGGGGAGTCCTCTACTCAAGGTGCTGGACCACCTTCTTGGGCAGATTATGAGACTTTGGATAAGCACTTTTTTGGGTTCGAAAATCGTATGGATGTCTTTGGGGAACAAGTTTCCAACCTTGACACTCGGTTTGGGTCATCACTTGATCGACTCGACACCTTTATGAACACCGTGACTGGCCGAATGGATTCCTTCTCCACTGCCTTGGACACCCTCTCCACCAATATGGCCAACCTGTCCACTCAAGTGGCTACCCTCTCCTCCAGCCATGAAGATTCATGTCACGCCCCGAGCCTTTATTACAGCGGAAGACTCGCTCAAGAAACGTGAACAGTCAGCATGGTAAGCCTCTTGCAAGCAAGAATGATCAGAGCGCAAGGCAATCACACATAAGAATGCAATCGCACAATATTTACTCAACTTTGATTTTTATTAATAATCAAATCCAATATTCAAATATAACCACTAATTCAACTTCTATCATGTTAGACTCAAGAAATAAGAAATTACATAGACTCGATCTAAACAATGTAAACTTCCTAAGTCTTCGCTCATTCTTTCATCACTCTCGGATCCGCTACTTGAACATTCGGAATCTAAACCCGACTCACTTCTATTTCCTGAAAAAAGAATGGAAATAGGTAATGAGCACACTTGCCCAGTAGGTATCTTCGTATCAACATAAAGGCATCATTAAAGTAATTAACATTTTAGCTCTAGAGAAATAAGGTAAAATCATGCGAATGCGATCAATCATGTGATTAAACCAAAGTATGTAAGATAAAATGAGAGCAAGTATGAATCTAGCAAGAATGTCATAAGAACATGATTATGGCCTTTCATGAACAAGAATGTAACGAGAATATACTAGCAAGCCACATAATCATCGCTCCAGTATCTTTTGCTTATGAGCAAGTACTTCGTGAATTTCTATGGAATATCAAGAAAGTCATGTACAAGAATGTCATGTCATGCCGTATCGTGGATCTTCACTTATTTATAGAGAAAGTACTCCCAGCGTAATGCGACGCTAGTAGCATCATACCCCATGGTTTATAATAGTATGTTTCCGACAATCAGCCGAGGGGACTAGCATAGAGCCCTTGAACACAATCAGTGCTCGATCTCATCTTCAAGTATAAATCAAGTTTTTTCCACGCATGTAACAATAAAGTATGGCCAAGAATGTACAATTCCAACAAGTTCTTGATAACAATAATTCAATGAATGAATGCTTCAATAAGAATCATGAGAAATCAAGAATGACTTATACTATGTTATGCTTATGGAAATAAATCGGCAACATAACGGTACATTCTTTATCTTCCATTCCTTATATTAGGTTTCTTGATCAATATGATAAGTTCTAGATCATCAAGAGTCTATCTAGAAACCTTTGGAATATCAACCCTAGGTCAAACCTTGGGTTAAAATACTCAAGCAGTGTGACGGTCGTGTACTGGGTTGTTACATGATGTGACGCTCCAGTATTGGGCCGTTACATCGACGTGACGGTCTAGCGTTGATGCGTTAGAATGACTAATTCCAGAAACAGTAATTGGACTCAGTTAAATGTGACGGTTGTATATTGGGCCGTTACATATGCCTGACGGTCCAATATAGGTCCGTTACACTACTGATAACCAGAAACCTCAATAGTGTACTCTAATCACTTGGGTTTTAATGGTACAACCAACTCGGCGTCCTAGTGGGAATCCCAGGCTAGCGGAGAATTACGGAGGCCTTGAAACAAGATTCTCTAGTCCATTGGAAGGAATATCCAATAGAGAGGTCCTCATGTCCAAGAATAATGTTCCTATAGTGCAAAGTGAACTAATGGACATATACCTGAATATATGCCATGTACTTAAAGAAATGACTCTATTGATAGAGAGGATGTGTAACAATAGGAAATCATGATAAAACTCAGTCAATACATCTTTGGAAAACCATGATTTAAATACAAAACTATAGAATTTTATCACATGAAATTAACATAACTTAAAATGACTTAAAATACCTCAACCATGCAATTCCTATTATGAATCAGTAGATAATCTTAAAGACATGAAAATCAGGTCAAAACTTAAATAACTAGGCTTATTTATAAGTTAACTTGACTGATTTTCAATCCTATTTACGATTACTCTGACGGTCGAGTATAGACGCGTCACATGTCTGTGACGGTTTATCGTAGGACTGTTACAGTATTGTAACGCTCCTGTCATGGTGCGTCAGAGACAACTGAGAAACTTTAAACACAACAAAGGTTGTGACGGCTTATTGTAAGACCGTTACAGTAGTTTGACAGTCCTAGTATGATGCGTCAGAGTCCCTGCTAATAGTATAATGAAATAAAAAGACTATGATTTGAAACAATGTCATGTTCTGAAAAGATTTAACTATCCCAATCATGACAAATGAAGTAAAGGTCATCTAGATGCATAGGTTGCAGTGAATTAACAAGATAATATCTTTGATCTTTGATTAGCGCTAAGAATATGTATGTATGCATGAACCCACTAAAACATGTAATTCATAGTCTATAATGCATGAAATCAAACACAATCAGAGGGCTTTTATCCCTAACAAGATGTTTTTTCCAATCATGAGATAACCTACAGCTTATCTAGGCTTTAAACTTTTAATTTGTGCTTTCAAGGACCGCCCTAGTTCCTCTCTTTTTGTGACTTTTCAGCAACTTCATGCTGCCCTAGCTCCTCAACCTCTTGACCTAAGGACGTGAAATTTTAAGGGTAAGAAGATGAAACTAAGGTGAAAAAAAAGTTCTAAATAACTAAACTCTAATTACCTTGTTTAGACGTCCTAATTCCCTGATCTTCAGTGGCCTTTAGCTCTGATTCCTAGGTTACTATGGTCGAACCAGCAACTTTGGAAGCTTCAATCTCTTTGGTTGCTTGATCTCCTAGCATGAAATTTAGAGAACTATTAGTCTAAAGTATACTAAACAAAATCTTCTAAAGAACTTACCCAAAATTATATCTCTTTACCTTGATTCTTCACGAGCCAAAAGTAAGGGTCGCTCAGTTCAGAACTAGGTCCTATTTATAGGGTTTTGAAGATTAGATTGATTCTAGAGTCCTTAATTTGCCAGAACATGATCCCTAAGAGTCCTTAGTAATGTTATAAGCTCTCCCAAGTCAATCTCTTGTAGATAAGATCCCAAAGTTCTAGTCTTTTTGCTCGTTCTTTCTTTCACGGAATTATAAGAGTGTAACACATCAGCCTAGGTGCGCTACATGCTTGTAGCGGTCGCCCGATAGACCGTTACACCAAACATATACAGAGTTTCAATTAAATAAAACTCTCTTGTTCGTTTATCCTTATAATTATCTATAAAAATAGTATTTATCTTTAAAATACGTGAATAAGTCAATTAACCTTCTAGAATATGGGCCAAACTTAATGGGCTTGGTCCAATAACCTTTTGGATTCTATTTAAATAGACTAGGTTAGTTATTTAGCATAATTGGGCCTTATAATGACTTATTGATCTAATATTATATTTATTAATTTATTTAGGCCTTTATAAATATCAGAAAATAACTAAATATTCCAAAAATAATTTATAAAAATTCTGGTGTCTTACAATTCAGGCCAAGTTTTTTATCTCATGACCCGCACTCTTTTGGGCCTTCAGCGCCGTGGCCAGGCTCAAGAGACCTCCCTTGCAGATATTTAGCATCACCTTCAGTTTCAAGATCACTGTCTTGAAGATATCCGTCGCCACCTTGGCGATCAGCCATCTCCAGCAGACGGCAACTGAGGACTTTCTGGTTTTTCACCTTAGTTGTTGTTTTTGGGTCTTGCAGTTCGCTTTTGATCCACTTTTCTTGTATCCCCTCCCCTCTTTGATGATGACAAAGGGGGAGAAGTAGTTATTAGTTTTATCTATATTTTATGCATACGTGAATGTATGTGTGAATGTATGTGTGCATGCCATTTAATTGGCATTTGCTTTTGCATTTGCATTCGTTGAGTCATTTGCCTTTGTATTACTTGAGTCTTTTGCATTGTAAGTCAGTGTCCATGTATTGCATTGTGAGTCAATGTCCATGTCCTATGTAATGATAATCTTAATGAATGAAATGGAGCACTTGGTTATGTCACGGCTATTGATTTCATTTCACTTCTTCATTCGGAGCTAGCAAATATAAAGGAATGAATGATTTGGTGTTTACAGAATGAATGGCTTGGCGTTGCTTGATACTGGCTTCTGATTGGATTTAAATTATCTTGCGAGTATTATAACCATATGGGAGTTGTCAAGTATGCAATGCATTGATTTCAAGTTCTAAGTTTGGTTATCAGCACACAAATGCTTCTTTTGGTCTAGAGTTTTATCATCATCAAAAAGGGGGAGATTGTTGAGTCTCACCAGGTGATTTTGATAATAACAAAACTCTAGACGTGTTTTCCCTCTCACGTTATGCATACTAGCTTAAGGGCGAACACTAGAATGCAATTAAGGCTAAACTCCATCATATCAAATGCTTCAAATGCTCAAGTCTTCAAAATGCATAAACAGAGTTCAAACGGACTTCACATAGATTCAAACATACGTTCAATCCAAAGGTTGATTATATAGATATGTTCTCTTGGGCTAACAAATCTGTTTTATAGGTTTTCCAGATTTCAGTCGACCAATCAAGCTTGGTCGGTCGACCAATTCTCCTAGGTTTCTGAACTCTATAAATGTTACAGAGTTCGGTCGACCGATGAGGTATTTCGGTCGACCGAACTTCCCAGCGTTGAAAGTTTCAGGAAGTCACAGAGTTCGGTCGACCGACCGAACCCTTCGAGGCTGCCATTGTTAACTTCTTTTCATGAACGTGTTCAAAGCCCCTATCTTGGACTTTTTAATCTTAAAGTCTCCCAACTTGCCTAAAATCATGGATCTGGTTCCTAGCTTGTCCCTTGACCATCCTAGGTCTTATAAAAACAACTCTTGGGCCAAGAAAACTAAAAAATTGCTAAATGGGATTAAAGGAAGGCTATCAAGGGAGAAAGAGGGCTGTAGGAAGAACTCCGTGAACAGTGCTTCGTGCAAGCATTCTTCATCAATCTCAAGCATTTGAAGATTATCCTGAAGCCATTCAAGTGGAAATCGAGCGGAGAAGCAAGCTTCATCAAAGATCTTCATCATCCACTAAGGGAGAGCCTAGATCTGAAGTTCTTCTTTTGTGTTTCATTCTTTAAAGTGTTTTGTGCTTCAAGTTTGTGTTCCTTGTAATCTGTGAACATCCGTGTGTGTGTGTGGATCGACTTAGATCCGTGGTTTTGTGTGCAGTTTCTTTCAGATCAGTGTGTGTGTGGATCGTTTCAGATCTACATGTGTGTGTGTGGATCGTTTCAGATCTACACATGTGTGTGTGTATGGATCTATCCAGATCCGTGTGTTCATGTGTGTAAAGTGTGAAGTCCCGCGATCAATGACACCCAAGAGGGGGGTGAATTGGGTGTTTACAAATTTTAAGGAAACTTTTGGCTTTTTCAAATATGTGATAAACACTAATTAGGAAGTTGAAAGTTGTTAAACAAATTCTCTCAAACTCTTCGTTCCCACACGAGCATGTAACGAAATAAAACAATCAAACCACACACATGCACAACCCAAACCACAATGCACAGCGATTCTAAGGTGGTTCGGATGCAACGACGGCAATCCTACGTCCACCCCTCACCAAACTCGATGAGACTTCACTCGGGGATAAATCCCCAAACGGAGACGACGCTCCAAACACACACGCAGGACGACGCCTGCCCACACACACGGGGACGCACCCCAACACACATACACACATGGAGATAAGGTCTCCAACACGATCCAACATGCGGATCAACAAGACACACACACGCTGCGACAAGTGCAGCACTCCACACACACAAACACTATGATCTGGATAAAACCATACACACACGCAGATCTAAAAAGACCTACGCACACACGAATCAAAAATGACACACACACACACGACCACGGATCCAACAACGATCCACACACACACAAGTTCGCAGTTTATACAAAACACGAATATGAACTTGAAACACAATAAGGCACAGTTTAGAATGCTCCTGATTTAGGCTCCCCCTGAGTGTATGCTCCGAATGTTTGCGTTGATTCCTTCTTTACTTGAATGGCTTGAGACTCAACTTGAATGGCCTTGTATTTGATGTAGATCTTCTTGCACGGAGTACTGTTTACTGCTATAGTACTTCTTTTTTCTTTCACTTGGACAGCCTTCTCTTAAGCTTTTCTTGAGACCATTGCTTGATTGGAACTCCTTGGTTTGAGAAGATGCTTGAATAGCTTCAGTTGGTGCTAGAACGGCTTCGATCGGATGATGAACTTGTTGAAAGGAATGTTGTTCATGAACGTTGCAACAATCTTCATTTGATAGCTTTCCTCTCGATCTCTCCTTGTTGATTTCTTGCTTCTTCAGTTCATGGGAGGATGAAGGCTTCGAAATGGATCTTCAACCCTCAGCTATGGATGAAGCTTTTGCCCATGAATCACTGTTCACGGCTACAGTGATTCTCCTCTTCCTTGAGCCACCTTGATTTCTCTCGTTGTTGATTTCTTCTCTTGGAGTCTCTTAGGGTTTATGACCTCAAAGAGAGGTTTTATAACCCTTGGAAGGTCTATGGACAAGCCCCAGACTAGATCCACAAAATCTGGAGGGTTTAGTGGCTTTGGGATTAAACAATATCAAGAGGAAGGGCTTTCCTCGAAGTGACAAAAAGTCAACAAAAATGGGCAGATCGGGGCTGGCTGTCGACCGGCGGTCATGGGGTGGTCAATCGCTACCTGCTGCAGATAGAACTTTTTGGTTCTGGGAAAACCGGTCGACCGGACGCCTAGAGGCGGTCGACCGCTACCTACAGAATCTGGAATTTTTAGGCTCTGGCAATTCTGGTGGACCGACCAAGGTGTGTAGGTCGATCGGAAAGACCTATACCTGTAAAAATGAAGTGTTAGCTCAAAGAAACATGTCCACAATTCAAGGGCTTCATGTCCATATCAAATCCATGCATTTTGAGATTGGATTCACTTGGTTTATACATTTGAAATGTCTAAACCATTTGAGCATTTCTAAATTTTGTTCCGGGGGCTCCGCCCTCGGAAACCCCCGCAAGGGGCGCTGCCCCCTTGACCCCCGCGACCTGACCGCGCATGTCGATCCGCGGGCGAGGGCATACGATGGCCAGAAGGGTTTCGTGTTTAATGTGCATGAATGAGATGTATTAAGGAGAGGAATATGAGATACACATGGTGAGATCGATGTTAAGACAACGTAAGAGTCTCACCAATGGTTCTTGACAGTAAATGACATATACCACCTATTTTGGATTGTAGAACAGCAAGGTGCTTATCCACATGTTAGGTTCACCAGGTGACTGCCATGAGTTTAATCCTGCAAGTAAGATAGTCAGGGTTAATACCATGCTTGCTCACATTAAAGAGGTTATGAAATCTCTTGCCTCTTGTAAAACCAACATATGCAAACCAAGGATCAAGACCATGTAACGGTTGCCATTTGTCATCTCAACCATACATAGATAACAAGAGCATGAGCAATCAACCACAAGTTTAGTTATGATCACTTAATCACACATTAAGTTTAGTTATCATCAAAACCATAACTTAACAATCACAACAATCATCAAAACCATAACTCAACAAAGTGCTGCATCTGTTGTAGTGTGTGTGTGTTGTTGATCTGGTCATCAGATCGTGGTGGAAACTCTGTTTCCACGTGTGTGTGTGTTGGGGTTTGTTCCACGTGTGTGTGTGCAGGTGTCGTCCTGCGTGTGTGTTTGGAGTTTGACTCCGTGTTGGGGATTTATCCCCGTGTTGGTTTTCCAGCAGTGAAGCCTCACCAGGTTTTGGTGAGGGGTGGACGTAGGTTGCCATTGTTGCATCCGAACCACCTTAAAATTCCTTGTGCCTTATGGTTTGAGCTGTGTGGTTTGATCTATTTCCTATACCCCCATTCTGTGTGATCATTTGTGTTTATTATTTTTTCCACGTTTGATCCTTTAGATCTAGCATAATCGATCATTTCTGTAATAGATCTTTTGGTATATCGAAAGGTGGGTTTGAATTGACAAGGCCAATCTTATCAGGACGATAACACCTTGCGTGATCAAGATCTTTGGATTCATACCTCTGCCTAGTACCGAAGAACTATCGTGGTGACTGATCTTGATAGATATAATCTGAGGTTTAACATATTTGAATTTCTAATTGCTACTTTATCACATCTATTTTAAATTGGGTCAAAGTTTTTTAAAATTTTGAATCACCCAATTCACCCACCTCTTAGGTGTCATTGATCGCAGGACTTCAGATACAACTTGGTGTGCGGGGCAAATTGCTCCATCATTGATATGTGACGGCTCCTTCTCCCCTTGACCTGACTATTGAAAACAAACTAAAGCAAAACATCAAATAACAAAAACCATGGGTTGACTCCCAGAAACACTAAGTTTTCCATCTTCAGCCAGACGCATGCATAGAAGGTGCAAGCTCCATAACCATAGAGTTGAGTTAAAAATGAGCCACCACATGATCTCATCTTCTTTCAAGTTCCATCGATTCTACCATGTAGAGATAAGACCATGAAAAAGCATATGTGACCGAAAGATAAGTTGGTTGTTAGGGTGATTGATTTTCTCGTGTAACGTATACGCTAACAATTCTTCTTTCGTGGGTGTTATGTAAAAATCAACATTCATTATTTTTGGTTTGGCCTTTATAGCATACCATGATGAGTTTAATAGGCCAAACGGACTGCCCTGGTCATAAAATGAAAGAGGAATTATCATATCATCAATTATAAAATATTCCTCGTCAAAGTTATGGTCTTTATAAGTGTTGAAAACATGAATGCTGACATTATTATCTTTCAAAAAAATTTCTACCATCTCAATTTTTGGAATTACATGAATATTGTTGAGGTGAGAGTAGATCGAAGGGTGAGGGGCTCCTATCAAATGATTAGTGTCAAGGAGATAAGCAATATCAAGAGTGAAAGAAGCATGCTCCTCAATACAATACTCGTGGGACTCAATAGGATCAGATAAATCAACGAATTGAAGAATATCTTCAACAAGATTAGATTCGCTGAGATCATGATGAGGTAAAAGATCAATGCCCCCCCCCCTTGATTAAAAAGTGCCCAATCGAGATGAAAGTCATGATAGTTCCCTGCCTCTTCCTTTACCCAAGAGAGATCATTGATAGCCTCACTCAATTCTGTTGTGTTAGATGGAAACACTCTGTCACCATGAAGTGTGGATCTAGAGGGGGGTGAATAGATCGATTGCCTAATTTAAAACCAATATAAGGCTCTAATGCGGAATTTAGGCAGATCTACTAAATCACTAACTCGAGTGCTAGATCTGAGCAGAAACACAAAACGATCTAAGAATAGAATCAACAAATGCAATCACACAGCAGATCAAGGCAATCACACAAACACTTGACACTCCAGATTTTTAGGTGGTTCGGTCAGGAGACCTACGTCCACCCCACACTCAAACCAAGTGTGGCTTACTACTACGCAACACAGCTTGCGTCCGCTGGGTAATACAGCTTAGCCTACAACCGCTGAGCTTTACAGCTTGCTGTCCGAGACCAAGTCTCGCCCGCTGAGGAGTTACAGCTTAACCTGTCCAGAGGCTACACCTCTGCAAACCCGCTGGGGAATACAGCTTACCCGTCCAGAGGCAACACCTCTGCAAACGCTGACTCACAGCTTGAAGACAAGAGTTCGAAGAAAACAAAAACAGAAGCAAATGAAAACAATAAATCCCAACAGGGAATGTAGCTCGCAATGAGCAACTCAGCTCTGGTATCTGAACCAAGAGTCTGAGGAACAATCAGACAAGCTCTCAAACAAACTCTCTCTCAACCCATCTCTCTCAATCTTCTCTTCTTTCTCTTTTTCTTCTCTGTGGATCGTGGGTTTTTCTTCTCTGCTCTCAGTGGCTCTCTGCTGCTTCAAGCTTCTCTGCTCTCAAGCCTTCACCTCATCGATCAGCCTTCTTCTGAGGAAGAAGACTTCCTTTTATAGCAGCAACAAGCAAGAGGGCGTGTGGCTTCCACATTTACCGCCCAGAGCTTTTTCCAGATCTGAGGAATTTCGACCACATGGCAGCATCCTGGCTGGGCTGCATTCCACGTGTCATAATCTGGACACCTCATCCATCCTTGGATCACGAGCCATGTCATCAATCTCTACAAAGAGTCCCTGTCAGACAATTGAACAGAGTTATCAGTTTAAGGTTGAAACCTTGTACAGACTATATGAAGACAGCGCTGAAGCATGTATAGACTTTGTGAATGCGAAAATATGCCATGTACAGACTTTATATATGCAATGCTAGAGCATGTATAGACTTCATATATGCAGTGCTATGGCATGTGCAGACTTCATATATGCAAGGCTGAGGTGTGTACAGGCTTAGTGAATGCAACACTGAAGCATGTACAGACTTCACGTATGCAAGACTATGAACATTACAAATGGATGTACTGACATGCCAAATGAATATGCAGACTCAACGTGCATCATTGTGCAGACTTACTAAAATGATGTATGAGCACAGCAATACACAATGTGCAGACTTCGTGCAATGCATGAAGCAGTGTATAGACATGGAGTGCAATGTGCAACCAATGTACATACTTTGCAATGCCTAGTGTTAAAGCATGAGAGCACAATGCATCATGTACAGACTATGCGTTATGCAACCAGACGATGTCTAGACTTTGATAAATTGATGCACAACAAAAAAATGCCTCTTTCCTGGGCGTCATTTTCAGAAGTGACGCCCCTTTTGATGGGCGTCAAATTTCAAGCATAATAGAATGTATAGATTTTCTACGGCATCAAGGCAACCATGATGATGTGCAGACTCAGTGTTTGTGCAGCTAGCCAATGTATAGACATTGCGATGTGAAGCACACAGGCTGTACAGACTTGTGCTAATGCTTCAAGTGGATAATGTACAGACTTTGGACATGCGTGCATGCTATGCGATGTACAGACTTGAATGCGTGCATGCAACACGATGTATAGACTTGCTCATGACTATCTAGACTCTGCATGCGTGCTATAGCAATGTGTAGACTTGCTGACAAAGCGTTGTGCAGACTCTGCGTGCCACAATGTGCAGACTTGCGAGTGTGTGACATGTACAAAGACGCTAAGTAAGACGGTCCAATGTATAGACTTCAAGTCCACTTGAGACGCTGAGTGAGACGGACCTCACAGGCTGTACAGACTTGAATGCATGCTTGCAACACGATGTATAGACATTGCCTGTGCGAGCAATGCAGCAATGTATAGACTTTGCCATGCCCAAGGCGATGTACAGACATGCTGGCAATGAGTGTACAGACTATGTATATGCGTAAGACGCTAAGTGAGACGGACGATGTATAGACATAGCCGATGCAGACTTAGTCCGATGTATAGACTTTGCAATTGATGTACAAACTTGCTGGTCAAACAGACAAAAACTCTGTACAGACTTTAGCGTGCAGACAGGCCATTTGAATGTATAGACTTGTGTTCTAAACGATGCACAAACACAACACAAAGTAATGTATAGACTCTATGTGCATGCTTCAATGCAATGTATAGACTTTGAGTGTGTTGACTTGTGTGTGTGTGCAATGTGTAGACCTGTGTGTGTGTGCATGACGATGTATAGACTCTGACTGCATGGAACACACAGAGACAATCTGATAAAGACAGTTTCATCAAAACATAAACAATTGCTAATCAATCAAAACAAGCTGTTGTCGATGAAGTAAAGCTTATTGTCAACATCATCAACACAGAGGAGTCACAACAAATTCATTCTCCACTCACACATCCTCTTTATCCTTATCTTGGAACAAGGTCTCCTTAAATTCAAGAATGGAATCGAAGGGGATTTGATCATGGACTAGCACATTACTTTCCTCTTCTTCTCCCCCCAACTTGAGATCATCAACTTCTTTAGAACTCTCTACAGAAGGGCAATGACGCTCCAGCTCCTCAAGCTTATCTTTTTTATCATCATCATAGCTATAGCTAACTCCCTCAAAAACTTTCTGATAAGACTCCTCTATATGTCCCACATGATCTAAATCGAGAGTGATTTGAGTGTTATGATATTGTGGAATCATATATTGATCATAGTCAACATCAAGAATTTGATTAGTATAATTGGAACCCGAGTAGTCAAGCAATTGATCTTCCTCTATCCTCTTGATCTCCTTAGTCATCCTATCAATTTGCACTTGGACTAGGAGAGATTGATCTAGTTGAGCTTGGATGGTTTGATTTTGAGTCATGATGAATTGGTAAAATTGATCAAAGCTCTCCTCCTTTTTGAGAGTTGGACATGGAGGATATAGAGTTGTAAGTTGAGAAGCAGAGTTCAAATGATAAGAAGTTGAATAATGATCGGATTGATAGTGAGAAAATGGGGTGGATGTGAGTTGTCCTCTATAGTGGGCTTGATCATGAAAGTTATTTGAAGATGGAGCCCAATGTTTAAAAAATTGATCCGGAGGATTTTGGGCCATGCCTTGATAAGAATCCCAAGAACTATTATGTTGTCCTCCCCCATAAGAATCATAAGAAGGTATGGAGGGTCTTTGAGCAATTAGGGCTTGTTCTGGGGACGAAATGAATTATAGGGCCCATGAAGGAATTGAGTGGATTTGATATGTTCTTGAATAAGAGAATGAAGCTGGGCGCTCATGAGTGATGGGCTTTCATTGTAGGCCGACCAAGAGTATGGACTGTCGTAATGGGCCGGGCCAGGTTGGGTGAAAGGTGGAGGTTGAGTTAGACTATTGTCAACATAATGGGCCGGCTTGGCCCACATGTCATTAGGATCATGATAATAAGGTGGAATGAAGGAGTTTGAATTCATAGCCTAAAGAATGGAACAAGAAAAATGGGCCACAAGGTATGCCTTATTAAACATGCAAGCCCACTCAAAGATTGGAATTTTCTCACCCATTTTTTTATTTTTTTTATTTTTTTATTTTTTTTCAAAACGATGCAAATGCAATAACAACTATATGAGCTAGTATGCCAAATGATGATTTTTTTTATTTTTTATTTTACTTCTAAGAGCAATCTAACTTCAAGGTGCTTCTTGGTACAACTGGCCCGACGTCCGTGAGGGAATCCACTCGTGCGGTGACTTATAGAGGTCTTGAAAAATGAGATTCCGGTCTAAAGAGACGGAGTGCTCAATGGAGGGCTCTTCCAATTCCAAGAGGGGCGTGCCTAAATTGCCCTTAAGAAGGGAGAAAGAGAAGAAGAGAATAAATGATTTTTTTTTCAAATGATGCAAGAACAAAGAACAATGAATCAACTATATGCAACAATGCATGCAAGAGATATAACTAACATGAAAGCATGATGTCATGATAATGAAAAAAAATTCTTGAAACAAAAAGATACCATAAAAATGTCCCGAATCTTAGTAACCGGGTCTGCTTCACCTAAGAAGTGTTGAGGTTCGCGTAAAACGGAAAAGGGAACCCTGATCTTAGTAACCGGGCATGCTTCTCCTAAGGCAAGAGTCGAGGTTTACGTTAAACAGTGAAGGGATGTGCAGCATCATGTGTGTAGCAAAAAATATAAAAGATCCCAAATGGACAAAGAAATAAGGCAGACAAAAATCTAGTATACTTAATGATCTGAGTAAGAGGTGCAGGGTTGAAAGGCACTTGCTTGGAATAATAAATGAGGGACGCAATTGTCTATGCTGTGGATTTGGTATTTACACTTGCACAAGTGCTATTGAATTTTAATTTGTATTCTTGATCATGTACCTTAAAATTCCAACCTAATGCTGGTATGCATTGATGATTCTGGATTCCTAATCTTTATGTTGATTCTGTGAAGGAAGAGCTAGATACGAAGGTATGGACTTTATAAACACTTGTTAGTCCTAAAATTTTGATTTATTTACATTGCTAAGGGACTAGCAATGAGTAAGTTGGGGGTGTGATAAGTCTCATATTTCATATCATAATTTGCATCACATACATTACCTTTGGTCATTAAACGAATAAAGTTATGAAATTTGGATAACTAACTTCATTCTCACAAATAAATTGAGTTTGCATGAAATTATCATAGTTTGGAAGTCATAATGACTATGTGAGATATGAACTTGCATAAAGGATAAATTGCATAAGCTATTTTTAGTATTTACAAAGTGTTTTAATTATTGCAGGAATGGACGACTTGAATCCAAACGTCAATTAATGAGCGACCTTGTGAAAGGCGCCTTTTTAGAGAAACAGCGGCGTGAAGCTTGACGCCAATTCCTGACCCGTTTTGCAAAGGAAAAGAATTTGCGGCCAGAGCCCTGTCGCCATTTAAATGAACGACTTCTTAGAAGGGGTGCCGTTTCAAGAATGAGCGATCATTCAAGAAGGCACCTATTCATTATATGAAATAAAAAGAAAAGGGCTGAAAATGTGGAAAAATGAAATAACGTCCACTCAAGAAGTCGCTAGATCTTTTGCACGAAAAGTAAGAAAAATGATAAAATAAGGGAAGGAAGGTTGTACGGCTAAAGGATGGATGCCAATTAGAATTTACAACCAGACAGAAGGGGCCATTTTATGAATAAATGGCATTGCATAAGTCACCATTTCAGTTCGAACCAGAAATGGAAACGGATGGAGCTCGATGGAGTATCTTGGATCTCAATAAGGTTATGTTCCTATATTTTGGAGTTATCTCTCAATGTTTGGCCCGGGAAGGACTCTTTGGACGAAGGAAACTCGGATTCAAGCTTATCTTCTAGGCCCACGTTGATTGGAAGCCCCAGCACACTATAAAACCCACCCTAGAGCGACCGTGGTAGAGATCTTGGCCTTTCTCCTTACTTTCTATTCTTCTTTTCGATTTACTGTCTTTAGTAAACTTCTTCATTTTTAAAAGCTCTTTAATTTCTTCTTCTTCACTTTTAGTTAGTTCTCTCTAGTTTTCAATCTATTTCCAATTTTTCAAAGCTCTACATTTTACATTTTTTACTGTTCATCCGCGTTTTTACTGTTCTTCTCAAATTTTCTCCCTCTTTTGATCATTTTCTCATTCTGCTCTCTTCATAAACGTTCTTCTTTTTTTCTAGATCTAGATTTTCTTCTTCTTCCTCTTCCTTTAATTCCTCTTTGTTTTCAAGGTATAATCCCTTTTTCAAAGTTCAGATTTCCCATTTTTACTGTTCACCCGCGCAAATCACCCATGTTCTCTGCCAGTTTTCACCATTCTCCGATCGTCTTTTCCCTCTGCACTCTTCATCAAACTTCTTCCTCTCTCTCTCTGATCTTCAACTTTCTCTTCTTCTACATCTCCTAACTCTTCTCTATTTGAAAGTTATTTCAGTTTTCCTTTAGCTCTATTTTTATTTTATTTTTCATTGTTCTTTTATCTTCCCCTCCTCTATATTCTTCCAAACATCCCTAAGGCGGATCTTCTACTTCGGTATTCTAAAGGTGGCATTTATCTCCACGGTGGGGCAACCATCTCAAAGGCTCGGCATGGCGATTGGGCAGCGCTATTCTACACTCTATTGGCACCTTTCTTCCCTTATTCTTTTATTTTATGCAAGTTGTAATTTTATTTTTTTTCATAGAGTTGTAATATTTCATCTTAAGCAATAAAAATTCATCTTTTGCAATTGTGTTTTTCTAGTTATCTTTCTATCTCCACTTCTTCCAAATTCTCTTCTCAACCCTATCATATTCTTTAGATAGGTTTATTTTAGTCTCAAGTTCATGCAATTTTATTTTCCTTTAGCATAAACTCACTCAAATTCGATTCTCTCAAATATAAGGATTTCCCAACTTATGTTAATTGAAAATATTCCTCTCCGTGGGATCGACTCGTTCTTACCACTCTACTTGGATTTTGCATCTTTTTAGTGAGTGAGTGCGGTAATTTTTGAAATTATGGCACGACTTTTAACGATGAGTTTAGTGCACATCATGACCCTTCGTCGAGGTCGGAGAAATACAAACTCCTTGCGTCGATGCAATCCCAGCGCCAACGAACCACCTAACTCAGCATCTATGGCCTCTATAGATCTTAGCCGAAGATTTTAGCCTAGACCTTTCATCTAAGCCAGATAAACCTGAATCTTTGCGTCAGCATGAACCCAATACCGACGAAACCACTCGGGTTGGCATTTGTCTCTCGAACAAGGCCAACCCATCCATCCAACCACGATGATCAATACCACCCAATGGCTTGGATCCTCCATCTAAGACCAAGTAAATCAAATTCCCTTGCGTCGATATAGACCCAATATCGACGAATATCATCGTGATTGGCGCCTGACTCCCGATTAGGACCAATCGATATTGTTTGCGGCTAAGAACATCCTCACGAAGCCGAACATCCTTGCCGGGCAAGTGGGCTACACCCGTAGGCCCTGCTCCCTCGCCGCTTGTTCGTGGCACCTGCGAGTGGGGGGCATTTGTTGGTGACAAAAATTACATATATAAAATCTTGGGAGGATTTTGATCTGAAGAATCAGTGACCAACACAGTGGGCGTTAATTCCTCAATTGGCGCCTCCTGCACAGATGCCATTTATACGAGAATTCACCCGAAGAAATGGCGCCTTTCATGAAGACGTAGATTCACGGCTGATAAGGGTGAAAAATAGCTGATAAGGGTGAAAAATGGCCGATAAGGGTGACAAATGGCTCTACAGAGGTGACAAATGAACACCCGAAGAATTAGTGCCCGGCGTCTAGCCGCCAATTCCTTCAGGTCGACTCAATGCCCGAATAGGTCGACTCACGAAATGAACACCCCTCCACATGGACGCCATTTCTTAAATGAGCGCCCTCTCACAGTGACGCCAATTCTTGGCATTACTAGATTTTCTGAAATTTTGGATTTTTAATCCGAAGAATGGGCGCCCCTTCGGATGGACGCTAATTTATCAATGAGCGCCCTTTTGAGTGGATGCCAATTCTTGGCGACCTTACAAATTGGTGAAATTATATAAGCCAAAGAATCAGAGCCCTTCACACGGACGCCAATTCAAGAAACTACGGCCTACCCTGTTGACACCATTTTCGCGTGTTCGGGTACTATAGCATTTACGATCCCCTATTTTCACGCGAACACAGCGGCGCTCCCATGTCGCCGAACCTACGCTCCTCGTGTGTGGCTTGTGAAGGGGGTGCCACCGGAGGGGCCTTCCCAACCTCACCCACTCCCCTACCACTGTAGCTGCATCGACGTCGATGTCCACCACTACAGCAGGCGACAACGCAACAAAGCGGCAACGACAGCAGCCTAGCATAAAAAAGAAAAAAAAGAAGAAAGAAAGAGAAAGCGCAGGGGGTGCTCTCCCTCCGAAGGCGGGGACTCATGCCCCTGTAAAAGCCCCCCCATGGAGCCAGAAACATTTCTTCGGCAATCCATTTTCTTGGCAAGTGGAAGAGAAGAAGTCCCTCCATTTTGGTGAAGAAGAGAATCCTCCCTCCCGAAGCCTTCGAAGCCACAACAGAGAGAGAGAGTGAGAGAGAAGAGAAAGGTGAGGGAGAGGAAGCCCCCTCCCCATTTCCATTCCCTTCTCATGTATCTCCTTCTTCTTTTTCTTCATGATCATGTAAAGCCCCTTTTCCTTCCCTTTGAGAAGAATGAATGAAGCCAACAAGGGGCTTTTAACCCCGATATCCTCTCTTTCTGCATGGGCTCGTTTGATTCCCGGTAGCATGCATGAACACACATATATATATATATGATGTATCTATTCTACTGCGGAGCTTCCCTCTCCTTTCATCTCTTTTGAAATGATTCTCTTTCTTTCTCTCCTCAAAACCCCATTTTGGAGTTTGGATCGGCTCCATGGCCATGATTCCAAAGGGGTGAGGAACATGGGATTTAATCCCCAAAATAATCGATTATTTTTCAGATTCCGGAGTTTTGATTACTCGTGGACCCCGGGGGGCTCGTTACTTCTTAGCATGGACCTCGGGTGGCTTCCCTTTGGAGAGTGAATATTAAAGGCTGTATACGGCGATAGCTCAAAGTCCACGTCTCAGTGACGAGTTCGTGGCGACCCATGGGTCAGCGGGGTCCTTTGTAGGCTAGCCCTCGGGATCCTTGTACCCAAACTAGGTTATGGGACGTTGCCGCTTTCGTGCACGTCCCTGGGTGTTGCTGCTTCCGTGCGCACCTTTTTGTTTGGGGGCCATATCGGAGTTTTTCCATAGGTGCGTCCCTATTTATACCCCCTGACGCTCTGGGTCTAGGGGAGGTCCTGCTGAATTTCCGCCACAAAGATGATGACACAAAGAACAAATTGGACCAAACTTAATAACATTATGAACAAAAAGAAATTGAACTAATGCACAATTTGCATGAAAATAAATGTTTCATCCATGCTTTTCTACTAACACACCCAAAACAAACAAACGATCAAAGGAGGCTTAAATGAACCTAAAATTTTATGAAACTAGTGGAACTTGAACTCTCAGATAGGCTTATGTTTGAAGTTCCTGCCACTAAAAGAATTGGCGTCCACCCTAGACACCACCAATTTCAATAATCAGCGACCAAGCAGACGGCCGCCATTTAATTAACGACTTATGAATAGGAGCTAATTCCCTGAACTGATAAAAGAATCTGCGCCTAGGACTTAGGCGCTAATTGAATTAAATGTCTACTTAGACATGCATCAATTCTTTAAAAAGGGCTAAAAGAAATAAAAGAAAGAGGAAAAGACCAGAATCTGCGCACGTGAAGCGGACGCCAATCCCTGAATTGGCGGCTGCTTCACGGTCGCTAATTCCTAAACAATGTATATAATTAAAAGAAAATCTTGAATCAGCGCCCGTGAAGCGGACGCCAATTCTTGAATTGGCAGCCGCCTCACAGTCGCTAATTCCTTAAGCAAAGAAAAAGATAATAAAAGAAAAAGAATTAGCGCCTCCCAGGCGAACGCCAATCCTTGAATCAGCATCCATCTGATAGGTGCCAATTCTTAAAACTCTGAAAATGATAAAAAATTGATACATTATATGAATGGCAGTGGTAAGGCATTGATCTAATACAAAAGAGAAAGGGAAGGAAGAAGGGGAAAAGAGAAGTAACACAATAATGAAAGAAATGCCATGAAAACAATATAATAAAGGAAATGAACTTAAAATTAGTGGCGATTTCTTCGAGAGCTCTCCCCCTTTCACACTGTACATGGGGAAATATCAAAGTTGCCCTCCCATGATAAGCTTGGCCATCCTCTCGTGATCGTGGCCTAACTTGGCACCGGGCCAATATCCTCTGATGTTTCAACCGCTTAATCGAGATATAACTGTAATTCCTCACTTCTTGAGATATCGAATTTGTCGTACCCCGACATACATTTGTCTCGGTATTACACATATACTTGGGATATCTTTAAATCGGACTCCCGTCCGAACATAAAAGGGTCCCTGCATGACCAATATGGTTTTGAACATCGTCTTGAACCCTAATATAGGGGATTTTAACAATTTCAACCCAACTTTCATTCGTTAATGAGAATTGATCTTTAGGCCATTTGGCCCCTTTTCTTGGCGATTAATCAGAGGTTTTTCCCTCTCCGAGGGGATGTAATTAACGACGTGACCTTTATGGCACGGCGGGTCTTCAGTCCCGACCTGATACCCACAATCGTTTGGTTAGTCAGACGGAGCGCACCCTGGGCTTCGGACCACTCTAGTCTCGAAGCCCGAACACATTGTCACATATGTGACTGGCACGCCCTCGCACTTGATAGAATGATAAAATGATAAAGTGATAAACCAATGAACGATACCCCGATGTTACAATAATACCATATAATTCTTAGTGCGTCCAACAACCACCAAAAATTCCTTTTTAAATCTTGGTACATTTTAGTAGCTCCAAGGTGGATAGCAGACTTTGACTTGTGAGCTTCTTCCATAATTAGCTTCTTAGTGTCGACATTATCCGGCACACAAATCCGAAGCTTGAATAATAACCTTCCATCTGTCGAGACAGAAAAATCTGGCCATTGGTCAAGATTGGTTTTGATTTCCACCAGCATGGGGTCATTCTCTTGCAACTTATTAATTAGTGTAGGTTGTGACCATACATTGGCAATAATACCCTCCTCTTCTTCTGTATCAATATTCAAATTCAAATGAGCAAAGACTTCTATAAGATAGGTCATACCTTTCCTGAGACTTGATAGAGTTGCTAATGGTTTCCTACTGAGTGCATCTGCTACAACATTTGCTTTGTCAGGATGGTATTGAATAGAGAAGTCAAAATCCTTGAGGTATTCCTGCCATCTTCTCTGCCTCATATTTAACTTCTTTTTGGTAAAAAGGTACTTCAGACTTTTGTGGTCTGAAAATATAGTGAATTTTCCCCATAAAGATAATGTTGTCATATCTTTAAGATGAAAATGATAGCAGCCAGCTCTAGATCATGCACAGGATAATTCTCTTCATGAGTTTTCAATTGTCTTGAAGCATACCAAATCACTTTACCGTATTGTATAAGGACACAACCAAGGCCAATGCCTGATGCATCCATGTAAACTTTGAAGCCACCACCTTCGACAGGTAGTGCCAAGATGGGTGCCGTAGTGAGATGTTCCTTGAGAGTCAAGAAACTCTCTTCGCAATCCTTCGACCATATAAAGGGGTTCTCCTTTCTAGTGAGTCTGGTCAGAGGAATAGTGATTTTTAAGAAATCTTTTATGAACCGCCTATAATAGCCAGCTAAGCCGAGAAAACTTCTAACTACAGGGATAGTCATTGGTCGACTCCAATTCTTGACAGCTTCGACCTTAAAAGGATCCACAACGATACCTTCCTTTGAGATAATATGGCCAAGGAAAGAGACCTCCTTTAGCCAAAACTCGCATTTATTGAGCTTCGCATATAGCTGGTGTTCTCTTAGCTCCGCTTTGTTTGGAGTTTAACATAGGAATAAGTTACTTTTTGATGTAACTTACCCCTTTTTAATTTGGCGGGAGCTTTTTTAGATAATCTACTTAAAAGTTTGTTAAATTGACTTAAGTCATGTTAAACTATCCCACCTCCACAGGTGGGATAATTTAACCCAATCTCATACCAAAGTAAAAAGGCATAAGTCAAGAACTAATAAAGTCACCTAAATTTAACCGGGATATATTTAATCCCGTACCAAAGCGGAGCTTAAGGTGTACAAGGCTATCCTTAAATGCTCTCCATGTTCCTCCTTGGTCTTGGAGTATATGAGAATATCATCAATAAAGACGACCACAAATCGGTCGAGATAAGGCTTGAAGACATTGTTCATAAGTTACATGAAAGTTGCGGGGGCATTAGTTAACCCGAATGGCATCACCACGAACTCATAGTGACCATATATGCTCCGAAAAGCAGTCTTGTAAATGTCTTCATCTTTAATCCTGAGTTGATGGTAACCAGACCTGAGGTCTATCTTTGAAAAATATTCCACACCCGAGATCTGGTCAAACAGCCCATTGATACGCGGTAGTAGGTATTTATTCTTGATGGTAAGTTGATTTAACTGTCAATAGTCGATACAGAGCCTTGTTGGTTTTAATGTGTCCCTTCTTTTGCAAGATGGGCTATGATGCCAACTATGATGAAAGTATGAGCCAAGTAATGAAATCACTCAACCTATGAACATGTGAATCATGAACCTAGGCAACCAGCACAAGCTCTAGCATGGGCATGCTAACTCAATCAAAACTAAACTAAGCAAAGACAGAAAAACACACGTCGGGGTGTGGAATAAGGAATAAAGAAAGAAACACACCGTATAGGTGGAACAAGCAAAGTAAAGAGGAGATGTCACGCCCCGAGCGCGGAAGATACCCGGAGGTGCGCGACGTGTCTATATCAATCATGTCAATCAGAGTGGTCGTGTATTCGACACAAAGACAGAGATGCGCAAAATAGCAAGATAACCCAATCCTTTATTCCTTTATAATAGACTATTACAAATCCAATACTCTGTTTAATAAAAAGAAAAGTACATAGTTGACTCAAGAAACTATAGAAAAGACTAGATGACACTTGAGCAGCTCTAGCACTTTCACTCATGACCATTCCCATCCGATTGACTTCCATCGTCGTCGGACTTACCTGAAAAGTAAAAAGGGACAAACGGGATGAGCGAACGCTCAGTAGGAAATTATATCTCAAGTACTAGCAAGGGGTTTAAGTAATTACATTTTCATGAATGCGATAAAGCTATGCAGGCTCGCATAAAACGACAAGATAGAGAGAATGTAATATCAAGGACATAAGATGAACCTAATCATGAACTTTCAACAAGATAACAAGTTTATTCAAGATATTCAAGCAAGTACGTTTAACAAGTCATGTCAAGAACTTTGGCTATCATGTATCAAGTAAGTAAATTACCCTTTTGCGGGCCACGCATTTCATGTCAAGTCAAGTACGATTCAAGTACAAGATGTGTATGGAATGTCCAATCAAGCAAGTCAAGTACTCGGTATAATGCCAGATACCTTATCATTTTAACTCCCATGGGCACAAGTACTTTCGGGTGCTCCTCCCAGGACCAGATCGGGCCCTATATGCGCAGGCATTTATCATGTGTTTTGACATCCACTCTTATTTATAGCCAACATAGAATTTCAATAATCAAGCTTGTAGACACGTACGACAACTTTGATAGAATAGAGCCCAAAATATGACAAAGGACATAGATTGGCGATAATAACGGTATAATCACGATTATCGATGAAACTAGGTGGAATTAGGTTCCCTTAACTTAGGTACCATGACAAATCGATATGGACATTCTATATATAGAATTGAGGTCCACATGAACAGTATATCAAAGGTAAGATATCATCATTCTTATCATAGAATTGAGGTTTACAAGAATGACATGATATGGCATGATATCATCATCCCATTAAGAATTTCTTATGATATACTCTTTGTATAATCATAAGGGCCGGTATACCATGTTTCTTTAGATTGACATGGCATCAATGCTGTAATGGGTTTTTAGGGTACAACCAGCTCAGTCGGTCTTGAGGGAATCCAAGGCTACGAGGAGTCTTACGGAGGTCTCTATAACTAACTCGCTAGTCCAAAGGAACGGAATGTCCAATGGAGAGCTTGTATGTCAATGAGAGTTGAGTGTGATCGATGAAACAACGTAAAAAGTGGGACTATACTCACGGAGTGGAGAATAGTGCCGATATATACGTATATGTATAATATGAACCCATCGGTTATAGAATCAGGATAAAAATCAATTTACAGAAAATAACGACTTAGGTCAAGTCGTTTCTCAAGTAAGTAACGCCTAAGAGAAAGGCGTTTACATATGTTCCGTTTTGCAAAATTTTCAATAATTCAGTAATTTATCTAAAACGTGCCCTGGACGGGGTCGTTTCTTAAAGAGTTGACGACTACAGTAGCAGGCGTCTCATTATTTATATATTTGACAGAATTTCAATAATTTTTCACGATTTGTCTAAAACACGCCCTGGCAAGGGGCGTTACTGTTTAATTCTATATTACAGAATATATGTATTTCAGGATTTTGACCGATAAACGCCCTAGGAAGGGGCGTGTCTTTTCAATTTACGCCCTATGGCAGGGCGTTAACATGTGTAAAACGACTTTGTCAAGGTCGTTACTTAAAGTTTTTGAAGGACAGTAATAATTTCAGGATAACAGAGGAACGAAGATAATATCAGGACAGTAACGTTAGCAGGTTGAAGACAGAGGATCATGCATTGTTTATAGTCATGATTTCATAGATAATCAGTTCTTAAGGTGGGTGATTAACATTTACATGAAATTAACGCCTGTGTACAGGGCGTCAAATATGAAATTGACGACCTGGGCATGGTCGTGTCTTGTAAATTAGCGCCCTTGACAGGGGCGTTTCTTTCAAAATATTGCAGAACATAATAAAACTGTATGCATGCCATGCTTATACATATATCTTGCGTTATTTTATTTGGGCTATAGTGACTTGAGAAAACCTACCTTGTGATAATCTGAAGATTGAACCGTGAAGGTTTCGGGAAGGGGATTGATGCTCTGTTTAAGATGGCAGCTACTGGCTGATGGCTTTGATGAAGAACCCTTGTTCTTCGGTTCTGTACTCCTACAGGAACAGAAGAAGAAACATTTATTAATTTCTTCACCTATCAGAACAGAGGAGATTAGAAGAACGTTACCTTGTTCTTCACTTATGCTGCTGCGTCCTCAACCTGTAAGAGGAAAAGAGGATGAAGAACTATTAGTTCTTCATGTAACCGAAGCAAAGAGAAACTTATATGAACTGCTATTACGTTCATAAGGAAAAGAAGAAGAAGAAGAAGAAGAAGAAGAAGAAGAAGAAGAAGGAGATATGTTCTTCACGTACCTGTGCGGTTCGATCGTCCAAATAGGTTTAGGGTTTGTTCGATCAAGATTATTTATAGGATTTTGGACGTCCTGTTAAGGTTAGTGTTCTAGTAGAAGTAATGCTTCCAATATAGAGTCCTTGCCCTATTAAATACTTACTGGATTAACATAATCCTTCCCTGGATAAGCTCCCGTGTCGAACGGAACTCGAATGGAATTAACGACTTAGGTCAGGTCGTCGATTCTTTAATTGACGACCTTGTGCAGGTCGTGTCTTAAGAAGCGCCTTGAGGAAGGGCATTTCATGTTTCTAAAACACGCCCAAGATTGGGGCGTTTATTGGCTTACCATCTTTGGCGTTGGAATTTGACGCCGTCAGGTGAGGGCGTCCTTTCTTTAGTTACGCCGTATATAAAGGCGTTTCTTTTTAAATTAACGCCTTACTAAGAGGCGTTATTTGTAATATGTTTTATTTCGTCTGGTTAGCCCCATTCTTATTATCTGTATTACTTCTGTAATATATATGTTTTAATTCATTTCAAATATTCATTTGTCAGGGTTGCTACACCCTCCCCCACTTAAAAAAAATTTGGTCCCCAAATTCAATTGCATATTCTGTATACACGCGGAGAGTGTAGAGTATATACCTCTTAGAACAAGTCGGGAAATCGTTTCTTCATAGATTCCTCGGTCTCCCATGTCGCTTCGTGTTCAGAATTCTTATTCCATTGCACCTTAAGCATGGGAATAACCTTATTCCTTAGAGCTCGTATTTCACGATTTAAGATTTTCATAGGCTTCTGTTCATATGTGAGATCTTTCTTGATCACCAGATCTCCATGTTCAATAATGTGTGATGGGTCGTGTACATACTTTTTCAACATGGATATGTGAAATACATTGTGTACTTCAGACAATTGAGGAGGCAATGCGATGCGATAAGCAACCTCGCCAACTCTTTCGAGTATCTCAAATGGTCCGATGAATCTTGGCGTAAGCTTGCCCTTAACACCAAATCTTCGTATGCCACGTCCAGGTGATATTTTAAGAAATACATGATCTCCAACCTGAAATTCAAGATCTCTTCTCCTTGTATCAGCATAAGCCTTTTGTCTGGTCTGAGCAACTTGCAATCTTTCTCTGATCACTTGTATCTTCTCTGTTGTATCCCTTACCATGTCTGGACCTAACAGTTGTTTCTCTCCAACTTCGTTCCAGCATAAAGGTGATCGGCAACTCCTTCCATATAAAGCTTCGAAAGGTGCCATTTGGATACTAGCTTGGTAGCTATTATTATATGCAAATTCAACTAGAGACAAGTGTTCATGCCAGCTTCCACCAAAGTCAATGATGCAAGCTCTTAGCATATCCTCAACAACTTGGTTAGTTCTCTCGGTCTGACCATCCGTTTGAGGATGAAAAGCTGTACTAAAATTTAGTCTTGTCCCCAACGAATGTTGTAATCCCTTCCAAAAATGAGAAGTGAAACGGGGATCTCTATCAGACACGATTGAGACAGGAATTCCATGTAACCTGACTATTTCCTTGATATATAATGCAGCTAAGACATCAATTGACCATCGACTCTTTATTGGCAAGAAATGCGCCGATTTAGTTAAACGGTCAATGATAACCCATATTCCATCATGTCCTCCTTTGGATTTAGATAGACCCATGATAAAATCCATACCAATATCCTCCCACTTCCATTTTGGAATATCTAGAGGATGTAGTTTTTCAGCAGGCTTTTGGTGTTCCGCCTTGACTTGTTGGCATGTGAGATAGCGTGATACATAGTCCGCTATTTTTCTTTTCATGTTGGGCCACCAAAAGTTTCTCTTTACATCTTGGTACATTTTGGTTGATCCTGGATGAATAGTGTACCTTGATCGGTGAGCTTCATCTAAGATCTTCGTCTTTAATTCCGGACAGTCGGGTATACAAGTTCTACCTTTGAATAATAATCTTCCATCAGAAGTTAGTTGAAAATCAGATTGACCTTCTAATCTGCCTTTGATTTTCACTAATATAGGATCATCATCCTGAAGTGCTTGTATCTCAGATAATAAATCTGACTGTATGCTTACATGAGATAATGTGATAAATTTGACTTCCTTGTCCAAGCTTATATTGAGCTTGGAGAATTATTCTAGCAACCTCCATTCTTGTATCATATAATTGGCTATCATTGCTCTCGGCTTTCGACTATGGGCATCCGCAACATAATTACCCTTTCCGGGATGGTATTGTATATTGAAGTCGAAGTCCTTGAGATATTCTAGCCAGCGTCTTTGTCTCATGTTTAGCTCCTTTTGTGAGAATAGATATTTGAGACTCTTGTGATCGGAGTATACAGTAAACTGCACTCCATATAAGTAGTGTCTCCATATCTTTAGGGCAAATACCACCGCGGCCAGTTCTAAGTCATGGACGGGGTAATTCTCCTCATGCTTCTTCAGTTGACGTGAAGAGTATGCTATGACCTTTCCTTGTTGCATTAGGACACATCCGAGGCCAATGCCAGAAGCATCTGTGTAAACCTCGAATTTCTCTCCTTCTATTGGTAGAGCTAACACCGGAGCTGTAGTGAGATGATCCTTGAGAGTTTGGAAACTTCTTTCACATTCCTCACTCCATTCATATCGGATCTCCTTGCGTGTTAATCTTGTAAGTGGTACGGCGATCTTAGAGAAATCTTTGATGAATCGCCGATAATAGCCTGCAAGACCTAAGAAACTTCTGATCTCGCTAGCATTGGTTGGTCTTCCCCAGTTTCTAACAGCTTCAACCTTTGATGGATCAACAGATAATCCATCTCGTGAAATCACATGTCCTAGAAAAGCCACTTCTTCAAGCCAGAATTCACACTTGCTGAGTTTTGCATATAATTGATTTGTCCTCAAGACTTGCAATGCAATCCTCAAATGTTTTTCATGTTCTTCCTTAGTCTTGGAATATATCAATATATCATCAATGAAAACCACCACAAATTGATCTAGATGAGGCCTGAATATGCTATTCATTAACTGCATAAAGGCAGCAGGGGCATTTGTTAGTCCAAAAGGCATAACAACAAATTCGTAATGGCCATACCTGCTTCTGAATGCAGTCTTATGAATGTCATCATCCTTGATTCTTAATTGATGATATCCTGACCTGAGATCAATTTTGGAAAAATATTTGGATCCTGAAATCTGATCAAATAACTCATCGATTCTCGGCAGTGGATACTTGTTCTTGATAGTGAGATGATTCAACTGTCGATAGTCGATGCACAATCTCATGGATCCGTCTTTCTTCCTCACAAATAAGACTGGTGCTCCCCACGGGGAAGTACTTGGTCTAATAAACCCTTTTCGAATCAGTTCCATCAACTGCTCCTTCAACTCTTTGAGTTGAGCCGGGGACATTCTATAGGGTGCCTTTGAAATTGGACCAGCACCAGGGACTAAGTCAATGGTGAAGGCCACTTCCCTTTGAGGGGGTAATCCCGACAAATCTTCCGGAAATACGTCTGAAAATTCTTGCACTACCTGAATGTCTTCTATCTTAGTGTCCTTTGTTTCCTTAACTGTGACAAATGCAAGGAAGGATACACATCCTTTCCTGACGAGCTTGCTTGCTCGAAGAGCCGAAATAAGAGGGGATTTGCTCCGACTCTTGGGGCGAGAAAAGACTAATTCTGGAAAATCTTTAAAAGCAATTTGGCTATTGCGGCAATCAACCGTTGCATGATATTTGGATAACCAGTCCGCTCCCAGTATAACATCATACTCCTTTAGATCGAGGCATATGAGATCTATAGGTAAATTCCTACCTTGAACCATTACCTCACAGTTTTGATAGTGATGAGTAATATCATTTTCCCTTCCCAGAGGAGTAGTTAGGACTATTTTTATCCATTCTAGTTCTAACGGTAACGGGTCGGCAAACTTCTTAGAAATAAAGGAATGCGATGCACCCGTATCAAATAAGACATAAGCACTTTTGGAACAAATTTTCAATGTACCTTCCACTAATCCGCCTTCTTCTTCAGGTTCGGTCTCCTGGATTGCATGAAGACGAGCATTCTTCGTCACCGGGCGTTTACCGTCACCGGCTTGGTCATTCATTAATGGACAATCGGGAATCCGATGTTCGCGACTCCCACAACGGAGACAAGCTCCTAATTTCCTCCAGCATTCTTCGGTCTTGTGACCAGCCTTGTCACAATGCTTGCATACTGTATTAGAAGGTGTAGTGGTGATAGAGAAGGGCTTGGATTTCTTGAACTTGGAATCTTGAGAGGATGAACCTCCATTATTGGGCCTCTTCTTAAAGTTGGGTTTGAAAGAACCCGAACTTGTGACTTGCTCCTTCTTATCTTTCCCACGGATCCTATCAGATAGTTCCGTGGCATCTTCAAGTAATTGAGCTCGGCGCACTATTTCGGAATAAACTTGGATGTCCATAGGCGCCAGTTGAGTAATGTAGTGGGGCCTAAGCCCATTAAGAAATCTACGGGCTTTCATCTTCTCCGTGCTAATAAGATGCTTAGCATATCTAGACAACCTGGAGAACTGAGCTTCATAATCTGCTAATGATAAAGATCGTTGCTTCAATGCAGCGAATTCTGCAGCCTTCTTTTCTTGGACTCGGTCCGAGAAATATTTAGCATTGAAGTATTCCACAAATTCTTCCCATGTTACTTGAGTAGGATCGATGGTTGCTTCAATAGACTCCCACCAGCACCTAGCACCTTTCTCTAACTGTAATGTAGCTAATAGAACTTTGTCCTGATCCGTGCATTGCATGACACGGAATATGCGTTCGGTTTCCCGAACCCAATGCTCGACATCGTCCGGATCGGTCGATCCCGTGAACTTCGGGGGATTCATGTTCTTAAATGCTTGGTGTAAGCTTCCAGCTCGTGGAGCACCACCTTGTGCTACCTGTTGTAGCACTTGAGTCATCCCTTGGAGGGTACGCTGCATGTTGCGCCATTGATCACGTTCGACAGCCATTATCCTACAATTACAATAACTATATCAGTACGTGATCGTATTTAAAGACTCGTACACTATGTTAAATTTAACCCTTGGTTCTACCCAATCTCACTGGTTTAAAGGTTCAAACTTATCCTTGGACTTGGGTTTTTCCTAGGAATTGAATACCCTAGGCTCTGATAGCACAAAGACTGTCACGCCCCGAGCGCGGAAGATACCCGGAGGTGCGCGACGTGTCTATATCAATCATGTCAATCAGAGTGGTCGTGTATTCGACACAAAGACAGAGATGCGCAAAATAGCAAGATAACCCAATCCTTTATTCCTTTATAATAGACTATTACAAATCCAATACTCTGTTTAATAAAAAGAAAAGTACATAGTTGACTCAAGAAACTATAGAAAAGACTAGATGACACTTGAGCAGCTCTAGCACTTTCACTCATGACCATTCCCATCCGATTGACTTCCATCGTCGTCGGACTTACCTGAAAAGTAAAAAGGGACAAACGGGATGAGCGAACGCTCAGTAGGAAATTATATCTCAAGTACTAGCAAGGGGTTTAAGTAATTACATTTTCATGAATGCGATAAAGCTATGCATGCTCGCATAAAACGACAAGATAGAGAGAATGTAATATCAAGGACATAAGATGAACTTAATCATGAACTTTCAACAAGATAACAAGTTTATTCAAGATATTCAAGCAAGTACATTTAACAAGTCATGTCAAGAACTTTGGCTATCATGTATCAAGCAAGTAAATTACCCTTTTGCGGGCCACGCATTTCATGTCAAGTCAAGTACGATTCAAGTACAAGATGTGTGTGGAATGTCCAATCAAGCAAGTCAAGTACTCGGTATAATGCCAGATACCTTATCATTTTAACTCCCATGGGCACAAGTACTTTCGGGTGCTCCTCCCAGGACCAGATCGGGCCCTATATGCGCAGGCATTTATCATGTGTTTTGACACCCACTCTTGTTTATAGCCAACATAGAATTTCAATAATCAAGCTTGTAGACACGTATGACAACTTTGATAGAATAGAGCCCAAAATATGACAAAGGACATAGATTGGCGATAATAACGGTATAATCACGATTATCGATGAAACTAGGTGGAATTAGGTTCCCTTAACTTAGGTACCATGACAAATCGATATGGACATTCTATATATAGAATTGAGGTCCACATGAACAGTATATCAAAGGTAAGATACCCTCATTCTTATCATAGAATTGAGGTTTACAAGAATGACATGATATGGCATGATATCATCATCCCATTAAGAATTTCTTATGATATACTCTTTGTATAATCATAAGGGCCGGTATACCATGTTTCTTTAGATTGACATGGCATCAATGCTGTAATGGGTTTTTAGGGTACAACCAGCTCAGTCGGCCTTGAGGGAATCCAAGGCTACGAGGAGTCTTACGGAGGTCTCTATGACTAACTCGCTAGTCTAAAGGAACGGAATGTCCAATGGAGAGCTTGTATGTCAATGAGAGTTGAGTGTGATCGATGAAACAACGTGAAAAGTGGGACTATACTCACGGAGTGGAGAATAGTGCCGATATATACGTATATGTATAATATGAACCCATCGGTTATAGAATCAGGATAAAAATCAGTTTACAGAAAATAATGACTTAGGTCAAGTCGTTTCTCAAGTAAGTAACGCCTAAGAGAAAGGCGTTTACATATGTTCCGTTTTGCAGAATTTCCAATAATTCAGTAATTTATCTAAAACGCGCCCTGGACGGGGTCGTTTCTTAAAGAGTTGACGACTACAGTAGCAGGCGTCTCATTATTTATATATTTGATAGAATTTCAATAATTTTTCACGATTTGTCTAAAACACGCCCTGGCAAGGGGCGTTACTGTTTAATTCTATATTACAGAATATATGTATTTCAGGATTTTGACCGATAAACGCCCTAGGAAGGGGCGTGTCTTTTCAATTTACGCCCTATGGCAGGGCGTTAACATGTGTAAAACGACTTTGTCAAGGTCGTTACTTAAAGTTTTTGAAGGACAGTAATAATTTCAGGATAACAGAGGAACGAAGATAATATCAGGACAGTAACGTTAGCAGGTTGAAGACAGAGGATCATGCATTGTTTATAGTCATGATTTCATAGATAATCAGTTCTTAAGGTGGGTGATTAACATTTACATGAAATTAACGCCTGTGTACTGGGCGTCAAATATGAAATTGACAACCTGGGCATGGTCGTGTCTTGTAAATTAGCACCCTTGACAGGGGCGTTTCTTTCAAAATATTGCAGAACATAATAAAACTGTATGCATGCCATGCTTATACATATATCTTGCATTATTTTATTTGGGCTACAGTCACTTGAGAAAACCTACCTTGTGATAATCTGAAGATTGAACCGTGAAGATTTCGGGAAGGGGATCGATGCTCTGTTTAAGATGGCAGCTACTGGCTGATGGCTTTGATGAAGAACCCTTGTTCTTCGGTTCTGTACTCCTACAAGAACAGAAGAAGAAACATTTATTAATTTCTTCACCTATCAGAACAGAGGAGATTAGAAGAACGTTACCTTGTTCTTCACTTATGCTGCTGCGTCCTCAACCTGTAAGAGGAAAAGAGGATGAAGAACTATTAGTTCTTCATGTAACCGAAGCAAAGAGAAACTTATATGAACTGCTATTACGTTCATAAGGAAAAGAAGAAGAAGAAGAAGAAGAAGAAGAAGAAGAAGAAGAAGAAGAAGGAGATATGTTCTTCACATACCTGTGCGGTTCGATCGTCCAAATAGGTTTAGGGTTTGTTCGATCAAGATTATTTATAGGATTTTGGACGTCCTGTTAAGGTTAGTGTTCTAGTAGAAGTAATGCTTCCAATATAGAGTCCTTGCCCTATTAAATACTTACTGGATTAACATAATCCTTCCCTGGATAAGTTCCCGTGTCGAACGGAACTCGAATGGAATTAACGACTTAGGTCAGGTCGTCGATTCTTTAATTGACGACCTTGTGCAGGTCGTGTCTTAAGAAGCGCCTTGAGGCCCAAGATTGGGGCGTTTATTGGCTTACCGTCTTTGGCGTTGGAATTTGACGCCGTCAGGTGAGGGCGTCCTTTCTTTAGTTACGCCGTATATAAAGGCGTTTCTTTTTAAATTAACGCCTTACTAAGAGGCGTTATTTGTAATATGTTTTATTTCGTCTGGTTAGCCCCATTCTTATTATCTGTATTACTTCTATAATATATATGTTTTAATTCATTTCAAATATTCATTTGTCAGGGTTGCTACAGGAGATCTGATGAAAGAGAAAGCTAATGCCCAAACTAAGGAAAGATGTGATCACCACTAAGGTAAAAATAAGCCAAAGACCTGATAAGTATCTTAGAATAGGAGGATGATGCACCCACCCACGAGAGAGAGAAAGCAACCAGGAAACTGCAGCTCTGCAATATGTGACGATCGAAGACGGATGCGCCACAGAACTGTGATGACCTCTCGATAGACCGCTACAAAACTCTAACGCGCCTGTTCTAGACCGTCAGAGCTTCTGCAGAATAGAAGTTGGGAATCTTTTTATCTCCAAGCTTTCCAGCTAGCCAGAGAGCTTGGGCCTCGTGCTATGGGCTCTGTAAACCTGTAAAAGAGTGTAGAACACAAGAAAAACAACCCAGATTAGCCCTTAGACAAAGTAGTATCAATAAGCCAAAGAAACTTAAAAACATGCAAAAAGAAAGGGAAATACCGGGGAGGTTGGTTTTTTTAACCCCTCTGGGGTGTTTTAAAAGATGGGAGGATGTTTTGAATGGATGCAGAAAGATGGAAGAACGTGGTAGAAGAAGAGGGACAATGCTATGATGCTTGAAAGAGGGAAAAGACACTAAGAACACAATTTGACTGAACTAAACCCTTGGAATCAATACTCCCTGGACGGTGGAAGCAAATGGACGTGGGAAGCAGTTCTCCTTGGTTGGTTCTAGATCCAGGATGTGGCAGCACTTCGACGCGAACTCCAGATGTCTTCTCTTCAAGCCATGAAGTCAAGGGTTCTATTTATAGACCCTCAAAGTCTCTGGTCGAGCAGAGGATAATCCAGCTAGAAAGTAGGACGTTTCTTAGCAAACTCTTGAAGATAATACTCCCAAGAGTCCATAGAAACAAACAGAAGGTTCTGAGGATCATATTTGGAAGAGAAATCACAAGATCAAACTCTTAAGTCGGCCACGGAGTAGCAGAAAGAGCAGTTCTGCTAGAACTCTCTGTTGGATGTAATGGCTGCACGATAGACCACCACAGTGATGTAACGCTCCAGGGATGGACCGTCACACAACCTTATCCATTAAAAGATAAGATCAACGGGCGAAGTTGACGCACTTAGGACACTAGATGGATGTAACGGTCAAGGGTAGACGCGTTACAATGAATGTAACGGCCGCACGATAAGCCGTTACACTCAACGGATAGGCTAAAAAGATAAGCTTTGAAAGAAGCCTTGAATTTTAGGACTCTGGAATGACGTAACAGACTAAGGTAGATGCGTTAGAGGATTGTAACGCACCCTCAAAGGACCGTTAGAGACAAATAGAACATAAATGAAATGAAAGTTTGCTAAGCTTCGTCCAGCGGAAAGAGGTAAGGAACCAGACCCAACCAAGGAGACATGACCCATGAAATAAACCTCAAATTGACTAAGAAGGCTCAACAAAGGTGAACAACTCGGAGCATCATATAAAATGAATAAGGAGATAACCCAACTTATTGGTCATAAAACGGGTGTCAACAGATGCCCCTCCTTAACGTCTTCTTTGCAGGGGAGCGAGCGGAGGTGAAGCGAAAGCGAAATGGAACATGGAGATGAAGCGGAGCAGACTGAAAAGTGGGCGTTAAGGCAAACGACACCCGTTCTCAACCAACGAGCGATAGGAATTTTCTGGAAAACTTCAAACCAATCACAAGGAAATAGCCAACCAAAGGACACATGTCTGGAGGAACTAACAACTAAGGAAAGGAAAACACGGCGAACGGTCGGAGCAACAGAAAGGAAAGAGACGATTAACTAACCTCCAGACATGAATCTCCAGCTAACTAGATCAAGCGAGCAGACCGAAGAAAAACCTTCCAATTCAGAGTGGAATGACTCTCCTTATTCGAGATCATTGAACACAACTATTCACCATTACTAAAACACCTGGACGGATGAGGCTCATGAATGCTCAAAGATGCGTATGATGCATGCTAGGCTAAAGGAAAAAGAAATCATGAAAATGAATGCAAAGAAAGACAAAATAGCAAGATACTCAAGAATAGTATTGCTAGACCGGAGAAACAAGGGTCGGGACACCATCTGCAACCACGGCGTGCAAGACAGAACCATCGTCCCCAAGCTTTTCCAACCTAATGGCCTATCCAACGATTAAACATGTGCACTTAGATCATCATCATTTTTGTTTAAGGGGAACATCAGATCCCAGAACACATGAATGACCAGCTGATTCTCGAGATAATATATCATATATAACATATAGTAAGGCATTAAGGGATAAGGAACTGAAATACAATACCTGACTTACCTTCCTGGCAAGCGAAATGCATGATGGCTTAAATTTTGCAACAAGAAAGGGTTAGCCAACAACAATAATATAAACAAAGCATAGAATCAGGCATACCCATTCAATAAGCATGAATTGCATTAACAAGATAATCATTAAGCATGAAATTTCTGATAAATAAAGCATCATCATTCATCAAACACTCTGAAGCATGTAACGGTCTAGTAAGGGTGCGTTAAACTTTCCTGACGGATCCACCTCGGGCCGTTAGAGTCTGGCGGTTCACATCCTTTCAAGGCATCATTTCAAATGACCTAACGGTCTACAAAGGACGCGTCAGAGTAGTGTGACAGTCTCACGATAGATCGTCACATTTCCTGAGCGTTCAAAAAAAACAAACCGAACGGTCACCCCCTCCCCATTCGCTCACAAACGCCCCAAAACACAAAACACCCAACAAAACCCCAATTCCCACCGGCGACCCTTCCGTCCGACGAATGATGGCCGGTGACGAGCCCTCCCAGCCACCGAAGGTGAAGGAGAAGAAGAAGGCTATTAAGCGATTCAAGGCACGGGTGGATAGAGAGGAAGTCCCCCCGGTAGCGACCGAGCAACCGGCAGCGACGGTAGAGGAAATGACGGAGGAAGCTTCTCCCATGACCGTGGAAGAGGCTGAGGGAGCCATGGGGAAGGCTATCGGCGAGGAAGAAGCCACGGTGAGGGAGAAGAAGAAGAAAAGGAGCCAAGACCCCGAGGTAGGTCGTCCACCCCAAAACCTCAATTTTTTTATAATTTTTTTTTGCATGCATGTATGTTTGGAGGGTAGAAATGGGTCTGGGGACCCATTAGGAACAATTGTAGGCCTTCTATGGCCATTTCAGAAGCCAAGGAAAACGAAGGGGATAACGCCCCATTGCAGAGAATGTGACGGTCGTTGCAACGACCGTCACAGACCTGACACACCACCTCTGGTGCGTCATAGAACTATGACACATAAACCCAGAGCCGTCAGAGAAACCAGAAGCAGAAGCAAAAATTGGGGTTTTTAGTGTTCTACTTTTTTTGTTGTTTTTCATTATATCAATGTAATGTGATGAAATTATGATGTAATGACTGACTTATGCTCTAATTGTGCAGGGGAAAAGAAGAACGAGGATATCTTTGCTTCAGATCTGGGCAGTATACCAGGCATTGCCCGAGTACCAGAGAGAGAGATTGGCCGGGATGGGATTTGCCGAGGTGCTAAGCATCGAGGTGACCAGGATGGATACGCCTCTGCTATACGCACTACACGAGAGGTGGGACCCTGTGAGCCAAGCTTTCATCTTCCCATGGGGTCACATGATCCCCACATTGGAAGACATGGTGAGGATTACATGATTGCGAGTCCACGGAGCTGCCGTGACCGGGTGGACATATGGCGACTACCGGGAGCTTGCTCAGGAGCTACTGGGCTTAGACCTGATCAGGCCAGGGCACACATCATCCCAGCTGTCGAGGTCAAGATTGCAGGATAGCTTGGCACTGAAAGGAGCGGCTATAGCGGTCGGCGAGCTCCCCGAGCAGCATATAGACCAAGTGATAGAGTAGGTGCGCCTACGAGTGGCGGCAGAGGCAGGACAGGAGGGAGACCGAGTCTTGAGATGATTTCTAATGTTGCTATTCGGAAAGCTACTTTTTCCGACCCGAGCCGACGTGATCAGCTGCAGGCTACTGCCACTGTTAGAAGACTTGGGCAGAGTGGGGAAATATGCATGGGGAGAGGCAGCGCTTGCCTTCCTCTTCGAGTCGCTCAGCACCACAGACCGACGGACGATGCTAGGCGGCTTCTCACCTTTCCTTCAGGTAAAAACTGGACTCTAAATGCCTTCTATATGATTGCAATTATGCAAATGGTGCAATTTACTGACACTTGACTTCTAAATGCAGATCTGGAGCTTTGTGTACCTCCCGGGGATTGGGCGAGGCACTCAGATGTATCCCGAGCGGATCCCGATCGCGAGGCGATGGGTGGTAGCGAGGGACACGGGATTGATCAATAGGCTGACCCGGGCCATTCAGGATGATCTAGACTCATTCCCACACACATCGGTAAGCTCCAAACTTAAACTTCTCTAAATGCTCTTAAATGTTGCTAAATGCTTTCTAAATGCTTCTATATGCTGCTAAAATGCTGACATGGACTCAATTACTCTTTTCAGGTGCGCTGGACACCATACCGGGATGAGGGCTACGAGGGACAGCCATGGGTCAAGGCATCTCTGGCATACAGCGGGCGAGATGTTTGGCTTCATTGCATCAATTTGATCGAGCTGCTGCATTACCACCTGATCTTGAGGACACGGGGACTCCATCAGCCAGAGGTGACATTCCCCCACAGAGATGATGAGCGCCCAGGCAAATCTTCAAAGGGCATTAGTGGAGACGTTGATTGGTGCGCCCGGAAGGCAAAGTACATTCACGATTAGAACAAAAGAGGCCGGGCAGTGAAAGACCGGGCGGAAAGCGACGAGGCTTACCTCAAGGCTTACTCCCACCAGTACGGCGACAAGGTGTTCAGAGGCACCCGGCGACCGGTATGAACTTCTAAACTCAAAACTTTTGTCTATTTTAAATTCTATTCTATATGCACTGACTCATGCCTTCTAAATGCAACTAGACCCACAGGGACGCATAGCCGAACTCAAGGGACTCCTCCATGCCACCATCCAGCAGCAAGATGAGTACCGGGCTGCCTTGGAGCTTTTGGTGAGCTTCTACACTTAGACTTAAATGCTTATGCTTATGATGCAAATGACTAACCTTGACTTCTAAATGCAGCGGGCCGAGGGAGCCCAGAGGACTGGACCAGATGAACCATCCTCCTCTTCACAGCCTGCCGGGGAACGGGCTGAGCGAGATGCGAATTTTACTCGAGCCGTAGCTCGAGCCGAGGAGGCCGAGGCTACCCTCGCAGAGCGGGTAAGAAACTAATCCTTTAGACTTAAAATGCTTATGAGTTATGCAAATGCTGACCATGATAAAAAAATGCTAACACAGGTGAGAGAGCCGACCGCGGCATTGGCCGAGACGGAGCGAGCTCGAGCAGAGACTGAGCGGACCCGAGCAGAACTGGAACGCTCTCGAGCTGAGGCAGGGCATCTTCAGGCAGAGGTAGCCCTGCTGAGCGGAGAATTGGAGCGAGCATCTACCCAGATAGTAGACCTCGAGAGATACCGGATCGAGGCTCGGGCGACGCGACTCCAGGTTCATGATTTGAAGATTGAGCTCCGGGCTGTAGAGCGGACAGTCCAGACGATCAACCATGGACATGTGCTGAGTGCATCCCAGAGTATTGCAGCGGGAGGCACACGGAGTGGAGTACTGAGCAGATCGGTAGGAAACTACCTGGCTAGTTCTTCCGATCGGCGGAGGAACGAGGAGGCGGATCGAAGATGATTACGGGAGGAGGAGCACAATGCCATGGAGCCGTCGGCCAAGCGGCAACAGGGTGCTAGTGATAGTGAGGGCCCGGGACATAGACCGGCCGAGTGATGTATTCTCTTTTCTTCTTTTACACCCACACTTGTGCATGACTTATGATAGAAATGAAATGAAAATCTTTATTTATGTTTTGTTTATGTGGATGAAATGGATGAATGTGAGTATGAATGTGAAAACACATGTGTGGATGGAAGTGTGAATGAAAGTGTGAATGAATGAATGGATATGAACAGGGGATAAAGTGTAAGACTGGCAGGCGAGACCAAAGGACAATGGAAAGAACAAAAACCCATAGCAGAAGACGTGACGGTCTAGTGGTGGGGCGTCAGATAAATGTAACGCATTAAGATCAGGCCGTCAGAGACGACAGAAGGTGGTCTAAAAACTGTGTAGCAGAAAATGTGATGGTCCACTTATGGAGTGTCAGAATCAGGTGACGGTCATATACTAGACCGTCAGACATGACAGAATGAAATTGGGCTAAAAATGTGTAGCAGGAAATGTGATGGTCCAAGGATGGAGCATCAGAGAGATGTGACGGTCTTACGATAGAGCATCAGGGAACAAACTGTAATCCGAGACGGATTCTACCGTGAGAGCCCGAACTTGAGGCAAGGAGACCTTAATCCATACTAGAACCCTCTTAGGATTAAGATAAGGCTTTCTAACCCATGTCTTATCATTCTAGCACCAAAATCAAGCCTTTAAAAGATAGGAACAAGCCAAAAAAATGTAGCTTTCATTAATTTTCTGCTACAATGGTTGAAAACTCCATCCAAGGGCAAGGAACATCATTAAGAGAAGCTTTGGAGAGATGGGCATGGAAGAGAGGATCTATACCGGGCCCAAAGCAGCCAAGAAGGAGCATGGGGAGCTGCAAAGATTGACATCGATCCCCAAGCATCTGAGCTCAAGTGCCCAAAGAGTGGTGAGTTCTGATTCAATTCGAAAGGCTATTAATTCCTGCACTTTCCATACCACTTATGATTCTTCCTTTATTCTCCTTTTCCTTTTCTCCTTAGCCTTTACCTGGCCCAAGGTGTTATTCAAACTTAAAGTGGGTGGCTCCCATGGTCAAAGAACTCCCATTAGAAGTCTTATCCATCCTTAGGGCATGGCACCTCCAACCTTTGCTTGTTTTGGCCAAGAATTTCCAGAAATCATCCTTAGATTGGTCAAGTATTTCAGCCCTGATAGAGCTATGGCATCCACAAACACACACCTTCCTCTTCCCTTCCTTTGAAGCTACAGTCCTATTGGAGGAGGTAGAGACCTACCTAGCCCTTGCTAAGACTAAGGTGGGGGATGAAGATCTAGTGTGCCATACGGTTGAACCTATTGACCCATCCTTGATTCTAAGTGACTTCATACACAACCCGAAGGATGTGAGGACCATGATCAGCCCAAGCCATGTTCACTTGATACCCATGGCTCAATGGATTGTCTCTCATTGTAAGAACAAGTGGGAGAGATATGAAGCCATTGCTAAAGCCGTGTCGATTTGCTTATGCGGGGTCTTTCTTTTCACTACCACCAACCATCTCTTAGATATCCAAAACCTTAGCATTATCAGCGGGTTGTGGCGGGGTTTATCAATTTATCAAGTAGTCCTTTCATACCTTTATGAAGGACTTAGCTCAGGTTGCCTAGGAGGACCTCTATTCGGCTCCATGATACTCCTTGAGTGTTGGATGGGAGTGAGAATCAAGTTCCAACCTAAGGAAGACATACCTTCAGCTAGCCGGATCTTCGGGAGCCACCCCTTGTTCTATATCGGAGGTGCCTTTGGATTCTCTTCACAGGTTGAATGCCGGACGGCGGATAAGAAAATGCGGTACGATTGGCACCTCTTCCTCAACACCTTGCCAATAGAGAAGTTCATGATGCGTCCAAGAGTTCTGCGGAGCACCTTGCTCAAAGTACCCCGGCGACCAGGCCTTGATCTTCAGCTAGTGGGGAACACTACCATGGCAATATACAACCCACATCGGTGCCACCTTCAGATTGGGCTACCCCGAACCATGGTTCCTGCACTATCACACTACCCTCCCCTTCTAGCTAGGAAGATGGGGACCGAGGAGGATGAGAGAGCGATCCAGAATGCACTGACCATGTGGGAGATCAGCAAAGTGCACCCGTGGCTAAAAGAGGTGGAAGAAGACGATGAGGAACGCCGTAGCTATGTGAAGGAATTGCGCAAGATCCACCCTCTCGCAGATAAGAAGCTGAATGTAGTTTGAGCTTTGTTATGACATTTTGAATTTGAAGTTTATCAATCAGTTTCATGTTTTATTGATTTTAATGAAATGACATGGAAGTGCCTTGAGTTGAATGGATTCATGAGTTTGTTGCTTGATCGAGCATGAATGGCCTTGAAGATAGAATTTCTGGAAAATTTGACGGCCTTATGTAGGGCCGTCACAAGAGTGTGACGGTCTCACGATGAGCCGTTAGAATGAATAAACTCAGAAAATAGAGTGTTCTGTCCTCGGGAGAGTGTAACGGTTTAACAGTAGGCTGTCAGAGTGAGGTGATGGTCCATCGCGGACACGTCAGAGAGAGTTTGCTGAGAGCCAATGAGTTTCAACCTCCGGGAGAGGGTGACCGTCGTAAGATGGACTGTTACAGTGATGTGACGGTCTGATGCTGGAGCGTTACATACTTGAACCTGGAAATTTGTGAGTTTTGAGTCTTGGGATTAAGCCTGCGTTCTGCACACACTTAGACAAGAAACAAGTTAGATCTATTCTTAGACTCAACCCCATGCCTAAAGCAAGTTTAGAATTTAACCGTTTCTTGATATTTGGTGAAGGGGTGGAGCCTTATTAAATAGGCGAAAAATATAAAATGGAAACAATGCAATGCATGCGATGTATATGATGGTATTTTTGGGAATTTTTGTAAATATTTGGATTTTTGTGAGATTTTGAAAATATCTGGTGTTTTTGGTTTTTTTGGAATATATGATTTTTTTGGATTTTGAAATATATGATTTTTTTGGATTTTGAAAACCAGTGTCTCCCTAGGAACGAGGGTCCTCCCTATTCCGTTCAGAGTTTTTGAGGTTGGCGTGCAATGGAAGTAACAACCTCTGGCCAGGGCCTAACTCTCATGACGGTGTCTCTGCCAAGACCATACCCAAGGTACTTGTCTCACTCCTAAAAGAGAAAATAGAACACGGGGATAAGCTTAGGCCAGATATAGAAGTTTTTAGGACTTGAGTTCCTCTCTAGACAACCCATTCAGAGACTTGGTATGTTGCACCGGGGCTTTGTGTCCGTCATCGAACCTTTGTCCACTCTAGGCACGCATACGACCGGGCTCATGCGTCCCGCAGGGAAACCGTACTGCCACTCTTGCCATGCCTAGTTTTCTTTTCTTTTTCCTTTTTGGAGCTTTGGAAGTATGATTGATGGACTTTCGAGATAGACTTTTGCTTTTGTCAAGAAGATTGCTCCTTTTCTTTGCTCTTTTCCTTTTCTTTTTCTTGTGGCGTCAGGTCATAACAGACTGCCCCTATTTGAGACCTCCTCTCGTCAGAGTGTCTTAGATTGGTCGTCGCCTCCTTATTCACCTCTTGCCCCTGGATTCAGTCGAAGAGAGAAACGAACAGGGACCTTGACTTTCCCCCAAAGCATGGCCAAGGAGAAACGGTGTCTGCAGAGTGGGAAACCCACCCAGGGACGTCGTGTAGTGTGTGATTGCTACGCTCAGGGTCCTCTTTCACGATGAAAGGGAAAGGACACCTTGCTACCGGGGTGGCACTGGTTTAGACTCTATGGAAAGAAACGCTTAAGGTATAATCTATTCCAAGCATGAGCGAGCTCCTCACCTTCTGCATTCACTAAGTAGTAAGCATTCCCTGGATAAGCCTCTTTGACAACGAACGGCCCTTCCCAGTTAGGTTGTAATTTAGACCTAGGACCTACGGACCGTATGAATTTGCGTTTCAAAACCATATCACCTTTTTGAAATTTGTGCTCAATCACTTTCTTTTGGAAATAACACGAAACTCTCTTTTTATAAACGGATACGTGATCGGCTGCATTCATCCTCTTCTCATCTAAGAGTTCCAGTTGGACGAGCAACGCCTCTCGACGTTCATCGAGATTAAGTTCCTTGTCGAGCTGCACCCTTAGGGAAGGGATCAAGATCTCATATGGGAGCACCGCCTCCATCCCGTAAGTGAGAGCATAGAGAGTTTGCCTCGCAGGAGTATGAACGGAGGTGCGGTAAGCCCATAGAGCTTCCACTAATCTTTCTGGCCAATCAGAAAACTTATGAGATTCGCATGTTTTCTTTATGATTTTGAGAAGGGTTTTATTAGTGGCTTCGGCCTGACCGTTGCCTTGTGGGTAATATGGAGATGAATGACACAATTCAATATTGAACTTCTTACATAGGTCCTTGAGCTCTTGAGAGACGAACTGGGGTCCGTTGTCGGTGACGATGCTGCTTGGCACTCCGAACCGCAAGATGATGTTCTTCATGATGATCGGCACACCATGGTAGTTTTAATCTCTGCGTATGCTTCGACTTCAGCCCACTTGGTGAAGTACTCAGTGGTGGTAAGGATGAAGGATTTTTGCTTGATCTGAGAATTGGGATCACCGAGCGGGCCGACAACGTCGAAAGCCCACATAGAGAACGGCTAAGGAGCAGAAAGAGGATGAAGAGATGAAGCTGGAGCATGAATCTTATCAGCGTGGAGTTGACATTTAAGACACCTCCAGACATAGAGGGAGCAATCTTCCTCTAGAGTGGGCAAATAGTAGCCCTGCTAAAGGATCTTCTTTGCTAGAGCCTAGCCATTAACATGACCTCCACACTCACTAGAATGGGCCGCTTCGGCCACCTTCCAAGCTTCATCATCGTCTAAACATCTCATGAGCATCCCATTAGTAGCACACCTATACAGCTCTCCAGCAACGATAGTGTACTTTGAGGCGGCTCTTCTTATTGACTTGCGTTGCTCGGCATTTGCCCCTTCCGGGAACGATCCATCTTTGCAAAATGTCTCAATTTCATGATACCAGGGAAACTCTTCCTCCTCCAGGATCTCTTCTAACTCCATCAAAGATACTTCCTTCAACTCTTCCTTCTCAGCCTTCACCTCTATAGTCTTCCTAAGGTTAGCATACCAAGGATCCTTAAGAGAGGGTGCATCCAATCTCTGAACGACGATAGTCTCAGTACTCCGACTGAGAGGGAAAGATAGAGAGGAAGCGAGGGATGCTAAAACATTGGCTAGGATGTTCTGAGATCGGGGAGTATGGATATAGATTAACTTGCGGAATTACCTAGCAAGGAGCGTGACCAAATCTTGATATGGCTTGAGCTTAGGGTCACGCGTGCGGTAAGTGGACAAAACTTGCCGCAGGACGAGCTGAGAGTCCCCTATGATATTCAAGTAACGCGCGCCTAGAAGGTAGGCATGCTTCAATCAAGCTAGGAGAGCCTCATACTCGGCGATGTTGTTGGTAGTAGGAAATTGAAGTTGATAAGCAAAAGGAATAGTCACTCCTTCCGGAGTGAGCAAGACATCCCCTATCCCTCTGCCCTGAGAATTGAGCGCACCGTCGAAGTGTAGAGACCAGAAGGGATGATGAGTAAGGACAGAGAGATGCTCGTCAGGGAAATCATCCTGAATAGAATCCGTGCAGGGGATAGGAAGATGGGCAAGATGCTCAGCGCTGGCGTATCCTTTGACCGCCTTCTGAATGACAAACGTGATATCGAACTGAGAGAGGAAGCTTTGCCAGCGAGCCAACCTACTAGAGAGGACATGCTTTTCTAAGAGATAGCGAATCGGGTCCATTCTAGAGATCAACCTAACTGGGTGGGCTAGAAAATAGTGTTTGAGCTTCTGAGCTACCCACACTAAGGCGGCACAAGTCTTCTCCATAGCGGTATATTTAGTCTCAGCCGGGTTGAACAACCTAGAGAGGTAATAAGCTACCCGCTCTTTCTCTTCATCATCTACTTGTGCTAAAACCGCCCCTAGGGAGTCCTCAATTACCGAGATGTATAGGATTAGGGGTTTCCTAGGGACATGAGGTTGCAAAACCGAGGGATTGGATAGATACTCCTTCAGGTCCTCATAGGCCTTTTGACATTCTTGATTCCATTCAAATTTGACTCCCGCTTTTAGCAATTCATAAAACAGGCGGCACCTCTAAGAATGCTGGGATATGAATCTTCGGATGAATTGCAATCTACCAATCAATCCTCGAAGTTCCGTAATATTCTTTGGCAGGGGCATGCCCATGACGGCCTTTGCTTTATTAGGATAAATCTGGATCCCCCGTTTGCTAACTATAAAGCCTAGCAGCTTCCCAGAAGAGACTCCGAAAATACACTTCTTCGGATTCATTTTGAGCTTGTACTCCCTAGCTCTTTGCATCACCTTAGCCAGAATAGAGGGGTGTTCTTCTTTGGTTCTTGACTTCACCAAGATGTCATCCACGTAAGCTTACATGTAGATATGCATCATGTCGTGGAAAATGGCCATCATTGCCCTTTGATAAGTGGCACCTGCGTTCTTCAGACCGAATGGCATAACCACGTAACAATACGTGCCCCAGGGCGTGGTGAAGGAGGTTTTCACTTGATCTTCTGGAGCGAGACGGATCTGGTTATAACCTGAGTAACCATCCATGAATGATAAAGCTTCGTATCCTGCAGTATTGTCCACCAAGACATCTATGTGAGGCAGCGGGAAATCATCTTTGGGACATGCTTTGTTAAGATCCCTGAAATCGATGCAAATGCGCACTTTCCCATCCTTCTTGATGACAGGGACTATATTCGCCACCCACTGAGGATATAAGATGACTCTAATGAACTTGGCCTTATATAGCTTATCGACCTCTTCCTTAATCCTCAAGGCCATGTGGGGGTGAAATCTTCTTGACCTTTGTTTAACAAGTGTTGCCCTTGGTTTAAGCACGAGACGGTGTTCCACTAAAGAGGGGTCAAGACCCGACATGTCCTCATAAGACCAGCCGAAAGAATCACTATACTCCCTCAGAACCTTGATCAAATCTTCGTCTACTTGCGGAGGGAGATTAGCGGCAATAATAATGGGCCTTGGGTCTTCTTCAGTTCCCAAATTTATGTCCTTTGTAGGTTCATCCACTGCCGATGACGGCTCGTCGAATCTCTTTAATCCTTGCGCATATAGATCAACAGTGTCATCTACATTACTGTCCTCATCATCAATCTGGTCTTTCTCATCCAGGACTTCATAGACACCGAGTCCGTCGTCGCCCCACACCCCTTCTACTTCCTCTTCATCTTCTATCATGATTACCATAGCAACAAACTCCGGGCACCTCAGAAGAGCACGACATCGCTGAGCTAAATCCTGCAAGAACCTATCAGGAATGAATTTGGAATGACGCGCAAGCGAGCGCGGCTCAGGCTCGGAATGATTGGACGACCTAGAAGAGGACCCTACTTCTCTAGCTTTAATCGACCCTACTTCCCTAGACTCGACGGACCCTATTCCTAACCTAGGAGAGAGAAAATCTAGTGGAAAGGAAGGAGTAGGGGACTCATGCCCCTGGGAGGAGGATGGAGACAAGGTAGCGTAATCTTCCACCAAAATCTCCGTTTCAAATTTGACATTTTTTTTGGAGATCAGGGGAGACCACACAGCAGGATAACGGAGGAGGAAGTTGCATGGGAAATAGAGAGGGGAAGATGCAATCGAAGAAGGGGTCAAAAGATGAAAACCACATCTCGTGGAGTTGGGCGGTGGGGGAAGGAGGAGTGAATAGAGTTAACAGATCAATGGGTGGGCAGTGCCTACATGCACATGGAACAAACAAGATTTTAGGTGGTCTTTCCGTAAAATACGGATCGACCATAATTGGGGGAGAACGGGGAATGGATTCCAATCGTTGAAAGAGGGATGAGAGACGGGAGGGGGACCAAGAAATGATAATGGGTGAGCTCCCCTTCTCCTGCAGACGACCAACTAGCTTCGGCTTCCACTGAACAAGCTGGGTTTCTTGATTCCCCTTCTGACCAATATCATCTGGCTTGCTGAACATTCTGGCAAATGACTGACTGAAATTTGGCATATCATCAACAGGCCCCTTTGGTAGCAAAGGTGGACTGGCAACTGTGCAAGCTGTATTTTTCTTTTCTGACTGTACTGACTGTGAATTTAATGTACCCGGCTGGAGGGGTCCTTTTACAAAGTGTTGGCGGTAATCCCATGTAAGCGGTCCTGAGTCTTCCATCATTGAAAGTGCAGACTCTCGGTAATCGAGACCTCTCCTGCCCATTTTTCTTCCTTTGGGCACTGGCTTGGTTCACCCTTGTAACTGCGCACCGAGGTCTCTCCCCGGTTGGTAGCCCAATTTCAATATAATATCTCAGCCCTTGGAATCTCGGATCTGGGGTTTTACTTTGATATTGACGAGTGTAGCGGTGGGCTTGCGTGGTGTATAAGCCCAAGGGAAATCCAGATCCAGTATAGAAATAACGGGCCAGCTGCTGGGCCATAATGTGGGCAGAATCTTCTCTAAAATAGCTTTTACAGACTGTACCATGAATAAGCTTTTGACCTTAACCACCCTCCCTTGAAAAGGGAATTTAAGGCACTGCTGCGCGGTGGATGGCACGGCACTGAGAGTATCGATCCACGGACGACCCAAGATAGCCTTAAACATAGGGTCAATGTCCAACACATAGAATTCAATGGGCATAGTAAGAGGCCCTAGCTCAGCTTGAATGGTAACAACCCTATGACATGCTCTCCGCGAGTTGTCATATGTAGCTATAGTCGTGGGGGTCGGCCGTAGAAGTTCTTCTGATATATTGCAGGCCCTGAGAGTGCTAAGCGGGCACACATTGATAGATGCCCCTGTGTCAACTAGTGCCGCATCAATACTAACTTTGTTCAGAATAATAGTGATGCAAAGCGGCATTTGCCGAGCTTCTGGTGGTGCTAGCTCGGTTTCAGAGAACGTAATTGCTGGCCCCTTAGAGATTGTCGCCAGTGCGGTAGGTAGACTATCAGCTGCCACATCTTCACTAACCATCTCCTTTTGAAGAAAATCTCTTAGTGCATCTTGGTGAAGGGTAGATCTCTTGATAAGTTCCAGCACAGATATCTTGGCGGGTATCCTGTCAAGGTGATGCAATAGATCGTATTGGGTTCCTGGTAACAGCTCGGCTTCTTCCTGCTCAGCAGCCGGTTGGGAAGACTGGGGATTGGAGGTAGAAGGATAATTGCAATGAAACATGCGCCCGCTCCTTAGTGCGAAGTTATAGGCTGCCGCGGCCTCAGATGGGCTCAAGATAAGTGACTTAGTAGGCTCGGTGGGGTGGATGAGTGGTGCGGAAGAGGGCGTGGTGGAAAAGATGATGGGTGAGGGGTTGGTGGTAGCAGGTGCGAGCGAAAGTGGGGGTATAAAGGTAGGCGGATGTGTAATGAGTGGAGGGTTAGATGGAGGTGTGGTGATAGTGGGTGTAAGGGTGAGCGGAGGGGTAGTGATGGTAGCGGGGTGAGCAATGGCGAGTGTGATGGAAGCGCGGGCGATGGTGTGTTTAGCGGAGCGGGGGTAAATGGGAGAACAAGTGGTGAAGGGGTTTGGTGTGTAGGTATGAGGATGGAGGAAGCGGGAGGATTGCGATAGTTGTGGTGGAGGGCCATGACTTGCGGTGTGGAGCCATCGTCGTCAAAGGACCACCCGACATTAGGGGCCGGGGGTTGAACGACATTAACCTCAGCCGGTGTCGGCGGCTGAGGCCGCGGAGCGGGAGGATGGTTCGGCATCGGGTTCTGGTGAATCCCCAAGTCTTGAACAGATTTCTGTTGCTGTTGCGGCTACTGCTGTGACTGCGGTGCCTGTTGCTGCTGCACTTGCTGCCTCGGCGCCTGCCTTCTTTTCTCTTTGATTTCAACAATGGCCTTATGCATTTCGGCCCAATCAATCCTTTGTCCTTCATGGAGGTCATAGACCAAATCCCTGAACTGAAAACACCCTTCAATAGTATGTCCCGGCTACCTGTGGAACATACAATACTTTGTCTGATCAACGGTCGGGTTCCAGACGGGCCGTTCCGGAGGAAGTTGGATTGCACTAACTGACATGAGAGCCAAGAAGATATCTGTGAGGGTTTCTGGCAGAGGTGGGTATTGTGCTCTTTTAGGTCCCGGGCGCTTGTTGTTGTTATTGTAGCCGTTAGGTGGAGGGACATTATGGTATTGTGGAGGCTGTAGAGGTTGTTGCGGAGCGGCAAAGGTGTTTTATGGAGGGGCGAAGGTAGGAGTAGGGTTTTGTGGAATGGGCGGGAAGTTTTGTAGAGCGGGGTTCTGAGGAGTGCGGGGGTTTTACAGAAAGCGGAATGGAGCGGCTTGAAAGGGGAAGGTAAATGCTTGAACTTGTTCGTTGGTATGGACCCCCTCGGTGACAGGCCCTTGAGGTTTCTTATGGTATTTTGGCTTTTGGTTCTCAAAGAGCGAGTGGATGGGGGAGTCTTTGAACTGTGTTTGGATGAACCGTGCCCGGCTATATAGTTGGTGCATGTTGGCTATATCATTCATAGCAAGGATGTTACGGAAGGTCGGAGTAGCGTTGGAGATGAGTAGCTTGACCTTCTCTTCCTCCGGAATATGGCCTGGCACCCTGGTGGCTATCTGCCTCCATCTATCAGCATAAGTTGCAAACTCCTTATCGGGCTTCATTTTCTCGGCCACCAAATCTGTGGAAGAATATTCCGGGCCAACCCTGTCTTGAAACCGTTGGATGAACTTGTCTTTCACAATTTTGAAGCTCTCGGCATCCTCTAGCGGCAGAGAATAGAACCATTCCAGTGCAACACCATCCAATGATCGGCGGAACAAATACACCATGAGGCGATCATCATACTGAAATTGGGCCGACTCATATAAAAAGTCCCTTACATGAATAAAGGGATTGTCGTTCCCATCATACTTGTGATAATTAGGGAGCTCGGATTGCGGAGGGAATCGGATGTTTTGGAAGCTGGGGACTGGAACATCTGCCAAGGATTGTGGGCCAACCAGCTTTTGGAGGAAATCAAGCTGTTGCTGCATGGCGGCCCACTTGTCAAGGAGATCCTGCTCCCTAGACGGGGTAGGGGTAGTGAAAGACGAAGGTTGAAATTGAGGAGCAGAAGGATAGACTGTTGTAGGAGGTGGAAGCCCATAAGAAGGGGTAGAAGGATAAACGGACAAGGTAGGGAGCTCATAGGAAGGATATTGGGCCGAAGACTGACCCAGATTAGAATGGACTTGGGCAACCCCTTGTTGAAAGCGTAAGAAATCTGAAGGGCCAATGAGGACTGGTGGCATCGATGGGCTGGACATGTGATGATCCACCTGAATGAAAGAAGGGGGAGTGGACTTTCCCTTGTCAGAAGATTGCTGGGCCGAAGCAGAAGATTAGCCAGTTTCCATACCAGAAAAGGTGATGGTCCGAGGTTGGACCGGAGTAAGATCAATTGGAGTGGGCTGGATGGAGGGCCCATCAACTCTAGACTGGTCGATGGAAAGATTAGATGGGCCTTGCGCAATCGTAGGAGGTGGAGTATTGGACCCCTACATGGCCTGATAAACAGCCTGGAGTTGGGCCGGATCCAACTGGGCCATCATTTGGAGAATGGAGCCAGCAGAAGGAGAAGAAAAGGAAGGAGTGGTTTGGCCGCCCTCCATAGGGACGGAGGACGGAAGAGGGGCAGACCCCTCTCCAAACGGGAATGAGATAACCCTAGAAGGGTTTTCGAGAAGCCCTTGAGGAAGAGAATCCTCTTGGGAACGTGATGCAGGATGGACCACAGACATGACAAGCTCGCGATTGTCCCTTAGCGAGGGAAGCGTTGGACATGCACGGTTGAGAAACCGGCAGTGAGCTAGGGTGGTCGGCTCTCTCTCGTGCCCGAATCGGGTCACGGGACGGTCGCTCTCTCTCTCGCAGCAGCGGTGATACAACAATATATATATAGCTAACGGCCCTACAACATGCTCTCTAGCAGCGGCATAAGAGACATATATGAATAGAGCAAATGCCGAGTAAGGGAGCGAATACGATACCTCCACGCTCTCGGCGTGGGGAAGACGGACCCGGCCGAACTCGTACTCCCGGGATGATTAATACACAATTATTACAGCAATGGACTACTGTCCACTCCACGCAGGGAGGTAAACGGCTACACAAGTGGGCCCGGGAGGACCGATTCCGGGTTGACGGGCGACTTCTCGTGAGCTTCAGCAGCACACGAACTCGTGACTGTGGGGCCCACGTGCTGGCCGGAGGGGCCGTGTGGGACCCGGTGACACCGCTATAGTGGGGGACGCCTGGGGAAGTGCTCCCTGGGATGGCGGCACGCTGGAACGTCGACCGGAGGCCGGGCGGCTCCGATCGGCACCCGTCGGAAAAACTTCCCACGGATCTGCAACTTCTATTTTCAGGCGCGCGCTCCGGCGAGAACGGACGCTGCGATCAGCCCCGATATCGGATCGACACGAAACTAGCGCCGTTGGAAAGCTAACTCGAAATACTTCGATTTAGGACCAGAGAGAAAAAATGGATTGCTCCAGATATGGCCTTGACCGAATTTCCAAGCTGCTGTTGTACAATGGCCGAAATCTCAGATCAGCAGGGAACTTTCCTGAGAGTTGCCTTTGACCGTGAGGTAGACGTCCGATTCAGCTCCTGAGCTCTTCACCAAAGTTGTAGAGGTTTGAAAAAGGAAAACGTAAATAATTCTTGTTGAAGGATTGGTGGAGGTTACGATTTGTTATAGATTTTGGACTGACTGGTGGTCGGATCTGGAATGAGACAGATAGAACAGATTTGAGAGCTTGGACGAATTTTAGAAAATATGTAGATAGCAAAACAAAAATCAAGAAAATTCGTGGTGATAGAGGAGGGTGGATAGAACTTCCAATAAAGATGGAAGCTCTTAAAAAATCAAAAAGTGGCTTGGATATGTAGAACTCAGAGTTACTGTCACTGTAGATAGAAACCTGGCAGATCTGGGAATAGAAGGGGAACGAAAATTGAAAAATACCAAATGAAGGAATTTTGACTTGAAGTTTTTTGTGAAGATAAGGGTTCGAGAGGGGAACCACTCCTAAAAATTTCAGCTCCTGAGGAGGTGGGAGGTGGGAGCAGAAATTCTGGGAAGATGCTTCTATCCTGGATGGACAGAATACCTAAGACGACTTCGCGGCGGTTCGATGGCAGCACGAACGGCGGCGGCGGCGGCACCGATGATTACCGGAGATAGAAGGGAGGAGATAGAAGGTAGACCCACTCTAGAATTGGGGTTGGAGAAGGAATAACACCAGGGGGAGAGGGGAGGGGCGCAAGAAGCTCCTTGGGTTTCACAATTTTTCTATCATTCATTAATTTCCAAATGGAAAATACAAGGTTTTATATGCTTCACATCAAATCCAATCTCCACCATTGGATCTAGGGATGGGGAAGGAATGGCCTAGATTAAATGTGACCAACACACAAAAAGAAATAAAAAAATTAAGGGGGGGGCGCCCCCTTGACCAAGAGGGGACAAGGTTGAAAGGGTAGGTAGCCTACCATGGAAATTTTACCCCCTTTGTCGCCCATGTGGTCAATTGGCATTCCAACCTTCTAGATGGCCACCTAGGATGGTTGACCAGCCCCACATGGTCTTGGTGGACCAATGGAAAAGGGGTGAGGGCCCCCTTGCTTGGGCCTACTGGAATTTTACATATAAACCCACACAATCCAAGGGAATGACGCATTGGCTTACAAAGCCTTACAATTGCGCATATACTTTCCCATGGATATAAAATTAAACTAAAGGACATAAATGTAAAATAAAATGTACATGCTCGGCGTTGATTCCCATCAACTCTCCCCGGGTGGGAGGAACTCGACCCCGTCGAGTAAGAGGTGCGGCTGCTCGAGTACTCCGGCGGATCCGTCACCGTGCCAAGTAACGCAGGTATGCGCCACTCCAAGTGACCATCACCTGCTCATTCCATATATACTCGATATGCACAAGCTGCTATGGGCTAGAGGTGGACACACCGAGTGGGGCACTCTCAAAAGGGGAGGTGGCAGCTCGAAGACTCACTAGGAATCACCGCTGAGTCCCTATAGGTGACTAGCTCCGGGTGTAGATATAGAACCGATCCCATACTCATCGAGCGAGTCCACTCGCCTCTCACTCATAAGAGACCGTCAACGAGCTTGCACAAGACACATTCAGACTCACTATGCATTAACATACATATGCAAACCGCACAAACAAGAAACGGACTCATGCATGACTCTAGATAAACCTATTGTTAGTCCGACCTGTACATGGGTGACGGCGGACCAGGACACCCGAATGTGTGCCATGCATGCATGTTATGTAACCAGAGATGGGTGGCATGGGGAACATCTAAACGTCCAAGTATGACCCAGTCACGCATGGACGGCCCTTTGGATTTGGGAGACTTGAGAGGGCTGGAAGAACCGGATGTTGGTGTATCATGGACGGGCTTGGTGGGTGTAGATGACCCGGCCCGTGGAGTAGGAGTGTGATAGTGGACTCCCTCCAAGAAGTGAAGTATATATGGAGGGTCTAAGGGTCCACTAGGGAATGTGTCAAAGGGATCAAAGAAGGTATGACCCCTTGTGGTGGGTTCCCACAAGTCACGGTCCCCGATGTAGAAGTCTCGAAGGTGTGGATAGTCACCTTCATACATTGTAGGTGAGACGGTGATTATGTGTAGGATGTATGGTTCTTCCCTCGGGCGAAAGGGTATAAAGTCGGGTTCGACCGACATGGGGAGGAATAATAGAATCTCCGTGGTGACACAACCCACGGTGCACTCGGAGGTAATGGACCCTAGGACCGGATGGGTGAAGCTAAGACTAGCGGGTTGGTCAAAGCCTCGGGCTAGTAGGTGCGTCAACTTCCATTGTGAATCTAATCCCATGACAAGATCGTCCAACGTGTCAACATGGTGACTAGATCGAAATGTGGTATGGAAGGAGTTGACCGGCACTAAAGGTAGGGTGGGGTCCATGGATGGAAAGGGAGGTGGGACCAAGCCTTCCTTGAGCCATCTAAGAAGTGGCTCGACTATATAAAGAGTACCAGTTAGAAATACGGGTGGCTCGGGCTTTGGTAGTTCCAAATGAGATGGTTCTGAATCAAGTTCGAAAATAGAGAGTGATGACATTGGAGCTCTCATGGGTGAGGAAGGAATGTCCTTCTCGTGGTGAAGGGGTCCTTGGGGTGGCTCCGGGAACAACCAATCTACCCCGATAGTAAACCGATCTAGGCTAGTACTAAACCGATCTAGGCTTGTACTAAACCTTTGCACTTGTCCCATCATGGCTTGGAACATTGCGCCCACTTCATCGGGACTATAGGCTCGGGATGCGGCCATGGTTGTAAAGATGGGGTTGGGTCCCCTAGGAATGGATATGCAAGGCCATTTTTTTTTTGTTAATGCAAGCACCTAGACACGACTTAGAATGAGATGCACATGCAAAGTTAAAATGAGACTCGACTACACACCTAGACAAAACCAAGATTCGGTATGTGGCAGAGTTAATCGATCTGAAGATCACTCGCGCAAGTGTGCGGCCTTCCCGATAGGCATAGCCTAACGTTCGGACAACACCTTTTTATATACCGAACAATGGTATGGGGATGCAACCTTAGACCAACTTAGACAATGACTAGAAGTAAATGACACACTTTTTTTTTGAAGTTTTACAAATGACTACCCTAAACTCAACCTTGCTCTGATACCAAATTGATGCGGGACGGACCACGGACACGACAAGCTCGCGATTTTCCCTTAGCGAGGGAAGCGTCGGACGTGCGCGGTTGAGAAACCGGCAGTGAGCTAGGGTGGTCGACTCTCTCTTGTGCCCGGATCGGGTCACGGGACGGTCGCTCTCTCTCTCACAGCAGCGGTGATACAACAATATATATATAGCTAACGGCCCTACAACATGCTCTCTAGCAGCGGCATAAGAGATATATATGAATAGAGCAAATGCCGAGTAAGGGAGCGAATACGATACCTCCACGCTCTCGGCGTGGGGAAGACGGACCCGGCCGAACTCGTACTCCCGAGACGATTAATACACAATTATTACAGCAATGGACTACTGCCCACTCCACGCAGAGAGGTAAAGGGCTACACAAGTGGGCCCGGGAGGACCGATTCCGGGTTGACGGGCGACTTCTCGCGTAGCTTCAGCAGCACACGAACTCGTGACTGTGGGGCCCACGTGCTGGCCGGAGGGAGGGGCCGTGTGGGACCCGTGTGGCACCGCTGTAGTGGGGGACGCCTGGGGAAGCGCTCCCTGGGATGGCGGCATGCTGGAACGTTGACCGGAGGGCGGGCGGCTCCGATCGGCACCCGTCGGAAAAACTTCCCACGGATCTGCAACTTCTGTTTTCAGGCACGCGCTTCGGCGAGAACGGACGCTGCGATCAGCCCCGATGTCAGATCAACACGAAACGAGCGCCGTTGGAAAGCTAACTCGAAATACTTCGATTTAGGACCAGAGAGAAAAAATGGATTGCTCCAAATCTGGCCTTGACCGAATTTCCAAACTGCTGTTGTACAGTGGCTAAAATCTCAAATCAGCAGGGAACTTTCCTGAGAGTTGCCTTTGACTGCGAGGTAGACGTCCGATTCAGCTCTTGAGCTCTTCACTAAAGTTGTAGAGGTTTGAACAAGAAAAACGGCAATAATTCAAGTGGGAGGATTGGTGGAGGATACGATTTGTTATGGATTTTGGACTGACTGGTGGTCGGATCTGGAATGAGGCAGACAAAATAGATTTGGGAACTTGGACGAATTTTAGAAAATATGTAGATGGTAAACCAAAAATCAAGAAAATTTTTGGTGATAGAAGACGGTGGACAGAACTTTCAATAAAATTGGGAGCTCCTAAAAAAATCAAAAATGGACCCGGATATGTCGAACTCAGAGTTTCTATTACTATAGATAGAAACCTAGCAGATCTGGGAATAGAAAGGGAACGAAAATTGAAAAATACCAAATGAAGGAATTTTGACTTAACTTTTTTTGTGAAGATAAGGGTTCAAGAGGGGAACCACTCTTGAAATTTTCAACTCCAGAGGAGGTGAGAGGTGGGATCAGAAATTTTGGGAAGATGCTTCTGTCCTGGATGGACATAATACCAAAGATGACTTCGCGGCGGCTCGATGGCGGCACGAACGGCGGTGGCGGCGGCACCGATGATTACCGGAGATAGAAGGGAGGAGATAGAAGGTAGACCCACTCTAGAATTGGGGTTGGAGAAGGAAGAACACCAGGGGGAGAGGGGAGGGGCGCAAGAAGCTCCTTGGGCTTTCACAATTTTTCTATCATTCATTAATTTCCAAATAGAAAATACAAGGTTTTATATGCTTCACATCAAATCCAATCTCCACCATTGGATCTAGGGATGGGGAAGGAATGGCCTAGATTAAATGTGACCAACACACAAAAAGAAATAAAAAAATTAAGGGGGGGGGCTCCCCCTTGACCAAGAGGGGACAAGGTTGAAAGGGTAGGTAGCCTACCTTGGAAATTTTACCCCCTTTGTCTCCCATATGGTCAATTGGCATTCCAACCTTCTAGATGGCCACCTAGGATGATTGACCAGCCCCACATGGTCTAGGTGGACCAATGGGAAAGGGGTGAGAGCCCCTTTGCTTGGGCCTACTGGAATTTTACATATAAAGCCACACAATCCAAGGGAATGATGCATTGGCTTACAAAGCCTTACAATTGCGCATATACTTTCCCATGGATATAAAATTAAACTAAAGGACATAAATGTAAAATAAAATGTACATGCTCGGCGTCGATTCCCATCAGAACGGGGAGGATTAAATGAAGCCATGATGGGTTCGAAGAGCGGATTGGAATAAAGTTTGGGGAAGGAATTGACCCTAGAAGATGACTCTAATGGACGAAGACAACTCCACATGCAACGGAAGACCTTAGCAAAATGAAAACAACACACAACAAACGCCCAATGAGAGATTAAATGTAGATGATTTTAACAAAGATGCAAGCGAAAACGAGATGACAACACTCAATTTCAACCAAGTTACTTAGATGATGCAACAAGATTTTTATGATTTCCTCCTTTAGAAGCTTAGTGATTTGATTAAGATGTGCTCTCCACAATAGGTTCCTAATAGGAAAGGATGTGTGGCTTGGTCGACTCTAAATGTAATCACTCCTTCACTTATGCAATCCTAGACACGGGGTAGGAAAGGTACAATCGGCCTGGTATCCGGGTGGGAATCCACAGCTCACGGGGACTTATGGAGGTCCCTGATGTGTTTTCCTGGTCGGCCCCAAGGAATATGGAGACGAGAGGTCCACGCACCAAGGTAGGAAGATGCACTCTAGAATATGAAGATATGAACGAACCTATGTGCACCGGAGTGCATGCAAATTCTAGCCTAAAATCTAACAATCAAATATGCACACCATGACATGAATATGTGAACCAACCATGGAGGAGACCAACTAGCACCCAAGCATGAAGATCACCGAAAAAACTGCGGAAATAAACTCCACCTCGGGATGTGTACCTGTCTGGAGTATGTGACGGTCTAGAATACCTGCGTTAGAGTAGTGTGACGGTCAAAGACCAGACCGTCAGAGTAATGTAACGCGTGGACGCAGGACCATCAGAGTAGCCAGAGAACCAGAAACAACTGAGAAATAAAGGGAAAATCCAGGGAAAACCAGGGCAACAAGGGCAAACAAAGGGGAGCAGGTTTAATAGAGATTCAAAGCACGATTGGCACTAGATGTCCCACCGTGATCGCCAAAAAATTCTGTTGGTTTTAATGTGTCCCTTCTTTTGCAAGATGGGCTATGATGCCAACTATGATGAAAGTATGAGCCAAGTTATGAAATCACTCAACCTATGAACATGTGAATCATGAACCTAGACAACCAGCACAAGCTCTAGCATGGGCATGCTAACTCAATCAAAACTAAACTAAGCAAAGAAAGAAAAACACACGCCGGGGCGTGGAATAAGGAATAAAGAAAGAAACACACAGTATAGGTGGAACAAGCAAAGTAAAGAGGAGATATGATGAAAGAGAAAGCTAATGCCCAAACTAAGGAAAGATGTGATCGCCACTAAGGTAAAAATAAGCCAAAAACCTGATAAGTACCTTAGAATAGGAGGATGATGCACCCACCCATGGGAGAGAGAAAGCAACCAGGAAACTACAGCTCTGCAATATGTGACGGTCGAAGACGGATGCGCCGCAGAACTGTGACGGCCCCTCGATAGACCGCTACAAAACTCTAACACGCCTGTTCTAGACCGTCAGAGCTTCTGCAGAATAGAAGTTTGGAATCTTTTTATCTCCAAGCTTTCCAGCCAGACAGAGAGCTTGGGCCTCGTGCTATGGGCTCTGTAAACCTGCAAAAGAGTGTAGAACACAAGAAAAATAACCCAGATTAGCCCTTAGACAAAGTAGTATCAACAAGCCAAAGAAACGTAAAAACATGCAAAAGGAAAGGGAAATACCGGGGAGGTTGGTTTTTTTAACCCCTCTGGGGCGTTTTAAAAGATGGGAGGATGTTTTGAATGGATGCAGAAAGATGGAAGAACGTGGTAGAAGAAGAGGGACAATGCTATGATGCTTGAAAGAGGGAAAAGACACTAAGAACACAATTTGACTGAACTAAACCCTTGGAATCAATACTCCATGGATGGTGAAAGTAGATGGACGTGGGAAGCAGTTCTCCTTGGTTGGTTCTAGCTCCAGGATGCGGCAGCACTTCGACGCGAACTCCAGATGTCTCCTCTTCAAGCCATGAAGTCAAGGGTTCTATTTATAGACCCTCAAAGTCTCTGGTCGAGCAGAGGATAATCCAACTAGAAAGTAGGACGTTTCTTAGCAAACTCTTGAAGATAATACTCCCAAGAGTCCATAGAAACAAACAGAAAGTTTTAAGGATCAGATTTGGAAGAGAAATCACAAGATCAAACTCTTAAGTCGGCCACGGAGTAGCAGAAAGAGCAGTTCTGCTAGAACTCTCTGTTGGATGTAACGGCTGCACGATAGACCGCCACAGTGATGTAACGCTCTAGGGATGGACCATCACACAACCTTATCCATTAAAAGATAAGATCAACGGGCGAAGTTGACGCACTCAGGACACTAGATGGATGTAACGGTCAAGGGTAGTTGCGTTACAATGAATGTAACGGCTGCACGATAAGCCGTTACACTCAACGGATAGGCTAAAAAGATAAGCTTTGAAAGAAGCCTTGAGCTTTAGGACTCTGGAATGACGTAACGGACTAAGGTAGATGTGTTAGAGGATTGTAACGCACCCTCAAAGGACCGTTAGAGACAAATAGAACACAAATGAAATGAAAGTTTGCTAAGCTTCGTCCAGCGGAAAGAGGTAAGGAACCAGACCCAACCAAGCAGACATGACCCATGAAATAAATCTCAAATTGGCCAAGAAGGCTCAACAAAGGTGAACAACTCGGAGCATCATATAAAATGAACAAGGAGATGACCCAACTTATTGGTCATAAAACAGGTGCCAACAAGCCTGAGGGATCCATCCTTCTTCCTGACAAATAAGACCGGCGCACCCCGATGTGCTAGGCCGAATAAAACCTTTCTCCAATAACTCCTGAAGTTGCTTTTTCAACTCCTTAAACTCTATGGGGGACATCCTGTAGGGAGCTTTTAAAACAGGTGTTGCTCTAGGAATGAGTTTAATAGAGAAGTTTACTTCCCTTTCGAACGGTAAACTGGGTAGTTCAGATGGAAAGACATTGGGAAACTCTTTTACAATAGGGATTTCTTCTAGGATGATTTCCTTGGACTCGGTAACGATTACAGAAGCAAGGAAAGCTTCACAACCTTGTGAAATAAGTTTGTAGGCGTGAAGGGAAGAAATAAGGATATGATGCTTCCTATATTTAATGCCAATGAAGGAAAACTGCGGGAGATCCAGTTTATGGAAAGAAATCCTCCTATTGTGACAATTGATATTGGCATAATGGTCACATAACCAATCTACACCTAGGATGTCATCGTAGCCTTCCATGTCAAGGCATACGAGGTTTGCGGGCAGATTATGGCCTTCTATGGTTACCTCACTATATGGGTAGTGGGTTGTAAGTTTGGTTCCAGGACCTAATGTTGTTGTGATAGCTAGGTCCGAAGGTAGAGGAACAAGTGAAATTGGTAAATTTTTTGCAAAAGTAGTAGATATAAAGGAATGAGAAGCACCAGTATCAAATAACACAAATGCAGGATGCGAGTAAATTTGAATGGTACCTTCCATTAAGCCATCATCCTTGGATGCTTCCTTATCCAGCATGGCATTCAGACGAGCCTGTCGCCTACGCCCGCCATTAGAAGGTTGTTCTTTTATGAGGGGGCAATCCGGTATGCGATGCTCCCGGCTTCCACAGCGTAGACAAGTGTCGAGGCGCTTCCAGCACTCTTCGGTCGAATGACCAAACTTCTCATAGAACGTGCAAGCCGCCATGACTTACTTTTCTTCCTCTTTAACCTTCTTATTCTTGCCGTTCCCGTTGCCATTACGGGACCGCTTCTTGTTGTCATGGGATTTGTAAGTCCCCGTGATGTTGAACTTCTATTCCTTCCTTCCTCATTTGTCAAACCTCCAGCTTGACTCCTCTCCCTTGCCCCTGAACTTCTCGACCTTCTCCATGGTCCTCTCACATAAATGGGCCCTATGGACCATCTCCGTGTATGTACGAATATTTTGAGGCCCCAGATGTTGAACAAAGACGGGCCTTAAATCGTCCATAAAACGGTTAGCCTTCAAGAGTTCTGTGCTGATAAGATGCGAAGCATATGGCGCCAACGTTGAGAATTGTAGCTCGTATTCAGCCACGGACATCATGCCTTGCCAAAGAGAGGCAAATTCCACAGGTTTCCTTTCGCGTACATGCTCTGAGAAATATTTCTCCCGGAAGAGTTCAAGAAACTTCTCCCAAGTGATTTGGGGATTATGAAGATGGGCCGAGGTGACCTTCCACCATGTGCATGCATCTTTGTTGAGTTGGAACGTGGCAAGTAGGACCTTCTCCTGGTCCGTACATTGCATGACGTTAAAAATCCGGTCCATCTCGTCGATCCAATTTTCTGCTTCGTCCGGATTTGATGATCTAGAGAATCGTGGAAGGTTCATGCTCCGAAAATTACTATGTAAATCACCAGCACCTGCTCCCCCGGCAGCCTCGGCCACCATTTGAAGGGCCTGGGTAAGACCCGCAACAGTTTGTTTCATCGCTTCCCAGTTTGCACGGTTAGCGGCCATTGTGAAAATAAGGTTCCTGAGAAAATAAACAAGTAGTTATTTTCTTTAAACTTATAAAGATTAACCTAAGGGTTAATTTCTAAATAATCTATCTCATCCCGGGCTCTACCCAATCTCACATGGGTTCAAAAAATTTCTTTCCTAGTTCATAGGTGTGGGTCCTTAATCCTTGACTTGACCTATGACATGACATTTTCCTAGGACTTACTTAAGCCTAGGCTCTAATACCACTTTAACTGTCACGCCGCGAGATATGCAGCGGAATTAAGTCAGGAACGTGAATAGCCGGCAAATAAAGCCTGGAGCGAGAATGATAATCATAGCGCTATAACACATTCACATAAAAGAGGAATGCACAAGGTAATGTACTCAAAATTCTAACTTTATTCAATACTAATCAGGGTTTACAAAAGACACTTGACTCCTTGACATAATAATTCACTAGACTCAATAAAGAGAAAAATTACATCATTTTGACTCTAAATTACATAAGACTCTTGTGACATCTCTAGGGCTCCACTCAAACTTCAATCACTCTCGAACTCGCCACTTGAATCGCCTGAATCCGACCCGCTAGAATTTCCTGAAAAAGATTGGAAAGTAGGGAATGAGCGCACTCGCCCAGTAGGTATCTTCGTATCAACATCAAGGCATAATTTAAGTAATTAACATTTGTACTCTAGAAGGTAAGATAAAAGAAATATGATGAAAACATGCGATAAAACCAAAGTAATAACAAGATATCATGACGAGTGTAGAAATAAGAGATAATGTGAGAACATGATCAAGTAAGATTATAATGTGGCCTTTCTTGTAACAAGAATGTACTTTTCATAACCTTGAAAGGCTATGTTCTAGAAAGTCATGTAACAAGAATGTAATAATGAAATTTCGTGAGAATTCGTGGATATTTGTGGATTTCACTCATTTATAAAAAAAGTACTCCCGGTGCAATGCGACGCTAGTGTTCATCATACCCCATGGTTTACAGTATGTTTTCGATCATCCGCCGAGGGGGCTAGCGTCGAGCCCTTGGACAATGTCTGTGCCTACTCTTGCATCTTCAAGTTATAAATCAAGGTACTTCCACGAGAAATATAAATATAGGCCAATAATGTCAAGTTCAAATAATAGTTTCATGGTAACGACAACCAAGGTGAGAATGTGCCAAACTGAAATCATGAGATCAAGGATGAATTAATTGGACATTATGCCACGTAGGAATTCCGGCAGCATAACAGTACATTTCCATAGTTTCATAATTCATTAATAAATTATTGAACAAGGTGTTAGGCTCCATATAATCATAAGACTATCTAGGAACATAGTATAGTCTACCCCTTGGTCAAACCACAGGTTAGACAACATTTAGACATAACGCGGTCATACCAGGACCGCTATTAGGTAGTAGCGGTCATGTGGGAACCGCTTTCAAGATGAGTCTACGCAGAAGAAAGAACAGGTCGACGCAAAGAATAAACTGGTAGAACGCGGTCACGCCTGGACTGCTATCAGGAAGTAGCGATCGCCTGAAGGCCACGTTCAGTCCAATTCACAGAAAAGGCAAGGTTCGCGAAGTGCTTTCTAGACTTTAGGGTTTTTAAGGTACAACCAGCTAGGCATCCTAGTAGGAATTCCAGGCTTACGGAGACTTACGGAGGCCTTGAAACATGATCACCTAGTCCGGCAGGAAGAATATTCGATGGAGGGGAACTCAAGTCCAAGAGAGTGTCCCTATCAAGTGCATGTGAACTAATAGCAACATACCGGAGTACGCGCTATATGTGAACTTAATAAAATAGAAAAGAGAAGAGAAGGGAGCATGCCAAAACATAGATCAATGTGTAATCAGGTCATGGAAATTCCTTTTAAATATAAAACTATAGAGTTTGGCATGAAATTAATATACATGAAAATAAGTTTTAAAATCATGCTAACATGAAGTATGGAATATTCCATGTTCAGAAATACACTATTACTATGTTAAGGCATGCATAATATCAATGACATAATAGGAATAAGATAAGGTTTTGGTCTGGTTGCAGAAACCGGAACGCGGTCTGTTAAGGACCGCCTCTTTATAGTAGCGGTCTGTCGGGGATCGCCTTTTAAAGACATTGGTCTCTATGGAACCGCCTTCTGTCTTTAACAGACAGAAGCTAATAACAATGTGCAAGGCCTATTCTAAGGCAATTAATACATGGAATCTTTATAAAATAGAGAGACCAATATGTTAACATGCTTAAGATGAATTTATAACCTTAAAGAAGTATGAAACACATTTAATTCCCATCTTTTAATTAAGGATGTAGGGACAATATGCAGTGAGAACCATGGTTGCGCAGTCATAGAAAAACATCAAATACTCAATGTATAGTGCATGAAATCACAAGATATCAGAGGACTTTTGTTCCTAGCTTGATGTTTAAGCCAACATGTGATAACCTACCTTTGGTTTGATCCCTAGACATAGAATTTCTCACTGGGAGTACGCTCCTGTTCCTCCACGTCCTGCATGGAACAAACAACTTCCAGTCCTTCAAATTCCTTAGCTACTTGTTCTCCTAGAACGAGATTTTAATGGAAATTAGAAGACATAAAGGGGAATAATTAACTCTAAAGGCATAACCTGAAATTGCCTCTTATAAGGTCCCTAAACTTCATATCTTTGTCGGAAGAATACGCCCGTCCCTGTGCGTTCTGCAGAGAAGTAGCTACTTCCGGACGTACTATCTCCTTAACCTCTTGACCTCCTAGCACGAAAATTTGCAGAAGGTTAGAAGATACTAAGAGGAACAAAAACTTTAAGGGACTAGCATAAAATTCTGAAACCTTACCGTCGAACCACGCGATCCAAAACAAGGGTTCGCGCAGGTCAAATCTAGGCTCTATTTATAGAGTTTGTCCTAGGGTTGAAGGATTAGATCGAAAATAGGAGTCCTATAGAGCATCAATCCGATCACCTGAGAGACCTAGACAAGTTCCCATGCCAGATCACTTAGATCCATGACGATTGGGATGATAAAAATCTAATTTTTCCATGCTTCTCTAACACTCGGTTACGGAACTGGAACGCGGTCTCCTGGGGACTGCCTTCATCAAGTCACAGTCTCACGACTGACCACGTCTTGCCAGACCGTCAGAATTTAAATAAAAGTCAAATTCATCCTATAATTATCCCCTTAATTATCTAATAAGATTAGAAAATAATCCTAATTACGTTTCTAGGATTGGGCTTGGGCCTAAAGACTTAGAATTGGGCTTATGGGCCTATTTTAACTGGGCTTATGTATCAGGTTAATAATTGACCTTCAAATTATTTTACTTAACCCATAATTCATTAAATAGCACATTAAGTCTTTTTAAATGCTTAATAATTTTATTTAATTCCTGCAAAATCCTAGAAAATTCTAGGGGTGTTACAGGGGCAGTGCGGGGCACAAGATCGGAGGTAGCTTCCCGGCTCTGTTTCGAAGGAACCTGGGGAAGGATGTCCTGCTTTTACTTCTACAGCTACTGGGAGATGGGGGCCTACAAAGAGATGGAGGGAGGGAAGGGGGGAGAAGGAGGCAGAGGAGGTGAGGAGTCAAAGGGAAAGGAAGAGTTTGAGTGCAGGAGGGAAACCAAAATCACACTGGGATGATGGCGCTGATTTTATTTTTGAAAATTTTAAAATTAGAGAATAAAAGTCACAACTTTATTGTTACCTTTTATTTATTAAATTTTATAAGGTATAATTTAATATTTTATCTTTAATATAGAATATTTAATATGAATAAAAGGTAGATTTTTATTTTGCCCTTTAATCTTTAAAATTGAAGTCACAATTGACTTCTACCTTTTATTTTATACCTTATAAAGATAAATTTTTAATAGTGCCGATTGGGGGGAAAACCGGCTAGAGGACCCAACCTAGAGCAGATGGTCTGTGTGTGCACTCGTAGTCAGGGGCAGTGGACGCGTGCTGACGAGCACGACCCGACTAGTCCTTATTCTGTGGTACTGTGTTCGGTGTCTCAATTTTTCCCTAGGTGGAATAGGGAGACACCTGAGGCTGCAGTATAAGTCATCGGAGGACGCTTCAGGCCTCGTCGCTAGTGGGGTAGTACTCCTGTCACTTGAGAGGTTTCAACGCAGGTTTCTCTCCGGTGTGGTTTACTATACTGGCGGCTCAGTCTGTTCCGTTCTGCATGACCGAGACTCGATTTAGTAGCAGGTTTAGTAGTCTTGTGTAGAGTTCTTTTACTTGTTGTTCCTCGCCTCCCCTATTGTTTATGCATCGCTCTTATGTTGGTTATTGCACTATTGTTTCTATTGAGTGAGGTAGGGATCTGCGGGACCTCTACTGAGCTGATGGGACGAGGGTCACCCCTTTATTTTTCAGGTGAGGCGAGGTGGTGTATATGCCTTGCATATGTTTTTGATGATAACTAAATTTTATGTTTGCTTGCACATGTTCTTGATGTTCAAATATGGTTACGATGGCAAATGGCTTTTGAGGCTCAAACATGTTAGTTAAATGCATGGCTATATGGTCTTGATTCTTGGTTGAAATTGTTAGTTTTACAAGAGGTTTCAAAGCCTACTCTGAATGAACAAAGTCTTTGTGCAACTCATGATGTATTAACTTTGACTATTTTGAATTATAGGATTAAATCTCATGGTGGTCGCTTGGAAGGTAAAACAAACGTGTGGATAAGCACCTTACTTTCTACAATCTAAAGCAGGTGGTATATGTCATGTCTAATCTGTCAACAACCATTGGTAAGATTCTTGCTTTGTCATAGCATCGATCTCACCATGTGCATTTCATGTAGCTCTCTTTAATACACTTCATTCATGGCATTTGAAGTTTACAATGTGCTTAAGATTTTCACATAAGTCTTGGTAGAAACTGGTGTGGAAGATGCTCTTTCATTGAAATGGTTGCATGGCTTGAATGTGGTTTGCAAATGAAGGTTCAATAGGTCTTTTATATTGTGCATAAACGCATTTCATGCATAATCTTCAAGAGTGAGCATTGAACGTGTTTAAGGCCATGTAATGAGAGAATGCTCAAATGTTTTGAGCTTTCCAAATACATAAACTAAGTTAAATCAAACCCAAAAATTAATGGATTAAATGATGACATAAAGCTCTTGTCATATGGATATGTCTCATTGTGCTAACAATCTATTTTTGCAGGTTTTCAACAGTTCGGTCGACCAACAGACAGGGGTCGGTCGACCAATTTTTCCAGCAATAAAAAATGAACAGTTTTTTACAGTTCGGTCGACCTAAGTGCATGGGTCGGTTGACCTAAATTTCCAGGGATCAAAAATGAATAGTTTTTTACAGTCCGGTCGACCGACCGCCTACCTCCGGTCGACCGAACCCCCCGATGTAGCCATCTTTGACTCTATTTTTCACCAACGTGTTCAAGCTTCTTTTGTGGACTTTTTAGTCCTCTAGCCACGAAATTCGCTAAGAAATGTGGATCTATGTCTGGGGATGTTCCTTGACCAACCCAAGACATATAAAAACACTTCTTAGGGCAAAGAAACCCTAATGAAGAAAGGGATTCAAGGGGAGGCTGCCAAAGGGAGAAAGAAGGCTACTGTAGCTCCATGAACAGTAACTCATATAAGATTTCTTCATCCATCTCCAAGCTCTTTAAGCTCCATCTGAAGCCAACAAATCTCCAATAAAGTGAAGAAGCACGCTCTGCTCAAGATCTGCATCATACATTCAGGGGGAGCCTAAATCAGGAGTTTTTATTTTGTGCTTCATCTATTATTGTGTTTTGAGCTTCAAGTCTTGTTCTTTGTAATTTGCAAACATTCGTGTGTGTGTGGATCGGTTCAGATCCGTGGTCGTGCGTGTTGTCTTGTTTAGATCCGTGTGTGTGTGTGTGCGTGAATCTTCTTAGATCTACGTGTGTGTATGGATCTATCTAGATCCGGTTGTACCAGTGTGTAGAGTGCTGCATCTGTCGCAGCGTGTGTGTGTGTTGTTCATCTGATTGTCGGATCGTGTTGGAGACCTCGTCTCCGTGTGTGTGCGTGTTGGGGCGCGTCCCCATGTGTGTGTGTGCAGGTGTCGCCCTGTGTGTGTGTTTGGAGAGTGTCTCCGTGTTGAGGATTCATCCCCGTGCTGGTTTTCAGCAGTGAAGCCACACCGGGTTTTGGTGAGGGGTGGACGTAGGTTGCCGTCGTTTCATCCGAACCACCTTAAAATTTCTTGTGCCTTGTGGTTTGAATTGTGTGGTTTGGCTCATTTCTTCTACCTCCATTCTGTATGGTTGTGTGTGCATACTATTCTTCCGATTTAACACTTTAGATTTTGCATAATCTATCTTTTCTCTAAATAGATCTTCGGTATATCAAAAGGTGTTTTTGAATCGACAAGATCACTCTCGTAAGAACAATAGCACCTTGCGTGAGTAGAATCCCTGGATTCACACCTCCGCCTTGTACCATGGAACTATTGTGAAGATAGATTTTGATAAATCTAACTTGTAGTTAAACAGATTTCATTTCCTAGTTGATATTTTATCATATTTATTTAAATCAGGTAAACGTTTCCTAAATATGTAATCACCCAATTCACCCCCCCCCTCTTGGGTGTCATTGATCTCGGGACTTCAATTGGTATCAGAGCTAAGGCTCGATTTTTCATAGATTTAACAATCTAGAGAGATTTAGATCAATGTCTATCAAAATGTACACCTTGAATTCTCCATCGGTGTTTGATGGTTCTAACTTTGATTTGTGGTTAGGAAGAATATGCAGTCTAGTCAACTCCTACGATCCTAAGCTATGGAAGCTTATTTCACATGGTCCTTATGAGTTGCCTAAAGACAAATCTGTCTGGACTGCAGATTATAAGTTCAAACATGATCAAAATTGCTTGGTTCTAAGTTTATTCACTACCACAGTTAATGCTAATAGTTTTCCCTTTGTCTCCCATTGCAGCTCTGCAAAGGACATATTGGATGGCTTAGCCGGCTTCCAGGAAGAGCATGAAGACAAATGTCTTATGGCAGGCATGAGTGATCACGCAGTGATCAGCAGAATGGATCACCCTTGGAGGTAAATTCAGATTCTGAAAATATATCTCTTGATGATCTATTGGTTGCATACGATGAGCTTGCAAATATATATAAGAAGCTAAAATCTGAAAATAAAAAATTAAAAAAGAATGATGAACAAAATAACTGTGATTCCTCTTGTAAAAAATGCTCACATTTAGAGGAATTGATTGAGGCTCATGTCTTCGACATTGAATTTTACAAAGATCAAATTTCCTCCTTGAGAAATGAAAATAAAAAGTTGAGAGAGAAAATAAGTTCAATGAACAATGGTCAAAATGAACTTGTTCATGATAAAAAGCTTGCAAGAGAAACTGAAGGAATTGAACACGGCCATTTCTGAAAGATTGTTGGTTCTAGAAAAAGAAAATTTTGTGGTTTTGGATGAGTATGAAGATGTGGATGAAATAAAACAAGAAGTTGAATGTCTTAGGAAAATCAATGTTGTGTTGAATGTCAGTCTTGCTACTTGTGAAGAAGAACTCGCCAACACTCAGCTGCACATCACATCTTTAGAAAGTGAAATCCATGACTTACAAAATTCACTGTCTAGATTTGTGGATGGTCAAGAAAACATGGACAAATCGTTGGGGATAAAAGTAAACTTTCAAAGAGAAGGGTTAGGATTTAATCCTGTGAACAAAAAGAAATTTGAAAATAAGTTACACACTTCATTTGTTCATAACACGTGTACACCCAGCACCTCAAAATCTAACTCTTAGCAACACACTATGTCAAGAACTCAACCAAATCCGAAAAAGAGTGTGGATGTCTAAAATGTGCATGTTAAAAACATTCATGTGAAACCCCATGCATCCAAGAAAAGAAATGTTTCTTGTCTCTACTGTGAAAAACTTGGACACATGATGCATGGCTATTTCATTATGAAAAATGATGACTTGAGAGCATGTAGAAATAGAGCTGGTCTCAAAAATGCAAAGCAATCATTTACCACAAAATCTTTCATGCATTGTAATTATTGTGGTAGAAGAGGTCATATAATTTCACAATACTAGCTACTGATGAAGAAGAAGAGTTTTCATTCAACACATCATGCTCACATACACAAACTGGTCGAGCCAATGAGAAGAAAAAAGTGATGCCACGTGCTTCCTCCCATTTCTCTGGCAAATCTGGGCATGTTAAGCATGATTATTTTTTAAGAAAAAGTGATGAATTGAACGCTGTCAAAAAGTGAAAGCCACGTGCCAATTTTCCTTCTAACCCACAAGGACCCAAGATGGTTTGGATACCTAAGAATGCAAATTGAGAAATCTATTTTACAGGTGTGCCATGAGAATATGAAGTGTGAAATATGTATTCAGTCAAGAAGGTAAGGGATATGTCTGTGTGCCATGTCTTGATTCATATTGTGCTGAATAGTTATGTGATCATGCATATGTCTGTGTGCTGAATAGTTATGTGATCATGCATATGTCTGTACATGCATTTCATCCATAGTTGTTTGCATATCCCTGTTCATATCACTTGTAAGACCCCAGAATTTTCATAAATTATTTTTGAAATATTTAATTATTTTATGAGAATTTTAAAGACCCAAAATAGATTAATAAATGAATATTAGATTAATAAGTCATTAACCTAGCCTATTTAAATAGAATCCAAAAGGTTTAAGGACCAAGCCCATTAAGTTTGGCCCATATTCTAGAAGGTTATTTAGCATATTTACAATTTTTATAGATAATGATATGGATAATTAACATCAGAGTTTGATTGAGGTTGAACTCTGTGCACGTTGGATGTAGCGGTCTATCGTGCGACCGCCACAGCCATGTAACGCACTAGTCTTGATGTGTTACACTCTGACAGTTCCGTGAAAGAAAGAACGAGCAAAAAGATTATAACTTTGGGATCTTATCTACAAGAGATCGACTTGGGAGAGTTTATAACATTACTAAGGACTCTTAGGGATTAGGTTCTGGCAAATTAAGGACTCTAGAATCGATCTAATCTTCAAGACCCTATAAATAGGACCTAGTTCTGAACTGAGCGACCCTTACTTTTGGCTCGTGAAGAATCAAGATAAGGAGATATAATTTCGGGTAAGTTCTTTAGAAGATTTTGTTTAGTATACTTTAGACTAATAGTTCTCCAAATTTCATGTTAGGAGATCAAGCAACCAAGGAGATTGAAGCTTCCAAAGTTGCTGGTTTGACTATAGTAACTCAGGATTCAGAGCAAAAGACCCTTGAAGATCAAGAGATTAGGACGTCTAAACAAGGTAATTAGAATTCAATCCTTTAGAACTTTTTGTTCACCTTAGTTTCATCTTCTTACCCTCAAAATTTCACGTCCTTAGGTCAAGAGACTGAGGAGCTAGGGCAGCGTGAAGTTGCTGAAAAGTCACAAAAAGAGAGGAACTAAGGGGGCTCCTTGAAAGCTCAAATTAGATGTTTAAAGCCTAGTTAAGCGGTAGGTTATCTCATGATTGGCAAAAACATCTTGCTAGGGATAAAAGCCTCTGATTGTGTTTGATTTCATGCATTATAGACTATGAATTTCATGTTTTAGTGAGTTCATGCATACATACATATTCTTAGCCCTAATCAAAGATCAAAAATATAATCTTGTCAATTCACTGCAACCTATGCATCTAGATAACCTTTACTTCATTTTGTCATGATTGGGGTAGTTAAATCTTTTCAAAACATGACATGGTTTTAAATCATAGTCTTTTTATTTTATTATACTATTAGCAGGGACTCTGACGCATCATACTTAGACCGTCACAGACTGTAACGGCCTTACGATAAGCCGTCACACCCTCTGTTGCATTCTAATTACCCTGTTGTCTCTAACGCACCATAACAGGAGCGTTACATTACTGTAACGGCCCCTCGATAGACCGTCACAATCATTGTGATGCACCCATCCTCGACCGTCAGGGTAATCGTAGACAGAATTGAAAATCAGTCAAGTTAACTTATAAATAAGCCTAGTTATCTACGTTTTGACCTGATTTCATGTCTTTAAGATTATCTACTGATTCATAATGGAAATTGCATAATTAAGATATCTTAAGTTATTTTAAGTTATGTTAATTTCATGTGCCAAAATTCTATAGTTTTGTATCTAAATCATGATTTTCCAAAAGATGTATTGACGGAGTTTTATCATGATTTCCTATTGTTACACATCCTCTCTATCAATAGAGTCATTTCTCTAAGTACATGGCATATATTCAGGTATATGTCCATTAGTTCACTTTGCACTATAGGAACACTATCTTGGACATGAGGACCTCTCTATTGGATATTCCTTCCAATGGACTAGGAAATCTTGTTTCAAGACCTCCGTAATTCTCCGCGAGCCTGGGATTCCCACTAAGACGCCGAGTTGGTTGTACCATTAAAACCCAAGTAATAGATTACACTATTGAGGTTTCTGGTTATCAGTAGTGTAACGGATCTATATTGGACCGTCAGGCACATGTAACGGCCCAATATACGACTGTCACATTCAACTAAGTCTGATTTCTTAGTTCTGGATTCAGACTAATGTAACGGCCCAATACTGGAGCGTCACATCATGTAACGGCCCAGTACACGACCGTCACACTGCTTAAGTATTTTAACCCGAGGTTTGACCAAGGGTTGATATTCCAAGGTTTCTAGATAGACTCTTGATGATCTAGAACTTATCATATTAATCAAGAAACCTAATATAATGAATGGAAGATAAAGAATGTACCGTTATGCTGCCGATTTATTTCCATAAGCATAACATAGTATAAGTCATTCTTGATTTCTCATGATTCTTATTAAAGCATTCATTCATTGAATTATTGTTATCAAGAGCTTGTTGGAATTATACATTCTTGGCCACACTTTATTGTTACATGCGTGAAAAAAGCTTGATTTATACTTGAAGATGCGATCGAGCACTGATTATGTTCAAGGGCTCTATGCTAGTCCCCTCGGCTGATTGTCAGAAACATACTATTATAAACCATGGGGTATGATGCTACTGGCGTCGCATTGCGCTGGGAGTACTTTATTTATAAATAAGTGAAAATCTACAACACAACATAACACGATACAGCATGATTGATACTTGACTTTCTTGATATTCCACAAAAATTCACGAAGTACTTGCTCATAAGCAAAGGATACTGGAGTGATGATTGTGTGGCTTGCTAGTACATTCTCGTTACATTCTTATTCATGAAAGGCCATATCATGTTCTTATAACATTCTTGCTAGTTCATACTTGCTCTCATTCTATCTTACATAATTTGGTTTAATCGCATGATTGATCGCATTCGCATGATTTTACCTTATTCTTCTAGAGCAAAAACGTTAATTACTTTAATGATGTCTTTATGTTGATGCGAAGATACCTACTGGACAAGTGTGCTCATTACCTATTTCCATTCTTTTTCAGGAAATGGAAGTGAGTCGGGTTCGGATTCGGAATATTCAAGTAGCGGATCCGAGAGTGATTAAAGAATGAGCGAAGACTTAGGAAGTTTACATTGTTTAGATTGAGTCTATGTAATTTCTTATTTCTTGAGTCTAGCATGATGGAAGTTGAATTAGTGGTTGTATTTGAATATTGGATTTGATTATTAATGAAAATCGAAGTTGAGTAAATATTGTACGATTGCATTCTTATGTGTGATTGCCTTGCGCTCTGATCATTCTTGCTTGCAAGAGGCTTACCATGCCAGCTGTTCGTGTTCCTCGAGCGAGTCTTCCGCTGTAATAAAGGCTCGGGGCGTGACATCACTTGTCACATAGTATCTTGTTGAAGGGGTGATGAGGGCATCCCTTGCCCCTCCACTCTTTTTCCAGACTCGGATTGTTCGACGGCAAGCACCATTATATTTGTCATGTATTTTTGAGACTAGTCATGTAATCTTCACATTTTCTTTGAGTCATTATCATGTAATTTTCCCTTTATTTTGAGTCATGTACCTAGGTAGTTGAGTCATTTTCCTAAGTATTGAGTCATTATGTTGGTTAGATAGGTTAATGGGCCCAATCCATTGGGCTAGGCCCAGGGGCGCCCCTCCCTTGGACTGTGTGGTCTTTAGTTAGTTTGTCAGGGTCAGTTTGGTCTTAGGAAAATTATGGAGTCTATAAATACCCCACCTCTCTCTCATTTGTAACAACTTTTGATGAATATTGAAAAGCATTTGCCATCTCCCTCTCAATATCTCCCTCTCTCTCTCTCTCTCTTACTATCACTCTCTCTAAGTGGGTTGTACCCCCTCTCTCTCTCTCCTCCCCACCCCAATTTCGAAATTCACTCTCTCTCCTCCCCATTCACCCCTCATTAAGGCCCCTTCCCCTTCCCCATGCACTCATTCAACTCCCCCTCCAACCCCTAGGTGGAAACCCCTTCTCCTAGGCACCTTTCCACTTTCCAAAGCACCCCACCACCTTCCCAAGGCTGAATTAACCCCTCCCAAAGCCCAAATTCGAATTTCCCTCTCCCTAGGGCTGTGCCCCTCCATCTCCCCCACCCCCAAGCTCCCAAATTCGTCCCCCACCTCCCCTTGGTCAAACCAAGTTCACCCCCCCTCTCCCTTGCTCTCCCCTTGCACATCTCCTCATTCTATCTCTGTTTCAGGCAGCAGAACTACAACGAGTTGCAGAAGCAGCCACGACCGTTACTTGAAGATTCAAGTAGCAAGGCCTACATCTCTGGAAAGGTCTTCCAGAGAGCTTTCCAGGCGAGGCGGTTTCGTCAGCATCCGAGCTCCGAGCAGTCCGCAGCATCCATTCTCCCTCGACTGCGCAGGAGACCCCAGGCAAGGAACTAGAACGTGATTGGAAGCTCAACCACGGCAAACCCTTTGGGATTCAGATCAAGTGTTCTTCAGAAGAAATCTTCCCTCTCAAGTCCTCTTTAATCCTCAAGAAGCAGAGCTGCATTTGGATATCGGCATCAGAAGTTACGAATTTTCTACTCCAAGGCATCAGGTCAGTTTTCAGGAGCCAGAACCGACATCCCTCTGCTCATCTGTTCGTCCCGGTATACTCCAACATCTGCCGACATCGCCGTCAAGTCCGAAAGAAAGAAGACTTGACCACGGTTCCAACGGTTCAAGTCTCGCCTCAATCAGAGCTCGGTAGCAATCGTGGCACCCCCTGCATCCAGTCACATGGTTCTGCACCAGACAGAGGCAGAACCAACCATCCCGGTTCCAGACTCTGCCACAGCCAGCTCGTGAAGGCTCTGAGCACCATTTTTGGAGGGGAGAAACTACCTCCAGCTAGCTGCCACCTCCAAGAAGAAGGGACTCAATCGACCTCTGGAACCCTCTGTTCCAATTTTCTTCGTCGGAGAGGGCAGACTGCCCCTGTGGTCCCAGGTTAGATCAGTCTTCATTTCTCCGGTCACTCCTCTCTCCACTGACATCGGATTGCATCCCCGTCAACTCCTGCTCGAAGCTACTCCGACCAAGTTCGTGTCACCGCTAGTTTCATTCCAATCGGAGTCCGGGAGAGCCCACAGTGACTTCTGCAACCTACTGCTTCAGCCCGATACCAGCCAGAGACCAGACGGTGGTGTCCTGTTCCAGTCGCCGGTGCAGTCAGCCCCGAGACTCAAAGCTTCCCAAAAAATTCAAGCTTCATCCCCTGTCAGCTGAGGAACTTTTGGCAGTGGTTTCGTCAAGTTTGGAGCCCCGTGGAGCCCGTGGCAGTGTCAACAGCGACACCCTATCCTGCAGACCTGCAGATTGGCAGAACCGGCGGACTCGGAAGATCGGCTTTTCCTTTGCATAAAACCCCACCCCGCTTGGCCGGCTGAAGGCCCCTCCCTGCGTGGAGGTAGTTTTGAATGTAATAAGAATAATCCCCACCCCAAGTTCATCCCTCCTGCGTGAGGTGTAGTGGTGTAATTCTTTCAATTTCAGGTTCAAGCTACATCGCCGCGGCGATCGGGTGTATACCCTCGCCTCCCGGCTCGCCCTCGTCTCCGGCCGGAGTCGGCGTCTTCACGCCGGCTAGGTGAGCCTCAGTCCCTCTCTTGCTTGGTTTAATCACTTGCTTAGCTTAGTATTATTGCTAGTACTGCGTCGGACGAAGAGTGAGAGCTCGGCCCAACTTGCTAGTTCCGTGAGTGACCACCGCGGGCGAGTTGAGAGTGAACCCACTAAACCCACACCCTTGGTGTGCTGGCCGCCCATGGTTTGGGCATCCTAGGCCCATTTGGGGTTCTCCACAATCTAGCCAACCATTGGAGCTTCATGGTCCCGTCTCGGACCCTCTCCCACATCGCTTAGTTGCCAACGGGCACAAGTGTGCACCAAACGGGTGAGTTCGCTAGTGTGAGTCCGCTGCTCAACTTGAATGCTTGAAAATAGGTCCAAGGTTCGGTGTCACATCAAGGGGAGTTTGAATCATTTCAAATCAAAATTTCACTGCATACATTGAGTTTGCATACACTTTCACATGTTGGCATGCACAAGAGTTGAAGAATCTATTTTCAAACTAGAATGAATTCACGTCATAATGCATTACAATCCTCTTGTCTTCATCACATCAAGGACTACATAGTATATCAAATGGTGACGTGTGGAAGGACAGGTTAAGCCTGTCTGAAAACTATCACTACGGGTGAGGTGATCTTCGGATCCAAGTTCTCAGTGAGGTACTGTGAGTCAATTATTTACAGGCTGTATATAGCATTAAATTTTTCACTGAACATTCCCGATTCTTGCACACACTAAGGGGGAGTTATTAGCTTAGATATGTGAACTTAATGGCTAGAGTCATTCCTAGGGAAATAAGCTATGTGCATTTGTTGTCATATCATTGTTAGATCAATCTTAAGTGCAACTAACAAATCAAATCCTTTCAATCTTGGATGCAGTTTACACCTCCAAAAATCCAAGTGATGTTGGGCCAGCTATGGCCAAGTTTGAATCAACTAAAGGAACATCTTGCGAGGATGAAGATGATGAAAATTTCCTCAACTTGCTACTAGGAGATGGGGAGTGATTTTGATGAGTCTTGTGCACCGGTTGCCAGATTAGAAGCAGATCCAAAACATCCACAACATTTGTACAAATTGTAGAAAGTCTTGTACGGACTGAAGTAAGCACCAAGGGCATGGTATGAAAGGCTCATCTCACTTTTACCTGAAAATTGACTCACGAGAGGTAAGGTTTATCAGACCCCATTCACAAGAAATTCAGGTAAAGACATGCTAATGGTTCAGGTTTATGAAGACTATATCATCTCTTGAACTATCTCGAACTATTAACAATGCCTTGTGTGATGGATCTGCAAAAATCACCCAGGGTAAAGTTGAAATGAGCTTAATTAGTGAATTGACATCTTTCTCTCTTTGGCTTGCAGATTAAGCAAACACTCCAAGGAATCCTCATAATCTAAGTCAAATCGCCGTTGAGTTTCTAAAGGAATATGGCCTAAAAGAAGCAAAGCCAATGTCAACTCCGATGGCCATAGCCACGAAGTTAGACAAAGATAAAAAGGGAGTGACTTGAGGGCAATGAAGAAAATGAGAAAAACAAGGGATTCTCAAGGTCAAGGTAAGAAAACAAAAATTTGAAATACTGACCTTCATGAGGTTAGTGATTTTGGTGCTTGAAGGCATATGGTACTGCCTGCTGAACTAAGGTAACTCAACCTTTTGCTATGAAAATGAAATCTCATGCATTAGCCTATGGGACTTGGTGATGTTACTCTAATGACAGGTATTGCTTCTACATACCTGAAATGATTGGTCCTCTATTCTGCTGTGATTAACTTGCTTACTGGTTGAATGGAATTGAAAATCTTATAGATTATGTTGACTATTGAACATCTTTCAATCTGAATTGCTTGAGCACATTTGAGCTTAATTGAGTATTTGGTATATCAAATATTGAGTAGTGAAAAGGTGAATCACGTCCACCTGAAAACTCTTACAATGCGTGAGTTGGTCTTTGGACCAAAGTTCTTCGCCTCGTACCAGAACTCGAAGAAAGCGAATGTTTGGCCTTGAATGAATTTTTTTCATGCTATTCTGCACTCCTTTGTTAGATAGCCCCCTGTCATTAGAGAACACCTTACACTTTCACTGAATTTTTGAAATTCATGTATTTGTCAAGGGGGAGTTTTGCTAACTAAACAACTTGAAATGAATGCAGGTTCATTTTCTATTGACTGAGTGACGTCCAATTGTAAACTGTAACATGCTTATGATGAAATTGCTTCAAATTTTCTGAAATTGATCCTTGATGATGGGAAAAGTTCTGCAATGGAAATGTTAATTCCTAAATGGCTTGTGAATGACTTTAAAACATTTGAAAAGTGATTGAAAATCTGTTCTTGAACAACTTCTGAAGATAAATGGATTGCATTACATGCTTCAAATGATTTCTGCACCATGTATATAAACCACTTGTGATGAAAAATGTCTCATGCTCATCTTTCAAATCTGAGTGCCTTCTTGTAAATTGTGTCATTTTGCATCTTATTTTTGCATCTTGCATTGTATTGTCATATTGTTATAGGTTGCATTGCATTAGAATTCATGCATTAGGTGCATTTAGTTCATTCAAATAAATAAATAAAAACTAAACTAAATACTTGTATTTTGCACCCATGTTTAATTTTTGCAACGCATTTAGAACCTTCAAATGAAAATCTGAAATCTTACATCACATTGCATGTTTGCATATCATTCACATAGCACATTTGAAAGAAGAAGCTCATCATTCACATAGTACATTTTCTGCATTTCATGTTGCATAGCTGGCATTTTCAGCATGCATATAGTGCATATCTTGAAATGCATCATTTTGAACATTTCATATTACATAAATGCTGAAATGAATTCTTCCAACAATGGACCATATCTTCGGGACCAACTACACTGTATATCTTTTCATTTTGCATTGCATATTGCATATACTCCCATTGTGTGCTTGCATGTTTATATATGTTATTCACTTCATCCTTTGAAATTTCTATGACCTTATGCTTTCTTGCTAAATAATGTTGCATTTGAGTCATCATTGGAGTGTTTCATGTCATACACTCTGGGGGAGTTCATATTTCATAAGTGCATCTATTTAGGGGGAGTTGCATTGTTATGCATTCGTGAAATTTTCGGTATACATGTTGAATCAAATTCATACACATCTTGTAAATAATGTGAAAATGAGTGTTAAACATAAGGATATAGGAAGTTCCTTTCAACACTCTAGAGATATTAAAACTTGTTGCATGTATGTTGAAGAGACAGTTGAGAAAAAAGCTGCCTACCTATCTTTGTTGGAAAAACCTGAAATGAAAATGAATGGCAGAGCAATGCTTGATCTCACTAAGTAAATTGGATGCACGTCACCTAAGACGTGATGTGGTTCATTTCTGAAAGGTGTTTGACTAAAGTACCTCTGTTCAGAATGAAATGAAATGGTTCAATATTTTGAGTAACCGGGGATTCTGGCATAAGCTCCATGTGTTTACTCGCATCAAAAGGAATTATTTAAACCTGATCATTCTTAGAAAAATTCTGATTATCTTTGTGAAATCATTAAAAATTTTGATGTGAAAAATTATTGAGGTAGAGCGTAGCCTCCAATACACTGTTCTCATAAATTGTAATGCAGTCTGTGTAATCTCTCATTGTGTTGATTTGAAAATCTGAATATTCATATGGCTATACTCATTTTTCATTTTATTCACTTACACATTTAAAAATTTGATTTCATATGTATTCAAAAAATTGATTGACTGCATTGCCTATTGCATGATTCTCCTATGTGATTGCACAGCCTCCGAGGTGCTATATATGAACATTCCGGTTGTCATGACACTCGTGCACTTTTCTTATACATATTCCCTCCTTAAATAAGAAAGGGGGAGCTGTGCTGCATGTATATATATACGTACTTGCTTGGTTGCATCAAGTGCATTTCATATGTCATCATTTCTATGCATCTTGCTTCATGCATCTCACAAGGAAACTAAATTTTTTAAAAAAAAACTACAAAAATAATGAAAATTAAAAAAATGAAATGAATGGACTTTAAATTCTTTACACTTGCTACATGGGTTGTTGGCTTTGAATGGTATCATCTTGATTTGTGAATCTTGGTCTGAGAATCTTAAGACTACACACCTTCCTGTCTCCATAATCAACAATTGGACTCACAAAGCATCAACATGTTTTTGTTCCCCATATCTTTGCCTTGCCATTGCATCTTGTGAAAATATGAAATGGGTTTTTGGCTTTCAGTGGTATTATCTTGATGTGCTTACTTTATCTGCAAGTCTTAAGCCTACACACCTATCATCTCCATTACCAACAATTGGAATCACAAAGAATCAACATATTTTAATCACCGTATCCTTGTCTTGCTATTGCCTCACTTGACATTCTGAAGTGGTCTCTTAATGATTTATGAATCTGCTTGTTGAAATTTTAACTTCATTGCCTTCCTCCCACTTTTTGATCATGTCAAAGGGGGAGAAAAATCTGATCTGTCTATGTCAGTCATAAAGTTTGTCATCATCAAAAAGGGGGACATTGTTGTATATGCCTTGCATATATTTTTGATGATAACAAAACTTTATGTTTGCTTTCACATGTTCTTGATGTTCAAATATGGTTGCGATGGCAAATGGCTTTTGAGGCTCAAACATGTTAGTTCAATGCATGGCTATATGGTCTTGATTCTGGGTTGAAATTGTTGGTTTTACAAGAGGTTTCAAAGCCTACTCTGAATGAACAAAGTCTTTGTGCAACTCATGATGTATTAACTTTGACTATTTTGAATTGTAGGATCAAATCTCATGGTGGTCGCTTGGAAGGTAAAACAAATGTGTGGATAAGCACCTTGCTTTCTACAATCTAAAACAGGTGGTATATGTCTTGTCTAATCTGTCAAGAACCATTGGTAAGATTCTTACTTTGTCATAGCATCGATCTCACCATGTGCATTTCACGTAGCTCTCTTTAATACTCTTCATTCATGGCATTTGAAGTTTATAATGTGCTTAAGATTTTCACATAAGTCTTGGTAGAAACTGGTGTGGAAGATGCTCTTTCATTGAAATGGTTGCATGGCTTGAATGTGGTTTGCAAATGAAGGTTCAATATGTCTTTTATATTGTGCATAAACGCATTTTATGCATAATCTTCAAGAGCGAGCATTGAATGTGTTTAAGGCCATGTAATGAGAGAATGCTCAAATGTTTTGAGCTTTCCAAATGCATAAACTAAGTTAAATCAAACCCAAAAATTAATGGATTAAATGATGACATAAAGCTCTTGTCATATGGATATGTCTCATTAGGCTAACAATCTATTTTTGCAGGTTTTCAACAGTTCGGTCGACCAACGGATAGGGGTCGGTCGACCAGTTTTTCCAGCAATCAAAAATGAACAATTTTTTACAGTTCGGTCGACCTAAGTGCATGGGTCGGTCGACCTAAATTTCCAGGGATCAAAAATGAATAGTTTTTTACAGTCTGGTCAACCGACCGCCTACCTCCGGTCGACCGAACCCCCCGATGCAGCCATCTTTGACTCTATTTTTCACCAACGTGTTCAAGCTTCTTTTGTGGACTTTTCAATCCTCTAGCCTCGAAATTCGCCATGAAATGTGGATCTATGTCTGGGGATGTTCCTTGACCAACCCAAGACATATAAAAACACTTCTTAGGGCAAAGAAACCCTAAGGAAGAAAGGGATTCAAGGGGAGGCTGCCAAAGGGAGAAAGAAGGCTATTGTAGCTCTGTGAATAGTAACTCGTGCAAGATTTCTTCATCCATCTCCAAGCTCTTCAAGCTCCATCTGAAGCCAACCAATCTCCAATCAAGTGAAGAAGCAAGCTCTGCTTATGATCTGCATCATACATTCAGGGGGATCCTAAATCAGGAGTTTTTATTTTGTGCTTCATCTATTATTGTGTTTTGAGCTTCAAGTCTTGTTCTTTGTAATCTGCGAACATTCATGTGTGTGTGGATCGGTTCAGATCCGTGGTCGTGTGTGTTGTCTTGTTTAGATCCGTGTGTGTGTGCGTGGATCTTCTTAGATCTGCGTGTGTGTATGGATCTATCCAGATCTGGTTGTACCAATGTGTAGAGTGATGCATCTGTCGCAGCGTGTGTGTGTGTTGTTGATTCGATTATCGGATCATGTTGGTGACCTCGCCTCCGTGTGTGTGTGTTGGGGCGCGTCCCCATGTGTGTGTGTGCAAGTGTCGTCCTGCGTGTGTGTTTGGAGAGTGTCTCCGTGTTGGGGATTCATCCCCATGCTGGTTTCGAGCAGTGAAGCCTCACCGGGTTTTGGTGAGGGGTAGACGTAGGTTGCCGTCATTGCATCCGAACCACCTTAAAATTCCTTGTGCCTTGTGATTTGAATTGTATGGTTTGGCTCATTTCTTATACCTCCATTCTGTATGGTTGTTCGTGCATACAATTCTTCCATTTTAACACTTCAGATTTAGCATAATCTATCTTTTCTCTAAATATATCTTTGGTATATCAAAAGGTGTTTTTGAATCGACAAGATCACTCTCGTCAGGACAACCGCACCTTGCATGAGTAGAATCCTTGGATTCACACCTCCCCCTTGTACCATGGAACTATTGTGAAGATAGATTTTGATAAATCTAACTTGTAGTTAAACAGATTTCATTTCTTAGTTGATATTTTATCATATTTATTTAAATCGGGTAAAAGTTTCTTAAATCTATAATCACCCAATTCAACCCGCCTCTTGGGTGTCATTGATCTCGGGACTTCACGAGGCTTACGCTCAGTGCTTCGGAGGCTGCTCGTGGTGCCGGTGGTCAAGGTTAGACGCCAGATTGTGAGAGACGGGGTATGGCCCGTAGTCTTGTACTTTTCTTTCCAATAGACTGTACTTATTTCAGACTTGTAGTTCTGGACTGTATAACTATATTAAATTATATAATTGTTCATTTTATGTATTAATTAAATTATGCATCATATATTCCTGCATTTATTTTAGCTTCTTGTACACTCCCACAGCAACCTTTAACCCTTCCGGGCCTCCCGGCCCGTGGATGGCAGGCCAGAATTCAATGGGTATCGAGTCCTTCCCGATATTCAGATTCTGAGTCGCTACAGCCTGGGCTTCATCTTTGGTGACCCACATCTGTTTTAGACAGGGCTGGCGCACTTGCTTGTAGTCATCCCCTCTTCAGGCTTGGAATTGCTGTGTACGGCCTGGTTAGGCCGTTGTCGCCACGGAGTTGGAGAGGTGACATTTTTTAATTTATCTTTGTCCTCCCATGCATGCCGTAGGAGTTCAAAGCGGTTGGAGGTCCCGACAGTTGGGATATGTCGACTCTGTGGGATGATTGGCTCTCCACCATCTCTCCACCATCGAGCCGAATTCTGAGGTCTCCAACCAGCATAGTCCTGCTGGAGTTGGAAGTAACTGGGAAGGCGGTAGACCTGTGCCGGCGACTGCCACGATGCTTCTTTTGCGGGGCCGAGGATGTCTCAGCGCCCACATGGTGCACAGTGAAGACTTGATATTTGATTGCCTGAGGTGTGATGCCTCCGACAAAAGTGGAGGTGTTCGAGGCCCGTGGCGAGATACCCATCTTGGGTGTCGACCTCATTGAAACTGGGACCCACGACTTTGAGGGTACACGGGTTGTCTAGGTGTCTGGGATGTGGGGTTTTGGACCCATGCAAGGAACTATCTGTTGGGTGCAAGGATGGGATCTAGAGGGGGGTGAATAGATCCCCTTTCAAAAATTTATGCTCGAATTAAAACTCAAACCAAATCAAATCAAACTAGAAGGAACTGAATGATAGATCACAAAGCTATCTTACAAAATGGATGCTTCACATAGAGTTGATATCGAACACTATGCACGCTTCTACCAAACACACGATCAAACACTTAGCAGCTATGTTAGTTTCGAACTATGAAGCCAGATCAACATTCGATCAACCCTGTAAAGGTGGTAGAAGAAGGAGACAATCGCACAAAGTCAAACCACAGACACAGGCAATTTTTAGGCGGTTTAGTCTGTACCATGCAGACCTACGTCCACCCCCCACTCAACCTGAGTGAGGATCCCACTGACTCACAGTTTGAATCGTTGAGCCTCACAGATTGCTACACAGAGAAACAAAACCTCTCACCGTTGATCCTCACAGCTTGCTATCGCTGAGCAACACAGCTTACTTCCGCTGAGCAACACAGCTTGCTTTCGCTGAGCAACACAACTTGCTTACAAGACCGCTGAGCAACACAGCTTGCTTTCGAGGAACAAATCCTCAACACCGCTGAGCCTCACAGCTTGCTCTAAGTAACAAAGGAAAGAACGAATCAAAGCAAAAAGAACAAAGGAAAACCAGAAACAATGTCGCTCCCAACGAGCAGATTGGCTTGGATCTGATCTAGAGCCCAACACACGATCAGATCTTCAAGTAGCTCCAGCTGCACTCAACCCTTCATCTCATGATCTCTCTCTTTTTCTTTTTCTTCTTATTCTCTCACAGGCTCTCTCTTAATTTTATCGAACTCATCTGCTCTCTCTCTCTCTCTCTCTCTTCAGCTCTTACTCTTCAGCTCTCCTCAGCTCTCTCTCTTTTCTCTTCAGATTTCGCAGCCCTTCTTTCTTCTCTTGCAGCATCTTCCTTATCACGAGGAAGTCATGTATATATAGAGCAAAGAAAAAAAAACTTATGGCAGGAGTATGAAAAACAGGGGCTCCGGAATTCTTCTGAATAATGTAATGTTCACTTTGCTAAATTCCCATTTGTCCAGGTGGCAGGAGAATATTCTTCATCGGGAATCTTCTTATGAGTTGTCAACATCCTTGGATCACGTGCCAAGATGATTTACCTTAGAACCCGACATGTGGCAAACACAAGTCTTCTGCAATTCAGCTTCTCAGGCCATTTTTCAGACTTAATGAGATATTATACACCCTTATTGCCTATATGTCACCCTTAGGCACCTATTTGTCACCCTTGTTCTTAAAGAGCCGTCGCCTTCTTTTCCTTAGGCACCTTTTTCACACTTAAAGTGTTGTCGCCTATTTTTCACCCTTGGCGGTATATATTTCAGCCTTAATGCTCATTTGTCACTGCTACTCATCCATTTGTCACCACTATTTTGACATTAGTCGTCGCCTTACTTCTTTGTTGTTCTTCCCTTGGCGGCGTCGACTCAATTTGAGCGTTGTGTCAACGTCACTTGATGTTTCTTCTTCTCTGCTCCTTTTCTCCCAAGCCAACCTATTTGTCACCACTACTGATCTATTTGTCACCATTAATCTCACATTTGTTGCCCTTGTAGAGTTATTTGTTTCCCTTATTCTCTTGACCTGGAGGGTGCTCTGGCTAGCTTTTGGCGTCGACTCCAAAACTATCTCGAGTTGACGTTTCTTCTTCGCATCTCAAGGGTTTCAGCGCTACTGCTTATTTTTCACCCTTAGTAGGCTCTTTTACACCCTTGTAGCCTATTTTACATCAAAGACCACCTATTTGTCACCACTAATCTGTAGCTATAGGACTAGCCTTTCTGCCTTGCAGGCTTGAACTGGCGTCAGCTCCAAGGTCGACTCTAGTCGACTCTTCTTCTTCAAAATCCTTCTTCTTTCAACTGAAAGCCTTATTTAAGTTCTTTTTCACTATTCTTCATACAATTGTTACTCTGACTGAATATTTATGACCCGTGTGCTTCTATTTGACAGCTTTAAACTTGAACAACTGCAGAACACATGCTTGAACAGAATTTGCTCTTTAAACTAGACTTATAACCTACTATTGCTGCATAGTCACTTAAAGAGCTTATTAGCACTGTTTGCATAATCTTTGCCAAAACAAGAACATGAGATTCTCATTATCAACACTGTAAACACATGCTCATACACTATGAAAGTTTGACATCATCAAAGGCATTCATGAAGACTCATAACTGAGTCATAGTTTGTCATCATCAAAACACAGGGACATAATAATCTCCCCCTTTTTGATAATGGAAACTATGAGTCATTATGAACAATGTAATCAAGGATCAAGACACAATCAAGACAGCATTGAAACATCACAGCATTAAAAAAAATCTCCCCCTTAATGTTGCAACTAATTCTCTCCCCCTTAGAATGACTCATCAAACTCTCCCCCTTTGACATCATAAAAAAAATGAGTTTGATGCTCAGATGATAATGTAGAGATGAGCAATTTCAGTCAAAATAAGTTCAGAAATGAAGAAGGTCCCATCAAAACACAGAATTAGATACCAAGGTAGAAGATCAAAGCAGTTCCATACAAGGCATCAGAATATAGTTCAGCCAGAATTTGTAAGGTGACATGATAAATGAAGAACTTGGCAAATTATGCAAGAAATTCAAGAAGATCATTGAATTAGAAGAATCTTAATCTGAAACAACATTCATTAGTCAAGCTTTCAATTTTTAAATTCTTCTGTTATATGAACTCTTATGATGCAGCCCTTATTTTCTGCTTGGATTAAGTATAATAAATGTAGAGTTTATCAATTAAACTCTTTGGAACATTTGCATTCAGACTTAATAAGCATAAACCAAGACTACATGTTTATTTCTTGTTTAGCCTCCCTTAACCTTACTCATTCAAAATCAATGACTCCCTTAGGAGTAACTAAAGTCTAGTATTGAGATTAAGCATATAGAACATTTCTGGTTTTTAGTCCTTAGGGTTACAACACTTTTAGAATTTTCTTTTGGCTCAAATTTTTTTTTAAGAACAGTCAAGTGTAGTCCATACTTTTTTACATAAGAGTGCATGTTGATTAGACGCCAGCACCCCTAGTTACTCAGTGAGACTAACTATCCTGTCTCATTTTGAATAGAGATAGTAAGGGCACCTCATGACATAGTTCACTTCATTTCTTTGTTGAAGGATCCAGTTTCTTAGTGAACTCTTAGCCATTGCTCTATCTTGAGCTTGATTCACAATTTTTTATCACGTGCTGCCCTTTGGAATTTTTTCAGATTGTTTTATGTTTAAGAACAATACTTAATCCAAGTTTCTCGACCAAGATTGCCTTAACCTTAAATTTTCAGATCTTAGGAGAGTGCACAGGACACAACATGTGTGAATTGGTTGAGACCTATTAAGTTCTGAATACAATCTTTTTCATGAAAGTCAATTTTTAAACTCTTTAATTCATTAAGCTCAAACCAACAGTTTTATTCATGGGACATCATATGGTCTTATAAGAGAAGATTCCTAAATGTGATTTGCTCGAATTAATGAATTGGTGAATCAAATTGGAATTCCTCTAAATTTTAGATGTATTATGAAGATGGAGGTGGCAGCAAAAAAAAATGTTCAGTAAGTAGACAATGAGTTCAAGAATTTTCAAAAACATTGAGCAGACAAATGATTTCAACAGAGCAGCAGTTAATAGGTGACTTCAAGAATGACCACATCAATGAGAGCAAGAAAGGGCAAACATTACAATGATTAAGGCACAGATATGGCAAGAGTGATCAACATTTCTGAGCAGATGATAGATTTTCAGAGAGTTTAGGATGAAGCAATTTGAAATAGTTTTTCATAGAGATGAGTAGTTAAAAAATTTTCAGATGGGACTCCCCCTCAACATATGTAGGGAATTTCTCCCCCTAAGTGTATGCATGCATTTCAAATCCTTTTTGAGAGTTTTTGACTCAAATTGTATGCATGAGCAATCAGATGTATGCAGTGACTCCCCCTAACTAAATGTACTGACCCATTAGACTTAACATGAAGACTATGTAGGGGATTTTTGAACTATGCTCATGAATGTCTAGACTGCTCTATATGCAATTATGTCCCATGGTATTCGGCGGAGAACTTCGGTCTAAAGACCGAATTTCGCATAGAGTGGGTTTTCAAACAGACATAATCTGCCCTTCTCCCAGCACCATTTGATATACCATTGGACATACAAGATGATGCAAAGCAAATGCAGTCCTATATGCATTCCAAAATTTTCAGATTTAAAAAAGACATTGCAGATTATGCATGCAGATAAAGAAAATGAATGCAACAGATTTTTCATGAAAATGCAGAATGACATATGCAGAGATGAGAACCTGTGCAATTCCATTTATTTCAACTAATTTGAGACAATGAGCATATGAATATAATTTGACCAAATATGCAATTAAAAAGAGGAAAATAACAATCAACAAATAGGACAATGAAAATAGAAATTGGGGTTTTTACCACACTGCATATGCCTTGTATTTATTTAACCCCTTTTATTTCCTTACTCCAAGGCACACCTGTAAAATAATTCTCATTTGAGATACATCGGTACCCAAGATCTCTTGGGTCCTGAAAAGTTAGTAGCACTCCTCACTGGTGCTGTCCACGACTTCAAGGCATGCTAATTATCAGATTTCATAAGAAAATAATCATTCATGACATGCCCTAATTTACCACAATAGTGACAATGAATGGAAGCATTCAAATTTTTCCTCAGATAATATGCATAAAATTTCTCATTAAGAAATCTGGGATTTCTTTTATCAACAGCCATGTTGGCCTAGAATAGATGGCGAACAAGAAGGGGGGTTGAATTGTCCCCCAGTTGAGATGGCGGATTTTAAAAACAATCTAAACTAATCACAGCGAAATTAGAATTAACTACGTTAATTAGCCTAAACTCAAGTGAGAATTAAATGTTCTCTCAACCTTTCCGATCTCACACGGATATACAATGCAAAGAATGAGTTAACTACAACTAAGCACGGATATCCAACCAACAAACGATGAACAAATACTGATAGCAAGTTGCAGAGGTAGCGAAGTGTGAAGGTGCAGTGAATAAAAATCTATCAAATAGACCTGTGAACGGAGGTAGGAGAAATGGACAATCGCACAGGCACACCACAATGAACGCAGAGATTTTTAGGTGGTTCGGGACCACGACGGGCTCCCTACGTCCACCCCTCACTGAACCCCGGTGAGGCTTCACTACACGCTACGAACCGTAGCAGGACGGGGACGAACCCCTACACCACACACGCTACTTTCGCAGCAATGCACAACCACGGGGCCTAGCCCCAAGCCGCTGCTACCACAGCACACACACACGCAGTCGGGGAACACACCCCGGACACAAATCTCATATGGAGACATAGCTCCGTCTGCACATAAACTCGGGGAACCTTGCCCCGCAATAAAACCAAACACTCGGAGACGCAGCTCCGCCCACAAACAATAATATATCAAGTTCGCTGAAAAGAAAGGATATACAATAAACGCACACAATATGAATCTATGTTCAGATTAATAGGATGGAAATGAGAGAAGAAGAAATCCCTCTTAATCCGTAATGAAACCCGTAGATGAGATGGATGGGTGCGCTGGAAATATTTGTCCGCAGAGTGGAAGCCGCTCAAGCTCGTAGAAGACGTCCCAGGGAGAATGGTTCAGTGACCTTGCTCCCAGCTGATTCAGATCGGCAAAGAATCTTTGTTGCTGGCATCCTCCTCTCCTTCCTCTTCCTCCTCCAAGTAGTGGTGTCGCCCCTCTCCTTCTTTCCTGCAGCAAATGAAAACGTTAAGCCCAAAAGTCTTGCCGTCGAAGCAAATTACAGCCAACATATACTCAAAGGAAACAGTAGCAAAAAAGACCACCAAGCCCCTCTAAAAACCCTTCAAATAACACTCAATGTATGGGAGAAAGCCAAAGGGTATTGGGGTAAAAAGTCTAAGCCAATCGGACCTAGAGATAAGGAGTTCAGAACCAAAACGGCAAACCCGACTCGGGTCGCCCAGAAGAAGTGTCGACTCAAGGAGTTGACACTTTCTTCAACCCATTCTATCCCGTTTTAAAAAAATAGGACCCAGGTTGAAAGAGTCGACTCTTAGAGTTAACTCTTTTAGCCAGAGGTTCTGTTGGCGTTAAGAAAACCACACTTACTTGAAAGTGTCGACTCTTTGGCTTAGACTTTTTAGAGAACATTCTGTCTGCGCGAACAGAAGTTGACTCTTGCAGTGCAGAAACAGAAAAAGGCCTAATGCAGCCCAATTAAGCCCAAAGCCATGGAGTATGAAATAAACCTAATTTAGCCACATGGAAATACATCAAAAATATATTCTTACCATGACTTCAATATTTGTGGACATTTAAGAACCTATAACATTGAAATCACAAATTCATGTTAATCTAAATTCAATACAGGTGAATGAACCAACTTCAAGCCATTTTTACACACATGACTAACGCATCAACCTGCAGTGGAATTATGATGAATTGCAGCCACAAGCATAGGTGATACACATATTTCCAATCCATGTTCTTCACATATCAAAATTGATCCAGCATGGAAAACCCAATTCTAATATAGTTCAAGCAAGCCTTGACCACTTTGATATTTAGTCACACACAAACTACAAAAGTAACCAATGCTCACATCCCAGACTGTCCACATTCATTAAAAAACAAGCTAAATTTCAGTAAGCCATAGCATTCCAGGAATTGAATACTCAAATGATCATTTCATATAAAACTTATATTCAGTTAGCCATTCATCTAACCATTTGAAAACCCAAAGAAAAAGACATTATGAGTTCCTGATATGAAATCCTCAATTATCAAAATACATGATGATACTAGAAAACCCAGTTTCAATGACAAGTGAAAACCATCTTCAATTGCAGCAAACCATAACCCCTGACACATTATTAAAAGGCCAGCTGAATAGTCCTCAACAAGAAATCAGGCTCAAAGAGCCAGGGGTCGACCCTTGCAGTGGGAAATAAAGAATCTGCCTAAAGGCAGTCCGGTTCAACCCAAGGACATCCAATCCCATTCAACCACATCAAGGGCCTTATGACCCTTAATGAAAACATGATTTCACCCATGAAAAACATCATGTATGAAGTGCATCAAGAGACCAAGGTCAATGCCTATAATAGAAGCACTATAGGAAGGTTGGTGCATATGACCCAAGGTCTAAGCATAATAAAGCAAACATCATAAGTGAGCTCGACACTTATGAAGAAGGGGTCGACTCCACAGAAAGCAATTTTACATCTGAATATTTTATCCACCAAACATTTTAACCTACAAGAGCAAGAAATCAACATTAAGCTCCAAAAAGATCAATAAGCATTTTCCACAATACTTACATACAATATATTGTTATCATCAAAATCATCACCAAGGACAAAGAGGGAGCGCAGCGAACCCAACAATATCCCACTTTTTGATGATGATAAAATATTGTGGCCATCCAAAACTCTCTCCCCCTTTGGCATTATCAAAAAGTGGGGGTTTAGTTGACAGATGTGAAACTTCAACATGAATGAAAGTGAACAAACAGCAAAATGCGCACAAACCCACAATGAACCTACCATAAAAGGATGGTATGGAAACAATGAACACCTAACAAGAAAGTGGAATTTGACATGCAATGTTCAATTTTTGAACTATATGCTGAATGTATGACTAAGTATGCACAGAATGTATGACCAAACTGTATGCAAAATGACAAAAGTATATGCAAGTGCTCAATTTTGAAATTATGTGCAAAATATGTGACCAAACTATGGACAAGTTGTATGACTAAGCTGAAAAGTACATTATTCTCCCCTTTTTGTCATGAAAAAAAATTGACTGACAATGGGGTTATTTAAGCCTGTATTTACATGTATGATCAAAACATGCACCAATATGAAATGATTTATGATAAGAATAAAAAGGATCAAGCACTCTAGCATGCATAATAAAATATATACTCAAGCAAGTCCCTTTGGGACAGGTGTAAGAATCATGCAATTGATTTTTGAACATGAGGAACATGTGCAATACTAAGAAGGTCGTGCTTACATAAAGAATGTACTACATTACCTGTGAAAGATGACTGATTCACAAAGAACATTCACACAATCATACCCAAAGTGTATATGTGAAAAATTGAGCAATGAATTCCAAGGTAATATCGATATTCAGATTTTCTGAAGAACACTAAAAAGAACTTATCATCCATACACTTTCATATACAATGCTCAAATATTGGTAGCTACATATAACCCTAATTTTTTTTAAATTACTATAAATGGTGTGACTAATCTTTTGACACGAGTTGTACCCTCTGTCTCAAGGGCACTTCTCGATTACCCAATTTTGTCACTTATATTAACTGTGGATTTTGTCACTTTTCGACGCGAGTTGTATCCTTTGTCTCAGGGACACTTCCCGGCTACTCGGTGGCGAATCACACTTATTCTTGATGTGGATTTGTTTCTCCTTTCGACACAAGTTTCCTCCTTTGTTTCAGGGGGGATTCCCGGTTACTCGGATCCACGTTCCACTTATTCAACTTTTTGGTGGGGTAAATAGCTTTTTCCTCACGAGATATGTGATTTCGATGTAGAGTAGCTCTTGAAGTGTTGAGTAGAATAACTGTAATCCTTATTAAATTGAATCACTTATCTCAAAAAGGTGCAAAGTGTATGGGTGGTTGTACTGAATGTAAAAGATGAATTACCCACATCACAGTCATGTCTCCCCCTAAGTGTATGCACATTTATGAAAAATCTCCCCCTTAATATATGCCATGTAACAAACATGTCTAAACCAATGTAATTTCATTTAGCAAGATAAAAGGTCATAGAAAGATATCAAGAAGTGGCTGTATAAAGTATATACATGCAATCAAGCCATGACCTTTCAAAATTTTCAAGCAAATTGATTATCGGTACTTGGCGGAAACGTAGGTCCGAAGACCACCATCACGGATGAGGAAAGCTTCCAGTTGGACGTAATCCAACCTTCCACTATCGCCATTTGATATACCGGATAATCATGGCATTCAGGCATACAAGTATGTAGCGTATATGCAAGTATGTGCATGTAAATAGAAAATGATTGAAGTCTATCCTTATTTACAAGTATGCAAAGATGTGTATGATATGTGCATAAAGTTAAGTGTATATGCTATGTATGCAAAACTAAATTGTTATATGCAAGACTCTATTTGTGCAGTGTTAAGCAGTTCAAAAATAAAATTATTCACAAGATGTGCAAAGAGATGTATTCAAGTCATCTGATCAAAGAACTCATAAAGTCTCAACATTTCAGAAGTTACTAAAATCAATGAAGCAGGAGTATGATAGTTTAAATGCAATCATTTTTCTCCAAACTCAAATTTTACCTTTTCAAATTTTTCAAAATGAACCTAAGCATAATAAACTCACAGAACCAAGCCAATTTTCTTTCTCGTCTTGAGAATCCTTTATTTATCAACATTCCTTGTCCTCAAGACGCCCCTACAAAACAGATTCTTATTTTAGACATTTGGGTACCCAAGCCATCTTGGGTCCTGAGGGGTTAGTGTTAACACGAATAGATGAATTCCTATATCTCCTAGCAAACCGATCATCATCAAATCTCATTGTGGAACAATCATCCATAGAATGACCATTCTCACCACAATAATAACAATAAGAAAATTTTCTTTTCATGGACCATTTTTCATTGAAAAGTAATTATTCATCATATGTCCAAATTCACCACAATAATGACAAGAAAAATTCTTTTTGACAGACCACTCATCATCATTTTTCTTTATAAAGTAATTTTTAATAACATGACCATATAAGCCACAGTAGAAGCAATGAATATTGAAAATTTTCTTCATAGGTTTTTCTTGATTTTTAGAATCATCAACAATTTTTATTTTTGACTTCAATGCCTCATTATCATCAAATTTCATCAAAAAATAATCATACATGTCATGACCAAATTTGCCACAATAAAAGCATGAAACATTCATCATTTTCATTGTTGCATGATCATATTTAATAGATGGAAATTTTTCATGCACACAAGAATAATTAACAACATTTTTCTATTTTTCATTTTCTTTATCACACAAAGATAAAGATTCATTCAAACTCATGATTTCATTTTCCAAAGATGAAATGTGCAATTCAATACTAATTAATTCTTCCTCACATGACGTAATTTTCTCATTCAACAAAGAATTAACAGTTTTGTGGCTTTCAATTTCTTGTTCAAGAATATACAATTTATCACAATCATCATCAATGACACATTTTCCTTTTTCAAAATTTTCAAGACTTTTTAATCTTCTTTCAAGCAAGGAAATCTGAATTAGCAAAGCAATGTTTTCGTTTTGGAGTTTTTCAAATGAATTTCCGTTCATGGAAGTGTGTTCAAGTTCGTTCTTTTGAAAACTCATTTTTTCATCAAGGATTGCATTCATGGTTTCTTTGGAGTCGACAGACATAGATAAATCATTCTTCAAATTTCTCAACTCCTGTTCCAACTCAACAGTTTTATCATTCATGTTCTTAAAACTTTCTATCTCATGTCTTAGCTCTTTCAACCTTTTAGATTTGTCAACATTCAGAGTAGCTTTCCCTTTTTCAAGAAGGAGCAGTTTCTCAGATATAGCAGTATTCAACTCTTTCAGATTCTCATTGTCTTTATCTGTTTGTTGAAGTTCTGAAATTTTAGCCAGTAAAGATTTATTTTCAGATCTAAGATCTACTATTATCTCTTTGTGTTCTTCAACATCAAACATGTAAGACTCAACTAATTTTTCAAGCTCAAAGCATTTTCCACATGAAGAATTATCAACACAAGTACTTTCAATTTCGGAACACTTAGCACATGGAGAGTTAACATAAGAAGAATCATCAAGTTTCCTTTTAAGTTTTCTATTTTTAGATTTCACCATTTTATATTTTTAAAACAGTTCATCATAAGCATCCACCAATTCATCATAGCCAAGCTCATCTTCTTCATCAGAATCGGAGTTTACCTTAGAGCTTTCCTCGCTTTGACGATTACTCTCGTTGTTTGCCACGAGGCACTCACTATTCCAACTTTCTTCTTGGGCTTCGCTCAGCCCATCCCAGATCTCTTTGGCTGACCTACAAGATGAGACAAAGGTAAATTGATTAGTGTCCACAGCAGCCTTAAGAGCATTCAAAACAAACAAATTATCAGAATTCTTTTTCTTATTCTCATCGGTCCAGCTTGACTCATTTTTTGGAAGAATGTAAGGACCATGAGTGATTAATTTCATGAGCTTCGGATCAATACTAGAAATCTAAATACAGAGTTTTTCAAGCCATGATATATGATCAAAACCATCAAAGATAAGAACCAAATTCACACTAGCCATCATAAAAAGATCTTTTCTCCTAGACCGTGAGGTCCACTGAATAAAAATCAGAGACTGTGCTCTGATACCAATTGCTGGCCCAGAATAGATGGCGGATAAGAAGGGGGGTTGAATTGTCCCCCAGTCGAGATGGCGGATTTTAAAAACAATCTAAACTAATCACAGTGGATTTAGAATTAACTACGTTAATTAGCCTAAACTCAAGTGAGAATTAAATGTTCTCTCAACCTTTCCGATCTCACACGGATATACAATGCAAAGAACGAGTTAACTACAACTAAGCACGGATATCCAACCAACAAACGATGAACAAATATTGATAGCAAGTTGCAGAGGTAGCGAAGTGTGAAGGTGCAGTGAATAAAAATCTATCAAATAGACCTGTGAACGGAGGTAGAGAAATAGATAAACGCACAAGCATCCACAATGAACACAGAGATTTTTAGGTGGTTTGGGACCACGATGGGCTCCCTACGTCACCCCTCACTGAACCACGGTGAGGCTTCACTACACGCTATGAACCATAGCAGGACGGGGACGAACCCCAACACCACACATGCTGCTTTCGCAGCAGTGCACAACCACGGGGCCTAGCCCCAAGCCGCTGCTACCGTAGCACACACACACGCAGTCGAGGAACACACCCTGGACACAAAACCCACACGAAGACACAAGCTCCGTCTGCACACAAACTCGGGGAACCTTGCCTCGTAATAAAACCAAACACTCGGAGACGCAGCTCCGCCCACAAAAAATAATATATCAAGTTCGCTGAAAAGAAAGGATATACAATAAATGCCCACAATATAAATCTATGTTCAGATAAAAAGGATGGAAATGAGAGAAGAAGAAATCCCTCTTAATCCGTAATGAAACCCGTAGATGAGATGGATGGGTGCGCTGGAAATATTTGTCCGCAGAGTGGAAGCCGCTCAAGCTCGTAGAAGACGCCCCAGGGAGAATGGTTCAGTGACCTTGCTCCCAGCTGATTCAGATCGGCAAAGAATCTTTGTTGCTGGCATCCTCCTCTCCTTCCTCTTCCTCCTCCAAGTAGTGGTGTCACCCCTCTCCTTCTTTCCTGCAACAAATGAAAACGTTAAGCCCAAAAGTCTTGCCGTCGAAGCAAATTGCAGCCAACATATACTCAAAGGAAACAGTAGCAAAAAAGACCACAAAGCCCCTCTAAAAACCCTTCAAATAACACTCAATAGATGGGAGAAACCCTAAGGGTATTGGGCTAAAAAGCCTAAGCCAATCAGACCTAGAGACAAGGAGTTCGAAATCAAAACGGTAAACCCGACTCGGGTCACCCAGAAGAAGTATCGACTCAAGGAGTCGACACTTTCTTCAACCCATTCTGTCCCGTTTTAAAAAAATAGGACCCAGGTTGAAAGAGTTGACTCTTAGAGTCGACTCTTTTAGCCAGAGGTTCTGCTGGCGTTAAGAAAACCACACTTACCTGAAAGTGTCGACTCTTTGAGTCGACACTTTTCAGAGAACATTCTGTCTGTGTGAACAGCAGACTCCAGAGCACCAAGAGTCGACTCAAGGAGTCGACTCTTGCAATGCAGAAACAGAAAAAGGCCTAATGCAGCCCAATTAAGTCCAAAGCCATGGAGTATGAAATAAACCTAATTTAGCCACATGGAAATACATCAAAAATACATTCTTCCCATGACTTCAATATTTGTGGACATTGAAGAACCTACAACATTGAAATCACAAATTCATGTTAATCTAAATTCAATACAGGTGAATGAACCAACTTCAAGCCATTTTTACACACATGACTAACTCATCAACCTGTAGTGGAATTATGATGAATTGCAGCCACAAGCACAAGTGATACACATATTTCCAATCCATATTCTTCACATATCAGAATTGATTCAGCATGGAAAACCCAATTCTAATATAGTTCAAGCAATCCTTGACCACTTTGATATCTAGTCACACATGAACTACAAAAGTAACCAATGCTCACATCCTAGACTGTCCACATTCATTAAAAAATAAACTAAATTTCAGTAAGCCACAGCATTCCAGGAATTGAATACTCAGATGATCATTTCATATAAAACTTATATTCAGTTAGCTATTCATCTAACCATTTGAAAACCCACAGAAAAAGACATTATGAGTTCCTGATATGAAATCCTCAATTATCAAAATACATGATGATACTAGAAAACCCAGTTTCAATGACAAGTGAAAACCATCTTCAATTGCAGCAAACCATAACCCATGACACATTATTAAAAGGCCAGCTGAACAGTCCTCAGCAAGAAATTAGGCTCAAAGAGCCAGGGGTCGACCCTTGCAGTGGGAAATAAAGAATCTGCCTAAAGGCAGTTCGGTTCAACCCAAGGACATCCAATCCCATTCAACCACATCAAGGGCCTTATGACCCTTAATGAAAACATGATTTCACCCATGAAAAACATCATGTATGAAGTGCATCAAGAGACCAAGGTCAATGCCTATAATAGAAGCACTATAGGAAGGTTGGTGCATATGACCCAAGGTCTAAGCATAATGAAGCAAACATCATAAGTGAGCTCGACACTTATGAAGAAGGGGTCGACTCCACAGAAAGTAATTTTACATCTGAAGATTTTATCCACCAAGCATTTTAACCTGCAAGAGCAAAAAATCAACATTAAGCTCCAAAAAGATCAATAAGCATTTTCCACAATACTTACACACAATATATTGTTATCATCAAAACCATCACCAAGGACAAAGAGGGAGCGCAGCGAACCCAACAAGCCAGCCTGCATTCAGAAGCTCTATGGCCTGGCTTCCCACAATTATAACGCACAAGAGTCCTATCTTTTGAAACAAATTTGTGTTTATGAAAAACATGTTTATTTGTAGGGAATTTGACATGTTCAGAATAAGAATTTTTTCTTCCCCTGTCAGACCAACAATATGCGGCAATGTGTCCAAATTTCTCACAATGAAAACACTGAACTTTCCTTTTCTGAACAGTATGATGTTTGTCATGAAAACTCCTAACATACATTTTATCATCCCTCTTCATGACAAAATAATTATTCATATTATGTCCATACTGACCACAGTTATGACACAGAATTTTCTTGCTCTGAGAAACATGATTTCTAGCATGAGCATTCTTTACATGCATTCTACCAACATTTTGATCATCTTGTCTCATAACTCTACAATCATGCATTAAATGACCAACTCTACCACAATAATGACATGAAAGTTTCTTTTTGTGTGCATGTGTGTGTGTGTGTTAGAATTTTGTACATGCACAGTGGTAGTAGTAGCATGAATGTTTTTGTGCTTTTTCTGCAAGTCATTATTTTTTTTTAGTTTTTCAGTTTGTTTTGGAATTTTCTGACTTACAGTTTGTTTTGGGTCCTTTTGGGCAGTAGACTGAAAGATGGGTGAGTTTGATGTGTTGCTTTGCCCAGAGCTGCACACAAATGAAGTGTAAAGTTTATTTCTAAAACTCTTTTTATTTGCATAATTATAACCCAGTCCCTCCTTTTGGAAGTTCACCTTACTTCCAAGGAGTCTATCTAAATTATTCTTTCCCCTAACAAACCTTGATAGGGAATTATTCAGATCATGGATTTCTGACTGAAGAGATGATATTTGAAATTCATAGGTTCCTATGTCTTCCTCATAGGAAATAATTTGTTGATGCAATACATCATTCGAACTTTTGAGTGTTTCAATTTCCTGTTTCAATTGTAGTTCATCTTCAAATTTATTTTTTTTCAAAATGCATTTTCCTTTTTCTAACACAAGCAGTCTTTCTGAGATAGCTGAATTTAGCTCTTTCAATTTTTCATTTTCTTCTTTCAGACTTTTAATTTCTTCTACATGGCTTTTATCATTGGGGATTGAGCTTAATTTCTCATTCAACACCCCCTCTAATTGTTCAAGTTCAATTTTCTTGTCAAGCAGATTTCTATTCTCTTCTCTAAAAGAAGCAATTAAGTCTTTCTGTCATTCAATATCAGAGTGAAGACTTTCATTCAAATCTTTCATAAATAAGCAATCATTGCAGGCAGATTTAACAGAACATGTGCTTTCAGCTTTCTTTTTGAGTTTCTTATTTTCAGTTTTAGATTTTTCAAAGTTTTTCTGAAGTTCTGCATTTACTGCTTTAACAGTCTCAAATTTTTCAGAGATCAAATTATTTTCCTCTTCAAATTTTTTGAGTTTTTTATTTTCAGATTTTAATGCTTCTAGTTCAGAAGTGAATGAATTCAATCATTTTCTCATATTATCATTTTAAGTTTTGAACACATCTGAATTTACATTTTCTGAGCTAGAGTCAATGACAGCATTCAACTTCTTTTTCATGGCTTTGTTTTGTTTTCTTAATTTCTCATGACTCAAACAAAACAGTGTAACCATCCTCCCATTCTTCTATAGACAAAGTTTCGAAGATAGAAGTTACCTATTCATCCTCATTTTCTTCTTGGCTTTGTACACTGTCAACCATGAAGCACTTATGTTGTTCTTCCTTCTTATGGATGGTGATTAGCTTGTCCATAATTTCCTTGGCATTCCTGCAAGCAGAGACGAATGGGAAGATATCATGATCAACAGCACATTTCAAAATGTTGTGAACTCTAACATTTTCATTATTCTTCATCCTATGACTGTTTATCCATTTGGACATATCCTTGGGCAGTTTTATGTGGACCTTAGAGATGAGGTTCCACAGGCTTGGATTAACTGAATCCACGAATATACACATACTACCTAGCCAAAGAGAAAAATTAGAACCGTCAAATACAGGTGGATGAATCATGGAAATCAAATCAGAACAATAATCCATTGGTATCAGAGCGGGTCTCTGATCTATCAGATTTAACAATCTGCAGAGAAGATCTTGCTACTTTGGTGCATTTTGTTGGGTGCAAGGACGGGATCTAGAGGGGGGTGAATAGATCCCCTTTCAAAAATTTATGCTCGAATTAAAATTCAAACCAAATCAAATTAAACTAGAAGGAAATGAACGATAGATCACAAAGTTCTCTTACAGAATGGATGCTTCACATAGAACTGATATCGAAAACTATGCACGCTTCTACCAAACACACGATCAAACACTTAGCGACAATGCCAGTTTCCAACTATGAAGACAGATCAACATACGATCAACCCTGTGAAGGTGGTAGAAGAAGGAGACAATCGCACAAAGACAAACCACAGACACAGATAATTTTTTGGTGGTTCAGTCTGCACCCAGCAGACCTACGTCCACCCCCCACTCAACCTGAGTGAGGATCCCGTTGACTCACAGCTTGAATCGCTGAGCCTCACAATTTGCTACATAGAGGAACAAATCCTCTTACCGCTGAGCCTCACAGCTTATTATCGCTGAGCAACACAGCTTGCTTCCGCTGAGCAACACAGCTTGCTTACAAGACCGCTGAGCAACACAGCTTGCTTTCGAGGAACAAATCCTCAACACCGTAGAGCGTCACAGCTTGCTCGAAGTAACAAAGGAAAGAACAAACCAAAGCAAAAAGAACAAAGCAAAAAGAACAAAGGAAAACCAGAAACAATGTCACTCTCAACGAGCAGATTGGCTTGGATCTGATCCATAGCCCAACACACGATCAGATCTTCAAGTAGCCCCGGCTACACTCAACCCTTCATCTCACGATCTCTCTCTTTCTCTTTTTGTTCTTCTTCTCTCACAGGCTCTCCCAATTTTATCGAACTCATCTGCTCTCTCTATCTCTCTTCAGCTCTCACTCTTCAGCTCTCCTCAACTCTCTCTCTTTTCTCTTTAGATTTTACAGCCCTTCTTTACTGATGCGGGACGAGAGCACGGACACGACAAGCTCGTGATTGCCCCTTAACGAGGGAAGCGTCGGATGTGCGCGGTTGAGAAACCGACAATGAGCTAGGGTGATCGGCTCTCTTTTGTGCCTGTATCGGGTCACGGGACGGTCACGTACTCTCTCGCAGTAGCGGTAATGAACATATAAAGCGAGCTAGATATCCCTACACATGCTCTCTAGCAGCGGCATAAACAAATATATATGAAGTAAGCAAAATGCCGAGAAGGGAGCGAATGCGATACCTCCACGCGCTCGGCGTGGGGAAGACGGACCCGGCCGAAACTCGTACTCCCGGGATAAATATTACACAATGATGACAGCAATGAAATATCACCCACTCCACGCAGGGAGGTAAAGGGCTACACAACTGGGCCCAGGAGGACAGAATTCGGGTTGACGGGCGGCTTCTCGCGTCTCTTCGGCAACACCCGAACTTGTGGCTGTGGGGCCCACGTGCTGTCCGGAGGGGCCGTGTGGGACTCGATGGAACCGCTACAGTGGGGACATTTAGGGAAGCGCTCCCCGGGCTGGCGGCACGCTGGTTCGCCGGCCGGAGGCCGGGTGGCTCCGTTCGGCACCGGTCGGAATAACCGGCCACGGATCTGCCGGTTCTATTTTTTGGCACGCGCTCCGGCGACAACGGACGCTACGATCAGCCCCGACGTCGGAATGCGACGAAATTGGCGTCGTTGGAAAGATGCTTCGAAGGGCTTCAACCCAAGGTGATTATAAAAAAATAATCAAGCATGTACTTCTGATTGGCGAATTTTGAAGGTTGCTGTTGTACATTTCTTGAAATCTCAGGTCAGCAGAGAACTTTCCTGTGAATTGCCTTTGACCGCGAGGTAGACTTCCGAATCTGGGGTTGTGTTCTTCAGAAAAGTTGTGGGAAATCAGGTTACAAAACCAGGACTATTTTTGGATCTGGATTTGGAGGTGGTGGTGATTTGTTCTGATTTTGGAGGTGGAGCGTGGTCGGATCTGGGATCTGACTGACAACACTGTAGCTGAGGAATAACACGAATTTCTAAAAATAGATAGAAGGCGGATAAAAAATTAAGAAAATTTTTGGATGTAGGGGGTGATGGACGGAACTCCCAGTAAAATGGGGAGGGTTTGGACAAATCAAAAGATGGTCGGAGGGGGAGAACTCAGAGGTTCTGTCACTATAGACAGAAACCTGGCAGATCTGGGATGACAGGTTGGACAAAAATGTAAAAATACTAAGCGGTGCATTTTTGACGTGAAAATTTAGGTGGCACTTGGGATGCAAGGGTAGAACACACCATAAAAATTACAGCTTGAGATCTTCACGTTGTGGAGAGCAGATATTCGGACAAGAAGCCTCTATCCAGGATGGACAGAACACCGAAGGCGGCTCCGCGGCGGCGTGATGGCGGCACGGACGGTGGCGGCGGCGGCACCGATGATCACCGGAGGTGGGGGGAAGGAGATATCACTCTAGAATGGGGGTTGGGGATGAAGAAACCATGGGGAGAGAGAGGAGAGGTCGAAATTCTCCAAGAGAGGGGTTCTTGCACAATGATTTTTTCACTTTCATTAATTCAATCAATTGGAAAATACAAGCTATATATAATAAATGTAAAAAGACACTAAATGCCCATAGATCTGGGGTTTTGAAGGGCATATCAGGGAGTTCCTAAATATTTCTCCCATGTGGTCAAAACACTTAATATCTATTTTAATCTAACTTAGACCAATTCTATTCAAACCTACCTAATTTTCACCAACCAAGCCTAATAAGGCCAAAGGAAGAGGGCGCCCCCTTCATGGGCCTCCCTTGGGCCAAGTATGGTTAAAGGCCATGTAACAAGCCCACTAACCATGCTAGACTCTTCCACCCTTGGTGGCCCATGAGAGGGAGAAGCCTATTTGGGCCTAAGTGGCTATTAAGGTCCATAATGATGGCCTTAAGACCCAATATGGAATAAGCTCCTAATGGACTCTACTAATGGCAACCTAGCCATGGACTATACATTACAAATGGCCCAATGACTTGTTATAAGCCTTACAAAGAGCCCAAATGAAATAAATTACATAATTACAATCTCATACAAGCCAATACACACAATACAACCCATAAGCTCTTGATGTCCTCATCAATTCTCCTCGGGTGGGAGGAACTCGACCCCGTCGAGTAGGGGTAGGGATGCTCGAATACTCCGGTGGATCCGTCACCATTCCAAGTAACGTGGGTACGCTCCACTCCAAATGATCGTCACCTGCTCATTCCATATATACTCGATATGCGCGACTGCTATGGGCTAAAGGTGGACACTCCGAGTGGGGCACTCTCAAAAGGGAAGGAAGCAGCTCGAAGACTCACTAGGAATCACCGCTAAGTCCCTTTAGGTGACTGATCCGGGTATAGATGTAGAACCGATCCCATACTCATCGAGTGAGTCCACTCGCCTCTTACTCATAAGAGAATGACAACAAGCTTGCACAAGACGCATGCAGACAAACAAACGACACACAAACCAAACAAACCACACAAATAAGAAACCGACTCACGCATGACTCTAGACACACCTATTGTTAGTCCGACCCGTACATAGGTGACGGCGGACCAGGACACCCGAATGTGTTCCATGCATGCATGTTATGTAACCGGAGATGGGTGGTATGGGGAACACCTAAACATCCAAGTATGACCCAGTCATGCATGGACGGCCCTTTAGATTTAGGAGACTTGAGTGGGCTAGGAAAGCCGGGTGTGGAAGAGCCGGGTGTAGGTGTATCATGGACGGGCTTGGTGGGTATGGAGGACCCGACCCGTAGGAAAGGGGTATGAAGGTGGACTTCCCCGAAGAAGTGAAGGGAATATGAAGGGTCTAGGGATCCACTAGGGAAGGGGTCAAAGGGATCAAAGAAGGTATGACCCCTTATGGTGGGTTTCAACATGACATGGTCCCAATCGTGAAATTCTTGAAGGTGCGGGTGGTCACCTTCCTCCGTCATGGTAGATGGGACCGTGTATAGGAAATATGACTCCTCCCTCGGGAGCAAAGTCATGAAGTCGGGCTCATCCGGTAGCGGGAGAAGTAGAAGAACCTCCGTGGTGACACAACCCACGGTGCACTCGGAGGTAATGGACCCGAAGGCCGGATGGGTGAAGCTACGACTCGTGGGTTGGTCGAAACCTCGGGCCAACATATGTGTCAACTGCCATTGCCAACCTAAACCAAGGATAAGGTCACCCAAGGTGTCAACATGGTGACGAGATCGGAACGTAGTATGGTAGGAGTTGGCGGGCACTAAAGGTAGGGTAGGGTCCATAGACGGGTAAGGGAGTGGGACCAAGCCATCCTTGAGCCAACTAAGAAGCGGCTCGGCTATGTATAATGTACCCGTTAGAAATACGGGTGGCTCGGGATGAGGTGGCTCCAAGCGCGAATCCGAAGGTGGAGTGGGCCGCTGGGGCTGGGTGGCTGGACATACGGGGTCCCTAAGGGTGATCTTACCGGGTAGGTATGGTGGGCATAAGGTGCAAGTCCTCTTGTCCCAGTCAAGATTGGCCCTTCTCTCTCCTAACCACTTTTGCCCTAAAATGATGCATGAACCAGCAAGTGTGCCGATCCTGCACCATGCACCATCGGTGTAGAGAACAGATCCAATCCTCTATAGAACTCAACAAAAGTAAAATCACCATCGTGGACAATCTCGCCTGTCTTGGAGAGAGACTCCACGATGTCAAGAGAAACCCAATTACCCGACTCCCTATCGGTGAAATGGAGTTTTGTTGTGGACCCGTTGGGTAGAGCGACTTTCATAGTGAGAGGGGTAAAACCAAGGGCTCGGTCCATGAGGACATTGACTTTGGCCACAAAGGTTGACCACTCGGACGTATGGTCATGGGGAACGGCCATGGGTAGCGGACATGGACATGCATACACACGGTGACAAGACACTAGACCGACTATGCAAGTTTGGAATGCATGCACACTAAGGACCCTAGACGTAAACCAAGACTCGGTACGTGGCGGAGATAAGCGATCCGAAGACCACTCGCGCAAGTGTGTGGCCTTCCCGATAGGCGTAGTCTAGCGTTCGGACAACACCTTTTGATATACCGAGTAAAGGGATGCGATGCAAAAAGATACTTTTTTTTTTGAAACAATGATGACCCTAAACACGACTAGACGTAAATGACTAATGACTAGACGTAAATGACACCTTTTTTTTTTGGACACCCTAGACTCAACTCGCTCTGATACCAAATTCATGCGGGACGAGACCACGGCCACGACAAGCTCGTGATTGCCCCTTAACGAGGGAAGCGTCGGATGTGCGTGGTTGAGAAACCGGCAATGAGCTAGGGTGATCGGCTCTCTTTTGTGCCCGGATCGGGTCACGGGACGGTCACGTACTCTCTCGCAGCAGCGGTAATGAACATATAAAGTGAGCAAGATATCCCTACACATGCTCTCTAGCAGCGGCATAAACAAATATATATGAAGTAAGCAAAATGCCGAGAAGGGAGCGAATGCGATACCTCCACGCGCTCGGCGTGGGGAAGACGGACCCGGCCGAAACTCGTACTCCCGAGATAAATATTACACAATGATGACAGTAATGAAATATCACCCACTCCACGCAGGGAGGTAAAGGGCTACACAACTGGGCCCAGGAGGACCGAATTCGGGTTGACGGGCAGCTTCTCGCGTCTCTTCGGCAGCACCCGAACTTGTGGCTGTGGGGCCCACGTGTTGTCCAGAGAGGCCGTGTGGGACCCGATGGAACCGCTGTAGTGGGGACACTTAGGGAAGTGCTCCCCGGGCTGGCGGCATGCTGGTTCACCGGCCGGAGGCCGGGCGACTCCGTTCGGCATCGGTCGGAATGACCGGCCACGGATCTGCCGGTTCTATTTTTCGGCATGCGCTCCGGCGACAACGGATGCTACGATCAGCCCCGACGTCGGAATGTGACGAAACTGGCGCCGTTGGAAAGATGCTTTGAAGGGCTTCAACCCAAGGTGATTAAAGAGAAATAATCAAGCCTGTACTTCTGATTGGCGAATTTTGAAGGTTACCGTTGTACAGTTCCTGAAATCTTAGGTTAGCAGAGAACTTTCCTATGGATTGCCTTTGACCGCAAGGTAGACGCCCGAATTTGGGGTTGTGTCCTTCAGAAAAGTTGTGGCAAATCAGCTTACGAAACTAGGACTATTTTTGGATCTGGATTTGGAGGTGGTGGTGATTTGTTATGATTTTGGATGTGGAGGGTGGTTGGATCTGGGATCTGACTGACAATACTGTAGCTGAGGAAGAACATGAATTTCTAAAAATAGATAGAAGGCTGATAAAAAATTAAGAAAATTTGTGGATATAGGGGGTGATGGACAGAACTCTCAGTAAAATTGGGAGGGTCTGAACAAATCAAAAAGATGGTCGGAGAGGGAGAACTCAGAGGTTCTATCACTGTACATAGAAACCTGGCAGATCTGGGATGACAGGTTGGACGAAAATGTAAAAATACTAAACGGTGGATTTTGGGCGTGAAAATTTAGGTGGCACTTGGGATGCAAGGGAAGAACACACCATAAATATTTTCGCTTGAGATCTTCACGTTGTGGAGAGCAGATATTCGGACAAGAAGCCTCTATCTAGGATGGACAGAACACCGAAGGCGGCTCCGCGGCGGCGTGATGGCGGCACGGACGGCGGCGGCGGCACCGATGATCACCGGAGGTGGGGGGAAGGAGATATCACTCTAGAATGGGGGTTGGAGATGAAGAAACCAGGGGGAGAGAGAGGAGAGGTCGAAATTCTCCAAGAGAGGGGTTCTTGCACAATGATTTTTTCACTTTCATTAATTCAATCAATTGGAAAATACAAGCTATATATAATAAATGTAAAGAGACACTAAATGCCCATAGATCTGGGGTTTTGAAGGGCATATCAGGGAGTTCCTAAATATTTCTCCCATGTGGTCAAAACACTTAATATCTATTTTAATCTAACTTAGACCAATTCTATTCAAACCTACCTAATTTTCACCAACCAAGCCTAATAAGGCCAAAGGAAGAGGGCGCCCCCTTCATGGGCCTCCCTTGGGCCAAGTATGGTTAAAGGCCATGTAACAAGCCCACTAACCATGCTAGACTCTTCCACCCTTGGTGGCCCATGAGAGGGAGAAGCCGATTTGGGCCTAAGTGGCTATTAAGGTCCATAATGATGGCCTTAAGACCCAATATGGAATAAGCTCCTAATGGACTCTACTAATGGCAACCTAGCCATGGACTATACATTACAAATGGCCCAATGACTTGTTATAATCCTCACAAGGAGCCCAAATGAAAGAAATTACACAATTCTAATCTCATACAAGCCAATACACACAATACAACCCATAAGCTCTTGATGTCCTCATCAATTCTCCCCGGGTGGGAGGAACTCGACCCCGTCGAGTAGGGGTAGGGATGCTCGAATACTCCGGCGGATCCGTCACCGTTCCAAGTAACGCGGGTACGCTCCACTCCAAATGATCGTCACCTGCTCATTCCATATATACTCGATATGCGCGACTGCTATGGGCTAAAGGTGGACACTCCGAGTGGGGCACTCTCAAAAGGGAAGGAAGCAGCTCGAAGACTCACTAGGAATCACCGCTGAGTCCCTTTAGGTGACTGATCCGGGTATAGATGTAGAACCGATCCCATACTCATCGAGTGAGTCCACTCGCCTCTTACTCATAAGAGAACGACAACGAGCTTGCACAAGACGCATGCAGACAAACAAACGACACACAAACCAAACAAACCACACAAATAAGAAACCGACTCACGCATGACTCTAGACACACCTATTGTTAGTCCGACCCGTACATAGGTGACGGCGGACCAGGACACCCGAATGTGTGCCATGCATGCATGTTATGTAACCAGAGATGGGCGGTATGGGGAACACCTAAACATCCAAGTATGACCCAGTCATGCATGGACGGCCCTTTAGATTTAGGAGACTTGAGTGGGCTAGGAAAGCCGGGTGTGGAAGAGCTGGGTGTAGGTGTATCGTGGACGGGCTTGGTGGGTATGGAGGACCCGACCCGTAGGAAAGGGGTATGAAGGTGGACTTCCCCGAAGAAGTGAAGGGAATATGAAGGGTCTAGGGATCCACTAGGGAAGGGGTCAAAGGGATCAAAGAAGGTATGACCCCTTATGGTGGGTTTCAACATGACATGGTCCCAATCGTGAAATTCTTGAAGGTGCGGGTGGTCACCTTCCTCCGTCATGGTAGATGGGACCGTGTATAGGAAATATGACTCCTCTCTCGGGAGCAAAGTCATGAAGTCGGGCTCATCCGGTAGCGGGAGAAGTAGAAGAACCTCCGTGGTGACACAACCCACGGTGCACTCGGAGGTAATGGACCCGAAGGCCGGATGGGTGAAGCTACGACTCGTGGGTTGGTCGAAACCTCGGGCCAACATATGTGTCAACTGCCATTGCCAACCTAAACCAAGGATAAGGTCACCCAATGTGTCAACATGGTGACGAGATCGGAACGTAGTATGGTAGGAGTTGGCGGGCACTAAAGGTAGGGTAGGGTCCATAGACGGGTAAGGGAGTGGGACCAAGCCATCCTTGAGCCAACTAAGAAGCGGCTCGGCTATGTATAATGTACCCGTTAGAAATACGGGTGGCTCGGGATGAGGTGGCTCCAAGCGCGAATCCGAAGGTGGAGTGGGCCGCTGGGGCTGGGTGGCTGGACATACGGGGTCCCTAAGGGTGATCTTACCGGGTAGGTAAGGTGGGCATAAGGTGCAAGTCCTCTTGTCCCAGTCAAGATTGGCCCTTCTCTCTCCTAACCACTTTTGCCCTAAAATGATGCATGAACCAGCAAGTGTGCCGATCCTGCACCATGCACCATCGGTGTAGAGAACAGATCCGATCCTCTTATAGAACTCAACAAAAGCAAAATCACCATCGTGGACAATCTCGCCTGTCTTGGAGAGAGACTCCACGATGTCAAGAGAAACCCAATTACCCGACTCCCTATCGGTGAAATGGAGTTCCGTTGTGGACCCGTTGGGTAGAGCGACTTTCATAGTGAGAGGGGTAAAACCAAGGGCTCGGTCCATGAGGACATTGACTTTGGCCACAAAGGTTGACCACTCGGACGTATGGTCTTGGGGAACGGCCATGGGTAGCGGACATGGACATGCATACACACGGTGACAAGACACTAGACCGACTATGCAAGTTTGGAATGCATGCACACTAAGGACCCTAGACGTAAACCAAGACTCGGTACGTGGCGGAGATAAGCGATCCGAAGACCACTCTCGCAAGTGTGTGGCCTTCCCGATAGGCGTAGCCTAGCGTTCGGACAACACCTTTTGATATACCGAGTAAAGGGATGCGATGCAAAAAGATACTTTTTTTTGTTTTGAAACAATGATGACCCTAAACACGACTAGACGTAAATGACTAATGACTAGACGTAAATGACACCTTTTTTTTTGGACACCCTAGACTCAACTCGCTCTGATACCAAATTGATGCGGGACGAGACCACGGACACGACAAGCTCGTGATTGCCCCTTAACAAGGGAAGCGTCGGATGTGCGCGGTTGAGAAACCGGCAATGAGCTAGGGTGATCGGCTCTCTTTTGTGCCCGGATCGGGTCACGGGACGGTCACGTACTCTCTCGCAGCAGCGGTAATGAACATATAAAGCGAGCTAGATATCCCTACACATGCTCTCTTGCAGCGGCATAAACAAATATATATGAAGTAAGTAAAATACCGAGAAGGAAAGCGAATGCGATACCTCCACGCGCTCGGCGTGGGGAAGACGGACCCGGCCGAAACTCGTACTCCCGGGATAAATATTACACAATGATGACAGCAATGAAATATCACCCACTCCACGCAGGGAGGTAAAGGGCTACACAACTGGGCCCAGGAGGACCGAATTCGGGTTGACAGACGGCTTCTCGCGTCTCTTCGGCAGCATCAGAACTTGTGGCTGTGGGGCCCACGTGCTGTCCAGAGAGGCCGTGTGGGACCCGATGGAACCGCTGTAGTGGGGACACTTAGGGAAGCGCTCCCCGGGCTGGCGGCATGCTGGTTCGCCGGCCGGAGGCCGGGCGACTCCGTTCGGCACTGGTCGGAATGACCGGCCATGGATCTGCCGGTTCTATTTTCTGGCATGCGCTCCGGCGACAACGGACGCTACGATCAACCCCGACGTCGGAATGCGACGAAACTGGCGCCGTTGGAAAGATGCTTTGAAGGGCTTCAACCCAAGGTGATTATAGAAAAATAATCAAGCATGTACTTATGATTGGCGAATTTTGAAGGTTGCTATTGTACAGTTCCTGAAATCTCAGGTCAGCAGAGAACTTTCCTGTAGATTGCCTTTGACCGCGCGAGGTAGACTTCCGAATCTGGGGTTGTATTCTTCAGAAAAGTTGTGGGAAATCAGGTTAGAAAACCAGGACTATTTTTGGATCTGGATTTAGAGGTGGTGGTGATTTGTTCTGATTTTGGAGGTGGAGGGTGGTCGGATCTGGGATCTGACTGACAACACTGTAGCTGAGGAATAACACGAATTTCTAAAAATAGATAGAAGGTGGATAAAAAATTAAGAAAATTTTTGGATGTAGGGGGTGATGGACGGAACTCCCAGTAAAATGGGGAGGGTTTGGACAAATCAAAAAGATCGTCGGAGGGGGAGAACTCAGAGGTTCTGTCACTATAGACAGAAACCTGGCAGATCTGGGATGACAGGTTGGACGAAAATGTAAAAATACTAAACGGTGGATTTTGGCGTGAAAATTTAGGTGGCACTTGGGATGCAAGGGTAGAACACACCATAAAAATTGCAACTTGAGATCTTCATGTTGTGGAGAGCAGATATTCGGACAAGAAGCCTCTATCCAGGATGGACAGAACACGGGAAGGCGGCTCCGCGGCGGCGTAATGGCGGCACGGACGGCGGCGGCGGCGGCACCGATGATCACCGGAGGTGGGGGGAAGGAGATATCACTCTAGAATGGGGGTTGGAGATGAAGAAACCAGGGGGAGAGAGAGGAGAGGTCGAAATTCTCCAAGAGAGGGGTTCTTGCACAATGATTTTTTCACTTTCATTAATTCAATCAATTGGAAAATACAAGCTATATATAATAAATGTAAAAAGACACTAAATGCCCATAGATCTGGGGTTTTGAAGGGCATATCAGGGAGTTCCTAAATATTTCTCCCATGTGGTCAAAACACTTAATATCTATTTTAATCTAACTTAGACCAATTCTATTCAAACCTACCTAATTTTCACCAACCAAGCCTAATAAGGCCAAAGGAAGAGGGCGCCCCCTTCATGGGCCTCCCTTGGGCCAAGTATGGTTAAAGGCCATGTAACAAGCCCACTAACCATGCTAGACTCTTCCACCCTTGGTGGCCCATGAGAGGGAGAAGCCTATTTGGGCCTAAGTGGCTATTAAGGTCCATAATGATGGCCTTAAGACCCAATATGGAATAAGCTCCTAATGGACTCTACTAATGGCAACCTAGCCATGGACTATACATTACAAATGGCCCAATGACTTGTTATAAGCCTTACAAGGAGCCCAAATGAAAGAAATTACACAATTACAATCTCATACAAGCCAATACACACAATACAACCCATAAGCTCTTGATGTCCTCATCATTTACTCTCTTGCAGCATCTTCCTTCACACGAGGAAGTCATGTATATATAGAGCAAAGATTTTTTTTTAAAAAGCTTATGGTGGGAATATGAAAAACAGAGGCTCCGGAATTCTTCTGGATAATGCAATGTTCATTTTGCTAAATTCCCATTTGTCCAGGTGGCAGGAGAATATTCTTCGTCAGGAATCTTCTTAGGAGTTGTCAACATCCTTGGATCACATGCCAAGATGATTGGCCTTAGAACCCGGCATGTGGCAGACACAAGTCTTCTGCAATTCAGCTTCTCAGGCCATTTGTCAGACTTAATGAGATATTATACACCCTTATTGCCTATATGTCACCCTTAGGCACCTATTTGTCACCCTTGTTCTTAAAGAGCCATCGCCTTATTTTCCTTAGGCACCTTTTTCACACTTAAAGTGTTGTCGCCTATTTTTCACCCTTGGCGGTATATATTTCAGCCTTAATGCTCATTTGTCACTGCTACTCATCCATTTGTCACCACTATTTTGACATTAGTCATCGCCTTACTTCTTTGTTGTTCTTCCCTTGGCTGCGTCGACTCAATTTGAGCGTTGTGTCAACGTCACTTGATGTTTCTTCTTCTCGGCTCCTTTTCTCCCAAGCCAACCTATTTGTCACCACTACTGCTCTATTTGTCACCATTAATCTCACATTTGTTGCCCTTGTAGAGTTATTTGTTTCCCTTATTCTCTTGACTTGGCGGGTGCTCTGGCTAGCTTTTGGCGTCGACTCCAAAACTATCTCGAGTCGACGTTTCTTCTTCGCATCTCAAGGGTTTCAGCGCTACTACTTATTTTTCACCCTTAATAGGCTCTTTTACACCCTTGTAGCCTATTTTACACCGAAGATCACCTATTTGTCACCACTAATCCGTAGCTGTAGGACTAGCCTTTCTGCCTTGCGAGCTTGAACTGGAGTCGACTCCAAGGTCGACTCTAGTGGACTCTTCTTCTTCAAAATCCATCTTCTTTCAACTGAAAGCCTCGTTTGAGTTCTTTTTCACTGTTCTTCATACAATTGTTACTCTGACTGAATATTTATTACCTATGTGCTTCTATTTGACAGCTTTAAACTTGAACAACTATAGAACACATGCTTGAATAGAATTTGCTCTTTAAACTAAACTTATAACCTGTTGTTGCTACATAGTCACTTAAAGAGCTTATTAGCATTGTTTGCATAATCTTTATGCCAAAACATGCCAAAACAAGAATATAAGATTCTCATTATCAACATTGTAAACACATGCTCATACACTATGAAAGTTTGACATCATCAAAGGCATTCGTGAAGACTCATAACTAAGTCATAATTTGTCATCATCAAAATACAGGGACACAACACTATCGGGGCGGCCTTCAATGCTTGCAATGGGAGGCCAACAGGAGGGACTGGAAAGACTGGGACTCGCTCCCTAGTGGTGGAGTGAGTTGTTGCTAGAGCGATAGGAGAGTGGTTTTACTGGGACAAGCCTGGCTGGGTAGCCGCCTTAGGTGAGTCGATCACCGTTATAGTGACCACCCCGAAGAAGAAGGGCGACCCGATACTGGTTCAAAAGTGTCAAATGTAATCGGTGTTGTGAGGTAGCCGTGCTGGGCCTGTGCTGCGTCCACCAATGGACTATAGATGATGGAAGCCATTAGTTGCTGAAGCAGAGAATTGACTGGTGAGCTGCGGGGGTTCAGACCGCAGGAGCTAAGACTGGAGGAGCTAGAGCTGAAGGAGCTTGGACTATATCCGTGAATGCTCGAGCAGGAGCGCTTGGTGACCCTCCACTACCTCTCCTGTAAAAAGGGAGGAAGATATCATGGACTTAGAGCGTCATCATCACCTTTGCTGATAGATGAAGAAGGTGAGACTCGTCCCACCAGGCATGCCACTTTTTATTTTAAACTTTTTATCCGGTTTAACCCCTTTTTTTGTTTCCCGTACATATACATTTTGTTTTGGGAAAGGTTTTTTGGGGTTGATGGTTTTTTTGGAGTCTTCTCGCTCTGAATCTTTCTTTCGCTCAAGGACCTTGGCCGAGAAGAAAAGGGAAAGAGAGAGGGACCCGTGCGTGAAAAGGTATCAGGCGATATGTGGGATCGGGTACTAGACGAGATCTCCACCGACCACAAGCAATCGGTGTTTATTTACATCGGAATGAATCCGAACACCTTGTTTCTTTCATCAGCAGAAAGGGAGATGACACCATAGTGACCGTGACAGAGGAGGGACCATGCGCACGTTGCTCACATAACATCGACATCATGAAAGTGGGAATAAAAGTGTACAATCATCCACATTTCATTGATAATAAGTCAGGAAAGGCTTTTTTACAAACGTACAGGAGCTCTTCCTTATATCATAGGCAAGCCACGGGACAAATCTGTCAAGAGTGACGGTCCTCGGGTCATTACACCAGAAGGGAACTTGACTGCACTATCGTAACATCCCGGGCGGGGAGATAAATTGGGAAATGTCAGCTCTGGGTGCAGCTCTGTTGGTGTTTAGTTGACCGCGTAAGTCTCTGGGTCGGGCGTTAGAACACCGGCATGCCGACATGAGCATACTTAGGGACGACATGCTTAAACTGTGCGTCTCCCGAGCATGAGTACATCCCAGGGGTGCCACCCCCTCTCCGCAGCACATCTGGGGTGTAATGGGTTTGTAGGAGACCCCAAGGAGTGTGCTCATGTAGGAATGATTGTAGGCCTTGAAGTGCCATGCGCTGGAACAGTTGATATGCCACTCTAGTAGGGGCACGACACTATACTATTGCCAAGGCTTGCAGATAGAAGCTGGCACGACCGTTCCTATAAGGGGAACGGTCGGGATGTAACTGATTCGGAGCAAAATTGGAGTCTGGGAGATAGAAGGCGTCCGGATCATAACTGACCTAAAGCAAAATTGGATGTAGGTCAGTAGTGGAGTAGGACTAGGATGAAATAAACGTCAGGAGGAATCATGGCCAAAGTCAGAGTTAGACATCGGGTTTCAATGAGACGGCTGGTGTTTGCTGGGATGGCTATCTACTTAGGATAATCCATCAATGGGAGAAAAGTGTAGTTAGGCAAGCTGGAATGGATAATGTATATGAAAACAACTGTATAAACTGGGATAGTTGTGTAAGCTGGGACTGGGTAAAATGGGACAGTTGGGAAGCTGTATAAACTGGAGCAGCTGATTGACTGTACGAACTGTCGGTTTAAGGGTGAAAGCAATTGTATTAACTGGGGCAGTTGTGTAACTGGCGGGCTGGGTGAAACGGGCAGATAAACTGGAGAGTAGTTATCTAGGGGAACTGGGTCCACTGGCATAGCTACAACTATATCTACTAGGGGCAGTTGTGTAACTGGGATCTGAGGCTGGAATCTCTGAAAAAATAGTGAGTTAATTAGAAGATTGGAGTTGTCGAGAGACTGGAATTGCTGGGAGACTGAGTTAGGGCCCACATCGATTAGGGGTGTAGGCTAGGCCAGACCGAACAACTTGGGAAGATTGGCCATGTGACCATGTGGATTGGACTCAAAAGTGGAATGTTTTATGAACTGGACAGGACTTCTTTACTTTTCGTATAAATATATCAAGAAACTGGCAATGCCCAGGGTAAAGCCTTCTTTCATCCGTCTTCTTTTATCATCAAAAGAAAAAATATATATGTTTTTCTCAAAAGATAATATCAATCTTGGAAGCAGCAGAGCAGCAACATTACCCAAAGCATAGAGAGAGCAACCAAAGAAATCAGAATTGCTTCTTCTCCAGCGTTCTTCGTGTCTGCAGTGTTCTCTTTGTGTGTTTCTTCTCATGTGTCTCTTGGCCTTTTCCCACCCCAGTATTTATAGGCGTGGGGAAAGAATGTTAAGGCCACTGGAACGAGCCACCCTTACCGAGTGAGGGTGCTGGACAACGTAGGTGCTCCACCTTTCCTTCAACACTGCCCTTAGTTCATCAGGGTGGGGGCGGTGAGCGCCCTTAGCTGCTCCAACTGCCCCAGGGAGCGAAGTCGCTCGTTTTGGCAATCTGTCAAGGTGGGGAGCGCTAGAACTGGGATTGGCTTAGGGTGGCTGGCAAAGAGGAGCTCGATTTGGTAGTCTATCAAGGTGGCTGAGAGGAGCACTCATGAGCGCTGGATTGGGGGTTTGGTCAAGGTGAGGGGCGCTCGATTGTGGAACGGGTCAGGGTGGATGGGCGCTCTATTTTGAAATGGCTCAAAGCGCTCCTTTCAGTAGTTTGTCAGGGTAGGGGCTGTAGACAAGTTTTTCTTTCCCTCTTCCCTTAACTTAAAAGTAATGTGAAAATGAAGAATGGGCTAAAAGGGGGAAAGGGCAACCAATGAATTACTCATACACCAAAAAGATGTTGTGATCGCCACCAAGACTTATAGCACAACGAAGGAGTACCACATACCGTGGAAAGGGGAGGAGAGAGTGAAGACACTTGCCAATAATGCAGCGCTGGAACAGGGTGAACACGGTCCTCTGGAGATCGCTTAAGGATGTAGACAGCCGAACGATGGGCTGCTCAGCGCTGAAGAGGAACGCGGGAAGAAGACCTGGCTGGCGTCTAAAATGGTCTGTAACAGGCCGCTAGTAGGAACTGGACGGTCCAAGGAGGACCGCTTATCCTTTCAGACGGACAGAGATAGACCGCGCAGAACCTCTAGATCCCGAACTATGGAACTTATTCCTCCACCCCTTCTGACCGACCAGAGGGGATGGGCCTCGTGCTAAAGCTTCTATTGACCTACGAACACAGCAAATAACCAGAAAACACAACCCAAATTAGTTTAGGAAGTGCAATATCTATAAAAACAAGTGGAAAACTAAACGCATGAGTGGAATGGGGGATACCTGGGGGTTGGGTTTTTAAACCCCTATGGGGCGTGGAAAACAATAGGAAGGGTGAAAGAATGTGAAATGCCAGTGAAAAATGTGAGAGAAGTAGGGGAAAATGAACATGCAATGAAGGGCGAACAATAGAATGACTAACTAGGACTCAAAGAAACAAAGACGCAAGACTACTCTCTAAACCGAAGGCTTAATGGACGTGGAAAGTCTTCCTCCCTGGCTGAGATGCGCTCAAGAACTCGGCAACACTTTGACGCAAACGCTGGATATCTCCCCTCGCGAGCTTGGACTAAGGGTGCTATTTATAGACCCCTGAAAGTCCACTCGAAATTGAAGGGTTTTCAGCGATAATTAGGCCAAAATTCTTTAGGATAAATTAGAGATAATATCACCAATTTTCTTCATGATCAAACAGAACTTAATTTGTTTGAGAATCCACAGCGAAAATCGAGGATAAAGCAGCTAATTCGACCACGGATGGAGAGAGAGAAATCGATTAGTCCAAGGATCTCGACCTTAGAAGCGGTCGCTCGATGGGCCGCCCACCTCAATACACGGTCCAACGCTAGACCACCTATGAGTGTCGGTGGTAAATAGAAAATAAGATAAATAAACCATTTATCACAAAGAACATACTGATTGATCCGGCATAGGACTCTCAGGATATAAACGGTCCATCGATAGACGCTCAACAGGTCACACGGCCCATTACAAGACCATGTACCTGGTGTCGGTGATAAATCAATAAAAAAATGAGATAAATAGATAATTATCTGAAAAGATAACTCGTTTAGGACTCTGGCCATTAAACGGTCTCATGATGCACCATGCAACTTGAATAAATGGCCTAATGAAAGACCATGTATTGGATTGTCGGTGGAAATTTAGAAAATAGCCAATTAATCCAGAGTGACATAAATGGTCTCCAAAACGATCACCTAACAACCCAAACGGTCTATCGCTAGACCACCGTTAGGCTGGGCGGTGGAAATTAATAAAAGTGGGATAACTAAGCCCATTTACCCCAAAGACCAAGCGAAATTAAGGCCCATTAAGCCCGAATTCGAGAGCAAACCTAGCTAGGGAGGAAACACTTATGAAATAAGCCCAAGGACATGCCTAAAAATGGCCCAATGAGTAATGGGCAACTTGAGGCATCAAAAATAGTGGTAAGAAGAATGACTCAACTCATAGGCAAAAATGGGTGTCAACAGATGCCCCTCCTTAACGTCCTCTTTGCAGGGGAGCGAGTGGAGGTGAAGCAGAAGTGAAATGGAACATGGAGATGAAGCGAAAATGAAGTGGAGCAGACTGAAAAGCGGGCGTTAAGGTAAAAGACACTCGTTTCCTTGCCAACGAGCGATAGGAATTTTCCGGAAAACTCTGAACCAAACACGGGGAACGATTAGACCAAAACGACACCAGTCTAGAGAAACTAACTAAATAAAAGGAGAAGAAACGAGCAACATCATCAGGGGACACAATCCACAACTAATGAGGGAATCGGAACAAACAATAAAAGTAAAGAAGCAGACTAAAACCTCCGGACGGAGACTCTTAGTAAATCAAACCTGGTGAATAGACTAGAGAAAACCTTCCAACTCTGAATGGAAAAGTTTCTCTTACCCAAAACTATGGACACACAGTCATTCATCACAAACGGGACACTTTCAGACAGCCCATGGGTCATGAATGCTCAAAAGATGCGTATGATGCATGCTGGCTAAAATAAAAGAAATCTTTAAAACGAATGCAAAGAAAGTCATAAAATAGAAAGTACTCGAGAATAGTATTGCTAGACTAGAATAATTAGGGTCAGGACACTATCTGTAACCACGGCGTGCAAGATAGAACCGTCGTCCCCCAATTTTCCCAACCTAATGACTTATCCGATGATTAAACGCGTACGCCTAGATCATCATCATTTTTGTTATAGGGGAACATCAGATCTTGGAACACGTAAATGACCAGCCGATTCTCGAGGTAGTATAATATAAATACCATATAGTAATGCATTAAGGGAACATAGGGTACGGGATACTTACCTGACTTACCTGACTTGGAAGTGGAAGGCAAAGTGATGCTGCCAGAAGTCATGAACAAGGTTTTGCAATCATATATCATGAAATATTATTATTCAAGCCAACAGATTATCAATGAAGCATATAATGCAAAAAGATAAGTTTAAAAGCATCATTTTCAGCACATACACGGTCCAACCCCAGACCGCCACGAGTAAGCCAACGGTCTAACTGAGACCGCATAAGTGAACAGGGTTTTGAATTTTGAACGTGCTTAAAACGGCCTAGAGACAGACCGCAAAATATATACACGGTCATAGGGAAACCGTTCAAAGGTAGATGGGTAATCCCTCAGAAACGATCCGATCCAGACCGTCTTTCCTTTAAACGGTCCATCGATAGACCGTGTACTTATCGTCGGTTTCAAAAAAATAAACTGACACCCCATCGTCTCATCCCCCCGTCTCTTCGTTTCATCTCCCACCGAAGGCCACCACAGTAATCGAAGCTCACACCCCCCCTTCATTCTCCATCTCTCACACTCTCAAGCCTCCTCCCCAGCCCTTGCATACTCTGTATGCATTTCAAGAAGCAAGCCCTGCACCGTCGAATGGCCGGAGAGGGAGAGATGCCGCCGCCGGTGAGCCCCATGGAGGAGGTGGCACCACCGCCGGAGGCGGCTGTGGAGACGCCCCGACCGCCCGTGACGGAGGTTGAAGGAGCCATAGTGGCCGCCGGAGCGACTGAGGAAGGAGAAGCACCGCCGGAGGCGGCGACGCTGGCGGTGGAACGATCGGTGAACACCTCCAAGGTAGGCCCAACCCCCCCACTATTTTCCATTTTAGTCCATGCATGTGGGTTTAGAGGGAAGAAGAGGGGCACACGACCCCTTTAGCATTGTTTGTAAGTCCCTTTGGGCCATTAACCACGGTGGGGAAGAGGGTGGAACGCCGTCGAGCACGGCAGGTAGAAAGCGGTTCAACAGTGACCGTCTGGGATATACACGGTCCCTATAGGACCGTCTTATGGGCAGAACGGCCCAAACCAAACTGCCCCAAAGGCTAGAACGGTCCACGGGTGACTGTTCGTGGGGAGTTGGACAGACGGGGCATTGGGGAGTGAACACAGTCTAAGGAGGACCATGGAGATGTTTAGGCGATCCACCTTGGACCATTCAGAATCTGAACCATTGAGAACAAAACTGTCTTCATCAGAGCGTCTAGTAGGCAAACGGTCAAAGGATTGACCATGTAGACTCAAATCAACAGTGGGCTTGAAGGGGAGATCAAACGGTCTGATGGGGACCGTTGGTAGCCCGAACGGTCAGAGAGCTGCCGTTATTGGGCTGAAGACATGAGGGATAAACGGCCCATATCGGGCCGTCTAGATGAATGAGCGGTCCTCAATGGACCACCTTCTAGGCAAAATGGACAGCAGATAGAGATGGACTTTAAGAAGTGAAGATAGCCAGGAACCAACCGTTATTGGGATATAAACGGCCCAGTGGGGACCGTTAACCTGACAATTGCATTTTTTTATCTTGATGCATGATTTATTATGAAATGTATGACTAATGTAAATTGTTTAAAATGCATGTAGGGAAAGCGGAGGACCCGGATCTCATGGCTCCAGGTCCGGGCAGTGTACCTCGCACTATCGGACTTCCAGCGAGAGCGACTAGCGGCCATGGGGTTCGGCGAGTTCCTCGCCGTGGAGGTCACGAGGCTCGACACCGCACTGCTCTACACCTTGCACGACCGGTGGGACCCAGTGAACCGCACGTTCCTCTTCCCATGGGGCCACACGGTCCCGACGTTGGAGGACATCGGGCACATCACCGGCCTGTGCGTGCACGGGTCGCCGGTGAGCGGGAGGACCTTCCACGATTGCCGAGAGCTAGCCCAGAGGCTACTGGGCCTGGAGCTGCTACGACCGGTGCGACCGTTGGCGACCCTACAGCGGGCAAGGCTACAGGAGAGTCTCGATCTAAGGGGAGCAGGGATTGCGACAGGAGAGCTGTCGGAGCAGCACCTGAGATGGCTCGTGGACCGAGCAAGACCGCAAGTGGCAGCCGCACCAGGACCAGAGGTGGACGTGATCCTGAGGAGGTTCTTGATGCTGTTCTTCGGGAGGCTCCTCTTCAACACTCGGGCAGACGTGGTTAGCTGCCGCCTGCTACCACTACTAGAGGACGTGGAGCGAGTCGGGGAGTATGCCTGGGGAGCGGCAGTTCTCGCCTTCCTGTTCGACACCTTGAGCTCCACCAATCGACGCATGATGCTCGGCGGCTTCTCTCCACTGCTACAGGTATAACTCGGTTCTCAAAATGATTATGTAATTGCTATATGATTATATGTTGTTCACTGACATTTTGGTGATGCAATGCAGGTGTGGGCCTACGTGTACCTCTCCGGGCTGGGGAGAGGAGTGGAGACGTACCCAGATCAGCTACCCATTATGAGATGGTGCACGGCACCCCGAGAGGTGGGATCCCTGCGTCGCCAGGTCCGGGCGATCCAGGATGACCTTGACATGCTACCCTACGCTTCGGTAAGATCTTGAACTCAAGCTTTGTGAAAATGCAACTAGATGCTTATATGATGATGCAATTTGCCTATTTGACAGGTCCGGTGGATGCCCTACCAAGGAGAGGGGCACGAGGGCCAGCCGTGGGTGGTGGCTGCCCTGGCCTACGTTGGGCGAGACATCTGGCTCCACTGCATGAATGTGGTGGAGCCCCTCTACTACCGGCTCGTGATGAGGACCCTCGGCGTTCATCAGGCAAAGGTCGAGTTCCCGGCTCACGAGAAGCCGGAGGAGCGCGTGGGGCGCCACGCCCGGGGACTAGCGGTGGAGACTGACTGGACCACACGAGCAGTGGAGCAGATCCAGGACTGGACGAGACTTGGGCGAGCGGTGCGTGCCCGACCCGAGAGTGACGAGGCTTACCTCACGGTGTACGCCCGCAACTACAGAGATCAGGTCTTCCGCGGCGCTCGATGACCGGTACGATCTAACCTTATGCTTTCTATTATGCTTATGATCATGACGCACTGACACTTGACCTTTCACATGCAGCTCGACCCACAGGGATGGATCGCCGAGCTCCAGGGCCTTCTCCATTCTTCAGTCCAGCAAAGGGATGAGCTCCGGTAGGCGCTGGACCACCTGGTGAGTTTCACTAAACCTTAGACTTGATGGTTCATATGCTTATGTTATTGACTAACCTAGAGTTCTAAATGCAGCGACCCGAGGGGACCCAGCGTCAAGGAGCTGACACACCTTCTTCCTCCTCCCAACCATCCGCGGACCGTGTCGAGCGGCATGCAGAGTTCGCCAGGATGGTGACACGGGCCGAGGAGGCCTAGGCGGCACTCACCGAGAGGGTAAGTAAACACTTGCACTTTCCTAGTTGATTATGAAATGCAACTGACTATGATGCATGCATATGCTGACGACCGAGCTGACAGCGGCCCTAAGCGAGATTACCCGACTGAGGGAGGAGATGGAGCGCAGCCGACCAGCAGACCGACGGAGCTGGTGCTTCTCCGCGTGGAGTTGGAGCACAGCCGGGCTGAGGCGGCGTCGGTAGACCGCTACTGAGCTGAGGCAGAGTGCTCTCGCACGGAGGCGGAGCGGGATCAGATAGAGGCAACCGAGCTGAGAGGAGAGGTACGGGCATACAAGAGGATGAGCCGGAGGCCGGAGCGCAGCGGGGCCCCGAGCGGCACACATGGTACGCACGGCACACAGAGCTCCTACAGAGGGTACTTCACGAGCTCCTCTGGTCACCGACGGAATGACAAGGAGGAGCGACGCCGACGGCCCCGAGAGGAGGCGAGCTCAGTGATGGCCCCGCCATCGAAGAGGCACGAGGGCTCGAGTGAGAGTGGGGGTCCAGGAGAGGGACCGGCCTGATGTACTTGGATGCGACTTATGTACATATGGAAGTTATGAATGCTTATGATATGATAGATTTTGAGTTTTTTTTTTTTTTTTACAAATGAATGTGTGAATGCTTGACGCTAACTGACTAACAACGAATCCTAGACTGACACATGGGAGTGAGAGAGAGAGAGACGAAAAGCCTTGAGTGGAATTGGTGCAAGAGAGACAAAAATTAAGGCAACAGGTAGATAGACAGTCATCCAGACAACCGCCCCATGTCTCAGACAGCCCCACGGTGGACCGCGGACGCTTGATCGGCCAAGGCTCCAAAGAAGATGGTAAATGGTCTCCGTTAGACCGCATAGAAAATACACGGTTTTGCATTGACTGTTGGATTTGAAAAATAGCCTCCCCAGGACCGTTCCGTCAGCCGGAGAGGCAAAGTGTGGAGAAGGCACTCAGACAGTCCGTGGTAGACCGCTTCCATGTACCCACGGTCGCTCGATAGACCGCTTACGTGGGAACTCTGGTAGCTCCGATCGGGACTCTGTTGGAGAGTCCCAACCCGAGGGTAAAGAGTCCTAACCCATGCCAAAGCCTATCCTAACCCGAGTTGGAGCTATCCTACCTCAATCCTAGTGGTATTAGGCCACAAATTAGGCTCTATAGGTAGGAAGGCACCCCAAATTCGTTTCTCACACAACACCTCTCTCTTAAGCCTTGAAAACCATGCAAAAGCTCCCAAAATATCATGAAGAGGGCCCTTGAAGGAAGCTCTATGGGTGAGGCCGCTTACCATGGGCCAAAGCCAGCCAGAAAAGAGTATGGGGTACTACAAAGGTTGACCACCATCCCCGGGCATCTGAGCTCCAGCCCTTTGAGAGAGGTAAGCCAAAGTAATTTCTTTTATCTTATTCAATTTCCTTCAAAATGTGCTTATTTTCTCTTCCCTTTCTTTTTTTTCTTTCTTTCATCACCTCAGCTCCTTCTTGGCCCAAGATGTTATTTCACCTTGAAGTGGATGTCTCCCATGATCCGTGAGCTCCCTATAGCAGTGATATCCATCTTAAGGGCCTGGCACTTGCACCCTCTTTTAATTCTGGCAAAAAACTACCCCAAGCTTTCATTGGATTGGCATAGCGTCACAGCCTTAGTAGAGGTGTGGCATCCCCAGACGCATACTTTCATCTTCCCTTCCTTTGAGGCCACCATCTTATTATAGGAGGTCGAGACGTATCTTTCCCTTCCTAGATCTAAAGTTGGTGAGGAAGACTTAGTTTGTCATACGGTTGCCCCTGTAGATCCTGCCTTCATTCTAGGGGAGTTCCTACCCAGCACTAAGGACATCCGGACCATGATTGGCCCACACCACATCCACTTGCTACCCCTGAGCCAGTGGGTCATAGCTCATTGTAAGAATAAGTGTGGGTGGGATGAAGCCATAGCTAAGGTTGTTTCTATCTGCTTATGTGGTGCCATGCTCTTCCCTTCTGCCGACCGTGTCCTAGACATTCCCAACCTTAGCACCATTAGTGGACTGTGGCAGGGTCTTTCCATCTCTCAGGCTGTTCTTGCTTACTTGTACGAGGGTCTTAGCTCAGCAGCCTTGGAAGGCCCACTCTTTGGTTCTATGATCCTTCTTGAGTGTTGGATGGGGGTCAGGATGAAGTTCATACCTAGGGAGGATATCACTTCTGTCAGCCGTATCTTTGGGAGCCATCCACTCTTTTAAATCGGTGGCTCTTTCATGTTCCCTCAACAGGTGTAGTGTCGGACTGCGGACAAGAAGACCTGAGATGAATGGCGCCTCTACATCAACACTCTGCCCCTAGACCGGTTCATGATATGTTCATCCTTTCTCTACGGCACCACCCTCAGGCTTCCTAGGAGACTTGGGCTTGACTTGAGGCTTGTGGGAGACACCACCTTGGCGATGTACAGCCCCCACAGGTGCTTCCTATAGGTTGGACTCTCCCGTACGTCAGTTCTAGCACTACCTGATCTTCCCACACTTCAGGCGAGGAGACTCGAGATGGAGGAGGATGAGCAGGCGGTCAGGAGCGCCCTGATCATGTGGGAGATCAGCAGGGTGTGTACCCTACCAGCAGAGGTGACAGAGCTTCAGGAGGAGTATCAGGCCTACGTGAGAGAGTTGCGTGAGATTCGACCTCGCGGGGATGCCCGGCTGAGGCTTGAGTGATTTTATCATTTATGATGTATAGAGACCCATGGATTGATTTTGATTTTCTTGATTTTGAATAAAAGGAATGGAATGCTTTGCTTGAATGAGATTGGCCTTCTCTTATGCATTTGTTGATTAAGGTTGTTCTCTGGAAAAGAAGCAGTCCATAAGAGGCCGCTGAATGAGTTTAAACGGTCATCATGTGACCGCTGGTTTAATGAAAACGGCCTTAGATAGACCGCTCAACAGGCGGAGGTGAGTGGTTCAGAACGAGGGCCCATGCGGTCTATCGAGGGACCGTTTAATCACATAGAACGGTTAGTGAAAGACCGCTTAAATAGCAAGCGGCCGTATTCAGACCGCAAAACTCTGGGCGCAAGGAAAAGTCAGTGGGCTGGTGAGATGAAATGAAGGCGGCCTTCTGGAGACCGTCTAGAAGGATGAAACGGTCACACTATGACCATTTGAGATGTTGAAACGGTCGCCGAGAGACTGCTTACCTGTAGATGCTAGAATTTCTTGTAGGCCTGTCCATGCACACATACTTAAACATAAAATAGGTTAGATCTGTTTTAGGCTTAACCCCTTGCCTGCAGCAAGTTAGGGAATGGCCAATTCTTGATTTTTGGTCAAGGGGTGAAGTCTTATTAAAATAGGCAAAATGACAAAAGGAAAAGGATGTAATGCATGCCATGAAATGCAAGGGGACTATTGGATGATTTTGAAAATATTTTTGTAGTTTTTGTAGATATTTGATTTTTTTTAGACTTTTTAAAAATATCTGATTTTTTTAGATTTTTGAAATATCTGATTTTTTTAGATTTTTAAAATATTTGATTTTTTTTAAAAAAAATTAAATATCTGATTTTTTTTATAATTTTGAAATATATGATTTTTTAGATTTTGAATATTTGATTTTTTTAGATTTTTGAAATATCTAATTTTTTGAATTTTTAAAATATTTGATTTTTTTAGATTTTGAACCAATTCAGACTCGGTGACGAGAGACCCACACATCTCATTAGGGGCTCCCCAAGTACAACATGCATTATGGGTGACCATCCATGGCCAAGGTCCAATTTCACTGAACGGTGTCTCTGCTGAGGCCATACCCGGGGTACGATCTAGTCCTTGGAAAATCAAAAAGAGAATTTGATGAGAAAGCCGGTAATAGGTATAGAGGTTTTTAGGGCTTGAGTTCTCCTCACGACAACCCATTTTCAAGAGATTTGTCTGTTGCACCGGGGCTTTGTGTCCGTCATCAAACCTTCATCCGCTCTAGACACGCGTACAACCGGACTCATGACGTCCCGCGGGGAAACTGTACTGCCACTCTTGCCATGCCTAGTCTCATTTTTCGGAGCAGTTAGATTTTTTAGCTTCGAGCTTTTGGGTGAGCTTTTAGCTTTTGCCTTGATTTTTTCCCCTTCTCTTTTATTTATTTTCTTTCTTTTCTTTTGTGCATGCGGAATTAGGTCATAACAGATTGCCCCTATTTGAGACCTCTTTCGTATCATGGTGTCTAGATCAGTCCTCGCCCCCTTATTCACCACTTGCCCCTATATTGGGCCGAAGAGGGGAAAAGAACAAGGATTTTCACTTTCCCCCAAGTATGGCCAAAGGAGAAACGGTGTCGCGCAAAAGAGGAAAACACAATCTCGGAGGTCGTGTAGTGTGTGAGTGTTGCACTGGGGATCTCCCTTTATGATCAAGGAGAGGAACACCTCGCCACCGGGCCATCGCTAGCTCGACTCTAAGGATAAAAGCGTTTGAGATACAACCCGTTCCACGGATTAGACAATTCTTCGCCCTCTGCATTGATTAGACGGGACGCATTCCCAGGATAAACTTCTTTGATTACAAATGGACCCTCCCAATTGGGTTGCAGCTTGGACCTAGGACCTCCGGAGCGAATAAATTTGCGCTTCAAAACTATGTTTCCCACTTGAAATTTTCTTTCGATGACCTTATTTGAAAATGACGCGAGACACGCTTTTGATAAATGGAGACGTGATTCGCCGCATTAAGCCTCTTCTCGTCCAAGAGTTCCAGCTGGACTAGCAACGTCTCTCGACGTTCATCGAGATTAAGTTCTTTGTCTAGCTGCACCCTTAGGGAAGGGATCAAAATCTCATACGGGAGTACCGCCTCCATCCCATAAGTGAGAGCAAAAGGAGTTTGCCCTGTGGGAGTACGGACGGAGGTGCGATAAGCCCATAGAGCTTCTATTAATTTATCATCCTAATCAGTAAATTTATGCGACTCGCATGTTTTCTTGATGATTTTAAGAAGAGTCTTATTGGTGGCCTCCGCTTGGCCGTTGCCTTGGGGATAGTATGGTGATGAATGATGCAATGAAATGTTGAATTTCTTACAGAGGTCCTAGAGTTCTTGTAATACGAATTATGGTCCATTGTCGGTGACGATGTCGCTTGGCACTCCAAACCGCGAAATGATGTTCTTGAGGATGAAGCGGCAAACTATGGTAGCCTTGATTTCCGCATATGCTTCAGCTTCAGCCCACTTGGTGAAGTACTCCGTAGCAGTGAGGATGATAGATTTTTATTTGGTTTGGGAGTTTGGATCACCTAGTGGGCCTACAATATCAAAAGCCCACATGGAGAATGACCAAGGAGCAGAAAGAGGATGGAGAGATGAAGCAGGAGCATGAATCTTGTTGGCATGGAGTTGGCATTGAAGACACCTACAGACATAGTTGGAACAATCCTCCTCTAAGGTTGGCCAGTAATAGCCCTGCCTAAAAATCTTCTTCGCCAAGGCCTGACCATTAACATTCCCTCCACACTCACTCGAGTAAGCTGCTTCAACCACTTTCCAAGCCTCATCATCATCTAAACATCTCATGAGAACTCCATTAAGAGCGCGCCTATACAATTCTCCTGCAATGATTGTGTATCTGGAGGCGACTCTTCTGATGGCCTTGCGTTGCTCGGCGTTGGCCGATTCTGAGAATGACCCATCCCTGCAATACTGCTCAATTTCGTGATACCAAGGCAATTTCTCTTCTTCTAAGATTTCCTCGAGCTCAGTTAAAGACACTTCTTTCAAATCCTCCTTCTCAGCTTTCCTCCCTAAGGATTTCCTAAGGTTATCAAACCACGGATCCTGAAGGGAAGGAGCATCTAACCGCTAGACCATAATAGTCTCAGTGGAGCAATTGAGGGGAAAGGAAAGGGAAGAAGCGAGCGATGCAAGTGCATCGGCGAGAATATTCTGAGACCGAGGGGTATGAATGTAAATCAGCTTGCGGAATTGCTTAGCCAAGAGGGTGACCAGATCTTGATAAGGTTTGAGCTTAGGGTCACGGGTGCGATAGGTAGAGAGAACCTGGCGCAGCACCAGCTGAGAATCTCCTATGATGTTCAAGTATCGCGCGCCTAGAATATAGGCGTGCTTTAATCCGACAAGGAGAGCCTCATACTCGGCTATATTTTTGGTAGCATGAAAAGAGAGTTGATATGCAATGGGAATGGTCACTCCCTCTGGAGTGAGGAGGACAGCGCCGATCTCTCGGCCCTGAGAATTGAGTGCACCGTCAAAGTGTAGCGACTAGAAAGGGTGAGGAGTGAGCACAGCCAGGTATTCATCGGGGAACTCATCCTAGATAGAATCTGTACAAGGGATAGGTAAGTGAGCGAGATGTTCAGCGATAGCATATCCCTTGATTACTTTTTAAATGACGTAGGTAATATCGAATTGAGAGAGAACGCTCTGCCAGCGAGCTAACCTACTAGAAAGGATGGGTTTCTATAGGAGATAGCGAATTGGGTCCATTCTAGAGATCAACTTAACCTCATGGGCAACAAAATAGTGTTTTAATTTCTGGGCTACCCAAACTAAGGCTGCGCAGGTCTTCTCCATGGTGGTATACTTAGATTCTGCAGGATTGAACAACCTAGAGAGGTAATAGGCTGCCCTTTCCTTCCCTTCGTCATCTACTTGTGCCAGGACAGCTCCTAGGGAGTCATCAATAACCGAAATGTATAAAATCAGGGGTTTTCCAGGAACAGGGGGTTGCAAAATTGGGGGATTGGATAAATAAATCTTAAGATCCTCATAGGCCTTTTGACATTGTTCGTTCCATTCAAATTTGGCTCCCACCTTCAACAGTTCGTAGAATGGACAGCACCTCTGAGAATGTTGAGATATAAACCTTCAAATGAACTGTAAACATCCAATCAATCATCGAACCTCGGTGATGTTCTTAGGTGGTGGCATATCCATAATGGCCTTTGCTTTGTTTGGATCAATTTGAATCCCCCGCTTGCTAACTATGAAACCTAGTAACTTCCCTGATGATACCCCAAACACACATTTCTTTGGATTCATTTTCAATTTATACTCCCTAGCCCTTTGCAACACCTTGGCCAGGATGGCAGGGTGCTCTTCCTTTGACTTCGATTTCACCAGGATATCATCCACATATGCTTCCATATAAACATGCATCATGTCATGGAAGATGGCCATCATCGCATATTGGTATGTGGCACCTGCATTCTCCAGTCCAAACAGCATGACCACGTAGCAGTAGGTGCCCCAGGGCGTGGTGAATGAGGTCTTTTCTTGATCTTCCGGAGGTAGGCGGATTTGGTTATATCCGGAATATCCATCAATAAATGAGAGGGCTTCGTACCCGGCCGTGTTGTCCACCAACACGTCGATATGAGGAAGCGGAAAGTCATCTTTAGGACATGCCTTATTCAAGTCCCTGAAATCGATGCAAATTCAAATTTTTCCATCCCTTTTCATCACAGGGACAATATTTGTCACCCATTGAGGATACAAAACAACAATAATGAACATGGCCTTATGCAATTTATCCACTTCTTCTTTTATCCTTAAGGCCATATGGGGGTGGAATCTTCTTGATTTTTACTTAACGGGCGTTGCCCCTGGTTTGAGTACTAATCTATGTTCTACCAGAGCGGGATCAAGGCCCGGCATGTCCTCGTAGGACCAGGCGAATGAATCGCTATACTCCCTCAAAACTTGGACTAACTCCTCTTCAACCTGAGGAGGGAGATTAGCGGAGATGATTATAAGCCTGAGATCCTCTTCTGTTCCAAGATTAATTTCTTTCGTGGGTTCATCCACTGCAGACGACGGTTCATCAAATCTCTTCAAACCTTGTGCATACAAATCGACAGTGTCATCTACGCCGCTATCCTCATAATCGATTGGGTCCTTCTCATCTATGATCTCATAAACACCTAACCCATCATCGCTCCATACCCCTTCTAGCTCTTCATCACCCTCCAAGACGATGGTTGTCTCTACAAACTCAGGACATTTAAGGAGGGTGTGGAAACGCTGAGCAAGATCCTGGAGGAACCTATCAGGAATGGTTTTAGAATGATGTGCCATCAGGCGCATAGCAAGAGTGGAAGGGTTGGAGACACTAGAACAAGATCCTACTTCACTAGACTCAATCGACTCTACTTCCATAGCTTTAAGAGACCGTACATCTAACTTAGCAGATAAAAAATCTACAAGAAGGGAAACATGAGCCTCGTGCCCTTGGGAAGAGGACTGACAAAACATAGCATAATCCTCCACTGAAATTTCCATTTTAAAATTGGCATTTTTTTGGAGACTGGCGGTGACCATGCAACAAGATGGATTAGAGGGGGAAGGGGGAGGAGAAAGCGTGGTGGGGAAGAGAAACGGAAACAGAACATCAAAGAAAGGATCAGATGAGGAAAATCACATAGTGGAGAGATCGGATGAGGAGGACCACATGGTTGAGAGATCAACAGGTGGGCAGTGCCTACATGCATATGGCACAATCAACACCTCGAATGGCATTTCCGTCAAAAATGGATCGATCATGATAGGAGGTGAGCGGGGTATGGACTCCAGCTCTTGGAAAAGGGAAGCAAGATGGAAAGGAGACCAAGAAAAGGCCACAAGGGAGCTCCCCTCTTCCCGCGACCTTCGGTAAACTGGCTCTGCTGGAGTGTACTTTACAAGCTGCACCCCTGGATTTCTCGGACAATCTTCTTCTTCATAGAACAACTTCTCAAAACTGTCATAAAAATCTTCCATATCACCTACCAGCCCCTTCAGTGGCGGCGGTGGGACAACAACAGTACAAGTGGCATCATTTCTGTAACGACCCGAGAATCTGATTACCGGGAAGGCCCGATAACCCGAGACTCGCACCGCCACCCACGAGTCCGAAGACTCGGAAGGGTTAAAAGAATGGTGTGGAAACTACATAGTTATCACAAGTAATTGCAGAAATTAAACAGTTATGATATTAAGCAGGAAATAAGATAACAATTTACATGGTCCACAAAATAAAATAACCACGACAACAGTCCACGACTAGTACAGTGATAAGAAAGAAAAGTACAGCTACACGGGGCATCCCCCGGCTCAGACCTCTGGCACTACCTCTAGGCACCCGCACCACGCTGCGCTCCTGACGCGCTCCCCGAAGGTGGCGTCTCACCTGAAACACGGTGAAAACACGCAGGGAATGAGTCTCGGAACAAGACTCAGTAGGGATCACTCGAACCCTACCTCACAAAGCGAGAAACCACTACTCTAGCGGTAGGAGAGTACCTCGGAAAGGAAAGCCCTGTACTCCACAAAGCAAGACTCTACGGCACGCAAACCGACACACGTGCTACGAAGAGAAGACCGAAGCTCAACGGTCACCGACAAACCCGAAGGTCGGAAACACACGACTGACAGTCTGACACTCCATACTCGACAGGAGTACCACCCACTAGAAGCACAGCCGGTAGCGTCCCCTGACGTCTTACACCGCACCGCAGGTGAACCGCCTGACGTGGTAGGTCCTACCCGAGGCGCAAACACCGAAAAGTAACTCACAACAAGTGACTAGCTGGGGTCACGCCCGTCGACGTGGGTCCAACCGCCCCCAACCACGTGTGCACACACAGACCACGCGTCCTAGGTCTGGCCCTCTGACCGGTTTTCCCCCGCAGCCGGACTCTGGCTACGACGAGGGGCCTACGGTAACCGGTCCACAAACCGTCTCGAAAGGTGGGTGCCCGTACACCACTCCCAGGTGAGACCAGCACCGCGTACTGGTGGGCTACGACTAGTGGAGGGTCGCTAAAGGAGTAGACTCTCAAGTCACGGAAAACAATGCCCAAGCCCGACAACGTGTCGGAATCACCCCACGCACTAGTCCCGTCACACGGAGACCACGGTCGGAGAAAAGTAAGGTTGCCACCCTCATGGGGCAACTCAGGAAGTGGCGGTCTACCCTCAGACCATCACTGCCAAATGGCGGTCCACTCAAGGGCCGTCACTTGGAAATGGCGGTCTAAGGCAGACCGTCACACGGCCAGGGGGGATAGGGGAAGCGACGCGCCTGCCCTAGTGCGTCGCTTGGAAGCGGCGCACCTAGGCCAGGGCGTCACATGGCGCCCCACACCCTCCAAAACCACAGGGAAAGTAACGCGCCTACCCCGGCGCGTCGCTTGCAAGCAACGCGTCGGGCTCAGTGCGTTACTCACATGTAACGCGCCTAGCCCAGCGCGTCACATGGCCCTACACTCGGGGTGGGAAGGGGAAGTGACGCGCCTGCCCCAGCGCGTCACTAGTAAGTAACGCGCTGGGCCCAGTGCGTCGCTTGGCCCATCCACCTGGGGTAACAACAAGAAGTGACGCACCTGCCCCTGTGCGTTACACGCATGTAACGCGCCTAGCCTGGTGCGTTACATGGCCTGACCCCCAACAGTCAAAAACCAACGGTCGAAACTAGCGGCGGCCCTGCCCTGGCGCGTCATTCTCCAAACGGCGGTCAGTCGTAGGGCCGTCGCTGCCCCCTGACCCCAAGAGCTAACACCCAGGAGAAGTAACGCTCCTGCCTAGGGGCGTCACATGCAAGTGGCGGTCACTGGAAGGACCGTCGCTTGCCTCCGAGCACGCTACAGCGGGAAAACCCCAAAAACGCCAACCACGCCCCCGTACCTCCACCGGAGAGGGGGAAAACAAGGGGGAAGACCCCTGGGGACCCCTAGCATGCATCTAAGTCACCAAAACACAAAATCATGGGCTAAAACCATAGATCGGGCGGCTCACCCCAAATCATGGAAAAACCCTAAACATGCTCGATCTAGCCCATCTCGGCCTCCCCGCGGCCTACAAACCACGGAAATGAACGGCAAGAGGCTAAGGAACGTCACCCTACCTCAATGGAGCGAATGCTCCGCCGGATCGTCCACGAATCGCGAAGAACGCTTGAAAACCCTCGTTCTTCCTTAAGCTTCCCACGCTCACCGCACGCCCCCACGACCGCCTCGCCGCCGCCCACGTCACCGCGCCGTCGCCCCGCCGCCGTCTGTAGCCGGAGGGGAGCTCGCCGTGGCCAACCGGGAGGAAGAGAGGGAGAGGGAGGGAGACACGGTGGAGGAGGAAGGAGGAAGAAGAAGAGAGGAAGAAGAAGATGGTGGGGGAGAGAGAAAAGAAAAAGGGTTTTATAGAAAAACCCAAAAAATGCGGAAAATACCAAAAATTAGGAAATTACACCCCCACGATCCTCGAAACGTACCGATCGCAACGGTACCACTCGTGCCCGTGTGAACAGCCCGGTTCACCCGCAGCGAGCGTCTGAAGAGAAAAGCCGAAACCCGCGCCGGAAGTCGGAAATCACGCACGGAAAAAGCCGCGGAACGCCTCCGGGCCTCCGAAACGACTCCGGATCGCGCCGATCCGAACACGAAAGATGTCTGAAACGAAATTTCGGACACAACAGAGCCGAACGCTCCGAAAACCAGATCCGGGACCCATGAAGAAGGATCCGAAAGGTCCGGGATATTACAGCCCTCCCCCCTTAAGGAATTTCATCCTCGAAATTGAGAACAACCCAAGGGGAAAGAAGAGGAAGACTCACTCAAACAGATACGGGAACTGCTGACGCATCTCATCCTCACGTTCCCACGAAGCCTCACCACCAGAGTGTCGTTGCCATACGACCTTTACCAAGGGAATGACCTTGTTCCGCAGGCGCTGCTCTCGCCTATCCTCCACGCGGATCGGAAACTCTGGGAGAGAAAGATCTGGAGTCACCTCAGGCCAAACAGAAAACTCGAGCACATGAGGGTCATCGGGCATATACTTCCGCAACATCGAGACGTGGAACACGTCATGCACCGACGCCAACTCAGGAGGTAACTGCAACCGGTAAGCAACCTCACCGATGCGTTCCACAATCGCGAAAGGACCAATATAGCGGGGACTCAGCTTCCCACGCCGTCCAAAACGTATCACCCCCTTCATCGGAGAAACTCTCAAGAACACATGATCGCCCACGGCGAACTCGAGGGGTTGCCTCCTACGGTCAGCATAGCTCTTCTGCCGACTCTGGGCCGCCAACATGTTCTGACGAACCAGGTGCACAACATCCACACATTGCTGCACCAATTCTGGTCCCGTCAAAACACGCTCACCCACCTCAAACCAATCGAGTGGAGTCCGACAAGGACGCCTGTACAATGCCTCATAAGGAGCCATGCCGATGCTCGAATGATAGCTGTTGTTATAGGCAAACTCCACCAACGGTAGGTGATGAATCCAACTCCCCTGCCACTCCAGGCAGCAGGATCTCAGCATATCCTCCAAAGTCTGAATGGTCCTCTCAGATTGACCATCTGACTGAGGATGATATGCCGAGCTAAATGCCAACTCCGTGCCAAGAGCTCGCTGGAAACTCCTCCAGAATTCAGAAGTGAAGCGCGGATCCCGATCCGACACGATCGAAATGGGAACCCCATGCAACGGAACGATCCGCTCCACATAAAGACGAGCCAACTTAGGCACGCTCCAGCTAACCTTGACCGGTAGCAACCGAGTCACCTTCGTCAGCCGATCCACCAGCAACCAAATACTGTCCTGCCCACTCGGGGTTCTTGGCAACCCCACCACAAAATCCGTGGTCACATGGTCCCACTTCCAAGCAGGAACATCCAAGGGCTGGAGAGTACCGCCTGGTCGCTGATGCTCCGCCTTCACCTGCTGACAGATCAGGCACCTGGCCACAAATTCTGCGACATCTCTCTTCATGCCAGGCCACCAGAACTGCCTCCGCAAGTTCCGATACATCCTCGTCGCACCCGGGTGTACAGTGTACCTGCTCCCATGAGCCTCGCGTAACACCGCACGACGAACCTGCTCCTCAACTGGGACGTACAACCTGCCACGAAACCTCGCAGCACCGTCCTCGCCGAGCTCTACGTCAGCCATAGCCAAAATTCGGGGCAACTCAGGGTCCGCATGTTGAGCCTCTGTCACCTGACGACGGATAGCAGGAGTGACAGTCAGACTCGCAAGCACAGCCAACCCTGGCTCCTGGGGAATCTTGAGCCTGAAAGATACCTTGGGCACTTGTTCCCAGAGCCTCCACTTCCTCAGCATCAAGGTACTGACCGCCACCTTCTGACTCAAGGCATCGGCGACAACATTCATCCTGCCCGGCTGATAAGACAGGGTGAAGTCATAGTCCTTCATGAACTCCATCCAACGCCTTTGTCTGAGGTTCAGATCTCTCTGCGAGAACACATACCTCAAACTATGATGGTCAGTGAACACCTCGAACTTCTCGCCGTACAGATAATGCCTCCAGATCTTCAGCGCGAAGATCACCGCCGCTAACTCAAGGTCATGGGTAGGGTAGTTCTCCTCGTGGGGCTTTAGCTGCCGAGATGCATAAGCCACCACTCTACCATGCCGCATCAGAACAGCACCCAATCCGACGCCGGAAGCATCTGTACACACCACAAAACCTCCCGATCCAGAAGGTAAAACCAACACCGGAGCCGAGGTGAGCAATCTCTTCAGTTCCCTGAAGCTCTGCTCACACTCCTCGGACCAAACGAAAGGCACATCCTTCCGCGTGAGCCTCGTCATCGGGGTCGCAATGCGGGAAAAATCCTGGATAAACCGGCGATAATAACCCGCAAGCCCCAAGAAACTCCGGATCTCCGTCACCGACCTCGGCCTCGGCCATTGCATCACAGCCTCGACCTTGGCGGGATCCACGGAAATGCCATCACCAGAAATCACGTGCCCCAGAAAGTGCACCTCGCTGAGCCAAAACTCGCACTTGCTGAGCTTCGCATACAACTGGTGATCTCGCAACGTCTGCAGCACCACACCCAAATGGTACGCTTGCTCCTCAGCAGACCGCGAATAAACAAGGATGTCATCCACAAAGATGACCACGAACTGGTCCAAATACGGATGGAACACCCTCTGCATCAAGTCCATGAAGGCTGCTGGGGCATTGGTGAGCCCAAACGGCATCACCAGAAACTCATAATGCCCGTACCTCGTACTGAATGCAGTCTTCTCCACATCGGACTCGCGAATTCTCAGCTGATAGTAACCGGACCGCAAATCAATCCGTGAGAACACTCGCGCAGACTGGAGTTGGTCGAACAAATCATCAATCCGCGGCAACGGATACTTGTTCTTAATGGTCACTTCATTCAGCTGCCGATAGTCAATGCACAGCCGCAGACTACCGTCCTTCTTCTTCAAGAACTTCTTGACCTTCGAGCCAAAGGACGCAGATCTTGTCACCGAAGCTGCCGATGCCGGTACTCCTGAACCACCCGACGCATGCTGGAAGGAACCCTACTGCTGGGTAGCCGACTGCTGACTGCGACCTGACAAGGACTACCCCTGGCTGATCGGTCCTCGAGTCCTCTGCATATCCATCTCCAAGGAAATCGCAACACGAGACGCTGTCTCTAGATCAGTGGCCCCATTCGCGATCAAATGGTGCCTCAGCTCCAGCCTCAAGCCCTGCACAAACTGCGTCATCCTCACCCTCTCATACTCCATGATATGAGGTGCATACCAACCCAGCTCGACAAATCGGGCCCTGTACTGCAACACGGACATGTCACCCTGCACCAGCTCCAGAAACTCTCGCATCCGCTGCGTAGCAACGACGTCTGGACAGTACGTACGCTCGAAAGCACTGACAAAGTCACCCCACTCGACCTGCTCAAGTGGACGAAGCTGAAAGGACGTCTTCCACTCGGAAGACCACCACCTCCGAGCCGTACCCTGCAACTGGTTGTAGGCCAACACCACTCTGTCCTCGGTAGTACTTTTCACAGAACTGAACACCTGCTCCATCTCATCGAGCCAATCACGAGCCGCATCAGGGTCTGCCTGGCCGCTAAAGTAAGGTGGATGGAACTGCATGAAGTCCCTCACTGCTCGGCCCGGCCCACCCCTGACTGACGAGCCCTAAGCAGCCTCTCCGCCAAACTGCTGAGACATGAGATGGTACATGCCACGGAAGAAATCCTCGGCCCCCGGAGCTCTCGCAGCATCCGCGGCCTCGGTAGCTCCCGGAACTCTGCTATGCTCCTCCTGGTCCCTCTGGACCCCCTGCTGGATCTCCTGACCTCCAGCCGACTGCCCCTGCTGAGAGAGAGAACTCCTCCTCGGCGCCATCCTCGCTCCTGAAGCACAAGATAGAAAACACGAAAACGGCAATGTCAGAATAAAACACGCGGTGCCCAATGCCAGCGTCACATGTACATCATCGTTGTGGACTAGTGGACCACTACAATTACCTATGATTCCCATGTAATTCCACAACCGCGCTCTGATACCAGCTGTAACGACCCGAGAATCCGATTACCGGGAAGGCTCGATAACCCGAGACTCGCACCGCCACCCACGAGTCCGAAGACTCGGAAGGGTTAAAAGGATGGTATGGAAACTACATAGTTATCACAAGTAATTGTAGAAATTAAACAGTTATGATATTAAGCAGGAAATAAGATAACAATTTACATGGTCCACAAAATAAAATAACCACGACAACAGTCCACGACTAGTACAGTGACAAGAAAGAAAAGTACAGCTACACGGGGCATCCCCCGGCTCAGACCTCTGGCACTACCTCTGGGCACCCGCACCACGCTGCGCTCCTGACGCGCTCCCCGAAGGTGGCGTCTCACCTGAAACACGGTGAAAACACGCAGGGAATAAGTCTCGGAACAAGACTCAGTAGGGATCACTCGAACCCTACCTCGCAAAGCGAGAAACCACTACTCTAGCGGAAGGAGAGTACCTCGGAAAGGAAAGCCCTGTACTCTACAAAGCAAGACTCTACGGCACGCAAACCGACACACGTGCTACGAAGAGAAGATCGAAGCTCAACGGTCACCGACAAACCCGAAGGTCGGAAACACACGACTGACAATCTGACACTCCGTACTCGACAGGAGTACCACCCACTAGAAGCACAGCCGGTAGCGTCCCCTGACGTCTTACACCGCACCGCAGGTGAACCGCCTGACGTGGTAGGTCCTACTCGAGGCGCAAACACCGAAAAGTAACTCACAACAAGTGACTAGCTGGGGTCACGCCCGTCGACGTGGGTCCAACCGCCCCCAACCACGTGTACACACACAGACCACGCGTCCTAGGTCTGGCCCTCTGACCGGTTTTCCCCCGCAGCCGGACTCTGGCTACGACGAGGGGCCTACGGTAACCGGTCCACAAACCGTCTCGAAAGGTGGGTGCCCGTACACCACTCCCAGGTGAGACCAGCACCGCGTACTGGTGGGCTACGACTAGTGGAGGGTCGCTAAAGGAGTAGACTCTCAAGTCACGGAAAACAACGCCCAAGCCCGACAACGTGTGGGAATCACCCCACACACTAGTCCCGTCACACGGAGACCACGGTCGGAGAAAAGTAAGGTTACCACCCTCATGGGGCAACTCAGGAAGTGGCGGTCTACCCTCAGACCGTCACTGCCAAATGGCGGTCCACTCAAGGGCCGTCACTTGGAAATGGCGGTCTAAGGCAGACCGTTACACGGCCAGGGGGGATAGGGGAAGCGACGCGCCTGCCCTAGTGCGTCGCTTGGAAGCGGCGCACCTAGGCCAGGGCGTCACACAGCGCCCCACACCCTCCAAAACCACAGGGAAAGTAACGCGCCTACCCCGGTGCGTCGCTTGCAAGCAACGCGTCGGGCTCAGTGCGTTACTCACATGTAACGCGCCTAGCCCAGCGCGTCACATGGCCCTACACTCGGGGTGGGAAGGGGAAGTGACGCGCCTGCCCCAGCGCGTCACTAGTAAGTAACGTGCTGGGCCCAGTGCGTCGCTTGGCCCATCCACCTGGGGTAACAACAAGAAGTGACGCACCTGCCCCTGTGCGTTACACGCATGTAACGCGCCTAGCCTGGTGCGTTACATGGCCTGACCCCCAACAGTCAAAAACCAACGGTCGAAACTAGCGGCGGCCCTGCCCTGGCGCGTCATTCTCCAAACGGCGGTCAGTCGTAGGGCCGTCGCTGCCCCCTGACCCCAAGAGCTAACACCCAGGAGAAGTAACGCTCCTGCCTAGGGGCGTCACATGCAAGTGGCGATCAATGGAAGGACCGTCGCTTGCCTCCGAGCACGCTACGGCGGGAAAACCCCAAAAACGCCAACCACGCCCCCGTACCTCCACCGGAGAGGGGGAAAACAAGGGGGAAGACCCCTGGGGACCCCTAGCATGCATCTAAGCCACCAAAACACAAAATCATGGGCTAAAACCATAGATCGGGCGGCTCACCCCAAATCATGGAAAAACCCTAAACATGCTCGATCTAGCCCATCTCGGCCTCCCCGCGGCCTACAAACCACGGAAATGAACGACAAGAGGCTAAGGAACGTCACCCTACCTCAATGGAGCGAATGCTCCGCCGGATCATCCACGAATCGCGAAGAACGCTTGAAAACCCTCGTTCTTCCTTAAGCTTCCCACGCTCGCCGCACGCCCCCACGACCGCCTCGTCGCCGCCCACGTCACCGCGCCGTCGCCCCGCCGCCGTCTGCAGCCGGAGGGGAGCTCGCCGTGGCCAACCGGGAGGAAGAGAGGGAGAGGGAGGGAGACACGGTGGAGGAGGAAGGAGGAAGAAGAAGAGAGGAAGAAGAAGATGGTGGGGGAGAGAGAAAAGAAAAAGGGTTTTATAGAAAAACCCGGAAAATGCAGAAAATACCAAAAATTAGGAAATTACACCCCCACGATCCTCGGAACGTACCGATCGCAACGGTACCACTCGTGCCCGTGTGAACAGCCCGGTTCACCCGCAGCGAGCGTCCGAAGAGAAAAGCCGAAACCCGCACCGGAAGTCGGAAATCACGCACAGAAAAAGCCGCGGAACGCCTCCGGGCCTCCGAAACGACTCCGGATCGCGCCGATCCGAACACGAAAGATGTCCTAAACGAAATTTCGGACACAACAGAGCCGAACGCTCCGAAAACCAGATCCGGGACCCACGAAGAAGGATCCGAAAGGTCCGGGATATTACAATTTCTCCTGTCAAAACAAAGTGGCGTGTTCAGGGTACCTGGCTGCAATGGGCCCTTCATAAAATGTTGACGGTAGTCCCACGTCAGTGGCCCTGAATCTCTCAGAATTGACAATGCAGACTCTCGGTAACTGAGGCCTCTTCTGCTCATTTTTCTGCCCCTTGGGATTGGCGTAGTCCGCCCCTGTAATTGGGCACCGAGACCCATGCCCGGCTGGTAGCCTAGTTTCAGTATCATACTCCAGCCCTTGGAGTCTCTTATCTTGGGTTTCGCCTTGATGTTAACTGGTGCAGTGGTGGCCTTGCGTGATGCATATGCCCATTGAAAATCAAGGTCGAGCACTGAGATGACCGGCTTGTTGCTCGGCCGGAGAGTTGGCAGAATCTTATTGGAGATGGCTTCAACAGAATGCACCGTGGAGATGCTCTTCACCTTCACCACCCGCCCCTGGAATGGGAACCTGAGGCACTGGTGGGCGGTAGAAGGTACGGAATGTAGGCTATCAATCCACGGTCGACCCAGAATGGCCTTGAACACCGGGTCAGTATCTAACACATAAAATTCCACGGGCATTGACAATGGCCCGAGCTCGGCTTGGACGGTAATCACCCCACGGCATGCTCTCCTGGAGTTGTCATAAGCTGCTATGGTTGTTGGAGTCGGCCTCAACCATTCTTCGGAAATATTGCAGGCGCGGAGAGTGCTAAGTGAACAAACATTTATAGAGACCCCGGTGTCAACCAAAGTTGCATCTATAGACACCTTATTCAAGGTGATGGGGATGCAGAGCGGCATTTGGCGGGATTCTGGGGGTGCCAATTCGGTCTCTAAAAAGGAAATGGCCGGTCCCTTTGTTAGTGTTGCTAGGGCCGACGGAAGGCTATCCACTGCCATGTCCTCGCTGACCATGACCTTTTGAAAAAAAGTCTTTAGAGCATCTTGCAGCGTGGATCGCTTAATCAACTCCAATATAGATATCTTGGCCGGTGTCCGGTCCAAGTGTTGCAATAGATCATACTTTGTGCCATGTAAGGGGTTGGCTTCTTCTTGTTCAACTGTTGCTGATGGAAACTGAGGGTTGGGTGTAGGTGCACCAATAGAGGGATAACTTCTTTGGAATAAATGCCCGCTCCAGAGGGCAAGGTTTTGTTCCGGCATGGCATTAGACAGACTCACGATGGGTGACTTGATAGGCCCAGTGGGGTAAGTAGGGGGAGTAAAAGTGGTGGTGGTGACGGTGGGGGTAGGTCTGACGGGCCCTGGCGGAAGGATAATGGGCGATGGGCTAGGTGAGAGAGTGATGATGGGGGATGTGATGTGCGCGGGTGTTAGGATTAGTGAAGTGGCGGGCGATGCGGTAGATGCAATGAGGGGTCTAGAAGGGATGGCGGGTGTAGTGGAGGTTATGATGGTGGGCCGAATGATAGTAGGGATAGAAGGCGAAGGGGGGTTGTTGTAGGTATGGTGGAGGGCCAAAAGGTGAGTAGGAGTCTCGTCATCATAGGACCACCCAGCGTTGGGCGCTGGGCGGTGGACCATGTTTACTTGAGTCGGTGCTGGCGGCTGCGGTTGTGGAGCGGGCGGGTGGTTTGGCATTGGATTCTGATGAATCCCTAACTCTGGTGCAGGTTGCTGCTGCTGTTGGGGTTAAGGTTGCTGTGGCTGCTGCTGCTGTGGCCTCGACGCATGTCTTCTTCTTTCTTTGATCTCTGCAATCAACTTATGCATTTCTGCCCAATCAATCCACTGTCCTTCAGGCAAATCATAGATAAAATCACGGAACTGGTAGCACCTCTCAATCGTGTGCTTGGGTTGCCGATGGAATATACAGAATCTAGACAGGTCGGCGGCCGGGTTCCAGTTCGGGCGTTCCGGGGGAAGTTGGAGATCACCAGTGTGTATGAGGACTGAAAAGATGTCAGGCAAAGTTTCAGCAAGGGGAGGGTAATGAGCTCTCTTCGGACCTGGTCGAGCAGGTGCGTAGCCATTTGGTGGAGGAACATTATGGTACTATGGCTGCTGTTGAGGCTGTTGTGGCGGTTGTGGCTATTGAGCGGGAAATGATGGTTGGGTAGTTGGTGGAGTGGTGAACTGGGGGTTGTGGGGAGGTTGCTGGAAGCGAGGTGGAGCGGATTGGGTTGGAAAGTGGACAACCTGCACCTGCTCATTCGTTTGGACTCCCTTAGTAACTGGGCCCTGGGATTTTCTGGCGGGTTTGGGCTTCTGGGCTTCGAACAAGGAGTGAATGGGGGAGTCTTTGAACTGGGTCTGGATAAACCGGGCCTTGCTATACAACTGGTGCATGTTGGAAATGTCATTCATAGCTAATATGTTCCGGAATATGGGGGTGGCATTGGAAATCAATATCTTAACCTTCTCTTCCTCCGGAATCTGCCCGGGCACACGGGAGGCCATCTACCTCCATCTATCAGCGTAGGTGGCGAAGTCTTCATCAGCTTTCATCTTCTCGGCCACCAGATCAGTAAAAGAATACTCCGGGCCCACCCGATCTTGGAATCTCTGACTAAATTTTTTTTTACAACTTTAAAACTCTCCGCCTCTTCCAATGGCAGAGTGTAGAACCATTCCAATGCAACCCCATCCAACGATCGGCGGAAAAGATACGCCATGAGGCAGTCGTCATATTGAAACTGAGCTGACTCATATAAGAACTCCCTTATGTTAATAAAGGGGTTGCCATTCCCATCGTACTTGCGGTACGTGGGGAGCTCCGACTGGGGAGGGAAACGGATATCACGGAAATTGGGAATTGGGATATCAGCAAGGGATTGTGGGCCGACCCGCTTGTGAAGGAGGTCAAGTTGCTGCTACATGGTAGCCCACTAATCAAGAAGTTCCCGGGATGGAGGAGGCAAAGTTGGGAGGGCGGACCCGATGTAAGGGGCCAAAGGATAGGTAGACGGAGAGGGTAGTCCATAAGAAGGATAATGGGCCAAGGATGGGCCCATATCCGCATGAGCCAATTGGGCAGCCCCTGCTTGAGTGCGTAAGAGGTCGACCGGGCCTACAAGAGCCTGCGGCGCTGGAGGGATGGTCCCATAAGGATCAGCATAATGAGGTGACAAAAGCGGGGTCTTCCCCTTATCGAGCATCTGATGGGCCAAGCTAGAAGCTTGGCCCACCTCTGGATTGGTGAAGCAGAGGACCCTGGGCTAGACAGGGGTAAGATCGATGGGAGCAGCAGACGAGACCCCTAGCCCATGAACCAAAGATACAGAAGTGGTGACAGCAAGCCCGCCCTGAGGAGGAACTGAAGACGGGGCATCTTGCCCCTGCAAAGCCTGGCAGAGAATATGGAGCTGGGTAGGATCCTGCTAGGCCATCATGTGGATAATTTGGTTGGCCGAATTATGAGTAGAAGAATCAGAGTGGGAGGGTTGACTACCCTCAACAATAATGGTTGGAAGAGGACGAGCGGACCCCTCTCTCCCCTGCACGGTCGTGACCCTAGGTGGGTCCTCCAAAAGACCCTGAGGAAGGGAGTTGATGGGGACATCACCCAGAGTTCCCTCTGGCTCGACACATCTCTCCCTTCCGGAGACGGATAGGTTGCGACTGCACGACTTGATGGGTCCACGGCGACACTGGAGTTTATTACTGAGGACATATTGATGTATTTTTCCTTTTCTCGAGTCATTTCGATGTACTTGTCTTTATTTCGAGTCATGTCCCTAGGTCATCACGTTATTTACCTATGTTTGCTAGGCTAGGGGGTCATATGGGCCCAATTAGATGGACCTGGCCCATGGGCGCCCTCTTCCTTCCCCACCCCCTTGCTTATTTGCTTTTAGCATTTTCTCCAGGGACTTTTTGTAAATGTTGGGATCCCTATAAATAGGACCCCAACTCCACTTGAGATGGTTAATGAACATTTGAATATTTTGAGCATAAGTGCACCCCTCCCTCTCTCTCTAGCTCTCTCATTCTCCCTCTATCTCTCTCTCTCTAGGGGGCGAACCCCACTCTCTCTCTTCCCCTTCTCTCTCTCTCTCCCTTGGGCGAACCTGCCCCTTCCCCTTCCCCCTCCTTGCCACATCACCAGCCACCTCACCCTTCCACCCTTTCACCTCCCCAAGAGCATTAACTCCCATCAATACCTCCACTTCCCCAAGCAACCCTTCCCATTCCCCATACACCTTCTCCACCTCCAAGGCACCCCTCCCTCTTCCCCAAGCAACCCTTCCACTCCCCCACACACTCACTCATATCCCCAGGGCAATCAAACCCCCACTCCACCACAACTTGCGCACCACCCCTCCATCTATTCACCCCCCCCCTTGGCCTTGGCCGACCACCCCATCCCCATCTACTAGCTACGGCCACTTCACCCCTCCCCCCCCTCTTGGACCTCCATCCCCCCTGCTCCACTCCTCTCTTCATCCCCACACATCCCTCCTCCATCTACTATCACCACCACCCTTCCCTCCATTACTAATCTCCACTCCCCTTAACCTAGCTCCACCACCATCCCTTTCCTTTGGTCAAGTCTGCAGGTGGCGGAAGAAGACTCGTCTTGCAGAAGCTTCCCCGAGTTCACACGGCGACATCTGGGGGCGTATCATACCTTTCTGGAAAGGGCGTCCAGTCATCTTCGCAGGCGAGGTGATTCCATCCCGTTCCGAGTTCGGGGCTGTCCGGGAGAGCCAATCTCCCCTGACTGCGCAGAGCTCCCTCTGCAGAGTTCCTGAACCCGGTTCGAAGCTGCACCACGGCCGACGGTGGAAGATTCAAGCCACAAGTCCTTCTACAAATATCTTCCTCCACCTGTCCTCTTTCTGGATCAAGAAGCAGAAGTGCGTTCGGCGTCCGGAAGTCAGAGCTTTCATTTTTTCTCCCTCGACTGGTCGGGTCTGCCTCCCACAACCTGCAGCGACATGCTGCCACTCATCGGCATCCCCCAGTCCACCCCGACCTCAGACGGCTTCCCCACCAGTTTTCCCGCGAAGAGGGCCTGTCCTCGGTTCCATAAACTTTGACGGTTTGAGATTTGGTGCCCGGGAGCGGCCGGGACAACTTCTGCAAGTCACTGTTCATGTCAGGTAGCTGTTGCGGCCAGAAACTGCCACCTTGTTCGAAGCTCCACCCAGACCAGCCACTGCAGCCGAAGAAATTGAGAAAATTCTGAAGCATCCTGGTTCCAGATACGAAGATTTCCCAGCTGGTCTCGTCTTCAGAAAAATTCTAGAACGTGATCTACGGCCTCTACAGCGACTGGCAGTCAGCCAACACAGCAAGCAGGGAGTTTCCATTTCGGCTACACCGGCGCGTCTTCCGGCGAATCTCCCTCCCCCGCCTGGCCGGCTTACCGCCCCTCCCTGCGTGGAGGTAGTGTTTGAGTGTACTTAATTGTCCCCACCCTAAGTTCACCCTTCTGCGCGAGGAGTAGTGATTGTAATCATTCAAAACAGGATTGAAGCTTCACCGACACAGTGTGCGGGGAACCACACTTCCCCGCTCGCCCTCGTCTCCGATCGGGGTTGGTTTCTTCAAACCAACCAGGTGAGCTCTGAACTTTGCTCCATTACCCTCTAGTGTTTTGTTCATTTAATATCCGTAGACATAGCTCCGTTGGCCAAACGAGATAGAGAGAGTGCCCGACCCCACGTGCTCCACTTACGAGCGGTCACCGTGGGCAGTTTCCTCGGATTCCCATGTAGCTTCCTCTATTCCACGCCGACTCCATTGGATATTAACCATCGGTATGGAACGATTTCGAAGTTGTTACTCTTTCCGATCCAGAACCTTCACTGGTCTTTCTTTATAAGATAGATCCTTCTTAAATTCAAAGTCCACATGTTGAATGATGTGACTAGGGTCGTACACGTATTTCCGAAGCATAGATACATGGAATACGTTATGTACACCAGATAATTGAGGAGGTAAGGCCAATCTATAGGCGACTTCACCCACTCGATCAAGGATCTCAAATGGACCAATATACCTTGGGCTTAACTTGCCATGAATACCGAATCGACGAATATCTCTTGAAGGAGAGACTTTTAAGAACACATGCTCGCCAATTTGAAATTCCAAATCTCTTCTTCTATTATCAGCATAGCTCTTTTGCCTCGATTGAGCCACAAGTAACCGGTCTCGGATAATACGAATATTTTGTGATGACTCCGAGATAAGATCCGGTCCAAGCCATTGCTTCTCGCCAACCTCATCCCAACATAATGGAGAACGACAGCTCCTTCCATACAAAGCCTCGAAAGGTGTCATCTGTATGCTGGATTGATAACTATTGTTGTAGGCGAATTCTATCAATGCTAAATGATCGCTCCAACTTTCACCGAAGTCGATCATACAATGATGTGACACGACCTCGGACCTAATGCAAGCAAGCACAATCGCATTCAAATGGGCTGAATTGGGCCGCCGCTCTCTCGTCGCTCACCCAAGCCCGGGGTGATTTGGTAATGCCAAGGTGAGGTTGAGGGGTTGGACCCTTGCTGGTAGAGGGCTAGCAAGGCCAAGATTTAATTCCCAATGGATTTGGAAGCCCAATTCAATGTGGCCGACGAAGTGCCAAAGGCACCGGTTGCAATTTCCCACGGTGATCACTCAAGTTTGTGGGGCTTGAGGATCGGGCTCTCACTCGCATAACCAGCGTTATTAAGAACTAATATTGAATGACAAGTACTAATTGGAGAGAAGGTTTGAGCACTTACTCGACCGGTTTGAAGAAACCGGTCCCGGTAGGAGACGAGGGCGAGCGGGGAGGCGAGTGGATCCCCACACGCTGCGGCGGTGTCGCTTGACCTGCCCAAAAGTTACACCACTACACCTCTCGCAGGAGGGGGATCTTGGGGTGGGGGTTAATGGGATTACATCAATACTACCTCCACGCAGGGAGGGGCCTTCAGCCGGCCAAGCGGGGTGGGGAAATTAATGCAAAGAACGACGACTAAGTGTTGATGCCGAATCTGCCGGTTGTCTGTGAATAGGGACAGGGGGTCAGTGTTGCTGCTGTAGATCCCACTCATGAATTTTTATGATAGCAAGACCGGCGGCGAAAGCTTCGTAACAAGGAGGGGGATGCCTCAGAATTTCCTCAATTTCTTCTGGAACCGTTTCTGGTCGGGGCAGGAGCTTGAACAGGGCCTCTGTTTCTCGGACTAACAGGAACTGGCTTCTAACAGCAGGATGCAGAGGGTACCCCGGCCGCTCCCGTCGTCGGAATCAGGCACCGTCAGAGTCTTTGAAACCGTGGCAGCAAAACTGACGGGGATGCTAACCGATGTCGGAGTCGACCTGTGGAACTAGAAGAGTGAAGAGGGGTAGATGCAGACAGTGGGAAGCAGAGCCACGCAATCGTGGAAGAAAATTTGTAACTTCTGCTCCCAGATGCTGAATGGACTTCTGCTTTTTGATTCTGAAAGTAGACAGGCCGAGGTAGGACTTTGAAGAAGAACTTGAGAGCTGATTCTTCCGTGGTTTGTCGGGACAGAGCTTCTATTCCAGATCAGGTCTTCTGTTGGGGCAGATCTGTGCAGTCGGGGTAGATTGGACCTCCCGGGCCGCACCAAACTCGGATGGGGGTGAGATCACTTCTGTTGCAAAGAAGACCCGGAGAAGCTTCCAGCGATGGCTCTTGTGTCTTCAAACTCATCCGGATGGCGTTGTGGTGGCCGCTGCAAGAGACTGGTTCGTCTGCAACCTGTGGACAGCAACCTGCAGCTCTTGTGTTGGCTTCTAAAGAAGGAGATAGGGGAGGTGTATGTATGAAAGGGGTGATGGGGTGGAAGAAGTAGTGTGTATGGAGGGATGGGGAATGCTACTGGAGATAGGAAGGGGATGGGAGGGGGCAGTGGGGGCAGGTCCTCAGCTGGAGGTAGGGGAAGGTGGAGGCAATGGAGGTGAATGGAGGGAGATGGGAGGGGCGACCCTAGCTAGAAGGGAGAGGGGGGGGGGGGGGCAAATCATGGAGGGAATGGTGGATTCAAATTTGAAATGGTCTTGGGAGTGGGGGATTGTGTGGGAACTAGGGGAGATTGTGTAGGAAGGGGTGGGATTGTGTTGGAAAGTGGGAGATGCCTCCTTGGGACAATGGGAGTGGAGTAATGGCAACTTGGGGAAGTGGAGGGGTATTGAATGAGGTGGGTAGCTAGTGGAGGTGGTTGGGGAGGGGAGGAGAGAGAAAGAGGGGTGAAATAGAGAGATTAAGAGGGGAATAGGTGGGGAATCTCTCCCCTAGGGTCTCTCACCCAAAAAACTAGAGGAATCACTCCAATTTGAACTCAAATGGCAATTTTAACTCATTCATTCATTAAGTTCAGATGGGGGGAAATGGGGTCCTATATATAGGAAACCCACATTTCTACAAAAGACCCTGACAAAGGACTCATTGACAAATAACCGAAGGGGTAGGGGAGCTCATTGGGCCAAGCCCGAAGAAATGGGCCCAATTAGCACATTACACATTCTAATGACACTCAAACATAGGAAAATAAATGCTAGACCTAGGAACATGACTCAAATAAAATGCAAATTACATCAAATGACTCAAATAAAAATTACATAAGACTCAGAATTAAATGACTAGATCATGCCGGATGCAACCGGGGCGTGGAGACGACCTGTGAACGTGGGCATGGTGGTGATGTCCCCATCATACTCCCGGGGTGCGGAGAACTCGACTCTGTCGAGTAAGTGTCCTTCCCTCCTTGGAGGGTGTAGAAGTGGTACTGTCCTCAAGTCTTCCGAACGAGACCGTTCCATCCACCGGCCGAGATAGCGCTCATATACCTTGCTCCGAGTGGTAGTGACTTGTTCATTCAATATTTGTTCAATTTGTTCACGCTGGGCTCTCTTGGCTGGTGGTTTATTAACATGGGTGGGTGCTCTCTCAAGGGACGAAGTAGGCTCAATCTCCTTACTAGGTACCACCGTGGGTCCCTTATATGGCACTAGGTTGGTAACATTGAATGTGGGACTTATTCCATACTCCTTAGGGAGATCTAACTCGTAGGCATTTGCACCTATGCGCCTCAAGACCTGGAAGGGACCAGCCCCACGTGGCCTCAGTTTAGAGTCGGCTCCCGGGGAGAGCCTCTTCCTCCTTACCATCACAAAGTCACCCTCATGGAATTCTTGGTGACGCCGATGAGAGTCGGCCAGCCTTTTATAAGCCTCATTCTTCTTGCTAATGTGCTTGCAAAGGTTATCATGCAATTTTGTGAGTGCTGACCTTCTAATGGTTATGGGTGGACCTGGACAACCATATATAGACCATTCATGCCATGATGCCATATGGACCTTGATGAGCCTTGGTGGGCCGGGGCAACCATATGTGGACTTATCATGCAATGTTGTCATGTAGACTTTGGTGGGCTTAGGTGGACCGGGGCAACCATATGTGAATCTATCATGCAAAGTGGTGATGCATGTCGGGGGACCCGGACATCCGTAGATGCCTTTGATATGCTTAAGACCCATGATGAATGAAGGTGGACCACTACATCCAAATTTGGACCACTCATGCTTTCTACTTGACATGTGGGTGATATGAATGAATGGACCCAACATAGTGTTCATGCCAAGGGGTGTGGAAAGCCTAGACACATGCATACTTTTCCCAAAAGTGACTTCCATGTGTATAGGTGTGGGACAACCTTTGAATTCCCATTGGAACGGATCGAATGGATCTAAGAAGGTGGTCATCATGGGGTGGGGCACAACCTTATTACCTAGGGATATGTGGCCTGAGGTCATGGTTTCCAAGGTGTAACCCGGGTCTAAGATGGAGTGGATTGGGTCAAACATGGTGAGTTGGTGTAGGGAAAGGTGGGTGGTGGATAAAGTGTTTGGGTCACACGAGTCTCTTGACTCCCATTGGAATGGATCATATGGATCATGAAAGGGGTTACCTAGGGGGAGGAAATCCATGTCCTCAAGATCCTTAAAAGGTGCTAAGTCATCATTCTTCATGATAGTTGGGCCAATGTTCTTGGCAAGTGGGTCATCCATGAGTGGGGGGCTTGGCTTTCTACCCGAGATAAGAAGCTCTAAATCGAGGAGAAGGTTGGGCTCATCGGGTGTAGGGAGGAAGAGAAGGAGGTCGCTAGTGTAGCAACCAATGGTGCAAACCGAGGTGATAGACCCTATGCATAGGTGTAGGAGGCTAAGGATCCTAGGTTGTTCGATCATAGGGGTCAACGTGCTAGTCATCTCTAATTGCCATGCTATGCCTTTGAGAAGGTCCTCTAAGGTTTCCACTTGATAGGATGTTTGGATTGTGGTGTGATAGGAGAAGAAGGGCACTATGGGAAGGTCTTTTTCTATGGGAGGAAAAACATGGGCCGAGATCTCTCTAATTGGGCTCTCCTTTAGCCAACTAACAATAGGTTCTTCTAAAATGAGCTTGGTCCCAACTAGTGAGGGTGATGTAAGGTGAGGGCCATCGTGTGATGTTTCTTCCTCAACTTGGACTTGGGTTTCCTCTAAGGTGGGGAGTGGGTTTGGAGTGTCCTCAACTATTGAATTGGGTATGAGTTCTTCTACCAAGGAGGTGAGAGGGTCTTTTGGGGTGATGAGGGTTGGTGTGTGGTACTCCCGGGGTGGAGGGTAAAGGGAAACTTGGTTTGGGATTGGTAGTGTGGAGTTTGGGAGTGGAAGTATTGGAGGCTTAGGTTGGGATATGATTGGAGTTGGAAGTGGAAGGTGGGTTGGGTGATGGGATTTGGGTTGGGTCGTGGTGGTCGACGTGATTCTAAGTGGAGGGATGGGAATGGGGTCCACTTGGGGTTGGATAGCGAGGTTTGCGGAAGGGGGTTTTGGTTGGAGTGTGGGGACCCTTAGGGGATTCGGTGGAGAGGTGGATGTTTGGTTTATTTGGGCCTGAAGGGAGAGGATTTCGTTGAGAAGTGAAGTTATGATGGTTGAGAAGTGATTTGTTGGGAGTGGTGGGGGAGGAGGCCTAAAGGTGGTATCAAGTTGGTCGGGTGGGGATGGGGGAGTGGTAGTGCACCTCGGGCTAGGGGTGTTTGAGTAGAGGGGATGAGAATATTTGGGGATGTAGATCTTCCTAAGTTCAACCTTCATATCATCCCATGAGGAAATGGGCCCTTTCCTCCTAACCCTCCTTAAGCCCACTATGTCTTCCCACTTACTTTTGGCTTGACGTCGAAGTCGACCCTTGGCCTTTCGGACTCTCGCGGATCCATATACCCAAGTCTTTTCAAAGTACTTTTCTATGGTAGTCTCCCACCTAAGATAGTCACTAGAATGCGATCCGTCAAAGGTAATATCCCTATCTAGGATGAAGTCCATGGGTGGTGAGTAGGCTAATTAGGTGGCCATCATGATCGGGGAAATCAATGCAAGGGTCGGATTGATGATGACTCCAATGCAAGCATGCCCTAGGACTTGACTTGATAGAGACAAGTCAATGACTTGCTCTGATACCAATTGATGTGACACGACCTCGGACCTAATGCAAGCAAGCACAATCGCATTCAAATGGGCTGAATTGGGCCGCCGCTCTCTCGTCGCTCACCCAAGCCCGGGGTGATTTGGTAATGCCAAGGTGAGGTTGAGGGGTTGGGCCCTTGCTGGTAGAGGGCCAGCAAGGCCAAGATTTAATTCCCAATGGATTTGGAAGCCCAATTCAATGTGGCCGACGAAGTGCCAAAGGCACCGGTTGCAATTTCCCACGGTGATCACTCAAGTTTGTGGGGCTTGAGGATCGGGCTCTCACTCGCATAACCAGCGTTATTAAGAACTAATATTGAATGACAAGCACTAATTGGAGAGAAGGTTTGAGCACTTACTCGATCGGTTTGAAGAAACCGGTCCCGGTAGGAGACGAGGGCGAGCGGGGAGGCGAGTGGATCCCCACACGCTGCGGCGGTGTCGCTTGACCTGCCCAAACAAGTTACACCACTACACCTCTCGCAGGAGGGGGATCTTGGGGTGGGGGTTAATGGGATTACATCAATACTACCTCCACGCAGGGAGGGGCCTTCAGCCGGCCAAGCGGGGTGGGGAAATTAATGCAAAGAACGACGACTAAGTGTGGATGCCGAATCTGCCGGTTGTCTGCGAATAGGGACAGGGGGTCAGTGTTGCTGCTGTAGATCCCACTCACGAATTTTGCTGATAGCAAGACCGGCGGAGAAAGCTTCGTAACAGGGAGGGGGATGCCTCAGAATTTCCTCAATTTCTTCTGGAACCGTTTCTGGTCGGGGCAGGAGCTTGAACAGGGCCTCTATTTCTCGGACTAACAGGAACTGGCTTCTAACAGCAGGATGCAGAGGGTACCCCGGCCGCTCCCGTCGTCGGAATCAGGCACCGTCAGAGTCTTTGAAACCGTGGCAGCAAAACTGACGGGGATGCTAACCGATGTCGGAGTCGACCTGTGGAACTAGAAGAGTGAAGAGGGGTAGATGCAGACAGTGGGAAGCAGAGCCACGCAATCGTGAAAGAAAATTTGTAACTTCTGCTCCCAGATGCTGAATGGACTTCTGCTTTTTGATTCTGAAAGTAGACAGGCCGAGGTAGGACTTTGAAGAAGAACTTGAGAGCTGATTCTTCCGTGTTTTTTCGGGACAGAGCTTCTATTCCAGATCAGGTCTTCTGTTGGGGCAGATCTGCGCAGTCGGGGTAGATTGGACCTCCCGGGCCGCACCAAACTCGGATGGGGGTGAGATCACTTCTGTTGCAAAGAAGACCCGGAGAAGCTTCCAGCGATGGCTCTTGTGTCTTCAAACTCATCCGGATGGCGTCGTGGTGGCCGCTGCAAGAGACTGGTTCGTCTGTAACCTGTGGACAGCAACCTGCAGCTCTTGTGTTGGCTTCTAAAGAAGGAGATGGGGGAGGTGTATGTATGAAAGGGGTGATGGGGTGGAAGAAGTAGTGTGTATGGAGGGATGGGGAATGCTACTGGAGATAGGAAGGGGATGGGAGGGGGCAGTGGGGGCAGGTCCTCAGCTGGAGGTAGGGGAAGGTGGAGGCAATGGAGGTGAATGGAGGGAGATGGGAGGGGCGACCCTAGCTAGAAGGGAGAGGGGGGGGGGGCGGCCAAATCATGGAGGGAATGGTGGATTCAAATTTGAAATGGTCTTGGGAGTGGGGGATTGTGTGGGAACTAGGGGAGATTGTGTGGGAAGGGGTGGGATTGTGTTGGAAAGTGGGAGATGCCTCCTTGGGACAATGGGAGTGGAGTAATGGCAACTTGGGGAAGTGGAGGGGTATTGAATGAGGTGGGTAGCTAGTGGAGGTGGTTGGGGAGGGGAGGAGAGAGAAGAAAATTTGAAATTGGGGTTGGAGGAGAGAGAAAGAGGGGTGAAATAGAGAGATTAAGAGGGGAATAGGTGGGGAATCTCTCCCCTAGGGTCTCTCACCCAAAAAACTAGAGGAATCACTCCAATTTGAACTCAAATGGCAATTTTAACTCATTCATTCATTAAGTTTAAATGGGGGGAAATGGGGTCCTATATATATTAAACCCACATTTCTACAAAAAACCCTGACAAAGGACTCATTGACAAATAACCGAAGGGGTAGGGGAGCTCATTGGGCCAAGCCCGAAGAAATGGGCCCAATTAGCACATTACACATTCTAATGACACTCAAACATAGGAAAATAAATGCTAGACCTAGGAACATGACTCAAATAAAATGCAAATTACATCAAATGACTCAAATAAAAATTACATAGGACTCAGAATTAAATGACTAGATCATGCCGGATGCAACCGGGGCGTGGAGACGAGCTGTGAACGTGGGCATGGTGGTGATGTCCCCATCATACAAGCTCTCAACATATCTTCCACTATTTGATTAGTTCTCTCGGTCTGTCCATCTGTTTGCGGATGAAATGCAGTGCTAAAATTCAGACGGGTACCAAGAGATTCTTGCAATCCTTTCCAAAAATGAGAAGTAAATCTCGGATCTCTATCGGATATAATGTTGACTGGGATACCATGAAGCCTAACCACTTCCTTTAAATATAATGCTGCCAGCACATCAACTGTCCACTTGGACTTAATAGATAAGAAATGTGCGGATTTAGTCAGTCGATCCACAATTACCCATATAGCATCATAACCACCTCGAGTCTTAGGAAGACCCATAATGAAATCCATGCCAATACTCTCCCACTTCCATTGGGGTATATTAAGTGGTTTCAATTTACCTGCCGGTCTGAAATGCTCGGCCTTTACTTGTTGACAAACAAGACATGTACTCACGAAATTTGCAATTTCCCTTTTCATGTTCGGCCACCAAAATGACCTTTTCAAATCCTTGAACATCTTAGTGCCTCCCGGATGGATAGTATATTTGGATCTATGGGCTTCTTCAAGAATCCGATTCTTTATATTAGCCTCATTCGGTACACAAGTTCTACCTTGAAATAATAATCTTCCATCATCGGCTATCGAGAAATCAGGTCTGCTACTCAAGCTTTCCTTAATCTCGACTAGCTCGGGATCAATATCTTGCAATAACTTGATTTCTACCAGCAATTCGGGCTTCAGTTGCAACTGGGAAATCAATATCCGGTCATTATCAATATTGATATCCAGACTAGCCATTTGCTCCAGTAATTTCCATTCTTGTAACATAAGACTAGATATCTTAGCCACAGGCTTCCGACTTAAAGCATCAGCAACCACATTGCCTTTGCCCGGGTGATACTTAATAGAAAAATCGAAATCCTTTATATACTCCAACCATCTTCTTTGTCTCATGTTCAATTCCTTTTGAGAAAATAAGTATTTCAGACTTTTGTGATCCGAAAATACCGTAAATGATTCACCATATAAGTAGTGCCTCCAAATCTTCAAAGCAAATACCACGGCTGCCAATTCCAAATCATGAACTGGATAATTAACTTCATGCTTTCTTAGCTGCCTAGAAGAATAGGCAATCACCTTGCCGTGCTGCATAAGCACACAGCCTAAGCCAATACCAGAAGCATCAGTGTAAACCACGAAACCACCCTCACCAGAAGGTAAGGTTAAAATAGGGGCAGTAGTCAGATAATCCTTCAGAGTCTGAAAACTCCGTTGGCATTCAATTGACCACTCAAACTTAATCTCTTTGCGGGTTAACTTCGTCAGAGGTACCGCAATCTTAGAGAAATCTTGAATAAACCTTCGATAGTAACCAGCCAGGCCAAGAAAACTCCTCACTTCAGTAACACTGGTAGGTTGTTCCCAATTCTTTACTACTTCCACCTTCGATGGATCTACAGAAATACCATCCTTGGTAATAATATGTCCTAGAAAAGACACCTCTTGTAACCAGAAATCACACTTGCTCAACTTAGCATATAATTGGTGATCTCTCAATAATTGCAAAGCCATCCTCAGATGCTCGGCATGTTCTCTTTCACTCTTGGAATATATCAAAATATCATCTATGAATACCACAACCCATTGATCAAGGTAGGGTCGGAACACACTGTTCATTAACTGCATGAAAGCTGCCGGTGCATTCGTTAACCCAAAAGGCATAACGACAAACTCATAATGGCCATACCGGCTACGGAAAGCTGATTTATAAATATCCTCTTCTTTAATCCGTAACTGGTGATATCCAGATCGAAGATCGATCTTAGAAAAATAAAAAGCTCCAGTAATCTGGTCAAATAACTCATCAATCCTTGGCAAAGGATACTTGTTCTTGACAGTCAACTGGTTAAGTTGCCGATAATCGATGCATAATCTCATCGAACCATCTTTCTTCCGAACAAACAATACAGGAGCTCCCTAAGGGGAAACACTCGGGCGAATAAAACCCTTCTCGAGTAATTCCAACAATTGCTACTTCAATTCCCGTAATTCCGCAGGAGACATGCGATAAGGGGCTTTAGAAACAGGAGACGATCCAGGAATAAGATCAATAGAGAATGTAACTTCACGCAGAGGCGGAAGTCCTGGTAACTCCTCTGGAAATACGTCCGGAAATTCTCGGACAATAGAAATGTCCTTAATCTCCATCTGCTGTTCAGGGGACGCAAGAACAAAAGCCAGAAAAGCTTCGCATCCACGCCTCAATAACTTATCAGCACGAAGAGTCGAGATAAGAGAGATAGAACTAGGGTGTTTCACTCCCTTGAAGGATAATCCGGGGTGTCTAGAAAAAGACACGGAATAAGAACTACAATGAACATTGGCCTCATACCGAGCCAACCAATCAGCTCCTAGGATTACATCGTAATCCTTCATGTCCATACAAATCAAATCAGCTGGAAAATTCTGATCGTTTACCATAACCTTACTAGAAGGATAGTAATGCTGAATTGTTGATTTAGAACCAATAGGGGTTGATATTTCTAACGGAGAACTCAACAAAGCAGGTGCCATAGCTAAAGATTTAGCAAATCTCCGTGAAATAAAAGAATGTGTTGCACCAGTATCAATTAGAATAAAAGCTGGCAAGTCGAATATAACAAGAGTACCTTCGACGAGTCCACCCTCCTCGGCAATATCTTTTTCCTTTGCATGGAGAGCCTGGAGCCTGCTTTGAGGCTTCTTGAAATTCAGAGGTTTTGCCGGGATAGCTTGTTCCGATAATAAAGGACAGTTGGGTATACGGTGTTCTTTACTTCCACACCGCAGACATGCACCTAGCTTGCGCCAACAATATTCCATCTTGTGACCAGGACGATCACAATATCGGCATACGCCCTTGAATGGAATCATAGAATCAGGTTTCTTGTCTTCTTGTCGCGGCATTTTGCCTTTCCACGAACCAGAACCAGAACTTGAACCAGAACTAGTAAAGGGTCTTTTCTTGCTCGGGTCAGTGCCAAATCCAGGTTTAACATTCTTGAGTGCCTTCGGTTGCTCTTTCTTGTTACCTTGACCACGAATCCTTTCAGTCATTTCCAAAGTATCTTCTAATATTTGTGCCTTTCTTACCATCTCAGAATATGTAGAAATTTCCAGTGGTGCAAGTTGATTGATATAATGAAGTCGAAGACCATTGAGGAAACGCTTCGCCTTCATTCTCTCAGTCGAAATAAGATGTCTTGCATAACGAGAGAGTCGTGAAAACTGAGCCTCATATTCTGATACCGATAAACTTCGCTGTTTTAAAGCTGCGAATTCTGCTCCCTTCTTTTCTTGCACGCGGTCAGAAAAATATTTATCATTGAAATATTCCTCGAATTCCTCCCACGAGACTTGTTGATCTCCGAGAGTCGGCTTAACAGACTCCCACCAAGCACGTGCATCACGTTCCAGTTGAAAACGGATAAAAGAACACGTTCTTGGTCAGTGCATTGCATGACCTCAAAAATTCTTGCCATCTCGTCGAGCCAATTCTCGGCTTCATCGGGATCAGTTGAACCAGCGAATCTAGGCGGGTTCATTCCTCGGAAATTCCGATATAAATCACCAGTGCCATGAGCTGCGCCATGAGGTGCCGCTCCAGCTCCAGCTCCTGCCTGAGCCAGTGCATTCAAGGCTTGCGTAAGTCCTTGAACTGTACGCTGTAAATTCCTCATCTCAGCACGATTGGCTGCCATTTCTAGTTAAGTGCCTATAAAATAGTTACTCGGATTATTTATGAGAGAAGAACTTCTTAGATGAGAAGAGAAGAACTAGATAAGAAGAACATGATTATGGTTAAATAACTTAACCCAAATTTCTACCCAATTCTCACAAGGTTGTTTTCTTAAGCCTATAACCAATAAACCTATAACATTAAAGTGAAATACCTAGGACAAATTGACCTAGGCTCTGATACCAACTAAACTGTCACGCCCCGATGCGGAATCTCGGGACGTACGGTTAGGGGCAAGCGAGCAATAATTCCGAACCATTGCAAACCATTGCACAAAAGGTTGGAAAGGATAATAATCAGAGTTTTATTGATAATAAAGTTGAGTACACTGGGTAGAACAACTACATCCAAATAATAAGCAAAATACTAGAACAATCTCTCACTAATACTAAGGGTACAAACTGACTCAATAAACTAAAACTATCTCTCGATATCACTCCAGTCCATTCCCGACAAGTTCATCACCTGGAAAGAGGGGAAAAGTAGGAGTGAGCTAAACGCGCTCAGTAGATAACCACAAACAGGTTTACGTAATTAACCATTGATTTCCAATTTATATGAAATGCAGTAAATAAAGAATGACGATACGATAAAAGAAACAATGTAAAAGATATCTTGCAAGGTCAAGAAATATAACAATTTACCAAGTAATGACAAGTAAAGTAACAGTAGATAATTTGGCCAGCAAGTATGTTACACATGTAACCAAGTAAATACGCACGAGTCAAGTAACAAGAGTTTGTCATAGACGTAACATGTCAAGTCAAGTATTCGGGTGCAATGCCTCACCCTGTCATAAACATCCCAATGGGCTCAATATCTTTTCGGGCGCTCTCCCCAGGACCAGACCGGGCCCTTATGATGCGTTGGCATTTCATTTCAATTGGATCACCGATCCCCCGTCTAGACATAGTCAATTATGGCCAATATAATCAGATGAATTTCTGTCGGGTACAAGATGTAAAGGACGACACTCGCCTCCTTTGATTCAAGAGTATAACCACGATGAAAAACCCAAAACAAGGTAGTCGTACGGCAAACACCGGGCCGTACTCACATGAGTAACGAGTCACGGGGCCAAGAATGAACGGTTGACAGTAAGCCGTTCGAGAGAGAGAAGTAAGTTCCGAAGAACGAATATACGAACCATTCGGGTCGTATTTTAAGAAATACGGTTCAAGAGAATCCGTATTAAGCATAACGATAATATCTAATTATAAGATAATTTATGCAAAATAGTCACCGGGTTGCCAATAACAATTAAACCAACCAATTTCAGTTTAATGTCCATTGATCAATTCTGGGCTCAAATATGACCGAAGATTATCCAAGGGTAATCGGTCAATTAATCAAGTTAAAACAATAGTCATGATGTAACCGTAATTTACCACGGTAAAAATGTTCTACGGTAAAAATGTAAAGTTTACCGGATGGAGTGTCCGGCTAATTGGTCAAAGACTTGCCATAAGTCGGCCAGTAATTTTCTGGTTTACAGTAATTTACAGAAATTACCTATGGTAAAGTTTAGCTATTTACCATACTTATTCAATTTATCCAAAGTTACAAGTGAATTTCAATGATTTTCACTTTAAACAATTTATCAAAATAGATATTGCAAATAACAGAAATTTACTCATGTCATTATCTGTTATTTATGTGGATTGTCAATTTTTACTAATTAACATTGTTAAATGGGTCAAATAGCAAAAAAAAATCAGTTTTCTGGAAGTTAAACGGATGACAGTGGGCCGTTAAACCTACTGGCTGTAAAACGGTTATCATTGGGCCGTTTTATACAAGGCGGGCGGTTCTAATTGGGCCGTTTGTATAAGTCGGGCGGGCAGTTCTGAGCCGTCTAAGAGATAAAGCGGTCCGATTGGAACCGTTAATCCCTGTAACACGGGAACAGCGAAACAGAAGCATAAATCCGGCGTTTAAGGCTTCAATTCATGCATTTGAGTACGTAAATAAATGGAAAAGCATGGTTTCTACAAGCTAACATGATGCCCTTTCATTCCATTTATCAAATTCAAGGTTTGTGCCATGGTTACCTACCTTAACCGATGAAATAAGGAAAGATGAATGGGGAAGAAGATGAACAGTAGACTTGCAGAGCTTCTTCACAGCAGCAAGAACCCTTTTGTGTTTAAGAAATGTTTAAGGGGACTTCCTCTACTTATAGGTTTGGAAGAGGAGTGTTTAATCTTCACACACGGTTTGGTCAGAGCCACAAAATCCTTTGCATTGTTGACAACGTGTTTCTGCCAACCAAAACACGGTTTCACGTGTTTCTCAAGGTAAGGTTAGCCTAATCTAAGCCTAATCCAAAAGATTAAGGAATGGTTAACTAAGACCTCAATTTAATGTTACTAAATGATTTTTAATGAATTAGACCCAAAAGACAAAATTACTAATCAAGACATGCTCTTTCATAATATGATTTTTATGAATTTTATCACGAGGTTTATTGTTAATCTCCCAATCTTAAGATTAAAATAATAATTTAACCCAATGTTCAACGGTTTAGTCGATAGAGAGAGTTTCTGATTTTTACCGATGAAACTTCAGAAGACAAAGTTGCTAAGAAAAATATCCTCTATCAGATGTGATTTTTACAGATTTTTCTAAGGTAGTTGTATTTTCGTATGAATAGTGTTTTCCGCGTTTTTAAGTCAGGCTTAAATCACTGATTAAGCCATGTAAATGATTTTATTAGGGTCAGGTACAGAAGACCAAAGTGTTTACCATGGTCTTTACTAATTAACTACCATTTTTCAGAATTTTTATATGATAGTCAAAATTTTTACTATTTACTATTTACCACAGTCACTATTCAACATTTACTATTTACGAATTTTAATATTTGTACAGAAACTCGGGGTCTTACACCCACAATGTAGCACTTTTCCCTGCATGGCACTTAGCTCCAACACTCCCGAATGGTAGTTTAAGAGGTTCAAGGTTTGACCATGTAGGATATACACAAAGTAGATTTTTCATGGAATGGAAATTCAAGAACTCAATACGCAGGAGTATGGATTAGGGTTGTGTTTGCACAAATCACAAAATAGATCAAGATCAGAAGCTGAAATCAATGAGTTGGCATCTAGAGGTTTGCCAAACTTTCAAATTTTCAATTTTTAGAATTTTATATACATATATATCAAATTGGCGCCCCTCAGGAAGTCTTCATTTAAATGAAGACGACCTGGCCGCCGTCAATTCTGTAATTGGCGCCCTGGCTTGGGGCGCCAATTGCAGAGGCTATTTTTTTAATATAAATATGTATATACAGAATTGGCTCCCCTATAAGCAGTCTTCAATTAACTGAAGACTTGCTGGCTGCCTTCATTTTAAGAATTGGCGCCTGGGGGTTGCCCAACCTTTCAAATTTTTGATTTTTATAGAAAAAAAAAATATATATATATATTGAAATTGGCGTCCCCTCATGCAGTCTTCATTTAATTGAAGAATTGAGGGCCGTCACCATTTGATGAATTGGCGCCCTGGCTTGGGGCGCCAATTACAATGGGTGATTTTCACCCAACAGGTGCGTTTCGTGACTCAAAGCACTGTTCATTTCGAAAAGGTTTCTCGAAATTCGAAAGTAAAGACATGAATACATAGTATAATTCCTCGGGAGTCCAGAAACATGTTCAGATATAATTACTGAGTTTTGGTTTCACAGATATGAATTTTCTAATGTTATAACTTTAATTTCTAAGGCCCTCTTTGATTGAAGAATAAGGTGGGGTACCCCATCCTTATTCACGCTAATTGGTTTGGTTATCGAAATAAGGTATTCCGACAAAAAGGTGGGTTAAGGGCCAAAAAGGTGGGTTAAGCATATTCTAGCAAAAGGGTGGAATAAGCTAACCCGAATACAATCAAAGTAATATCGTTTATTTTTTGGTACACCCTAACCCGGGTTATGATATCCCCCTTAACCTATTCTCCAATCAAAGAGGGCCTAAGAAAATAGAATTGACGCCCCTGTAAGCAGTCTTCATTTAATTAAAGACTTCCATGGTGTCTTCAATTTAAGTACAGGTTCAACTCGAATTGACGACACACCATTTGAGTTGTTTTCCAAATGAGTTATGTTTCACATCAGAACTGTAAGTTCTGTGATACAAGTTACTATTCATTTCTCCAAAATTTCTCCGAATCAAAATCCGAAGACATGGTCAGGTGGAGAAAAATCCCAGGGTTACAGAAGTATATTCAGTCAAAATTTTCATAGTTCAGTTTATTAGTTATAGGTTTTTGAATACGTTTATTTACCGATTTCTGAAAATCCCAGAAAACGGAATTGACGACTTGGCACACGTCTTCAATTAATTGACGCCCCTTCCGGCAGTCTTCAATTCTGTAATTGGCACCCTAGTCAGGGGTGCCATTTACAGAGACTTGTGCACTATTCATTAATATGAAAATGCTCCGAGTCAGGAAGTAAAGGTACGAATAGGTGGGGAAAAATATCAGGATTCTAGGAACATGTTCATGTATAAATTTCATGCTTTAGTTTGATAATTATGGATTTTTGAATGTGTTGAATTATCAATTGCCGAAAATTTTAGAAAATTGAATTGACGACATGGTGCATGTCTTCATTTAATTGACGACTTCGCATGAAGTCTTCAATTTTGTAATTGGCGCCCTGGTCAGGGGCGCCATTTACATAAGGGCTGGGACCCTCCGGGTTTTTAAACATTGACGTATTCTATGTACAGAGGCTATATATCAAGGTTTAACACATGGTTATTAACACCAAAAAACTAGTATGATAAAATATGTTCAAAACTCATGAAAACATGCTAATAAACTAAGTTTAAACTCATCATGGTAACATTATGTATAGAATCAGGTGTAACAAGATATTAACATATGTATAACATGGTATTATTCTTGGTCATGGTAAAGCCAGAATATATATATATATATATATATATATATATGGTTGACTAGGTAATCGAACTCTAAACATGCATCAATTAACCTATTTAGCTCCTAGTTAGGCAAGGATTTGAGAACACCTACCTTTTGACGTGTGATTACTAGGAAAGATGACAGGATGAAGCCACGTGTTCCCCGCCGCCGCAGCAGGACGTAGACTTCACACTTCCCGAGTAATGAAGGGAAGCATTCCCTTCTGCAAGCACTGAAAGATGGCAGTAGCCTCTGACAGTGGTTCGTAGGGGATTAGTTATAGGGATTTGCAAGCATTGGTTATTTCCTTGTGGGTCCGGTTTGGGAAACACGATCCTAGATTAGTGCTTAGCCAGCGAAATGGGGCTGTTCGTGTCTCAATCTTCTAGAAACATAGGTTTAAATGACGCCCTTGTAAGGGGTCGTTCATTAAACCATGTGGTACTGTTCACGTAAATGACGCCGTGTATGAGGGCGTCATTAGTCTAGGTGACATTATTCATGAGACCCCATTCACGTGTTAGCATTCAGGATGTTCATATATATATTAATATTTTAATGGGATGGGGTCCTATTGAAAATGGCGCCTCATGCCATGTCTTCAATTTTGTAAATGGCGCCTATGTGAAGGGTCTTCAATTTGGAAGTTGGAAAGTGTGGATTCCACTTACGTACAACCCATGGCCCATGTGTTAAAGTTTATCTTGTACATTTATAGAATAACCCTCCCATGGTTTTGTTTCTTTATACAATACCTCCCATGTAAGATTCTTTACCCATGTGCATAAAATAGGATTGCACATTTGTAAGCTAGTCCTCCCATAGTTTAGTTCTTTAAACAAAACCTAGAATTCTATTAAGAAGAGTAGGTTACGTATGCATAAAGTGATGATTTGTAATTTTATATACTAGCCCCCCTAAGGTTTGGCTCTTTACACAAAGCCCTCAGGATTCTTTATGTTATAAAGTAGGGTTGGCTTGTATATTTTCATTATAGTCCTTGTGAGGTTGGGTTCTTTATGTAAGACATTCAAGTATGATTTGTTTTAGGAAGAAGTTTTAAATTTACTCAATGGTTTTATCGGGGGTGCTACACCCTCCCCCACTTAAAAGAATTTGGTCCCCAAATTCAACTGTATTATGTGGGAATAGGAAAGGTGCAGTGTACTTACAATTATAAAAACTCCGGAAATCTCTTCTTCATAGATTCTTCAGTTTCCCATGTAGCTTCTTGTTCTAAGCATCGATTCCATTAAATTTTCACCATAGGGATTGTCTTGTTCCTTAGAAGTCGAACTTCTTGGTCAAGGACCTTCATTGGCTTCTGCTCGTAGGTAAGGTCCTTCTGTACCACTAAATCATTGTGGTCAATGACATGGAAAGGATCGTGCACGTATTTCTTCAGCATAGAAACATGAAACACGTTGTGCACTTCTGACAGTTGTGGAGGTAGGGCGATGCGATAAGTCACCTTGCCTACTCTTTCCAGCACTTCGAATGGACCAATAAACCTTGGTGTGAGTTTGCCTTTAACACCGAATCTTCTAATGCCTCGGCCGGGAGATACCTTGAGGAAAACATGATCTCCGGCTTGAAATTTCAGGTCTCGCCTTCTGTTATCAGCATAAGATTTCTGCCTGGACTGTGCTATCTTTAACCTTTCTCTAATGAGATGTATCTTCTCCGTAGAATCTCGTACCATGTCTGGGCCTAGAATTTATTTTTCACCGACTTCATCCCCGCATATTGGAGATCGGCAACTTCTGCCATATAATGCCTTATAAGGTGCCATTTGTATACTGGCTTGATAGCTGTTGTTATATGCAAATTCGGCTAGTGATAAGTGGTCATGCCAGCTTCCGCCGAAGTCTATAATGCATGCTCTTAATATATCTTCCACAACTTGATTAGTCCTCTCAGTCTGTCCATCTGTCTGGGGATGGAAAGCAGTACTGTAGTTGAGTTTCATCCCCAGAGAGTGTTGTAGACTCTTCCAGAAATGAGAGGTGAAGCACAGGTCTCGGTCAGATATGATCGAGATGGGAACTCCATGCAATCTAACCATCTCCTTAATATATAGGGCAGCAAGTATGTCGACTGACCATCAACTTTTGATGGGTAAGAAATCGGCCGATTTAGTTAGCCGGTCGATAATTACCTAAATTCCATCATATCCGCCCCTAGACTTGGGAAAACCCATGATAAAGTCAATGCCAATGTCTTCCCACTTCCACTTGGGAATATCCAGCGGATGTAGCTTTCCGGTGGGTTTTTGATGCTCCGCCTTTACTTGTTGGCATGTGAGGCAACAAGATACAAAGTCTGCTACCTCCATTTTCATGTTAGGCCACCAGAAAGTTCTTTTCAAATCTTGGTACATCTTAGTGGCTCCAGGGTGGATCATGTACCTCGATCTATGAGCTTCTTCAATAATCTTCTTCTTCAATTCGGGACAGTCGGGCACACATGTCCGTTCATGAAATAGCAATCTGCCATCAGGTGCCAGCTTGAAATCCAGTCTCTCGTCCAGCTTGCTCTTTATCTCCACTAGTGAGGGATCTTCTTCCTGTAGCTTCTTGATTTCAGGTAGCAAATCTGGATGTAGGCTCATATGAGATAGAATAATACACATGTTCTTCTCATCTGTGCTGATATCAAGCTCAGAGAATTTCTCCAGCAGCTTCCATTCTTGTATCATACAGTTGACCAATATTGTTCTCGGCTTTCGACTAAGGGCATCAGCTACGGAATTACCCTTACCAAGATGGTACTGTATAGTGAAGTCGAAATCCTTGAGATACTCGAGCCAATACCTTTGCCGCATGTTCAGCTCCTTTTGGGAGAATAAGTACTTGAGCCTTTTATGATCGGAGTATACAGTGAATTATTCTCCGTAAAGAGAGTGCCTCCAGATCTTCAAAGCAAATACTACCACGGCCAGTTCTAAGTCGTGAACCGGGTAGTTCTCTTCATGTTTCTTCAATTGTCGGGAAGAGTATGCAATGACTCTTCCATTCTGCATCAATACACATCCGAGGCCAATACCCGAAGCATAGGTATATGCCTCGTATTTTTCTCCTTCAATTGGTAATGATAAGACTGGAGCAGTGGTCAAGAGATCCTTCAAAGTTTGAAAACTCTTTTCATAGTCTTCATTCCACTCATGAGACACTTCCTTGCGGGTTAAACTGGTCAGAGGAACGGCAATCTAGGAGAAGTACTTGATAAAACGCCGGTAGTATCCAGCTAGACCCAAGAAGCTTCGAATTTTCGTTGCATTTGTGGGTCGTTCCCAGTCTTCACGGCTTCGACCTTTGACGGGTCAATAGTAATTCCGTTCTTCGAAATAATATGGCCTAAGAAGGATACTTCCTCGAGCCAGAACTCGCATTTGCTGAATTTGACATATAGCTTGTTTTCCCTTAATATATGCAGTGCCTTCTTGAGATGTTCTTCATGATCCTCTTTGGTCTTGGAATATATCAGAATATCATCAATAAAGACCACAATGAATTGATCTAAATAGGTCCTGAATATGATGTTCATTTACTGCATAAAAGTTGCAGGGGCATTTGTTAGTCCGAAAGGCATAACAGTAAATTCGTAATGCCCATACCTGCTTCGGAATACAGTTTTATGAATGTCTTCTTCTTTGATCTTCAATTGGTGGTAACCAGAACGAAGATCAATCTTGGAGAAATATTAAGCTCCCGATAACTGATCGAACAGCTCGTCAATCCTCGGCAACGGGTATTTGTTCTTGATTGTAAGGTGATTTAGCTGTCGATAATCGATGCATAGTCTCATCGATCCATCCTTCTTTTTAAAGAATAGCACTGGTGCTCCCCAAGGGGAAGTACTCGGCCTGATGAAACCCTTTTTCAATAACGCCATTAGTTGCTCTTTTAGTTCTTTCAGCTCAGCAGGGGACATTCTGTATGGTGCCCTGGAAACAAGACCAGCACCAGGGACAAGGTCGATTGTGAACGACACTGCCCTTTCCGGGGGTAAGTTGGTTAAATCTTCTGGAAAAACATCGGGAAAATCCCGAATTACACGGATGTCTTCACGTTTAACCTTCTCAACTTCCGTGGTAGTCACGAATGCTATGAAAGCCATGCATCCCTTATCCATAAGCCTTCCTGCTCGGAGTGCTGATATAAGAAGTGATTTACTCCGAGGGCTATTGTAAACTAGCTCTGGGAAATCCACGAAAGTTACCTTGCCATGCCGGCAATCTACAGTTGCTTGGTATGTGGATAGCCAGTTGGCACCTAGGTGGATAGCCATTCGGCACCTAGTATGACATCATAACCCTTCATATCTAGGCATATCAGGTCAGCAGGTAAATTGCTTCCCTTAATCATCACTTCACAATTTGGATAGTGATAAGTGATATCAGACTCATTCCCAAGAGGTGTAGATATGACCAAATCTAACAGCTCATGTTTCTTAGAAAATGAAGCAGCAAAGTGCTTGGAAATGAATGAATGAGTTGCTCCAGTATCAAATAAAACTTGAGCAGTTTTAGAACAAATAGTGAGAGTACCTTCCACAATTCCACCTTCAGTCTCTCGGAGAGCTTGCAGACGGCCTTGTTTCTTTACCGGACGCTTCTCATCTTTGATGTCTTGTTCCTTCATCAGTGGGCAGTCTAGGATCTGATGCTCTCGGCTCCCGCATCGAAGACAAGCTCCTAACTTTCTCCAGCATTCCTCAGTCTTATGACCAGCTTTATCATAATACTTGCAAATCTCCTTTGAGGGTGTGGTGGTGGAGAATGGCCTGTCATTCTTCTGGAATTTCTTTGCCTTGGAGGGCTCCCCTCCCATGAAGAACCTTTTTCTTGTTGAATGATTGTTTGAATTTTCCCGGGCTTGTGACGGGTTCCTTCTTGTCTCTTCCTCGGATTCTCTCGGATAAATCGGTGGCGTCTTCTAGCAATTGGGCACGCCGAACTATCTCTGAATAGGCTTGGATGTCCATCGGTGTAAGCTATGTAATATAATGGGGCCAAAGCCCGTTGAGGAACCTTCTCGCCTTCATTTTTTCTATACACACCAAGTGGGGTGCATACCTAGACAATCTGGAAAACTGGGCCTCATACTCGGCCACTTTCAAGCCCCGTTGTTTTAGAACGGCAAATTCTGCGGCCTTCTTCTCCTGGATATGGTCGGAGAAGTTGTAAGACCCCGAATTATTTAATTGAGCCCAATATATTTATTAAGCTTTTATTAATTAAGAATTGAATTCTTATTGAATTAATAATTGAATTTCAGATTTATTAATATTTAATTCGTTAGAAATAGTATAAGTGAAAATCCGACTACCTTATAAAAATCCATAAAAATAGTAAACATGTTAAGATCGATGTAGACAACAACTTTATCTTCTGTCGTTAAGCCATTATAAATCCGTGGTTAGATCTAATTAGGGTTTAAGCCCTTAAGTGCACACTTTTTGACCCTTACCTAACCTTGGATTAAAACACAAAATTGAGGCTTAATACTCAACCAAATTAGCTCAAATCAGAGGCAAATGAACGGCCATGAGCTAAGGATCAATAGTCCTCAATCAATTCGACACAAACCTAACCCTAGGAGGCGCAACCGGCCGAGTGTGGTTGAGTCAACCATTTCGGCGCCATTTTTAACACGTCTCTTGTTCCGTCGAATTCTCCCAGCTCAGAACTCTCCAGAAGATGTGTGAGCTATAGATAGAAAGCTCTTCGAGTCTAGTTTCTTTTGGTGGCTGTGGGGTTCGCTGAAGTTTCAGATCTAGGAAGATCTTGCTCGATTTGTGGAGGTGTGTCGGCAGGTCGTCGGCTTCCTTCTTCCTTCTTTGTTTCTTCAATTGAGGTAGGAATTCTCAACCAAAATTCGATCATGAATATATGATTTTGTTCCTCACGATGAGATCTATCCAGTGGGACTGAAAGCTCCAATTTTTATCAGGTATCTAGAGAGCTATCGTGGGTTTTGTGAAGGGTGATCCAGTTCATTCTTCATTCTAGGGTTTTAAGTTCTCTCTTCGATTGAGGTAGGTTTAACAGGCCAAACTCTAATTAATTTATACGATGTAATCAGCATGTTGTTAGCTTTCATTTAACGTAGAAAGCCTCAATTTTCATTGGGCATGCTTGGAGAAATTTCAATTTTTAGTGAGAGCATGTCTAGAACTTGATTTTATATTATGACCCTTTGAGTTAGAGCTTGATTGCGGGCTGATTTTGAGTTAGATAACTTGACCCATATATAGCTTATCATATATGGTTGGATTCAGCATCAAGTTAGCTTTCTTTTGACATAAGAAGCCGCAAATTTCGTTATGTATATTGAGAGAATTTCATGATTTAGTAGAAGCATGTCAATATCTAGGTTTTCATGTATGCATCATGGAATATGTTAAGATTTAATTGATTTCTTTTGAAATTAGTGTTTCAAATCACTTGTTTTATGACCCTAATATGTATATTAATAACCCTAGATCATGTGGTTAAGATCCCAACTCAATTGGACCTCAATTGGGTGAGTTCATACGTTTTCCGGAAGTTAAAACCGTTTTTGTTCTTGCAGGGGTCAACCCCTGGGGTCGACCCGCTTTCTGGGAGCCCTAGCAGGCTCGAGGGTCGACCCCAGGGGTCGACCCATCCAGCACCCAGCAAGGGTCGACCCATGGGGTCGACCCATAAGGCAAAAATGTGGGGGTCGACCCATAGGGTCGACCCATTCTGCAGGATTTGTGGGGGTCGACCCCAGGGGTCGACCCATGCATCTGGCAGACCCCGTTTTTACAGGGGTCGACCCCAGGGGTCGACCCATGTACCAGAAACCCAGTTTTTGTCGTTCTTCGACCCGAGGATCGATCCGGATCATTAGGGGATCGACCCATTTAACTTAGACCAATTGAAAAGTATATTCTTGAAGAACCAGTAACCTATTCATGTACCCCTTTGATTTCAATTAACATTGGTCCCTACATGCAAACGTAGTGTAAAAACATGCCATTTATCATCTTCCAACAATGGTTAAATAGAAACCCACATAATTAGTGGTTAATGGTGAAACTAAATCTCTGTTAATGCATGCTATTTCATTCCTGTACGAGCTTGTTCCTTTACCTTATCATCTTGAATCATCCTTTGGCAAATTGGTTTAATGCAAATGATAATGGATAATCCTTGATATATTATCTTGGTAATTAGGATTAAATTGATTGTTAAGTTGCTGTTTTAGTCCCTATTATTCCAGTAGAATGGATTACTTACACACTTGAACGGTATACTGTCAGCCGTTCTTTCTTGACCCCGTGGACCGAGTTTTGGTCCAGTTCTTGTAAAGCGGCACCGAGGTGACCGTATCAACCGAGTTTTTATCTGGAATCCAAGTACATGTTAGTCCTTAAAGACTTATACTCTTGACAGAAATTCCTCTGATTAATTGGCCATTAAAATTGACTGAATGTCTGGACGTGTGGGACTTTGGGCCCATAAAAATAAGTGCCATCGCATCATAAGGGCCCGGTCTGGTCCTGGGGAGAGCGCCCAAAATATTACTGAGCCCATGGGATGCTAATGACATGGTGGGGCATTACACCGAAATACTTGCTTGCTTGTTGCGTCTATGACAAACATCTCTTGTTACTTGTTACTTGTTACTTGTTACTTGTTACTTGTTACTTGTTACTTGATCGCGAATGAATTGATATTACTTACTTGTGGCCAATTCTTTACTACTGTCCCTTGTTATATCTCCTGTTGTAAATTCTTGTACTTGTTATCTTGTTAATTCTTGACATCATATATTTCTTGACCTTGCAAGATCTTGTTATTACGTTGTTTCATTATATCGTTATCGTCATTTATTTCTTTCTTAGTATTGCATATGAAAATGTAATTAACTTGTTAATCATGTAAATTGCCTATTATTTCCTACTGAGCGTCAGCTCATAGTTGTGTTTTCCCCCTTTCCAGGCTTTTCAGGTGACGCGCTTACCGATGGGGAAGGGCAGGAGTGATGTCATGAGTGTGTCAGTTCTAGTGTGTTAGCAGTGTGTTATCTTACTTTTAGTTGTGTTTTGGAGAGCATTTAGTTTCAGTTATGTTATTGAGTTTTATTGGTTGTAATTCCAGTTGTATTAAGTTGAATTTGAGGTTATTATATCAATTGTGGTTGGTTAATGATCATTTAGTATTTCCATCTTGTAGCATTGTGTATTATTTTAGATAGATCTCTCTCTTGCCAGCTCGTTCCCGACTGTACGCCCCGATATTCCGCGTCGGGACGTGACAGTTTAGTTGGTATCAGAGCCCTAGGTTTCACATTCCTAGGTTTCCTAAGTTTAGGTTTTCTCGAATTGCATCCCAATAACCGGTATATCAAAAGGTGCTGTCCGAACGTTAGGCTACGCCTATCGGGAAGGTCGCATACTTGCGCGAGTGGTCTTCGGATCGATTATCTCCGTCAGGTACCGAGTTTTTGGTTGTGTCTAGGTGCATTAGATCCCTAACCTTGTAAAAGTCTAGGTCCTGACCTGGTGAGAATGGGTAGAAACTTGGGTTAAGTTCGTTTCTTAATCGTGTAATTATTTATCTTGATTAAACCTAAGTAATCTTTTTCTCGTGTAGATGGCAGCTGATCACGCTGAATGAAGGAACCTGCAGCGCACTGTTCAAGGCCTTACTCAGGCCCTTCAATAGGTAGCTCACGCAGGAGCAGCATAGCATGGCACCGGTGATTTATACCGGAATTTCCGCGGGATGAATCCGCCTAGATTCGCTGGTTCGACCGACCCCGACCAAGCCGAGCACTGGCTAGATGAGATGGGGAGAATCTTTGAAGTTATGCAATGCACCAACCAAGAGCGTGTCCTTTTGTCAACATTTCAACTGGAACGTGATGCATGTACTTGGTGGGATTCTATCAAGGCGACTCTCGGTGACCGACAGGTTACGTGGGAAGAGTTCGAGGAATTCTTTAACAACAAGTATTTTTCTGATAGAGTGCAAGAGAAGAAAGCGACGGAGTTCGTGGCCCTGAAACAGCGAGGGTTGTCCGTGGGAGAGTATGAGGCTCAATTTGCACGGCTTTCTCGTTATGCTACACATCTTATTTCCACCGAGAAAATGAAGGCAAAGCGTTTTCTCAATGGTCTGAAGCTACATTATATTAATCAACTGGCACCGTTGGAGATTTCCACTTATTCCGAGATGGTAAGGAAAGCACAAGTTCTGGAGGATACTCTTGAGATGACGGAGAGGATTCGTGGCACAGGCATGAAGAAGGAACGACCTACGGGTTCCGGGAGTGTCAAACCCGGGTATATCAAGAAGAGGCCCGCGAGTGGGTCGAGTTCGTGGACCAGAGCAGGATCATGGAAGGGAAAGATGCCGAAGCATGAAGATAAGAAGCCTGGCCCTATTATTCCATACATGGGCGTTTGCAAGTTTTGTAATAATCCTGGCCATAGGGTGGAGGATTGCTGGCGCAAGCTAGGTGCATGCCTACGATGTGGAAGCAAGGAGCACCGTATCTCTGATTGCCCTCGTATGTCTGAGCAAGCTACCCCAGTAAAACCGCAAGTCTTCAAGAAACCACAAGGCAAGCTCCAAGCTCTGCATGCTGAGGAAGCGGGAATAACCGAGGATGGTGGACTCGTCGAAGGTACTCTTATTATACTCAACAAGCTAGTATTTGTTCTTTTCGATACTGGTGCAACACATTCCTTTATTTTTCGGAGATTTGCTAAGTCTTTAGCTGTGGAACCTGTTTTGATGAATTCTCCGTTAGAAATATCAACCCCTATTGGTACTAGATCAGCAATCCAGTATTTCTATCCCTCTAGTACGGTTATGATTGGTGAACAGAACTTACCATCAGATTTAGTCTGCATGGACATGAAGGATTATGATGTAATCCTAGGAGCAGATTGGTTGGCTCGATATGAGGCTAGTGTTCACTGCAGTTCAAGCTCAGTGTCTTTTACTAGGCACCCGAGACTTTCTTTTGTGGGTGTTAAGCACCATAACTCCGTACCGCTTATCTCGGCTCTTCGAGCTGATAAGCTGATGAGGCGAGGATGTGAGGCCTTTCTAGCCTTCGTCTGTACAACTCCTGAGCAGCAGATGGAGATTAAGGACATTTCTGTTGTCCGAGATTTTCCTGATGTCTTTCCAGAAGAACTATCAGGACTTCCGCCTGAGTGGGAAGTTGTTATTTCTATTGATCTTATTCTTGGCACATCTCCTATTTCTAAGGCTCCTTATCGTATGTCTCCTGCGGAACTGAGAGAGTTAAAGCAACAGTTGATGGAATTACTCGAGAAGGGCTTCATTCGTCCTAGTACTTCTCCGTGGGGAGCCCCTGTATTATTCGTCAGGAAGAAAGATGGTTCGATGAGGTTGTGCATTGATTATCGGCAAATAAACCAGCAGACTGTCAAGAACAAATATCCATTGCCGAGGATTGACGAGTTATTTGACCAGATAGCGGGAGCTCAATATTTCTCTAAGATCGATCTTCGATCTGGATATCACCAGTTGCGGATTAAGGAAGCGGATATCTATACATCAGCTTTCCGCAGCAGGTATGGTCATTTTGAATTTGTCGTTATACCTTTTGGTCTAACGAATGCTCCAGCAGCTTTCATGCAGTTGATGAACAATGCATTTCGGCCCTATCTTGATCAATGGGTCGTGGTCTTTATTGATGACATCTTGATCTATTCCAAGAGTGAAGTGGAGCATGCTGAACATCTGAGGATGGCATTACAGTTATTGAGAGATCATCAACTTTATGCCAAGTTCAGTAAGTGTGAATTCTGGCTGCAAGAGGTGTCCTTTCTCGGACATATTATCACCAAGGATGGTATTTCTGTTGATTCTTCGAAGGTTGAGGCAGTGAAGAATTGGGAGCAGCCTACCAGTGTGACGGAAGTTGGAAGTTTCTTAGGCCTGGCAGGCTATTACCGAAGATTTATCCATGATTTCTCTAAGATTACGGTACCTATGACAAGGTTAACCCGCAAGGAGAACATGTTTGATTGGTCAGACGATTGCTAGCGAAGCTTTCAGACTCTGAAGGAGTGTTTGACTACTGCACCTGTATTGGCCTTACCTTCTGGTGAAGGAGGATTTGTCGTATATACTGATGCATCAGGTATTGGCTTAGGCTGTGTGCTCATGCAGCATGGGAAGGTGATTGCCTATTCTTCTAGGCAGTTAAGGAAGCACGAAGAGAATTATCCTGTTCATGATTTAGAACTGGCAGCAGTCGTGTTTGCTTTGAAGATTTGGAGGCACTACTTGTATGGAGAAACCTTCACGGTGTTTTCAGATCATAAGAGTCTGAAATATTTATTTTCTCAGAAGGAACTCAATATGCGGCAGCGCAGATGGTTGGAGTATTTGAAAGACTTCGACTTCTCGATTGAGTATCATCCTGGCAAGGGTAATGTTGTGGCAGATGCATTAAGCCGGAAGCCGGTAGCTAAACTGTCAAGTCTCATGTTACAAGAATGAAGATTACTGGAACAATTGTCCAGCCTGGATCTTAATATTGACAATGATCGGGTTATGATTGCTCAGATCCAACTTAAGCCCGAATTGCTGATGGAAATCAAGTCCTTGCAAGATAATGATCCCGAGCTGGTAGAGATCAAGGGAAGCTTGAGCAGCAGACCTGACTTCATGTTGGCTGACGATGGAAGATTATTATTCAAGGGCAGAACTTGTGTACCTGACGAAGCCGTAATAAAGAACAAGATTCTTGAGGAAGCTAATAGATCTAGATATACTATTCATCCTGGCGGCACTAAGATGTACAGAGATTTGAAAAGATCCTTTTGGTGGCCAAATATGAAAAGAGAAGTTGCAGATTTTGTGAGTAGATGCTTAGTATGTCAACAAGTTAAGGCCGAACATTTCAAACCGGCAGGGAAACTGAAACCACTCGACATATCCCAATGGAAGTGGGAGAGCATTGGCATGGATTTCATTATGGGTCTACCTAAGACTCGTGGTGGATTTGATGCGATATGGGTGATTGTCGACCGATTGACAAAGTCAGCTCATTTCTTACCAATTAAGTCCAAGTGGATGATTGATGTATTGGATGCTTTGTATTTGAAGGAAGTGGTGAGACTCCATGGTATTCCAGTCAGCATTGTGTCTGATCGAGACCCCAGATTTACTTCATATTTCTGGAAGGGACTACAAGAGTCTCTTGGTACTCGTCTAAATTTCAGTACTACTTTTCATCCGCAGACAGATGAACAGACTGAAAGAACCAACCAGATAGTGGAAGATATGCTGCGAGCTTGCATGATTGATTTCGGTGGTAATTGGAGTGAGCATTTGGCATTAATTGAATTCGCCTACAACAACAGTTACCAATCCAGTATACATATGGCTCCTTTCGAAGCATTGTATGGTAGGAGTTGTCGTTCCCCATTGTGTTGGGACGAGGTAGGTGAGAAACAGTGGCTTGGACCGGATCTTGTCTCAGAATCTTCACAGAACTTCCGTATTATCCGAGACCGGTTACAAATAGCCCAATCCAGACAGAAGAGTTATGCCGACAACAGGAGAAGAGCATTGGAATTTCAGGTTGGCGAGCATGTGTTCTTGAAGGTCTCTCCTTCGAGAGGGATCCGAAGATTTGGCATTCATGGCAAGCTGAGTCCGAGATACATTGGTCCATTCGAGATTCTAGATAGAGTGGGAGAGGTGGCATACAGACTGGCTTTACCACCACATTTATCTGGCATACATAATATTTTCCATGTGTCTATGTTACGGAAATATGTGTACGACCCCACTCATATCATTCAGCAAGTGGATTTTGAACTGAAGGAAGATTTGACCTATGAGGAAAGACCTGTCAAGATTCTAGACCGGAAGCAACAGCAACTCCAGAATCGTTCGATACCGATGGTCAAGATTCAGTGGAGTCGGCGTGGGACCGAAGAAGCTACATGGGAGTCTAAAGAGACTATGCGGAAGCGGTATCCCGACCTATTCTAGGTGAGCAATCTCATTCCCTACTCTCAGTTTTAGTGCAGTGAATTTGGAGGACCAAATTCCTTTAAGTAGGGGAGGGTGTAAGATCCCAAATTATTTAATTGAGCCCATTATATTTATTAAGCTTTTATTAATTAAGAATTAAATTCTTATTGAATTAATAATTGAATTTTGGATTTATTAATATTTAATTCGTTAGAAATAGTATAAGTGAAAATCTGACTATCTTATAAAAATTCATAAAAATAGTAAACAGGTTAAGGTCGATGTAGACAACAACTTTATCTTCTGTCATTAAGCCATTATAATTCCGTGGTTAGATCTAATTAGGGTTTAAGCCCTTAAGTGCACACTTTTTGACCTTTACCTAACCTTTGATTAAAACACGAAATTGAGGCTTAATAATCAACCAAATTAGCTCAAATCAGAGGCAAATGAACGGCCATGAGCTAAGGATTAATAGCCCTCAATCAATTCGACACAAACCTAACCCCAGGAGGCGCAGCCGGCCGAGTGTGGTTGAGTCAACCATTTCGGCGCCGTTTTTAACACGTCTCTTGTTCCGTCGAATTCTCCCAGCTCAGAACTCTCCAGAAGATGTGTGAGCTATAGATAGAAAGCTCTTCGAGTCTAGTTTCTTTTGGTGGCTGTGGGGTTCGCTGAAGTTTCAGATCTAGGAAGATCTTGCTTGATTTGTGGAGGTGTGTCGGCAGGTCGTCGGCTTCCTTCTTCCTTCTTTGTTTCTTCAATTGAGGTAAGAATTCTCAACCAAAATTCGATCATGAATATATGATTTTATTCCTCTCGACGAGATCTATCCAGTGGGACTGAAAGCCCCAATTTTTATCAGGTATCTAGAGAGCTATCGTGGGTTTTGTGAATGGTGATCTAGTTCATTCTTCATTCTAGGGTTTTAAGTTCTCTCTTCGATTGAGATAGGTTTAACAGGCCAAACTCTAATTAATTTATACAATGTAATCAGCATGTTGTTAGCTTTCATTTAAGGTAGAAAGCCCCAATTTTCATTGAGCATGCTTGGAGAAATTTTGATTTTTAGTGAGAGCATGTCTAGAACTTGATTTTATATTATGACCCTTTGAGTTAGAGCTTGATTGCGGGCTGATTTTGAGTTAGATAACTTGACCCATATATAGCTTATCATATATGGTTGGATTCAGCATCAAGTTAGCTTTTTTTTGACATAAGAAGCCGCAAATTTCGTTATGTATATTGAGAGAATTTCACGATTTAGTAGAAGCATGTTAATATCTAGGTTTTCATGTGTGCATCATAGAATATGTTAAGATTTAATTGATTTCTTTTGAAATTAGTGTTTCAAATCACTTGTTTTATGACCCTAATATGTATATTAATAACCCTAGATCATGTGGTTAAGATCCCAACTCAATTGGACCTCAATTGGGTGAGTTCATATGTTTTCCGGAGGTTAAAACCGTTTTTGTTCTTGCAGGGGTCAACCCCTGGGGTCGACCCGCTTTCTGGGAGCCCTGGCAGGCTCGAGGGTCGACCCCAGGGGTCGACCCATCCAGCACCCAACAAGGGTCGACCCATGGGGTCGACCCATAAGGCAAAAATGTGGGGGTCGACCCATGCATCTGGCAGACCCCATTTTTACAGGGGTCGACCCCAGGGGTCGACCCATGTACCAGAAACCCAGTTTTTGTCGTTCTTCGACCCGAGGATCGATCCGGATCATTAGGGGATCGACTCATTTAACTTAGACCAATTGAAAAGTATATTCTTGAAGAACTAGTAACCTATTCATGTACCCCTTTGATTTCAATTAACATTGGTCCCTACATGCAAACGTAGTGTAAAAACATGCCATTTATCATCTTCATACAATGGTTAAATAGAAACCCACATAATTAGTGGTTAATGGTGAAACTAAATCTCTGTTAATACATGTTATTTCATTCTTGTACGAGCTTGTTCCTTTACCTTATCATCTTGAATCATCCTTTGGCAAATTGGTTTAATGCAAATGATAATGGATAATCCTTGATATATTATCTTGGTAATTAGGATTAAATTGATTGTTAAGTTGTTGTTTTAGTCCCTATTATTCCAGTAGAATGGATTACTTACACACTTGAACGGTATACTGTCAGCCTTTCTTGACCCCGTGGACCGAGTTTTGGTCCAGTTCTTGTAAAGCGGCACCGAGGTGACCGTATCAACCGAGTTTTTGTCTGGAATCTAAGGACATGTTAGTCCTTAAAGACTCATACTCATGACAGAAATTCCTCTGATTAATTGGCCATTAAAATTGACTGAATGTCTGGATGTATGGGACTTTAGGCCCATAAAAATAAATGCCATCGCATCATAAGGGCCCGGTCTGGTCCTGGGGAGAGCGCCCGAAAAATTACTGAGCCTATGGGATGCTAATGACATGGTGGGGCATTACACCGAAATACTTGCTTGCTTGTTGCGTCTATGACAAACATCTCTTGTTACTTGTTACTTGTTACTTGTTACTTGATCGCGAATGAATTGATATTACTTACTTGTGGCCAATTCTTTACTAATGTCCCTTGTTATATCTCCTGTTGTAAATTCTTGTACTTGTTATCTTGTTAATTCTTGACATCACATATTTCTTGACCTTGCAAGATCTTGTTGTTACGTTGTTTCATTATATCGTTATCGTCATTTATTTCTTTTTTAGTATTGCATATGAAAATGTAATTAACTTGTTAATCACATAAATTACCTGTTATTTCCTACTGAGTGTTAGCTCATAGTTGTGTTTTCCCCCTTTCCAGGCTTTTCAGGTGACGCGCTTACCGATGGGGAAGGGCAGGAGTGATGTCACGAGTGTGTCAGTTCTAGTGTGTTAGCAATATGTCATCTTACTTTTAGTTGTGATTTGGAGAGCATTTAGTTTCAGTTATGTTATTGAGTTTTAGTGGTTGTAATTCCAGTTGTATTAAGTTGAATTTGAGGTTATTGTATCAGTTGTGGTTGGTTAATGATCATTTAGTATTTCCATCTTGTAGCATTGTGTATTATTTTAGATAGATCTCTCTCTTGCCAGCTCGTTCCCGACTGTACATCCCGATATTCCGCGTCGGGGCGTGACAAAAGTACTTGTTAAAATGCTCCGTGAATTCATCCCATGTGACATGGTATTCTGGCAGTGTTGCTTCTATGTATTCCCACCAGCATTGAGCGTCCCGCTCCAGTTGGAATACGGCCAGTAAAACCTTCTCCTCGTCCACGCATTGCATTACACGGAAGATTCGTTCCATCTCCTTTAGCCAGTTCTCGGCATCCTCGGGGTCGGACAAACCTGTGAACCTCGGGGGGTTCATGTTACGGAAACTCCTGTGGAGATCACCCGCTTCACGGTTTGCTCCCCCTTGGGCACTAGCTGTAGTGCCTGTGTAAGGCCCTGCACGGTGCGCTGCATCTCGCGCCATTGTGCTCTTTCCGCAGCCATGATCCTACAAAAGAGTTTAAGTATGATAAAGATCGAGTTTTCTTATAAGGTCAAAAGTCATTATAGAACTTAACCCATGGCTCTATCCATCTCACCGGGTAAGGTGTATCTATCCTTAGACTCGGGTTTTACCTAGATTTCAATTTCTAACCTTTTATTTCTTTTAGTTCCCTAGGTGTGAAAACCTGGCTCTGATACCACGAAGACTGTCACGTCCCAAGCGCAGAAGATACTCAGATACGTGACGCGTCTATATAGATCGTGTCATTAGAGCGATAAGAATTTTAACATACATAATTACAGAGCGCGCATAAGAGTAATAAATCTAATAAATTCCAATAGGCCAAGTGATGATTATTTGATTAATCAAGGGAACTAAACATAGTCCATGAAGATTTCTAAATTTAGAAAGCCAAACATTAAGTTACACAGCTTAACACAATGTCTATATCACTAACTAACAAAACTGGGAATACAAGGTAGACTCAAATAAATCTAAAGACACGACTAGCTAATGATAGATGGTTGGCATTCTAGCACTCTTCACTCGGCCTCAATCCCATTCTTGTCGCTATCCGAATCACCTGAAAATGTTAGGAAGCAACTAGATGAGCGAATCGCTCGGTAGCGATTACATCTCAAATATGAGCAATCTTTACGTGATTTACAAGTTGCATGTATTATCAGTATGGCTATGCATGAGGTACGTATAAGAAAAATCAGGTATACAGGTAAATTTAGACATGATAAACAGTAAGAGATCAAGAACTGTATAAAGAGAGTATACCATGATTTCAAGTATTTGACAAGCAGTATTTCAAGAGTTTACAGATGTAAATGCCACTTCGGGGCAAGCAGGGATTCGTGTACAAGTATGAACTCAAGTGCAAGAAGGAACTCATGTACAAGTATATCTCATGAAGAGCAAGTAAAAATTCAATTCAAGCAAGTAACATCAAGTACGTATCAGTAGAATTAGCTATTATCACGCAAGTATTTTGCCCTTTCTCAGGCCACAAGTCAAGTATTGCCCGTTCTGGGCCACGCAAGTCAAGTAAGTAAGGAGAGAGAGAGTATGGGATAGAGTGTCTCAAGTCAAGTAAGTACTCCGGTGCAATGCTAAACACCATGGTCAATAAACTTCCATGGGCACAAGTACCTTCGAGTGCTCCTCCCAGGACCAGACCGGGCCCTATATGCACAGTATTTCATGTATTACCTTTCACATCCACTCTCATTTATAGCCAATATGGAAGTTTAATAATTTAGAAACGTAGTATTACAGACGAGATTAACTAGTCATTTGGTTATGGAGGACTCTAGAGGTGGCCCCTACAGGCTCAAGAGGTGGCTCCCGTCGTGTGGCACTTTGCGCCGTACGGCCTCAAGAGGTGGCTCCCACAACGTAGTACTTTACCCTGTATGGCACTTAGCTCCAGCACTCCCAAATGGTAGTTTAAGAGGTTCAAGGTTTGACCATGTAGGATATACACAAAGTAGATTTCTCATGGAATGAAAATTCAAGAATTTAATACGTAGGAGTATGGATTAGGGTTGTGTTTGCACAAATCACGAGATAGATCAAGATCATAAGTTGAAATCAATGAGTTGGCATCTAGAGGTTTGCCAAACTTTCAAATTTTCAATTTTTAGAATTTTATATACATATATATCAAATTGGCGCCCCTCAGGAAGTCTTCATTTAAATGAAGACGACCTGGCCGCCGTCAATTCTGTAATTGGCGCCCTTGCTTGGGACGCCAATTGCAGAGGCTATTTTTTGAATATATATATGTATATACAGAATTGGCGCCCCTATAAGCAGTCTTCAATTAATTAAAGACTTGCTGGCTACCTTCATTTTAAGAATTGGCGCCTGGGGGTTGCCCAACCTTTCAAAATTTTGATTTTTACAGAAAAAATATATATACATATTGAAATTGGCGCCCCCTCATGCAGTCTTCATTTAATTGAAGACTTGAGGGCCGTCACCATTTGATGAATTGGTGCCCTGGCTTGGGGGGCCAATTACAGTGGGTGATTTTCACCCAACAGGTGCGTTTCGTGACTCAAAGTACTGTTCATTTCGAAAAAGTTTCTCGAAATTCGAAAGTAAAGACATGAATACGTAGTATAATTCATCGGGAGTCCAGAAACATGTTCAGATATAATTACTAAGTTTTGGTTTCACAGATATGAATTTTCTAATGTTATAACTTTAATTTCTAAGAAAATAGAATTGACGCCCCTGTAAGCAGTCTTCATTTAATTGAAGACTTCCAGGGTGTCTTCAATTTAAGTACAGGTTCAACTCGAATTGACGACACACCATTTGAGTTTTCCATATGAGTTATGCTTCGCATCAGAACTGTAAGTTCTGTGATACAAGTTACTATTCATTTCTCCAAAGTTTCTCCGAATCAAAATCCGAAGACATGGTCAGGTGGAGAAAAATCTCAAGGTTACAGAAGTATATTCAGTCAAAATTTTCATAGTTCAGTTTATTAGTTATTGGTTTTTGAATACGTTTATTTACCGATTTCTGAAAATCCCAGAAAACGGAATTGACGACTTGGCACACGTCTTCAATTAATTGACGCCCCTTCGGGCAGTCTTCAATTCTGTAATTGGGGCGCCATTTGCAGAGACTTGTGCACTATTCATTAATATGAAAATGCTCCGAGTCAGGAAGTAAAGGTACGAACATGTGGGGAAAAATATCAGGATTCCAGGAACATGTTCATGTATAAATTTCATGCTTTAGTTTGATAGTTATGGATTTTTGAATGTGTTAAATTATCAATTGCCAAAAATTTCAAAAAATTGAATTGACGACATGGTGCATGTCTTCATTTAATTGACGACTTCGCACGAAGTCTTCAATTTTGTAATTGGCGCCCTAGTCAAGGGTGCCATTTACATAAGGGCTGGGACCCTCCGGGTTTTTAAACATTGACGTATTCTATGTACAGAGGCTATATATTAAGGTTTAACACATGGTTATTAAGACTGAAAAACTATTATGATAAAATATGTTCAAAACTCATGAAAACATGCTAATAAACTAAGTTTAAACTCATCATGGTAACATTATGTATAGAATCAGATGTTACAAGATATTAACATATGTATAACATGGTATTATTCTTGGTCATGGTAAAGCCAGAATATATATATATAGCTGATTTAAGGAAATGGAATAAAGAAGTTTTTGGGAATATTTTTCAGGCCAAAAACCAGGCTGAATTACTTGTTAAGCAAGCTCAAAATCAGTATGATGAGAATCCTTCGGCTGAAAACCGCATGAATTTACATAAAGCCAATGCTGATCTGCGTCTTACTTTGTCGCGTGAAGAGCTGTTTTGGTATCAAAAGGCCAGGGTGGATAGGGTTTCTTGTGGGGACAGAAATACCCAATTTTCCATCACTATACCAAGATCAAGAGACAGAAAAACCATATTCAGAAACTGAAAATCAATGACCAATGGGTGGATGATCAGGATATCTTGGCTAATGGTGCTGTGGAATATTTTAAAGGGCAGTTATCTTCTGAGCATCATTCTATTGATGAGAGTTTGTTTGATGTTATTCCTTCTTTGATCAGTGAAGATCAAAACCATTCACTGTGCTCCATTCCCTCTATCGAGGAAGTCAAGGACACTATATTCTCTCTGTCTGGCAATACCTCCCCAGGGCCGGATGGATTTACAGGGATTTTCTTCTCTCAGTGTTGGGATATTATTGGAGATGATGTAACACATGCTATTCAGAGCTTCTTTCAGGGATGGGGCCTGCCAAAAGGAGTTACCTCAACTATCATAAGCCTCATTCCGAAGGTTAAAAGTCCTACTTCATATGCAGACTTCAGACCTATTAGTCTCTGTAACTTCACATGTAAAATTGTTTCAAAGATCATATGTGACAGATTAAAAACAATTCTTCCCTTGATTATCTCCAAGGAGCATAGTGGTTTTGTAAATGGAAGGCACATCACTGAAAATGTTTTGCTGGCCAAGGAGCTATTAATGGAACTAGACAGACCGGTTAGAGGTCATAATATGATTATTCAGCTTGATATGGCCAAAGCATATGATCGGATGGAGTGGGATTTTATAATCATGGTTCTAAAAAAGTTTGGTTTCTGCAATAGGTTTATTTCTTTGATTGCACAAGTATTGGTAAACTGCTGGTTTTCATTATCCTTCAATGGACAAATTCGTGGATACTTTAAATCTACAAGAGGCGTCAGGCAAGGAGATCCTCTTGCCCCAGCCATTTTCATCATTGCAGAGGAGGCATTAAGTAGGGGTCTTAACCAATTATTTTCTGCTGGTCGATGTAAGCATTACCACCTCCCTAGAGGGATGCAACCCATCTCACATATGCTTTATGCAGATGACTCCTTAATCTTTATGAGTGGTGGTGTCCCCTCAATCAAGCAGCTAATTCTCTTTTTGGGGAGATATGAAGCATCCTCGGGGCAACGGATAAATGCTCACAAAAGTAGTTTCTTTGTTGCTAAGCAAATGTCACACAGAACCATAGCTCGCATCAGTCAGCTTACTAGATACCTGCATAAAAGTGGAAGTATCACCTACCTTGGTATCCCTCTCTTTAAGGGCAGGGTCAAGATCCCTCATTTCAGGTACCTAATTGATAAAGTCAATAACAAACTTGCAGGCTGGCAAAGCAAGTATCTATCACAAGCTGGTAGAATGGTGCTTATCAAATCAGTTTTATCTGCTATTCCTATATATACTGCTGCTACTGCTTCTATCCCATACACTCTCATTAAGCCTATTGGGAGCATATGTTCTAATTTCTTTTGGCAGGGACTAGAAACTATGCATAGAAAGCATTGGGTATCATGGGAGAAAATCTACAGTCCGATATCTGAAGGTGGTCTGGGAATCAGAGGCCTTCTTGATATACAATTATGCTTCTATGTCAAACTGATTTGGAATTCCATACACAGCAAGTCCCCTTGGGCTAATTTCACTAGGAGCAAATATTTACATAACCAGCACATTCTCAACTGCAAAATTCCCTTCCCTGCAGGGATTAAGAAGCATGACTTTGAAAAGGCCCGGACCATTTTATTAACTGGCTCAAGAATGATGGTGTGTGATGGGGCTAAAACTAATTTCCTCAAAGACAATTGGTATAAGGAAAGGCCCTTAGCTGATCTTTTGTCTACTCAGAATCATTCGGAACTTGTTGACTATTCTGTTAAAGAAGCACTGGCAAACTCTCATCACCCTGTTTGGGAAAGTATAGAAGGCCAACAGATGAGGGAACAAATTCATAGATTTGTTACCTTTGATGGAGATGATATTCATATCTAGTCTCATTCCAATACATGCACATTTAGTCTTAAATCTACCTATAATTTTCTGAAAGGGCAGTCAGTCAGGCCTCATTTGAATTTCAAGAAGCTATGGCACAAAAAATTCTCTCCTCGGGCCTCTTTATTTTGCTGGAAACTATTGAACCATGCTGTACCAGTTGATAGTCGAATTCAACAGAGTGGAATTAGTTTGGTTTCCAAGTGTGACTGCTGCTACAATTCTTATGAAATAGAGGATGAAAACCATTTATTCATAAAGATTGAAATTGCTAGTTGTCTTTGGAGAAGATTTGCCCCAATATTTAGCAACACTTGTATGAATGATACAAGCATAATTAGCAGGTTGGAAAGCACCATAAACAGGACTGTGATAAATAAACCCAAGGATTTCATTCGGCTTATGCTTATGTTACTGATTGTTTGGAATATTTGGAAGAGCAGATGTTGTGCCAGGTATGAAGGAATTCATGCTAGTCCAATGAGAATGGCTGATTTTATTTCTGATGAGATTGCCTGCTCGGTTAGAAAGGTAAAATTCAAGCAAGGCTCCAGCTGGGAATTTGTAAGATTGTTGCAAAGTTTTGGTATAACTATCTCTTGCGCCCATACTGTTTGTATCATGGTCCGATGGACTGCTCCTGTAGCAGGGTATTCCCTGAATGTTGATGGCGCATGTAAAGGGAACCCTGGCCAATCCGGGGGAGGAGGTTGCATTAGAGATCAAAATGGTCAGCTTATTTTGGGATTTGCATACCACTATGGCTTTGGAACAAATATGGTTGCTGAATGCAGAGCATTGCTAGATGGTCTTCGCCTGGCTCACCTCCATAACATCCCTCTAACAGTGATTCAAACTGACTCTCTTACTTTGACAGGCATGCTAAATTCCAAGAAAGACCCGCCTTGGACTCTACTCCCTTGGTGGCAACAACTGCTGTAGCTGCATCACACATCTCAACATCCTGTCACTCATGTATATAGAGAGGCTAACCAGCTCGCTGACGCTTTAGCCAACCATGGAGTCCATGTGGGGAGCAATGAAGAGTTTCATTCTATCCGTGAGCTACCTACTTTTGCAAGGGGTTATGCTATAGCCGATGCTAGAGGCTTACCCAATTTTAGGGTGAAACATGTATAGGCAGTGTTTCTAGATTTCCTCACTTTACTTGTAGATAAGAAGCTTGCTACTAGATTCTTAAAATGGATATGCCATAGTAGATGTCAAAGGCATCCCTAAATTTCGTAGAAAAGGCTTGTATAGGCTTCTTTTTTGGACTTTATCATTGTATATCAAAAAGGCTATGCCTTCTAGCAATGTAATTCTTTGGAAAAATCAATAATATAAAGCATCATGTGGTAATTTGGTGGAGTGGGAACATTCCCTTCCTTTGGAATGGGGGTGCACTCTCCCTTATGCCACTTGATGACTTGGTTGAGAGAAAAAAAAACTCTAAACATGCATCAATTAACCTATTTAGCTACTAGTTAGGCAAGGATTTGAGAACACCTTCCTTTTTACGTGTGATTACTAGGAAAGATGACAGGATGAAGCCACGTGTTCCCCGCCGCCATAGCAGGACGTAGACTTCATGCTTCCCGAGGAACGAAGGGAAACATTCCCTTCTACAAGCACTGAAAGATGGCAGTAGCCTCTGGCAGTGGTTCGTAGGGGATTAGTTTTAGGGATTTGCAAGCATTGGTTATTGCCTTACGGGTCCGGTTTGGGAAACATGATCCTAGATTAGAGCTTAGCCAGCGAAATGGGGCTGTTCGTGTCTCAATCTTCTAGAAACATAGGTTTAAATGACGCCCTTGTAAGGGGTCGTTCATTAAACCAAGTGGTACTATTCACGTAAATGACGCCTTGTATGAGGGCGTCATTAGTCTAGGTGATATTATTCATGAGACCCCATTCACGTGTTAGCATTCAGGATGTTCATATATATATTAATATTTTAATGGGATGGGGTCCTATTGAAAATGGCGTCTCATGCCATGTCTTCAATTTTGTAAATGGCGCCTATGTGAAGGGTCTTCAATTTGGAAGTTGGAAAGTGTGGATTCCACTTACGTACAACCCATGGCCCATGTGTTAAAGTTTGTCTTGTACATTTATAGAATAACCCTCCCATGGTTTTGTTTCTTTGTACAAGACCTCCCATGTAAGATTCTTTACCCATGTGCATAAAGTAGGATTGCACATTTGTAAGCTAGTCCTCCCATAGTTTAGTTCTTTAAACAAAACCTAGAATTCTATTAAGAAGAGTAGGTCACGTATGCATAAAGTGATGATTTATAGTAATATATACGCTCCCCTAAGGTTTGGCTCTTTACACAAAGCCCTCAGGATTCTTTATTTTATAAAGTAGGGTTGGCATGTATATTTTCATTATAGTCCTTGTGAGGTTGGGTTATTTATGTAAGACCTTCAAGTATGATTTCTTTTAGGAAGAAGTTTTAAATTTACTCAATGGTTTTATCGGGGGTGCTGCACCGCGTAAAGGCTGGACATTTAAAATCAATAAAATGGGATAAATAAACCCATTCAACCCAAAGATCAATCGAAATCAAGACCCAATAAGCCTGTGTTCGAGAATAAACTGAGCCAGGGAGGGAGGTACCCATAAAATAAGCCCAAAGGCATGCCTGAAAATAGCTCAATGAGTAATGGACAACTCGAGGTATCAACAAATGGTGATAAGAGGAATGACCCAACTCATAGGCAAAAAATGGGTGTCAACAGATGCCCCTCCTTAACGTCCTCTTTGCAGGGGAGCGAGCGGAGGTGAAGCGAAAAGTGAAATGGAACATGGAGATGAAGCGAAAATGAAGTGGAGCGGACCGAAAAGTGGGCGTTAAGGTAAAAGACACCCGTTTCATTGCCAACGAGCGATAGGAATCTTTCAGAAAACTCCGAACCAAACACAAGGAACGATTGGACCAAAACGACGCCAGTCTGGAGAAACTAACTAAACAAAAAGAAAAACACATGATCAACCTCATGGGGGACACAATCCCTCGGACCAATGAGGAGACCGGAGTAAGCAGCAAAAGTAAAGAAACGGGCTAAAACTCCAGACAGGGACCTTCAGTCAATCAAACCAGATGAACAAACCAGAGAAAACCTTCCAACTCTGAGTGGAATAGTTCCTTGCACACAAAACCATGAACACACAATCATCCATCACTGGCGGGACATTTGCAGACAAACCATGGGTCATGAAATGCTCAAAAGATGCGTATGATACATGCTGGGCTAAAATAAACGAAATCATTAAAACGAATGCAAAGAAAGGATAAAATATAAAATACTCGACAATAATATTGCTAGACTGGGGTAATCAGGGTCAGGACACTATCCGCAACAACGGCGTGCGAGATAGAACCATGGTCCCCTAATTTTCTCAACCTAAAGGCCTATCCGATGATTAAACACGTGAACCTGGATCATCATCGTTTTTGTTAAAGGGGAACATCAGATCCTAGAATACGTGAGCAACCAACTGGTTCTCGAGATAATATAGCATAATACCATATAGTAATGCAATAAGTGATATAGGGATAGAAGGCCATACCTGACTTACCTGTGCAGGCGGAACGGCGTTTTGAAGTGATGCTGCAAAGGATTCATGAACAAAGATTTTCAATATTACATCATGAAATAGTCATTCAAGCCAAAAGGATTAATCGCTTAACCACACAATGTAGCAAGAAGCTTCTTCACAATTGTTTTAGCATATAAACAGCTTAACCACAGACAATAAACGGTCCCCTCGGGGCCACTCAATCTTTTATCAATTCGAATATGATCGTGAATTCCACGGCCCATTATAAGACCGTTCAATCAACTGGATGGCCATCCCTTGGCCGTTCAGAGAAGCGCACCATTGGAGCGTAAACAGTCTAAAAGGAGACCGCTCAGAAACTACACTGTCTATCGATAGACCATGTAATTACTGGTGATTTCAAAAAATAAAAAACCCTTCTTCTTCCCTTCCTCCTTCCCTCCACCGTAACCGACGGAGGAACGGCAACCCAAATGCCCACTCCATCTCCTCATTTCACTCTCACATTCCCATTCTATTCCCCTCGTCACCCCTTTCTTCCATGCGATACAAGCACCAAACCCTGAGACTCGCTGCCCAACAGATGGCCGGGGAGGAGGCTCAGACGCCGTCGCCGCCCGTCGATGCCGCGGAGGAAGCTCCGCCGCCAGAGGTGACACCGTCAGTGGAGGGACACCCATCGCCCGCGCTGGAGGCCGAGGGTTCGCTGGCAATCGTCAGTGGAGGGGAGGAAGATGCCGGGACGGTGCCGGAGGCGACCACAACGCCGGCGGCAAGGGCGCCAAAAACGGACGAGGTAGGCCATCGTAAACCCCCCCTATTTCCACTTTTACTCTATTCATGTAGCTAAAAAGGGTAGGGAAGGGTCATATGGCCCTATTAGGACCGGTTTGGAGACCCCAAGGGGCCCTCGCCGCCGGTGAGCTGGGTTTGAACGCCGTCAGGGGTGACGGCTAAACGACGATCTTACAGTGACCGCTCAACCAAATAACGCGGTTCACATAGAACCGCTCAACAAACACATGGCCCACGGGTGGCCATTCAATAGAAGATGAACCGACATTGTAACACGGTCAAAGGAGGACCGTGTCTACCCAGGACGGTCCACATTGGCCCGTCCAGAATATGAAATGCTCAAAACAGAACGGTCTACATCAGGCTGTAAAAACTTAGGACGGGCCACTTAGGTCTGTTCAGAATATGAACATCTAAGGAATAGCACGGTCTACACCGGACCGTGAATAATTAAAGCGGCCTACCTTAGTCCGTTCAGGGCATAAAACACTAGAGACAAAGCAGTTTTCAAGGAACAGTGAACAATGTAGAACGTGCCATCTAGGTCCGTTCAGAACATGGAAACGCCTGAGGGTAGAACGGCCTCCACGAGACCGCTGATCACCATACGGTTGCACGATAGACCGTGCAAACCCTAACCGACCAGATGCTTGAAAGGGACGGAAGCGGTCAGATGGGGACCGTGGAAATGTAGAATGGCCAGAAGTGGCCCATTCCAGGGTAGGTGCCAACCAGTGGAATGGACCCGAGAGGACCATGGATAGGGCAGAACGGCCCATAGGGGACCGTGAACTTCCTAGGTGGATCATGAGGACGGTTGGGACCCAACCATTTGAGAGATAAAACGGCTCATATGAGACCGTTAAATGAGCAGAGAGTGAATTATTCAATCAAAATGCAAGATCCTGAAATAAAATGGAATGTTTTTGAATGCATGCAGGGAAAGCGGAGGACTTGGATCTCCTGGCTGCCGGTCCGAGCAGTGTATGTTGCACTACCGGACTTTCAGCGGGAGAGGCTGGCGAGCATGGGGTTCTCGGAGTTCCTGAGTATAGAGGTTATCCAGTTTGACACACCGCTCCTCTACACTCTGTACGACCGCTGGGACCCAGTGAGTCACACGTTCCTTTTTCCGTGGGTGCACATGGTCCCCACGTTGGAGGACGTGGCACGGATCACGGGTCTATGCGTGCGTGGGTCCCCGGTTAGTAGGAGCACATACCCCAACTATCGAGAGATGGCCCAGGAGCTCCTGGGATTGGGCTTGCTGCACCCAGAGCGGCAGTCCACCACCCTGACAAGAGCGGCGCTCCAGGACAATTTAGGACTGCACCAAGCCGGGATGGGACGGGGGAGCTACCCGAGCAGCACCTCTAGAGGCTAATAGAGCGAGTGCGACCACGAGTTGTGGCAGTGCCTGGACCAGAGGCGGACCGGATGCTGAGGCGATTCTTGACACTCCTCTTCAGACATTTGTTGTTTGCCACGAGAGTGGACGTCATCAGCTATCGCTTCTTTCCGTTGCTTTGGGACCTCGACCACGTGGGCGACTACGCGTGGGGAGTTGTGGTCCTCGCGTTTCTTTTTGACACCTTGAGCTCGACCAGCGGACCGACCATGCTCGGTGGGGTCTCCCCTCTTCTCCAGGTACGACTTGACCCTTAGACTTGACCATGCAACACCTATGTGTGTCCTATATGCTGACGTGTAATGTGATGCAGGTGTGGACCTACGTGCAGGCGGGGAGACTCACCCTGAGCTCCTATCGATCGCCAGGAGGTGGACCGCACCTCGAGAGAGCGGAGGCCTTCGGATACAGGTCCGAGAGCTTCACGACGACATGGACACCCTACCGTACACCTCGGTACGACTCTAAACTCAGACCCTCTTAATTAAATGCAGTTATACATGTTTGTGATGCTGATGTGACTTCCTATCTTGACAGGTGCGGTGGACTCCTTATGCAGATGAGGAGCAGGAGGGCCAGCCCTGGGTAGCAGGGGCCCTCGCCTTTTCTGGACGCGATGTGTGGCTTCACTATATGAATGTAGTGGAGCCACTCCACTTCAGACTAGTGATGAGGACGACGGGCGTCCACCAGCCTGCCGTAGAGTTCCCGGTGTCAGAGAAGCCGGGGGAGCACGTGGGACGACACCCATGAGGCGTGGCGACGGTCCTCGACTGGAGGGAGCGAGCTGTTGAGCAGATCACGGACTGTACAGCACTCGGGCCGGTTGTGACCGCCCAAGCGGAGAGTGACGCGGCGTACTACACAGCGTACGCCAGGCACTACCGGGACCAGGCGTTCCGCGGTGCCCGCCGACCGGTACAACTTCTAAACTCTAATGCCTTTCTATTATACTTTCTATATGATTATGCACTAAATGTTTGGACTTTCTAAATGCAGATCGGCCCCGAGGGGCGGATTGCGGAGTTGCAGGGGCTACTCCACTCCACGATCCAGGATAGCGACGAGGCCCGACAGGCCCTGACCCTACTGGTGAGTCTTCTAACCCTAAACTCTTAATTATGCAAATGTTTATGATTATGCCTGTGACTAACCTGGAGTTTGGGATGCAGTGTACCGAGGGGACTCAGCGACAGGGGGTCGACGCTCCTTCCTCTTCCTCGCAGACCGAGCCGAGCGGGACGCCGAGTTCACATGGATGGTCGCACGCGTCGAGGCAGTCGAGGCAGCTCTTGCCGAGTGGGTACGCAACCACTACACTTTCCCTTTAATGCTTATGCTTATGATTATGAAATGCAATTGACTGATCATGAAATGTGCAGACGACCGAGCTGACCGCATCACTGGGTGAGGCCGCTCGATTGCGGGAGGACGTAGAGCGCTTTCGTGTCGAGGCCGCAGCCTTACAGGCAGACGCGATAGAGGCTTCGCGCCTCTATGCTGAGATGGAGCGTTCCCGCGGGGGGATGGCGGAGACGGAGCTCCTACGGGCTCGGGTGGCGGAGGCAGACCTTTACCGCGCCGAGGCAGAGCGGGCTCGGCTAGAGGCGGCTGAGCTGAGAGGCGAGCTTCGGGCATTTGAGAAGATGACCCAGAGGCTAGAGCGTAGCGGGACCTCGAGCGGCAGCACTCACGGCACACATGGTTCCGTTAGGAGGTACTTCATAGGTTCCTCCGGCCATCAGAGGAATGAGGACGAGGAGCGGTGCCGGCGACTCCGCGACGAGGTGACCTCGGCGATGCCTCCACCCAAGAGGCATGAGGGCGCTGATGACAGTGATGGGGGCCAAGGAGGGGGGCAGACCTGACCTTTGTACTACGACTTGACTTTTGTACATATGGGCGTGATAGTGATATGTTATGTTTTTGTTTTGATTTTATGGATAAATGTATGTATGAATGAATGAATGTGAATGATTGACACTAACTAACTAACTACGACTACTAACTCGACACGAGTGAGACGGACGCGTGCGAGAGAGAGACGATACGAGTGAGCGAGTGAGTAGGTGAGGGAGCGGGACACGACACGAGTGAGTGAGAGAGATGACTCCGAGTGGGCGAGAGAGGGACGCCAAACTTGAGTGAGAGAGAGAGAAGCCGAACAATGAGTGAGAGAGAAACGCCACGACCACAGTTTGAGCGGCACAGGTGCAAATAGGTCAAAAATAAGGTTTCAGATCTCTAAACGGTCGTCCAAGGGACCACTCAATCACTTTGCACGGCCTTCCCTTAGACCGTTGAAAGAAACTTGGCCATAACCCACAGATGTAGATAGACGGTCCATTATTGGCCGCCCAAAGAATAGAACGGTTTATACGTGACCGTGTGCCACATAGAATGGTCTCTTTCCCGACCGTTCCAACTCCAGCACTCGAAGTGTGTAGAAGCTTTCTGAACGGTCTAGATAAGACCGTTCATTGATTAGGGCGGTCTATCACTAGACCGCTCAAATGCACGCCCTAAGAGTTCGAACGGGACTCTCTTGGAGAGTCCCAAACCGAAGATAGACATGCTAAACCGACCCAAGCTCTATCCTAACCCGATCCAGGCCTATACTACCTCACTTCTAGTGGGTTTAGGCCTCTAACCAAGCCCTATAAGTGGGAGGGGGCTCTAAATTCGTGACTCACACCTCAACCCTCTTCCCAACCTTGAAGTTCTTGTTTCTCTTCATCAAACCATCATGAAAAGGGCTCTTGAAGGGAGTTCCATGGAGGGAGCAGTCTTTGAAGGGCCTAAACTGGCGAGAAAGGAACGTGAAGTGCTCCAACGGCTGACCGCGATCCCACATCATCTAAGCTCCAGCCCACTGAGAGAGGTAAGTTGCAATAAATTCATTCAATTTAGTTTATTCCATTGCTTACATATTTTCCTCTCTTTCTCCCTCTTCCTTTCTTTTCCTCTAGCTTCTTCCTAGCCCCAGGCGCTACTCCACCTTGAAGTGGATGGCTCCGATGATTCATGCATTGCCCCTAGCAGTGACATCCATTCTGAAGTCTTGGCACCTACACCCACTCTTGGTACTAGGCCAAAACTACCCGAAGTTGTCCTTAGACTGGCATAGCATCTCATCTTTGGTAGAAATCTGGCATCCCCAGACCCATACATTCATTTTCCCATCTTTTGAGGCCACTATCCTACTAAAGGAGGTAGAGACCTACTTCTCTTTCCCTAGGTCCAAGGCAGGGGAGGAGGACTTAGTGTGTCATACCGTGGCCCCTATAGACCCTAGCCTTACCTTGGGAGAGTTTATACCAAATAGCAAGGACATCCGCACCTTCATAGGCCCACACCAGATCCATCTCCTCCCCCTTAGCCAGTGGGTGGTTGCTCATTGTAAGAATAAATGCGGATGGCATGAGGCCATAGCTAAAGCCGTGTCTATTTGCTTGTGCGGGGCCATCTTGTTCCCTTATGCCGACCATGTGTTAGATACTCCTATCCTTAGCACCATTAGTGGTCTGTGGTAGGGTCTTTCTATTTCCCAGGCCGTCCTCGCTTACTTGTATGAAGGCCTTAGTTCTACAACTTTAGGAGGTCCACCCTTCGGTTCTATGATACTTCTAGAATGTTGGATGGCTGTCAGGATGAAATTCATTCATAGGGAGAATGTTATTTCAGCCAGTTGGATCTTTGGGAGCCATTCACTGTTCTTCATAGGTGGTGCCTTCAGGGTCTCCCCAAAGGTAGAGTGTAGGATAGCAGAAAAGAAGACCAGGGACGAGTGGCGACTGTACATCAACAGATTGCCCCTGGATTGGTTCATGATGCGCCCTGACTTCCTTCACGGCACCACTGTCAGGCTACCTAGGAGGCCAGGCTTGGATCTAAGGCTCGTGAGCGACATTGCACTGGCGATGTACAGCCGACACCGGTGCTACCTACAGGTTGGACTACCCAGGACCGTACTACCAGCACTACCCCACCTTCCCGCACTACAGGCGAGGAGGATCGGGACGGAGGAGGATGAGCAGGCAGTCAGGAGTGCCCTGATCATGTGGGAGGTGAGCAGGGTACTTACCCTTCCAGCAGAGGTTGCGGAGGCTCCAGAGACGCGCCATGCTTATGTGAGAGAGCTGAGAGAGATACGTCCCCGCGGGGATGCCCAGCGGAGGATCGAGTGATTTTTCTTCTTTCATGATGTTCACTTATGCTAGAACTTTGAGATGGATTGGTTTGAATGAATAAAGCTTGAGTTTTGGTCTTTTCTTACACGTGATTGAATGAGTTTGGGATATGATCTCAGGATGAACACGTCCATATACAGACCGCTTGGTAGAATAAGCGGTTAGAGACTAACCGTGCAAGGAAAGGAACTACAAGACCAGAGCCGTGCATTAGATCAACGGCAGAGTTGAGAACAGGGAATTGAACGGCTTATAGATGGGCCGTGAACATGTTAAAACGGTCAAAAATATGCCGTTTACATCTTTGAATGGTCTAGTGAGGACCGTAGATCCTTGGAGTAGCTGGAGATTTGAACGGTCTGAATTAAGCCGCGTGGGTTATTGAATGGTTCGAGATCGGCTGTTGGAAGGAATGAAACGGTCGCCAGGTGACCGTTCAGTGACAGAAGTGCTGACCTCTAACTTCAACCTGCCCTTGCACACACACAAACAAAGAGACAGATCAAATCTATTTTAGGCTTAACCCCTTGTCTGTAGCAAGTTAGGAAATGACCAATTCTTGATTTTTGGTCAAGGGGGAAAGCCTTATCAAATAGGCAAGATAACAGATGACAATGAATGCAATGCATGAATGCAAATCATGATGATGAAAATCTTTTATGGTTTTGAAAATATTTTAGATTTTTTTGGGTTTTGGAATATTGAATTGTTTTTTATTTTTGAAATAATTGATTTTTTTGGATTTTAAAATATTTGATTTTTTAGATTTTGAAATATTTCATGATTTTTTTTATTTTGAAATATTTAGATTTTTTGGATTTTGGAATATTTTATTTTTTTGGGTTTTGAAATATTTGATTTTTTTTTTGGATTTTGAAATATTTGATTTTTTTAGATTTTGAAATATTTGATTTTTTTTTTAGATTTTAGAATATTTGATTTTTTTTTTAGATTTCGGAATCAGCTTATACCCGACGACGGGGAACCTCACATCTCATTAGGGGTCTCCCATGTCCAACGTGCATTATGGGTGACCGCCCATGGCCGGGGTCCGATTCTGCTTAACGGTGCCTCTACCGAGGCAATGCCCGGGGTATGATCCAGTCCTTGGAAATTAAAAGAGAATTTGATGGGAAAGCCGGCAATAGGTATAGAGATTTTTAGGGCTTGAGTTCTTCTCCCGACAACCCCTTTTCAAAGAATTTGGTCTGTTGCGCCGGGACTTTGTGTCTGTCATCGAACCTATATCCGCTCTAGGCACGCATACGACCGGGCTCATGACGTCCTGCGGGGAAACTGTACTGCCACACTTGCCATGCCTAGTTTCATTGTTTTGGGATCATTTAGACTTTTGAGCTTCGAACTTTTGGATGAACTTTTAGCTTTGTCTTTGATTTTACCCCTTTTCTTTTGTTTCTTTTTTCTTTTTGCTCTTATAATTACGGAATAAGGTCATAACAGACTGCCCCTCTTTAAGACCTCTTTTTTATCGGGGTGTCTAGATCAGTTCTCGCCCCCTTATTCACCACTTGCCCCTATTTTCAGTCAAGAGAGGAGAAAAACAAGGATTTTCACTTTCCCCCAAGCATGGCCAAGGGAGAGACGGTGTTGTGCAAAAGGGGAAACCCGAACCACAGGGGGTCGTGTAGTGTGTGAATGTTGAATCGGCGATCTCCCTTCGTGATCAAGTGGAGGAAAACCCCGTCGTCGGGCCGTTGCTGGCTTGACTCTATGGATAAAAATATTTTAAATACAACCCATTCCACGGATTTGGCAATTCTTCACCCTCCGCGTTAACTAGACGGTACGCGTTACCAGGATAGAGTTCTTTAACTACAAACGGCCCTTCCCAATTAGGCTGCAGCTTAGACCTAGGACCTGCTGATCTGATAAATTTACGTTTCAAAATTATGTTACGCAGCTAAAATTTTCTTTCAATAACCTTCTTTTGAAAATGCCGCGAGACACGTTTTTGATAAACCGAGACGTGATTGGCCACGTTAAGCCTCTTGTCATCTAAGAGTTCCAGTTGTACTAGCAACACCTCTCGACGTTCGTCGAGATTGAGTTCTTTGTCCAGCTACACTCTTAGGGAAGGGATCAAGATCTCGTACGGGAGTACCGCCTCCATCCCATAGGTGAGAGCAAAAGGAGTTTGCCCCGTGGGAGTATGGACGGAGGTGCGATAAGCCCATAGAGCTTCTATTAATTTGTCGACCCAATCAGCAAATTTGTGTGACTCGCATGTTTTCTTAATAATTTTAAGAAGGGTTTTGTTCGTGGCCTCGGCTTGGCCATTGCCTTGAGGGTAGTATGGTGATGAATGATGCAAAGAAATATTAAATTTCTTACAGAGGTCTTGGAGTTCCTGAGACACGAATTGAGGCCCATTGTCGGTGACGATATCGCTTGGCACTCCAAACCGTGAGATGATGTTCTTGAGGATGAAGCGGCATACTATGGTGGCTTTGATTTCCGCATAAGCTTCAGCTTCCGCCCACTTGGTGAAGTACTCAGTAGCAGTCAGAATGAAGGACTTTTGTTGACTTGAGAGTTTGGATCACCTAGCGGGCCTACAATATCAAAAGCCCACATGGAGAATGGCCAAGGAGTAGAAAGAGGATGGAGAGAGGAAGTCGGAGCATGAATCTTGTCGGCATGAAGCTGGCACTGAAGACACCTACGGATATAGGTGGAGCAGTCTGCTTCTACGGTTGGCCAGTAATAGCCTTGCCTAAGAATCTTCTTCGCCAACGCCTGTCCATTAACGTGTCCTCCGCACTCACTTGCGTGAGCTATTTCTACTACCTTCCAAGCCTCATCGTCATCCAGACATCTCATGAGAACTCCATTAAGAGATCACCTATATAATTCTCTTGCAATGATGGTGTATCTAGCGGTGACTCTTCTGATGGCCTTGCGCTGCTCGGCATTGGCCGTTTCTGGAAAGGATCCATCTCTGCAATACTGCTCTATCTCGTGGTACCACGGCAGTTCTTCTTCTTCTATGATTTCCTCAAGCTCAGTCAATGAGACTTCTTTCAAATCTTCCCTCTCCGCTTTCCTTTCTACAGACTTCCTAAGGTTGTCAAACCAGGGATCCTAAAGAGAAGGAGCGTCTAACCGCTGGACCACAATGGTCTCGGTGGCGCGACTGAGGGGGAAGGACAGAGAAGAAGCAAGCAATGCAAGTGCATCGGCCAAGATGTTCTGAGAACGAGGAGTGTGAATATAGATTAACTTGAGGAATTGCCTAGCCTAGAGCGTGACCAAATCCTGATAAGGTTTGAGTTTGGGGTCACGGGTGCGGTAAGTGAAAAGAACTTGACGCATCACCAATTGAGAGTCTCCTATGATGTTTAGGTATCGCGTGCCCATAAGGTAGGCGTGCTTTAGTCTAGCAAGGAGAGCCTCATACTCGGCTATGTTATTCGTGACAGGAAAAGAGAGCTGGTAAGCGATGGGGATGGTGACTCCTTCCAGAGTGAGGAGAACGGCGCCGATTCCATGGCCCTAAGAATTGAGAGCACCATCAAAATGAAGGGACCAAAAGGGAACATGAGTAAGTACAGCCAAGTGTTCATCAGGAAACTCATCCTGGATCGAATCAGTGCGTGGGATAGAAGAATGAGCAAGATGTTCAGTAATCACGTATCCCTTGATCGCTTTCTGGACAACGAAGGTGATGTCAAATTGAGAAAGAAAGCTTTGCCAGCGAGCTAATCTGCTAGAAAGGACAGATTTATCTAAGAGGTAATGAATTGGGTCCATTCTAGAGATCAGCTTAACTTCATGGGTAAGGAAGTAGTGTTTGAGTTTCTAAGCTACCCATACTAACGCTGCCCAGGTCTTCTCCATGGCAGTATACTTAGATTCAGCAGGATTAAACAACCTTGAGAGATAGTATGCTGCCCTTTCCCTTCCTTCATCATCCACTTGAGCCAGGACAGCTCCTAGGGAGTCCTCAATAACAGAAATGTATAAGATCAGGGGTTTCCCAAGGACGGGTGGTTATAAAATTGGGGGATTAGACAGATAAACCGTAAGGTCCTCGTAGGCCTTCTGACACTGTTCATTCCATTCAAATTTGGCCCCCGCCTTCAACAATTCATAGAATGGGCGGCATCTTCACGAATGTTGAGATATAAACCTCCGAACGAATTGTAAGTGCCCAATCAAACCTCGAAGCTCGGTGATGTTCTTTGGCGGTGGCATTTCCGCAACGGCCTTTGCTTTGTTTGGATCAATCTGAATCTCCCGCTTACTAACTATGAACCCTAGCAATTTCCCCGATGCAACTCCAAATACACATTTCTTTGGATTCATTTTCAGTTTGTACTCCCTATCCCTTTGCAACACCTTGGCTAGAATGACGGGGTGTTCCTCTTTTGTCCTTGACTTCACCAAAATATCATCCACGTAGGCTTCCATATACACGTGCATCATGTCGTGGAAGATAGCCATCATTGCCCCGTTGATATGTGGCACCTACATTCTTCAATCCAAATGGCATAACGACATAGCAGTACGTGCCCCAGGGCGTGGTGATAGAGGTCTTCTCTTGGTCCTCGGGAGCAAGAAGGATTTGATTATAACCAGAGTATCCATCCATAAATGAGAGGGCCTCATATCTAGCCGTGTTATCTACTAACACATCGATGTGAGGAAGTGGAAAATCATATTTCGGACATGCCTTATTTAAGTCCCTGAAATCAATACAAATCTGAATTTTTCCATCCTTTTTCATTACTGGGACTATATTTGCCACCCATTGCGGATATAAAACAACTCTAATAAACTTTGTCTTATGTAATTTATCGACTTCCACCTTGATCCTTAAGGCTATTTGAGGGTGGAACCTTCTCGCTTTTTGCTTAACGAGTGTTGCCCCTGGTCTAAGAATAAGTCGATGTTCAACTAGAGCGGGGTCAAGACCCGACATGTCCTCATAGGATCAGGCAAAAGAGTCGCTATACTCCCTCGAAACCTTGATTAGCTCCTCTTCAACCTGAGGAGGGAGATTAGCGGAAATAATTATGAGTCTGGGGTCCTCTTCGGTTCCAAGATTAATTTCTTTGGTGGGCTCATCCACTGCCGTCGACGGTTCATTGAACCTCTTCAAACCTTGTGCATACAGATCGGCAATGTCCTCCACATCGCTTTCCTCATCATCGGATGGGTCCTTCTCATCTATGATTTCATACACACCTAATCCGTCATTGCTCCACACCCCTTCTACTTCCTCATCATCCTCTAAAACTATTGCGGTCTCTACAAACTCAGGGTATTTGAGAAGGGCATGACATCTTTGAGCTAAATCTTGCAGAAACCTATCTGGAATGGATTTGGAATGACGCATCACAGGGTGCGCCGCAGACGTGGATGGACTGACAACACTAGAGCTAGACTCTACCCCAACTGACTTAACTAACCTAGGAGATTCTGCAAACTATACATCTAACCTAGGAGATAAGAAATCTACTGGGAAAGGAGTAGGGGTCTCATGCCCCTGGGATGGGAAGAACATAGCGTAATCCTCCATTGAAACCTTCGTTTTAAAATCGGTATTTTTTTTGGAAGTCAGAGGAGATCACGCAACAGGAGGAGGAGAATGGGGGAGGAGGAAGTTGCATGGGAAACAGAGAGGGGAAGATACAATCGAAAAAGGGGTCGGAAGATGAAAATCACATCTCGTGGAGTTCGGCAGTGGGGGAGAGAGGGGTAAACAGAGTTGATAAATCAATGGGTGGGCAGCGCCCACATGCACAAGGAACAAATAGAATTTCAAGTGGTCTTCCCATAAAGCACGGGTTGACCATAATTGGCGGAGAACGGAGAATAAACCCCAACTGCTGAAACACGGAAGCCAGACGGGAAGGGGATAAAGAAAAGGTAGTGATAGAGCTCTCCGCTTCCCGCGGCCTCCGATATACTGGCTCAACCGGAGAATGCTTCATCAACTGCATCTCCATCTCTTTCGGACAAGCTTCTTCTTCACGGAACATCCTCTCAAAATAGCTACAGAAATCATCCATGTCACCCACCAGCCCCTTCAGTGGCAGCGGTGGGTCAACAACAACATAAGCAGCATCGGTCTTCCCATCAGAACAGGGCGGTGGCTTCTTCAAAGTACCAGGCTGTAACGGGCCTTTTAGGAAGTGTTGACGATAATCCCACGTCAGTGGCCCAGAGTCTCCTAGTATAGACAGTGTCGATTCTCGGTAGCCAAGGCCTCTTCGGCTCATCTTTCTGCCCCTGGGGACGGGATTAGTCCACCCCTACAATTGTGCGCCGAGGCCCATGCCCGGCTGATAGCCTAACTTCAAAATCATGTGCCACCCTTTTGAATCTCTAATCTTGGACTTAATTTTAACATTTGTCGGTGCAAAGGCGGGCTTGCGTGGCGCATATGCCCATGAATAGTTTAAGTCCATTACATACAAAACTGGCCTATTACTCGGCAAAAGCGTAGGAAGAATCTTATCGACAATCGCATCAACCGTCTGAATTGTGGAAACACTCTTTACTTTGACTACCCGCCCCTAAAATTGGAACTTGAGGCATTGGTGGGCAGTCGAGGGTACTACATTCAAACTGTCTATCCATGGATGACCCAGAATTGCCTTGAACATCGGGTCTATGTCCAACACATAAAATTCCACATCCATTTTTAAAGGCCCTAGCTTGGCCTGAACTGTTACAACCCCGTGGCAGGCTCTCCTGGAGTTATCATATGTTTCAATGGTGGTCGGTGTCGGGCACAGCATGTCTTCTGAAATATTGCAGGCACGCAATGTGCTTAGTGGACACACATTAATAGAGGCTCCCATGTCCACTAGAGCTGACTCAACTGCCACCTTTTTTACGGAAATAGTAATGCAGAGGGGCATCTACCGTGCCTCTGGGGGTGCTAACTCTGATTCAGAAAATAAAATGGAAGGGCCTCTCGTAATTGTTGCCAACACTGACGGCAAACTGTCCACTACCACATCTTCGTTAACCATCACTTTCTGCAGAAAAGCCCTTAGGGCATCTTGGTGTAGCGTGGACCTTTTTATTAACTCTAGTACTGAAATCTTGGCCTGCATCTGGTCCAAGTGCTGTTGCAAATCATACTTCATGCCCGACACAGGGTCTACTTCTTCTGCTTCAACTGTGGAGGAAGGAATTGGAGGGTTGGGTGCAGGTGCACTAGTGGAGGGGTAACTTCTGTGGAATAAACGCCCGCTCCGAAGGGCGCAGTGTCGTGCCGGCACGGCATCAGATGGACTCCCGACTGGCCCGCTGGGGTAAGTGGAAGGGATAGAGATGGGGGTAAGGATGGCGGAGGCTGGCCTGATGGGCCCTGGTGGAGTGGTGATTAGTGGAGGGGTGATGATGGAGGGTATGGCGGGTGATGGTGGAAGGATCGGCGGAATGGTGGGGAATGTGACTGGTGTAATATGTGACCTGGAGGGAATGGAGGGTGGAGCGGTAGTGAAGGTGGTGGGCTGGAGGATAGAGAGAACAGAAGGTGTGGGGGAGTTGGTGTGGTAGAAGGCTAAGAGATGAGCGGGAGTCTCATCATCAAAAGACCACCCAGCTTTAGGGGTTGGGTGGTGAACTGCATTAACCTGTGCCGGTGCCAGCGGCTGCTGTTGCTGTTGAGGAGCGGGTGGATGTTTTGGCATGGGATTCTGTTGAATCCTGAGATCCTGCTATTGCTGCTGCTGCTGTGGAGGTTGCTGGAACTGCTGCTACTGAGGTGCCGCTTGCTGCGGCCTTGCTTGTCTTCTCCTTTCCCTTATATCTTCAATCAACTTGTGCATTTGGGCCCAATCAATCCTCTGGCCCTCATGCAAATCATAAACTAGATCCCTGAACTGATAACACCTCTCTACTGTGTGCCTGGGTTGCCAATGGTATATGCAATACCTTGACTGGTCGGCTACCGGGTTCCAGTTCTGAAGTTCCGGAGGCAATTGTATGTCACCAGTGTACATTAGGGCGGAGAATATATCCGGAAAAGTCTCAGGGAGTGGGGGATAATGAGTTCTCTTCGGACCCGATCGAGTAGGCCCATAACTAGCGGGAGGAGGGATGTTGTGGTACTGGGGTGGCTGTTGAGGCTGTTGTGGTGGTGGTGATGGTTGTTGTGGGTGTTGAGGAGCTTGGAAGGGGGCTCGAGGAGCATAGGGAGTGGAGAACTGGGGGTTGCGTGGGTGTTGTTGGAAACGGGGTGGAGCGGACTGGTTAGGGAACTGAATAGCCTGGACCTGCTCATTGGTTTGAACTCCCTCAGTAACGAGGCCCTGGGATTTTCTGGTGGTCTTGGAATTCTGGGCCTCAAAAAGGGAATGAATAGGGGAGTCTTTGAATTGGGTCTGGATGAACCGGGCCCGACTGTACAACTGGTGCATATTTGAGATATCATTCATTGCCAATATGTTCCGGAACATAGGGGTTGCATTCGAAATCAACAATTTCACCTTTTCTTCCTCCGGGATCTGCCCGGGCACACGGGAGGCCATCTGCCTCCATATGTCTGCATATGTAGCAAAGTCCCTGTCTGCCTTCATCTTCTCTACTACTAAGTCGGTAAAGGAATACTCCGGGCCCACCTAGTCTTGGAATCTTGTTATGAACTTCTCTTTCACCGTCTTGAAACTTTCTGCCTCCTCTAGAGGCAAGGTATAGAACCATTCGAGGGCGACCCCGTCTAAGGATCGGCGAAAAAGATACGCCATCAGGCGATCATCATGCTGAAACTGCACTGATTCATAAAGGAACTCCCTGACGTGGATGAACGGGTTGCCATTCCCGTCATATTTACGGTAAACGGGGAGCTCAGACTGGGGAGGAAAATGAATATCCTAAAAATTAGGAATGGGGACATTGGCAAGGGATTGTGGGCTGACCCTTTTATGAAGGAGATCGATTTACTGTTGCATGGCAGCCCACTTTTCAAGAATCTCCCGTTCCCGGGATGGAGGAGACGGAGCAAGAGGAGCAGAACCTGTGTACGGAGCAGATGGATAAACCGATGGAGGGGGAAGCCCATAGGAAGGATAATGAGCCAGGGAAGGGCCCATGTCCGAGTAAGCAAGCTGGGCAGCCCCTGGCTGGAGGCGAACAAAATCGGCCGGGGCCACAAGGGCCTACGGCACTGGGGGGATGGTAGTGTAGGGATCAAAATAGGAGGGCAAGGGGACCTGGGTCTTCTCCTTATCAAGAGGCTGATGGGCCGAGGTAGAAGCCTGGCCCGCTTCCATGTTGGAGAATTGAAGAACCTGAGGACGAATTGGAGTAAGGTCAATGGGGGCTGCAGAGGTGGCCCCTAATCCAGCAATCGAAGATGTAGAAGTGGCGGCAGCAGTCACGCCAGAAGAGAGCACTGAAGGCGGGGCATCTGCCCCTTGCAAAGCTTGTTTCAGAAGATGGAGTTGAGTAGGGTCCAACTGGGCCATCATGTGGAGAACCTGGCTAGCCGAGTTGTGAGTGGATGAATTAGAGAGAGAGGGTTAGGCACCCTCAACAACAACGGTCGAGAGAGGAGGGGCAGTCCCCTCTCCCCCTTGCACATGAGCGACCCCGGGTTGGTCTTCCAGAAGTCCCCGAGGGAGAGAATCCTCATGGGAATGGGAGAAGTTGTAGGATGACATGGTGGGTGATGAATCAAATAAGAGATTGAAATAAGAATAGAAATGCGAGCTGCCCCTAGGAGAGGATCCTGGGGGTGTGAAGCAACTCCACATATACTAAAATACCTAGGGGGAGAGAGCAAACAACCCTAAGATCTAAACAAACAATCCAATAATGCACACAAGAGAGGGGAGGGATGAGAAGAGAGACAACCAAGTAATCACCCAAGTTATGAATGATGCATGGAAGATTTTATGAGTTTCCTTTTAGGACCGTAATGGATTAATTAAGATATGAATTCACTCAACCACAAGGTACTTAACCAGGGTAGGAAAGGGGAGACTGGCTGACTCTAAGGGACTCTCTCTCTCTCTCACGGATGCAAACCCTAGACTGAGGTGGTACGGTACAACCTGCCCGGCGTCCGTGTGAGAATCCACGGCTCACGAGGGCTTACGGAGCTCCTCGGTAAGGTCACCTAGTCGGCTCCAAGGAGTATGGAGACGAGAGGATCCCCGACCTCGGTAGGAATGCAACTAATGTGAAAAAAATGTGTATATGACCCTATGCGCACCGGAGTGCATGCAAAAGTATAACCTAGGTCTAGCAACCAATGAGCAAACAAATATGACAAATATGAATAACAATCATGCAAAGGGAAAGAACAATCAAGGGAGACCAATCATCAGCACCAAAATATCCTGAAGAGTGTGAAATGATAATCAAAAATGGAGGCTCGGGTGCACTGTAGCACAAATAGACGGTCTGTACTAGACCGCTCAGGGAGGACGACGGTCCTGGGGAACCGACAGAAATGACAGAATGCTAAAACGGGGGTGTACCTGGATGAACGGTCTCTCGACAGACTGTGTAGACTCTGGAACGGTCCTGCAAGAACCGCAAAATATCGGCGTAACCAACCGGTGCAAGGATAGAAACGTACCTGAGCCAAGAGTGTTGAACGGTCCTTATTAGACCGTGGAAAGGAATGAACGACCTTCGCTGGGCCGTGGAATGTAGCGGGCTAGCATGATAACAACACCGGAATGAGCACTGGACGGCAAATCCACGGCCGTGCAGCTACCTGTGCGGCTCTGATGGAACCGCGCAAATGCCAGAGGACAGAAACAGTAGACGGACCGGAGAGCAACCTGTAACACACAAATAAGAAAACTAACCAAGCACACGAATAGGTCAGCAAAACACTAACACGATGGGCACTAGGTGTCCCACCGTGATCGCTAAAAAATGGGTTGTTGACATGTTTCCCTACCTTTTCTCCTTCTTTTTACCTTCCTTTTTCTAAATGTATCAAAGTGTAAAAACAAGCTAAACAAGGAAAGAAAGAAGAGAGAGGGTGGAGGAGTGTGTGTGATCGTGATCGTCACCAAGGTTACGAACTGTAAAATAAATACACCTGTACCTTGGAAAAGAGGAGACACTCGCCTGTGAACAGCACTGCAGAAATAAACGGCTCGGGTAGGACCGCCCTGTGAACGGAACGGTCACTCGACAGACCGCTCACCAGTGCTAAAGGAACGCGGGATGTAGCCTGACCTGACAATAGAACGGTCAAGAGGAGGCCGCAGAGGGGCAAAGAACGGCTCTGTGAAGACCGTGCTCGTACTCGAACGGATAGGAGGATGATCGCCCAATGCCACCAGTTCTTAAGTTGTAGGATCCAGACCTCCACCCCTTTCGGCCGGCCAGAGGGGATGGGCCTCGTGCTACTATGCTGCTGACCTGCAAAACACAAGGGAAAACACGAAGAAAGACCCAAGATCAGAACTGAGAAGTGTAGTAACCATAAGAAAGAAAGACAATAGCCATAATAAAGTGGAATGGAGGATACCTGGGGATTTTTAAACCCCTAGGGGCGTGGAAAATAATAGGAGGGTGTGTGAATGAAGTGCAATGATAAAAATGTAGAAGAAAAAAATAAAGTGAAAGAAGCATGCAATGAGAAAAGTGATGGTGGGACTATCAAATAAAGACCAAAAATACAAATACTCCCTAAACCAGAGGCTTATATGGATGTAGAAAGCCTCCCTCCCTGACTGTAGGTCGCTCTAGAATTCGACAGGGCTTCGCCGTGACCATAAAATCTCCCCCCCTTTCAAAGCTTGGACTACAGGCACTATTTATATAGCTCGAAAAGCCAGCCCCGAAATTAGGGTTTTTAGTAAAAATCAACTCGAGATATCAACAGATAATCCGTAGATAAATGAATTATCTCCCAACTAGTTCAAACGGCACCCCATTTGGTTGAGAAACCTCGAAGAAAATGGTGGGGAAAGTTAGGGGTTTTAACCACGGATTGGAGAGAGAAAACCTTAAACTATTCAGAGATCGGACCATTGCGCGGTCGTTGGATAGACCGCCCCGTCTATTACGCGGCTTGTTCCCAGACCGTTCAATGCTGTCGGTAGAAATTCAATAAATAAGAAATATTACTCAAATATCCATCAAACTGACTGACTATTTCGCCGTTGGACTCTCATGGATTGGACAGTCTATTGCTAGACCACTCAATTCATTGGGCGGCCCAACTACAATCGTGCAGTGCCTGTCGGTGATAAATCCAAAAAAATAGAATAAATAGATAATTATCTGAAAACTGACGACTTGGGAACTCTGGGAACTGGACGGTCTACAGACACACCGTTCAATGGTATTAAACGGCTGAACAAGGACCGTTCAAAGACTTGTCGGTGGAAATTCAAAAAATCAAATAAATATCCAATAAATCATATAAATGGTTCCCACCTGGCCGTCCAATAACTGAACGGCCCATAAATAGACCGTCCTCATTAAGGAGAGAAGCCAGTTAAGACGCTGTTATGATAAAAACGGTCCTTCACTAGACCGTCCCACTCACGATGAGACGCTAGTTAAGACGCTGGCCTTTCCTGTCTTTAAACAGTCCTTTAATAGGCCGTTCAATTAGTAGCGGTTCACTTGGGACCGTTTAATGAAAATAAGGTCGATGCAAGAAAAGTCAGGTCGGTGCAAGTCAAAGGCCCGGTCAGTGAAAGTTTAGTAGACAGTCCCAACGAGACCGCTTATATACTAAACGGTCGATCGATAGGCCGTTTTTTTAAGCAAAAGCAGGTCGGTGCAAACCCAACTCAGGTCGATGCTAGTTTCAATGGCACGGTCCTCAAAGGACCGTGCACTGAATTGAACGGTCAACCGAAAGGCCGCGTAAAGGCTGGACATTTAAAATCAATAAAATGGAATAAATAAATCCATTCAGCCCAAAGATCAATCGAAATCAAGACCCAATAAGCCTGTGTTCGAGAACAAACCAAGAGAGGGAGGGAGGTACCCATAAAATAAGCCCAAAGACATGCCTGAAAATAGCCCAATGAGTAATGGACAACTCGAGGCATCAACAAATGGTGATAAGAGGTGAAGCACTCCGGAAATTTAAATAGAGAATACATGAAAATAATCATGATTATTAGTCATAGAAAATTATGAGAATTAAAAATTTTGATAAAGGAAAGGTGGTACTAGTTATTTAGCTTAAACGGTAATAAATGGGTACAAATAAAAGTATAAATAAATGATCGAGAAATAGAAATTTAATATATCCTTTTATCCATTTATGGTTTAAATTAAAGAAAATACGACTCTAGTATTTAGAAGGAATCTCATTCCAAAAATATATTTACATACTTATATAAAGACTCTCATAGGATCGAACCCGACTCTGATACCCGAGACAATAATGTAAAATAAATAAGGCATATATACAAAGTTCTACCAATTAAATTAGATAAAACTTAATATAACTTCAACATGTTTAACTAATGGGCCTCACGTATTAGTGGGTCTTAATCAAGATCTAAAGACTAGACCTAGTAAAAACAATAGTAAATGGGCTTTTTTCTTTTGGGTTTAATAAAAGAAGGGTTCCGTTAACGGATAGTGGACTTATGCATTAACTTCTATGTATATATATATTAAAGGCATTATCATTAGCCTAGTTAATGGGCTTAAACATATATATAAAGATATTAATACATCCCAACCCAAAATGGGCTCTCATAAGAGTGAAGACCTTGTTATATGTAGATGGGCCTAAATGAAGAATTATCGGGGTTAAACTTGAATAAGAGAATACTTTAGCAGGCTTGGGCCTTTTATTACCAACCAGAACCCCACAACCTTTTCGAACACACCCAACCCATGATAGTGTTCGACAATGCACGGGGGTTTAGCTTTAGAGTTTTCATAGGAGAAAAATAGAGAAGGTGGCTGATGTTTAGAAGGGGTAAGAATAACATAAGGAAGGGTTTTAAAACCTTCCTTTTGATGCCATTCGACCCTCCTCAGGATTTTCATTCCCTATAAATAAACTTTACGGAACACGTTGTTGTCACTGTCGATCGTGAGTTCTGCTTCTGGTTTTTTCGATCCGCCGTCCTCTTCTTCCTCCTGTCGCGAGCATGCTACTGTTGTGCCGCAGCTGCTATTGTTAACGTCCGAGTCTCTTTCCGGTTGCAGTTGCAGTGCTGCTGCAGTGGCTCTTCATACTCTGTTTCTTCCTTTATTCCGTCAAAGCATCATCAAAAGGTAGGCAATCTCCCAAGCTAAATCAACACTAAATAACATGTTAGATTTTCTATTCCGAGATGCAAATCATGGACATTAGTCATCTGCATTGACGGAATCGGCTTCAACAAAAGTATCAAATATATATCTATGTTTAATCGTCTCTTGTTAATTGGGCTGCATGTTTGGGCCAAATGGGCCATGTTTTATGTTTTGTTGTAATTATGTCTCCAACTATTATGTAAGAGTCTTTTTTTTATTTGTGTCTTTTAGTCTTCCTAAGGGAGTTATGAGTGGTAGGAAGTAGGTGTTAGGTGAGTTGTCTTTTGGTCTTCTTTATGGAGCTTATAAAAGGTCATGTAATCTTTGTTTAAGAAAATGAAGTTGAATAGAATTTTTGAAAAGATATCCTCCGATGTGAGGTCCACACCCTTTCTATCTCTCTTTTCCCCATCTCTTTCCAACTAGGGGTACGATGCCCCTCTCCCTCCCTCTCCCCTCGGCTGGGTGCGACGCCCAAGTCTTCCTCCCCCTTCCCTTGCTTCTCCGTTCTCCCCTCCCTCACGTCCACAGGCTTGGCCAGCCCTCCCAACCCCTTTCCTCCGGCTTCCCTCCCCCCCTATCTTGTCCCTACAGCCGCAGTCACCCTTCTCTCCCCCTCTCCCTCTAAACTTCTTCTGTAAGGCCATGCTCCTGCCCTCCTTCTCTTACTCCCTGTCCCCCCTGCTAGCACCTCTCTCTGGTTCCCCCTTAAGCCCATATTCTCTCTCTCTCTCCTTAACCGCAAGCCTCTCCCTTCTCCCTTCTCTCTTCCCCCATCCCCGTTCCACTGCTCTCCCTCACCAATCCTTCGACTACGATCCCAGCAGGCAACCCCCACCCCACCTACAAACGTGAACAGAGCCTCCGGCCCCACTCTCTACACTTATTACCCACTGATCTTCCTCTCCTCTCGCCATCTACCTTCATCCTAGCGTGAGAGCCCGCCCCTCCCCCCCTTCATCATCCACCTCGGCCACCATGCCACCTTGCACCGTTCCACCCACCTCCAAGGCCATTCTTCACACCCAGCCAGCCACGCCCATGAGCGCTACTCACCCCTGCCGTCCTTTCCCACCACAAAGCCAACCGTCGAGCTCCCATGGCCCCCCCAAGTTCTAGCCGTATCCTGCCCTCCATCAGCCACCGCTCCTTCCCGCCAACCTCAGTCGCGACACCCTACACCGTTGGCAGGAATAAGAAGCAGCGTCAACGGTCTTCACCAGCCGCGTCCGCCCCTTCCTCGGCGACGCCATCGCCACCACCGGCCCTTCGTCGGCTACTGTGAGCCCCTGCCAAGCCACACGATGAGCAAGGCACTCCGCCATGCAACCCACGTCTAGTTCATCTCCAGCCGACGTCGCCCATGGCCCAAGCATGTCACAGCGTTCCCGCCGCCCGTTCGTGTCACCACCGTCATCCACGTATCGGCAAGGTCCACGCTCGCCACCTTCTTCACCCACGACGGACGAGCACCCAGCTATGACCCCAGCCGCACCGAGCAAGCCCCGAGCACCACCCTTCCCTTCTCTCCTACTTCTCCTCCTCTCTCACCCAACTCCCAGTCTCACACCCACTCTTCCTCTCACCAGCGCAGCTCTCTCTCACCCTTTCCCCCCTTCCTCTTTCCAACGTCCACCACCCACAGCCATGGCACCACCATGCAAAGCTAGATGCCATCATCGGCAACACAATCTGCCATCGCCATTGCCGTCTCTGTGTCCATGCACGCGAGCTCACCACCAAGCAGTCCGACAGCACCATGCAGACCCCGATCATTCCCCGACGGTGACTGCACCACCTGAAGCCCACATCGGCTGCCGTCGTCGTCACGGGACCCTTCTACCACAACCACCAAACCAAAAGTCCCTTTGGCCTCCTGTTGGCACTCAAAATATGATCGTCGGTGACCAAGCCATAAGGACGAATGACCAGGCCCACCGAAGTACGGAAGCCGATAATGATCAACATATTGAAAACTTCTCAAGCTACCAAAGCCTCGAGTCACTCCATGTGGACACGGGGACTTCACCTCAGGAGAGCCGAGACAAACTCGTTAACCAACCGACAGTGCGACCAAGCCTGCCCAATGAACCGGCATCGACTTTGTCATGCCGCATACACTACACCCGTTGTCCGATCAAGGACGACGGTCTATCCGGTGGTTCCCCACCATATGAAGAGGTTCTCCCGAAGATGAAGAAGTTCCCCCGGCTCTCCGAGACGGAGGACCGAAAGCTCTGTCGGCAGAAGATCCCGATCACCCGGCACGAGTACGGCCTTGCCAAGATGGGCCCATTAGTGGCCGAATGATCACCTAGCTCAGGCGGAACTATCCCTGGTGTTACACCACCCCCTAAGGAGCTTTGGGCATGAGCCAGACCGAGCCAGCAGCACGAATCATAGAGCCGAAGGCCGTGTCAGCGGAAAGCCCGTATGATCAAATCAAAGCTATCTGGAGTCTCGAGAATGGACGTACGTCAACCTGGGAGCTTCTACAAGACATCTCCTCGAAGTTTTGAGGAGCATTGGCAAGATAAATGTTCACGGTGACCCCCGGAATCACCCCCGGACTCATCAACTGGCTCGAAGCGCACGAGGAGCATTAGCCCGGCGCGCCCTAAATCGGCGCGCCCCTCACTTGATGCCCTCTATCCCGGCGCGCTGCACCTCATCCAGGGCCTGGCTATTCCGGCGCGCAAAGACCCATGAAGCCCTTCCCGGCGCGCAGTTCTTCACGCCGTATGAGGCTTGGGGCTCGATCATGTATATATACAGATGGCTATTCGAAAACAAAAGAGAGAGAAGGGCTGAGAAACAGAAAGAGGGAGCAGACAGAAGGTTAAGAAGAGTGTCTTTCGAGAGAGGCCTTCCGAGGGGAGAGAGAGCTTTCTTGGAAGAGAAGTTTCTGTCCGAGCATCCTTCGACGGCCGTCTTCCTCTGTTCTGGTTGAAGTCCTCCGGAGCCGGAGATGGAGAAGTGGGCCGATACTCTGTTTTGAGAATAGGTGGGCGCCGGCATCTATCTCTCTCTGCTTTTCGTGAATTTTCCTCTTTCAGAATCTCCGTTTACCAACTGTAAGCAAGAGAGGGGAGGGATGGCAATGATATGAGCCGACCCCTCCCCTCCTCTGCGATTTCTTCTCTTTACTGTATTGTCCCCTGCGAATGATGAACGGCGACCGAGCAATGATGCCGGCGCCGGATTCTTAACGTGTAAATGAGTGGCCCATTCCTGTTTCTGGGATGGCAATGTGTATTTGAATGTCTGGACCAGCAGGTCGCATGAGTGATTTGAAACTTCTGTCTCCTTCTCTATCTACATCGATGTGTATGTTCAAGGTCTTCCGTGCGTTTTCTCTGATCCTGGTTTCCCCGAAGCCCCGATCATGCCCCGAAGCACCGTGGGCTACAGAAACACCCCTCCCCGGGGTTTTCCCTTTCGACCGTGCTCATGTCTGATTTAAGGGTCTCCGCATACCCTCCGTGGACAGAGCTGCGCTTCTGCGTATGCTTCTTTCTACCGTATTGTCAAGGGACTAACTCCCCTCGATTCCTCTCTTCCTGTTGCCCTGTGGCTCGCGAGGTGGGAGTCGTTCTTGGGATTGCAAGATGCATCGACTTGACATTGCGCCATAACTGTTTGAGCATATGCCTCTATGTTTGGCTCGTCTCTCCTGTGCATTGATTACCCCTCTGCATTGTAGTCATGTGAACAGTTCCGAGATTCCTTTATTTCGTCTTAATCGTCCGGGGAGGGGGACATTCCCCGTTACTTCACACAGCTGCTGGGCGATCGAGAACTCTACCCCTCAATGGTAGATGTTTCCCCAAGGCCATAGCAGACAGCAACAGGGGCCTTAGCCTAACAGGCTTAGCCCCAACAATCTGAGACCCAATCGAGGCCGAGAGATGTATGCTCCTCGTAGGCCAGCCCTCGGAGCTTCACCCTCTTGGTGGTCGGTTCATCCACGGGATGAGTCATAAGCTGTGGGTTGTCCACCCCTCGCAGGCTAGCCCTCAGGGTGATGCTCCCATCATCAATGACCTCATCTCTCTATCTTTCCCCTTACGGAGCCTTGGTGCCCCTCGTAGGCTAGTCCTCGGGGTATCTTATCCGATGGGGTTTGCTGGGTGTCTCCGTGTACACCGGCGGTTTAGGGGCTTGTTCCACAGGTGAGCATGACCCCGCTTCTCCCCTGCAACTCTTCAGGTTCAGGGGAGATGCTGTCCAATTTTGGACAGATTAAGATTGAATAAGCCTTAATGGAACGCTCGTTCTGGACTTAATTACCTCAGTGCTTGAGTATGAACCTCGCACTGACTTGCTCCCTCATTCCTAGAAGGCCATGGGCTCCATTTAAACAGTCAATTGGCCTAAATAACTCTAAAATGTTCTATGAGAGTTTAATAAACTTAAAAAAGTTCAAAAATTAACAAAAATAGGGTTAATACGGCGCGGTCTTAACCGGCGCGCCTTAAACTGGCGCGGTACCCCCCCGCGCCGGGTTAACCCCACACTCATAATCAAATTTTTTTTCCTTGCGACTTTCCGACGCGCCCCAAACCGGCGCGCCCCATCCTCTTACGCGCCGTTTTAGCCGGTTATGGGGCCGCGCCGTATTAGCCATCCATACTGATGTTTTATCGCGCCGTATGAGTTGCCTCTCGCATGGTTGCGCTGATTTTAAAGCATGTTGCCGTTTAAATCGCTCATTTGCCCCAAGGTAATTCTCGTATCTCGGGGTTGATGCCAACAAGCCATAGTTGGTAATAAATTGAATAAAAGAAGGGCCTAGCGAGTCTGAGCTATATTGTTATCATATCTTCATTACCATATCCGTTAGCACTTTGCTTTCGCTATCATATTTGTGCTGCCTTCTCTCTTCTCAAAAGAAGGGGTAATAAACATGGTTGACTACCATTTGCTTCCAAAATTCCGTTATCATGCTTAATATAGTCATGAATGTCGTGTGTGCACCCATGCATACATCCTCGGGTAGATCAAATGGCGTCGACAGAAAAGCCGGATTACGTCTGGTCGGAAGTTTTCGCTATGCGCGACGGTGGTCTTCGGACCTACGTCCTCCGCCATGTACCGAGGATCCATAATTCCATGAACCATGTATCTTCTGCACGACGAACATATGCGTCCTGCATATCTTCGTCATGATCATCATGTAGCTCTTTTTAATCCGGCTTCGACAGCCCGCTATCTCGGCAATTAATCAAAGGTGTTCCCTCCCCGTGGGGGATGTAATTAACGCCATAGCCTTTATGGTATGGAGGACTACTGGTCCCGACCGAACCTCACATTCGCCCGACACGGGTCAGAATGAGCGCATCATAAAATTGTCACTCATGTGACTGGCACGCCCGCGTCGTCAATTAGTCAGTTAATTACCAGTTAGTTAATTGGTTGATCGACACGTGAAATAAGACATGTATCCATGTACATATGTACATACATACATGAAATAAAGCAATAAGATGGTCGGATAAAACCATCGCAAACACCTCCCTCACGTCCAGCACCCTCACGTCGTCTTCACCGGCATGGAAGCACGCCGGCGACGTCCTCAGCAGCTCGAGCCCATCTCGCCAGCCATCAAGGAAGCAGCAACAACACCACCGCGATGCCCCTCTGCCAACCACCACCTGCAGCTCTGCCAGCTGCTACGAAGCCCACTGCCGGTCACCTATCCGGAAACACAAGATCGGCATCAGTCCCTCTGAGCAGGCTATGCACTGTGCCCCCCCCTCCGAGTATGTTGGCGGCCTTGTCGAAGCACGTCGGGGAGATGCTCCAGTTCGCTCTCCCGGCTCCCGTGACACTCCCGCCATGGCTGTCATTCCTCACCTCCTACACTCTCTCCCTCTCTCTCTCTTCCCTCCCTCCCTCTCTCTCTACAGGATGATCATCCATATATATATATATTCTCATCCTCTCTATTCTCTCTTCACTTCTCTCTCACAAATTTCCTCTCGTATCTCTCTTTTCTCCATTCTCTCACATTTCACTCTCTCTCTCTCATTATGTCTCTTTTGAGAATAAAACAAAAGAATAAAAAAAGGTGTAAAGGAAGAGGCAGTTACGTGAGGTGCATGGCTGGTTCGGTATTGCTGCAGAAGAATGCTTATGACGCATGAGAAGCTTCTTAATTATAACACTTTGGAGAAGTTATTTTGTGAAAAAAATGGTGAAAGAGAAAGTTTGATAAAAAATGGGGTGATGAATTTTCCTTTAAAAAAAAGAAGAATGAGAATGTTTTGAAAAAAAATAGAGAGATGAATAAAATAGAGAAAATTGGAAAGAAGAGAATGTCTCAGACTTCGGATGTTGGTGTCACATCAAATGGTATCAAAGCAAGTCGTCTGGTTTATCCCAACAAGCCGGGGTCCTGCAGTTCAAGATTCAAGAATCAAGGTTCGAGGTCGAACCTTCTCCAAGTGGAAGGGTTTGACGGAATCGGCTTCAACAAAAGTATCAAATATATATCTATGTTTAATCGTCTCTTGTTAATTGGGCTGCATGTTTGGGCCAAATGGGCCATGTTTTATGTTTTGTAGTAATTATGTCCCCAACTATTATGAGAGTCTTTTTTTTATTTGTGTCTTTTAGTCTTCCTAAGGGAGTTATGAGTGGTAGGAAGTAGGTGTTAGGTGAGTTGTCTTTTGGTCTTCTTTGTGGAGCCTATAAAAGGTCATGTAATCTTTGTTTAAAAAAATGAAGTTGAATAGAATTTTTGAAAAGATATCCTCCGATGTGAGGTCCACACCCTTTCAATCTCTCTTTTCCCCATCTCTTTCCAACTAGGGGTGCGATGCCCCTCTCCCTCCCTCTCCCCTCGGCTGGGTGCGACGCCCAAGTCTTCCTCCTCCTTTCCCTACTTCTCCGTTCTCTCCTCCCTCACATCCACAGGCTTGGCCAGCCCTCCCAACCCCTTTCCTCCGGCTTCCCTCCCCCCCTCTCTTGTCCCTGCAGCCGCAGTCACCCCTCTCTCCCCCTCTCCCTCTAAACTTCTTCTGTAAAGCCATGCTCCTGCCCTCCTTCTCTTACTCCATGTCCCCCCTGCTAGCACCTCTCTTTGGTTCCCCCTTAACCCCATATTCTCTCTCTCTCTCCTTAACCGCAAGCCTCTCCCTTCTCCCTCTCTCTTCCCCCATCCCCGTTCCACTGCTCTCCCTCACCAATCCTTCGACTACGATCCCAGCAGGCAACCCCCACCCCACCTACAAACGTGAACAGAGCCTCCGGCCCCACTCTCTACACTTCCTACCCACTGATCTTCCTCTCCTCCCGCCATCTACCTTCATCCCAGCGTGAGAGCCCGCCCCTCCCCCCCTTCATCATCCACCTCGGCCACCATGCCACCTTGCACCGTTCCACCCACATCCAAGGCCATTCTTCACACCCAGCCAGCCACGCCCATGAGCGCTACTCACCCCTACCGTCCTTGCCCACCACAAAGCCAACCATCGAGCTCCCATGGCCCCCCCAAGTTCTAGCCGTATCCTGCCCTCCATCAGCCACCGCTCCTTCCCGCCAACCTCAGTCGCGACACCCTGCACCGCTGGCAGGAATAAGAAGCAGCGTCAACAGTCTTCACCAGCCGCGTCTGCCCCTTCCTCGGCGATGCCATCGCCACCACCGGCCCTTCATCGGCTACTGTGAGCCCCTGCCAAGCCACACGATGAGCATGGCACTCCGCCATGCAACCCACGTCTAGTTCATCTCCAGCCGACGTCGCCCATGGCCCAAGCACGTCGCAGCGTTCTCGGCCCCCGTTCGCGTCACCACCATCATCCACGTATCGGCAAGGTCCACGCCCGCCACCTTCTTCACCCACGACGGACGAGCACCCAGCTATGACCCCAGCCGCACCGAGCGAGCCCCGAGCACCACCCCTCCCTTCTATCCTACTTCTCCTCCTCTCTCACCCATCTCCCAGTCTCACGCCCACTCTTCCTCTCACTAGCGCAGCTCTCTCTCGCCCTTTCCCCCCCTTCCTCTTTCCCACGTCCACCACCCACAGCCATGGCACCGCCATGCAAAGCTAGATGCCATCACTGGCAACACAATCTACCGTCGCCATCGTCGTCTCTGTGTCCATGCACGCGAGCTCACCACCAAGCAGTCCGACAGCACCATGGAGACCCCGATCATTCCCCGACGGTGACTGCACCACCTGAAGCCCACATCGGCTGCCGTCGTCGTCACGGGACCCTTCTACCACAACCACCAAACCAAAAGTCCCTTCGGCCTCCCTCACGTCCAGCACCCTCACGTCGTCTTCACCGGCATGGAAGCACGCCGGCGACGTCCTCAGCAGCTCGAGCCCATCTCGTCAGCCATCAAGGAAGAAGAAACAACACCACCGCGATGCCCCTCTGCCAACCACCACCTGCAGCTCTACCAGCTGCTGCGAAGCCCACTGTCGGTCACCTATCCGGAAACACAAGATCGGCATCAATCCCTCTGAGCATGCCATGCACGGTGCCCCCCCCCTCCGAGTACGTTGGCGGCCTTGTCGAAGCACGTCGGGGAGATGCTCCAGTTCGCCCGCCCGGCTCCCGACACACTCCCGCCGTGGCTGTCGTTCCCCACCTCCCACACTCTCTCCCTCTCTCTCTCTTCCTTCCCTCCCTCTCTCTCTACAGGATGATCATCCATATATATATATATAAGAGAGTCCCTCTCATCCTCTCTATTCTCTCTTCACTTCTCTCTCACAAATTTCCTCTCGTATCTCTCTTCTCTCCATTCTCTCACATTTCACTCTCTCTCTCTCTCATTATGTCTCTTTTGAGAATAAAACAAAAGAATAAAAAAGGTGTAAAGGAAGAGGCAGTTACGTGAGGTGCATGGCTGGTTCGGTATTGCTGCAGAAGAATGCTTATGACACATGAGAAGCTTCTTAATTATAACACTTTGGAAAAGTTATTTTGTGAAAAAAATGGTGAAAGAGAAAGTTTGATAAAAAATGGGGTGATGAATTTTCCTTAAAAAAAAAGAAGAATGAGAATGTTTTGAAAAAAAAATAGAGAGATGAAGAAAATAGAGAAAATTGGAAAGAAGAGAATGTCTCAGACTTCGGATGTTGGTGTCACATCATGCATGGTTTTAATTATATCACACTTTCATGTTTTATTTTAGTAAATTAATAACTATAGCACGCTTAAAATTTTATCCATGCAATCAAGTATCTAAAAATTTTAAAATATACATGATTAGAATCTTCATATTTTTATGTAATTTTTCATGCCCTTACATGATGATATTAACTAAGTTAACAATTAAAATCACTAACTAAATGAATTAGGCGTTACACGGCGAATCGAGAATTATACTGTAGCGGTCAGTTATAAACTTTCACTTTGTTAATCCTTTCCATGGGCGTCGGAGTGTCCGTTGCTCATGAAAATTTATGGGCGTACTAGTGGGGTGGAGACCGAGGTAGTGTAGGTGGTGCCACCGTTTTTCGTGCCTCTTATCTCAAGATCTCCCATCTCTCAACGAAAAATTATTTTGAACATCCGATTAAATAGAGTTTTTCGAGCTCTTCATTTTGATATATAGATTGCGCGATTACGACGTGTGTGCATCCAAAACTTGAAGTTTAAAGAGATGAAGATTATTCTTTAGTTAAATAAGGATAACGAATCATTGTCGTTGATTCTATTAAATTATATACATATATTTATATATGTTTATATAACGTAAAGCATATTAATATCTTTTATATCCGTATCTTTAAAAATTCATATCTATAAAATAATGTAAAATAAAATTATAAAATATATATTTTTGGAATCATTAAATTTTTCTCTTAATTATCATATATTTAGTTCTGACCGTTTTCTTTTATTTGAAATATATTATTATTCATCATGATTAAATTAAAAACTACATATCATGTTTAAATATTAGAAAATTAATAACTTATGATCAAAGATAGTAAAAATTACAATATATAGTCGTGATCCTTGTAAATTCCTCTTAATTACCATGTAATTAGTTCTAAAAATAGTATGCGTCCTTTTAAAGAGATGCTATTTTCTAAATTATTAGCTTAAATAGAAATTAAAATATGAATTGACACCCACTTGCATGGACGCTATTTATTTTATTTTTATCGAGATTTGATCTGTGTCGTGGATCATATTGGCACTACTTCTCAGTCCGTAGACGCAGTCCCACGTTTCACGTAGGCTTCCCGATACACCCTCAACTCTCGGTGACATACGAGTCCTCCGTTAGACATTCCATTCTTTCGGACAGGCAAGTTAGTCATTCGGACCTCCGTAAGTCTCCTCGTAGCCTTAGATTCCCTCAAGGCCGACTGAGCTGGTTGTACCACAAGAACCCTAGAACCCTATTAGTCATGTAACTCTAAATAAAACATGACACCCAGCCCTCATAGAACGCTGTTATGACGATTCTGTGAGAGATCTATCTCTATCTGACTCATAAGGTGCTAATTTGATTAGCAACTACATTGGTTATCACCGTTTTCTATCATGAGCATGTTGAAGGGGTGACCTTATTGGCGGGCGCTTAGTGTAAAAGCAACCGTATTGTGGAGGCACCAATTCTTCAATGCTTTGTTCAGAGAATGAGTGACCACCACTGTGGGCACGACTTCCTAAATATACGGTGCTCTGACGAGACGCCAATCTCCCAGATTTCTCGAATTATCTCAGTTTTTGTGTGCCATCGTACTAGACTTGTCGAGGTCTATCTTGAACCTCTGTTCAATGAAATCTATCCTATTGTTCGTACATGCTTGATCCTTGAAATTCTTGGCCATTAATATGATATTAGTATAGATAAAATGTCAAGGGCTATGGGTCCCAATAAAATGACATTTTAAATGCTACGGGTCCTGATCTGACCCTATTGGGCAAGGCAAAGTCCAAACGTTTACCGGTATACGATGATTGAGTGCTGACATTCACCACCTATAATTGTCTATAACTTATTTCCATGAGGGGCAGTCATATCTTCGTGATTTCCCCTTAGCGCATTGGCCAATCCTATGTAGTGCTAGATGTGCAAAAACTCATGTGATAGTGATGATCGGGAGCAATTGCCATCATAGTACACCCTTTCACAACTTATTGTTCATCATGATAAGATCTTGAATTACCTTATTAGAGGGGCTATCATATTATCGTGACTTCCCCTTAGTGTCTTGGAAAACTCTATATAGTGCTAGTAGAAGTGATTGACTTACTTCTATATTGTTCATCGTGAATGTTCTTGAACTACCTTAATGTTAGTACTCGTTATCTTGCCACAATAGCTCGTGATATGTTCATCTAATTAACCTCATATCTCTTCATTATCCTTATAGTTCTTGTTTTTATCTCGCGCCATTGTAACTCTTGATTTCTTATACTTTGCATGACTTGCATGAGCATGTTAACATGTAATTCACTTAAAGCTTGCTTGGAGCTTGAGATATTAAGTACTACTGAGCGTTCGCTCACCCTGCGTATTTCAATGTTTTTCAGGTGATGACCTTAGTGATGACGAGACCAAACATGATGGGCAAGGGCAAGAGTGAAGAGAACTCTGACATTTAGATGAACTGTCTAGTCTGGTTATCTTGCGTCTTGTGTCTCATTGTAATTTTTATTTATTGAGAGTTTTCTTTTATTGGGTCCAAATTGTAATGAACTTATATTTGAAATGAAATTTGTTATTTTGTCTAAATTGTGTTTTGTGGAAATGACTATGCTCTCATCGACTCGACTGTTTAACTGCCACGTTCCGAGCAAACGACACGTTCTGCTACTATCGGTTCGGGACGTGACAAGAGGAATGACCCAACTCATAGGTAAAAAATGGGTGTCAACAACTCTCTCTCACAGATGCAACCTAGGCTCAGGGTGGTAAGGTACAATCTGCCCGGAGTCCGTGTGGGAATCGACGGCTCACGGGAACTTACAGAGGTCCCGAGTAAGGTCACCTAGTCGGCTCCAAGGAATATGGAGACGAGGATCCCCTACCAAGGTAGGAATGCAACAAGTATGATAAGAAATGTATGAACCTATGCGCACCGGAGTGCATGCAAATTCTAGCATAAGTCTAACACATAATGATCAACCAATGGCAAAATATGACAATAACAATGCAGAGATAAATGACAACCAGGGGGAGATAACAAGCACCCAAAATAAGTATATAATAATATGAAATGACACGCAACTACAAATCTCGGGTGCACTGTAGCATAAAAAATGGTCTGATGGGAGACCGCGCAGGGAATATAGACGGCCCTGGAAAGGACCGTTAAATGACAAGAAGCAGTAAAAATAAAAACCCAAAACTGAAATGAACATAAACAAGCGTACTTAAACGACCTGGGCGGTCTGGCAAGCGAGCGTGAAACCTATGAAACGGCTCTGATAGGACCATGTAATGATAGCAAATCCACATAAAGATAAATAGCAGAAACATACATGAGGCAGCAGTGGACGGTCTATCGACCGACCGCTTGATTATGTAAACGGCCTTTTAGAAGACCGCTAACAACCCCGGGAATAGAAAACAGCAATAACTAAAATGGCAAACCCAAGAGGACTAACAACTTACCCAACCACACAAAAAGAGTAGATCAACAAAATCAGAAGCACGATGGACAATAGGGGTCCCACTGTGATCGCCAAAAAAGGGGGTGTAGATAAGTTTTTCTTTCCCTCATCCCTTAACTCAAAAGTAATGTGAAAATGAAGAATGTGCTAAAAGAGGGAAAGGGCAACCAATGATTTACTTACACACACACAAAAATGTTGTGATCAACACCAAGATATATAGCACAACGAAGGAGTACCACATACCTTGGAAAAGGGAGGAGAGAGTGAAGACACTCGCCAATAATGTAGCGCTGGAATAGGGTGAACACGGTCCTCTGGAGACCGCTTAAGGATGTAGACGGCCGAATGATAGGCCGCTCAACGCTGAAGAGGAACGCGGGAAGAAGACCTGGCTGGCGTCTAAAATGGTCTGTAACAGGCCACTAGCAGGAACTGGATGTGTTGTGTTTAGGAGATGGTGCAAACCCGGATTCAGAGGGGGGTGAATGAATCCCCTTATAAAATTTCACCCAATTAAAACTGTAACTAGACACAATGTGGAATTAAATATAGCTACCCTCTACAGCATATGAAAGTCAGTTGCATTCTGGATCAAACAGTTGGGCTGCTAGAGTGCAGACTCCTAAACAGACCTCTGCTATTGACCGAACCCAATCAAACAATCAAATGTAACTTAGACATTCAGATGGCTTGAGCAAACTGAACACTCTCCAGTAACAATGATCAAGCATCCAAAGTAACTCTCTCAAAGCCAATATCACATGCAGGATTATGCAAACAAATTCGTCGCTAGACAGACGATTTAGATCGAGCTCACGCATACATCTAGCAGATCAGAATAGGCAATCAAACCACGATAGACAAAGGGATTTTTAGGTGGTTCGGTCTTCCAGACCTATGTCCACCCCACACTCAACCCGAGTGTGGATTCCTGCTGACTCGCAGCTTGAACGGCAGGGCATCACAGCTTGCCTACATCAACTGGGCCTCACAGCTTGCCATCCGCTGAGCATCACAGCTTGCTATCCCGCTGAGCATCACAACTTGCTACCCAAAGGAATCCTCCTCTGCCCGCTGAGGATTACAGCTCAACCTCTGCTGACAAACAGCTTGAACAAAGATGAAAATAGAAAACAAAAATAATGGAAATCAGCAACTGAAAGCTGGATAAGAAACCCGATGGTATATAGCTCACGCAGGAGCAAACTGGCCTGGATCTGATCCAAGTGCCAGTGAACGAGACTTCAGAGACTGTATTCTCTCCTCGTGCTTTCTATCTCTCTCTTTCTTCCTTCCTCTTCTTCTGCTTCATTTTCTTTCTCTGCTGCTCTCTCTTTTCTTCCCTCGTTCTCACGAACTCTCTTTTTCTTCTGTTCTACTCTCTCCTTTTCTCTTCTCCACTCTGGATCGTGCTGGCTCTTAGATCTTTCTACTTCGATCCCCCTTCTCTAGAAAGAAGAGGCTTCCATTTTATATGAGCAACAGATGTAGGGCGTGTGCTTTCCACGATTCCTGCCCAAATGCCTTGGCTCACGTGGCAGCATCCTAGCTCAATACTTTCCACGTGTCACGATCCTGGCACCTCCTCCACTCTTGGATCACGTGCCATTCTTATTCTTCTCGAAAAAGTACCTGTCATACAGTCAAAAAGAAATATCAGCTCGAGACAGTTATACATATAGTAAGGAGTTAAATAGGACTGCACGGAGTCAATAGGTGAATAAGCCAGATGTGCACAGGCTTAATTGTGATGTATACACATTTATGCACGAGTTCAGTACTGTCACACTAGCATATGCACAGACTTATTTGCAGCACAAGGCTAACGGATGCACTAGCTATGTGTATGCAATGTGCAAGCATTACACAGACTTGCTCGGGTCGTGAGCAGCCTTGCAAGGACTCCGTGTGTGCGAGTATTAGAGGGATGCACAGACTCTAATTGCTTGGTGCAAGTGTTGCACCGACTCGGTGAATGCTATGAGAAATATTGCACAGACGTACCTGATGCGTTAAAGGCATTGCACATGTTGAGTGCGGATATTGAGATAAACGTCAATCTAGAGGGGGGTGAATGGATCTTTTAAAATATTTTGCCCAGTTTAAAAATGTATAGAATTATGATGGCTTGATCAGTGGATAATTTCTCAAACACCAGAGATACACGCCTAATCAACTGTTATGAGACATATAAGCTGAAGCTATCTAGACGATTAGGAACAATCAATCTCACACGAAAAAGCATTCAACTGCACTGCACAAGATATTTTAGGTGGTTCGGTCAGCTGACCTACATCCACCCCACACTCCAACCAGAGTGTGGCTTCCGCTGATACACAGCTTAATCAGTTGGACCTCACAACTTGCCTACAATCCGCTGACTAACAGCTTGCGCTGGGACTTATAGCTTATGCCATCCACTGACAAACAGCTTTCGTTGGGCCTTACAGCTTATGCCATCCACTGACAAACAGCTTGCCGTTGATCCACAACTTCGGGGACGAATCCCTACAACCGCTGAGCTTCACAGCTTGCTATCCAGAGGAATCCTCCTCTACAACGCTGACACACAGCTTGAATAAGAGTTTAAGAAAAAGCAAGAAAAAACAGTAGCAACGGAAAGCTAGAACTGAAACCCGATAGAATGAAGCTCACACAGAAGCAAACTGGGTTGGATTTGATCCAAGGACCGGTTGGACAAATCTTCAGGAACTCTAGTCTCTTCTCTCGATCTTACTCCCTCTTCATCTCTTCTTTTTCTCTATATTTCAATTTCTGTCTCTGATCTTTTCAATTCACCTCCCTTCTTTTTCTTTTTCATCGTCGTCAACTTCTGCACGAGCAGATTCTCATTTTTATATAAGCAGCAGAAAGAGAGCGTGTGGAAACCACATTTCCCGCCCAAGCTTTTCGTCCAGATCTGAGGACCAAGACCACGTGGCAGCATCTAAGCGTAACTACCCTCCATGTGTCAAGAGCATAGCTCATTCTTCAGCCTTGGATCACGTGCCTTCCTTAGTCTTTACGAATAAGTGTCCTGACAAAGTGTTAGACATTCAGTCAGTACAAGGTAGTTAGACAATCATAGGAATTGCACAGACTTAAGATAGCATGAGAGCAAAAACGTGCATGGACTCAAGTATGCATGAATTAGAACATGCACCGACTTTGTTATGCTGTAAGAGAGTCATGCACAGACATTATATATATGTGAGATACAAAATGGTGCACTGACATGGTGTGTACTAGCAGGGAATGCATTGAGTATGTATGATCGAAGAACGAATGTTGCACTGACCCAATGTGTCGTGAGCAACCTTGCACAATCTTTGTGCGTGCAAAAGGATGAGAGTTGCATAGACTCAGTTATGCACATGCGAGGACCTGCACAGACCTCGACTATATGCAATGCAGGATATGCACGGACTTCAGTTAGCGTGTGCGAAGACTTGCACAGACCTCGGCTATATGCAATGCAGGATATGCACACAGACCTCGGCTATATGCAATGCAAGATATGCACAGACTTCAGTTAGCGTGCGCGACGACTTGCACAGACCTCAGCTATATGCAATGCAGGATATGCACAGATTCTCATATGAAGGGCGTAGAACATGCACCGACTATGTATAACAGACAGGAACACATGCATCGACTATGAATGCATTGCACCGACCTTGAATATGCAAACAACTAAGACGTATGCAGTCGTTATCTTCCAAATAACGTGGTATGCACAGACCTGACTAAAAGGTGCACCGACCTTGAATGCACAAACGACTATGCATTGACTTCTTCAACATATGCATGGACTGTATGCAACAAGCGTAAGGTACACATACCTTGTATGCTGAATGACGCAACTATGCACAGACATACATCTTATATGCAATGGTCAAATGCAAATGAATTTATACAATCCAGCCTCACATGAATCATAGATTGTCATCATTAAAACAAGGGTTCCAACAATCTCTCCCTTTTTGATGATGACAACTATAATTCATGTATGATTGAAACTAACAGAGAATTTATTTGTTGACATGCATGGCAAAGATAACATTCAACATAAAACATGCATTCAACACAAATATGCACTATGTAGAAGTTACATTTCTGTGTACAATAAGAGAATACAGACTAGTGTCTGAGTGAACTATCTCATTCAGCATTTTTTACATCAGAAGCTTGAAAAACTGTCCATTAGTAAACTGTAAGCTTTCATACATGTTGAAAAAACTGTCCATCAGTAAACTTTACATCAGAAACTTGAAAATTTGTCCATTAGTAAACTGTATGCTTTCATACATGTTGAAAAAACTGTCCATCAGTAAACTTTACATCAGAAACCTGAAAAATTGTCCATCAGTGTAAGCTTTCATACATCCAATATATTCTCCCCCTTTGTCATTATCAAAAAAATGGGGAATCATTGACCTCTGTAACTCCCCCTGTCTCTAGGATGATGTGCAGAGCTGGAACCAGGGGTTGAAGATCTGTTCAGCACTGAGGTGTGAAGATTTCTAATGGAATCTAACAGCTCATCTAGTTTTCGATGCACCGTATTCCCAAGTCTGTCCACTAGTGAGGTGGTAGAATCTTGCTTTGTGAGATTTTGTTTAATACTCTTTGAGAGGGTCTCCAATTGAGACTGAACATCTTGAAACTTGTTGATGACTTCAGGCTGACTGGCTGCAATATTGTTCAATGTACTCTTTATCAACTCAAACTCAATCTTCAGATCAAAAGTGTGGCTCAGAATTTGAGCAAGCCTGGTGAAAGTTGGGAGTTGTGTATCTTGTATTTTGCTCACCATGTCACCAATTCTATTGTTGATTCCCATTAGAGATTCCAAGATCTCTCGGACTGCTGCATCAGTTTTTTGTTTGGCAGTCATAGATTGAACCCATTGGGAATTCACAATCCTTTCCAAATGTTGCATTCGGGAATCTACTCTATCCAGTTGAAGGGTATTGAACAGAAATTGTTTATTCATTAGTTCGTTTTGATTTAGCACTATCTCAGTCAAATTTGACAGCATCTGTGCAATATGAGGCTCAGCACTAGGTCCAGGTGAACTAAATGTAGATGCACTAGACTCTAGAAATTCAGTGAAGTATTCATGCCGTGGTTCAGGAGATGGAATGGGTGGCATACCAAGACTAATCATTTCCCCAAGATAAGGTCCATATGAGGGAGCAGGGGAAAGATACATTCTTGGGTACAACTGAAATAGAGGAGCTGGTCCCATGACATACTCATGTGTATCCTCTTCAGCAGCCCTTGGAGCTTCTTGTGGAGCTTCTTCCTCTCTTGGTTGTTCACCCTCCTGATCATTGACAATTGACTCAGTAATTTCTTCATAAATTTTGTCAGTCTCTTCTGTCATAATCTGTGTAACCATCCTAGATAGTAATTCTTCATCTACTTCAATTTCTTCTTCTCTTTCCTCTTCTACACCTTGTGAATCACCCTCTTGTTCTACAGCTTCACTTGTTTGATCTTCCTCTTGTTCTTGCTAAACAAATTACTGTTTCTGCTCAGATTGTACTCCAAACTTATCAAATAGCTCACTGATATTTTGATCCAACTGTTGTACAATTTGATCATCAGTTAATTTCAATTCATGGATTTCTTGTTCTAGTTGCAGATCCTTGATATTCTACTCAACAGGTTTGTCAGCAGATTCTTGGTCTTTTTCAGCTAACATAAGAAGAGTTTCTTCTTGAGGAATCTGAGGAGGGTGTTCTGACATTGTTTTCACTTGAACTTTCTTCTTCTTCTTCAAAGGATCAGGTTTTTCTGATTTATCCTTTCTTTGAATTTCACCAGAAAAACTCTCTGAGTCAGTATCTTTCAGTCTCAAGAACTTTTTAATAAAATCCATGTTGTACACATTAAACTTTGGAATTTCTTTTGAAGGCTCATTTTCTAAAGATATGTTTGCCTTCTTAAATATAGCAGTTAAATGAGCTGCAAATGGCAAATGTCTTCTAGACTCTTTGCAAGTTCTCATTATATGAATAATTATTTCAGGCAAGCAAACTCTGATTCTCTTTAGTAGATAATATAAAACAAATCTCTGAGTGTTGGTCAGTCTTCCTCTTCCTCCAACTTGTGGAGTGATCATAGAAGTAAGAATGTGATGCAGCAATCTCTTGAGATGAGAGAAAATGTTTACGTTGAACTGACCCAATTTTAACTGATTTTTGTCTTGGGGATTCCTAGGCTCATCTGTGATGAGTGAGTATGCATCATGAAGATCATATGCAAACTTACTTTCAGTTTCTCCTTCTTCTAGTATTCTAAAGACTTTATGTAGGAGATGCTTAGAGATTTCAATCCTAGACCCCTTGACTTTAGAAACCAGTTTTGCCTGATCCAAATCATACTTCAGATTCTGATAGAACTTGAGATTCTGATAGAACTCAGCTACGAGTCTTGGATAGTATACTCTATGCTTACCCAAAAAATTTATCCATTTCTGAACTCTAAAAATTTCAATCAACTCAGGAAATTTTTCAATCATTTTCTGATCATGAAAATCTACGTACCGTGAGAAAATTATCTTTCCAGCTTCCAGCATTATTTCTGCATGTCGTGATGCTTCAGCTGAGATATCTTCTTCTTCGAGTACCTTTCTCTTACCTCGACCTTATGCTGTCTTCAGCTTCTTTACTTTTGATAGCGGCATATCAACCTTTGTTGACTCACGATCTTCTAGCGATTGTACCTCTATTTCCTTTCTCTTCCCCTTAACAGACTTCTTCTGAACCGATTCAGAAGTTACTCCTTCTGCATGTAACTCCTTTGATCTTCACTTATAGCATCTGGTCACATCAGTCTCCATGACTTGAGGAGACGAGGGTTGCTGCTCTTCCGTGTCCTTCTTCCCCTCACTCGTGGCGGACGGAGAGGACATGGTGGAAGCAATAAGAATAGAAGGACGAGACGTAGAGAACGAATGGATGAGATGAGAAGAGGGAAGGCTAGAGAGGCGCGCTTGCTAGATGAACTCGAGAGAAGAAAACACGAGAGCGGGACGTCGCTTCGGCTTCAAAGGAGAGGGTATGATGGGTAAGGCAAGTATGATGCGGGACGGACAGGGGGACCGACTCTAAGTGATGCGGACCTCGGACTCTAAATGTAGACGCGACCAGCAACATACGAACAACGGAGACACTTCAGCCCGACACTAAGAGTTCTTATGGGCTATACGTCGCTAACAAAAACGTAAGCTCACTCGTCGTCCCAAGCGAGGGAAAGCGTGGATCCGCGCAGTTGAGAAACCGGCAGAGTCAAGGGTGGTCGACTCACTTCCGTGCTCGGACCGAGTCACGGGATGAGTCACTCTCTCGCTCACAGTGGTGACATGGACTCACGGGCTAGATCCCTAACGCACTCACAGCGGCATATTACCATATACTAAACTAGCAAATGTAATGCCAAGAAGTAAGACCGTTACCTCCACGCTCCCGGCGTGGGGAAGACAACCCCGGCCAAATCCGTACTCCCAGTTAACAAATATTACAGCGCTACAAAGTTTCAACCCACTCCACGCAGGGAGGTAACAGGTCACATGTGGGGCCCAGGAGTAACGGGAATTGGGTTGACGGGCAGCATCTTGATGTCGCTCCGTCCGTGTCGAAACCCGCATTTTAGTGCTGTCAGAACGGCGCGATCTGCGGGTTCGTGGGGCCCACGTGTTGCTCAGTCCTTCGGACCTGGCGGGGTGGGTCCCGTTGTGGATGGGACACCTGGAGGGGCGATCCCCTAGAAGGCGACCGGACTGGAACACCGGACGGTGTTCGATCGGCTCCAATCTCCAAGTATTGGAGTTGCTGCCCACGGATCTGATGCTGCTGTTTTACAGCGCGCAACCCGGCAAGATCTATTGCTGCGATTAGCACCGACGTCGGATCGGCGCGAAACTAGCGCCGTTGGAACGCTGACTCAAAATCCATCGACCCTCTGTGGTTCTTGGAATTTCATCGGGGCCGTAATTTTGATGGCAGATTTTACAATATGGTTGTGCTCAGTCTTAGATTTGGTCAGGCAGACTGAGATCTGACTGAGAACCGACGTTTACCACGATGTAGACCTCCGAATTAGATGTTTAGCTCTTCATGAAAGTTGTATAGGGGAGAGATAGGAAGACGGGGATAATTTTTGTGAAGGATTTGGTGGAGTTTTGGATGGGGAAAAGTATTTATTATCACCGGGTGGTCGGATCTGGATAGCAGAGACAGAACTGAATTTTAGATCTGACAGTGATTTTTAAAAATAGGTAGAGGACTCCAGAAATTCCACGAAAATGCTTGGGTGATGGGGGTGGTGGACAGAACCTCCAATAAAAATATCAAGTCATTCAGATTAGGGAAAGGTGGGTTCATGAACGTTCTATTTAATTTCTGGAAAACTGGGCAGACTGCAGGCAGATCTGGAAGGAGGGGGAGAACGAAAATGGAAAAATGGAAAACAAATGCTAGAGTTCCACCAATTTTTTTGGGACGTGGGTTGAACCTCTAGAACTCACCCTGAAAGTTTGGGTGCCAAAAGATCTCGAGGTTGAGAACAGAAATTCCGGGATCAGGGGGCTATCCTGGGTGGACAGAACTCCGGCGACGATGGTGGTGGTGCGACGGCGGCACGATGGCGGTGGCGGCGGCGACGATCTTCACACCTGATAGATGAGGCTTCACACCTCTGAATCACAGCCTTCCCAGCTGCAGAAGGGGGAGATAGGAGAGAGAGAGAGGGGCGGCCCTTGCCTTGTGGAACAAATTCTAATATTTTCTTGCATTAATTGTGATAGAAATGAAAATTACAACCTTTTATATGAAATGACCTCCCATGGTAAATGGCTAGCCATGCCCTCAGATCTAGGGTTGATGAGGGGCATCTTGGGAAAGCTAAAATTACATATTTCCCATGTGGTCAAAGAGAGGAAAGAAAAGAAAAAAAACTAACCTAATAGAGCCAAAATAGGGGGTGCCCCCTTCATGGGCCTTTCTTGGGCCAAATTTGCTCCAAGGCCATCCACAAGCCCATGAACCCATGATAGCCTATGGGCCTTCCAACCTAGGTGGCCCATGTGAGGGAGAAGCCCAATTGGGTCTTAAGTAACTTAAAGACCCATTATGAAGCCTAAAGGTCCAATATGGCCACACCCCTTAATGGACTCTAAAGGGCTTAATCCAAATGGCTTATTAAGAGCCTTACAAAGAGTCTAAAATGAAAACCCAAGTAAAACACACATTACAAGCCCAAATACAATGCAAATAAATGCTAAAAAAGTATCCAAACTCATGGCGGAGACTCCAGACTATCTCCGAGCCAAAGGGAAGCCGATGTAGCCCGAGTTGTGCTCCGCGTACGGTACCGACAGCTTGCCGGTTCATGCTTCTCGCTCGCTCTGGTGTCCGCACCAATTCTCCCCAGGTGGGAGAAACTCGACCCTGTCGAGTAAGGGTCTGCATCACTCTAGTAGTGCTCCAGTAGATCTGGATCTAGCCTCTGCAACTCTCCACGGGTGATCCAAGTATCCTCGGTGGCGGGTCGCCCTCTCCATCGCACTAGGTAGCGCGGGTAGGATCCACTCCTGGTAACAGTCACCTGCTCATCCAGTATATGATTTATATGCTCTCGCTGTCGTGGAAATGTGGCTGCTGGTGGACACTCAGGTGGGGGATCACTCTCAATGGGGGGAGATGGCTCGAAAGGCTCACTAGGGATCACCGCTGGGTCCCTATATGCAACTAGATCTGACACATTGAAAGTAGAGTTTATACCATATTCCTCGGACATGTCCAAAACATACACATGGCTCTAACGCGTTTCAACACTCTAAATGGACCGGCTCCGCGAGCTTGCAATTTCTTTACGGTTCCAGAGGGAAACCGTTTAGGTCTTACCCTGATCATGACATATTCACCCTCTTGGAACTCACGGTGGTGTCGATGGACATCGGCTAACTCCTTATACCGTGCATTGCTGGCCTCAATGTGACGACGGATGTCGTCATGCAAACTCCTAACATGCCTAGCAAAAGACTTGGCAGACTCAGACGCTCGTGCATGAATGGGCATGGGAACAAGATCCACTGGCTTCTAGGCCTACGACCTGTGACAATCTCGAATGGACTCATACCGGTAGACCTGTTAACCGAATCATTATGTGCACATTCTTCCAGTAGTAATATGAGATTTCAATCCCCTACACGGTCCCTGACAAGACACCTCAAAAGGTCACCCAGACTCCTATTGACCACCTCGGTCTGACCATCTGTCTGGGGATGATATGCAGTGGAAAACTTGAGGTGAGTACCCAACAAATGCCACAGTGTCTTCCAAAAATAACTTGTGAACCTAACATCACGGTCAGACACTATGGTACGAGGCAACCTGAACTTGCACACCACATGAGTAAGGAAAAGGCGGGCTACCCTCGAAGCATCCGAAATCTTCGAGCAGGGAATGAAAAGGGACATCTTCGAGAACCGGTCAACCACCACAAAGACCGTGTCATGCTTCCTAAAGGTACGTGGCAATCCCAAAACAAAATCCATGCTAACATCATGCCACGGAGCATCAGGCACAGGAAGAGGTGTATAAAGGCCCGAGCTTTGCTTCTTCATTTTGGCCGTAGGACATGTATGGCACTGGGCCACAATATGAGCAACATTACGCTTCAAGCTCGGCCAATAAAATCTATGCTCAACAGCCTCGATAGTCTTGTTCCGACCAAAGTGGCCAGCGAGACCTCTCGCATGTAGTTCCCAGACTAAGAAGTCACGAATCGAAGTTTGGGGAACACAAAGCATGTCTCCTCGAAAGAGGTAACCCTCCTGAAGCACATAATCATCATGGTCTCTCGAGGGTCCGGCCTGGAGAGTGGTATAAATCTGACCGAAGTCAGGACAGTCAACATAGGCCTCTCTCATCTTCTCTAACCCTATGACCTCAGCACTTATGGTAGTCAGCAGACATGCTCGCCGACTCAAGGCATCATCCACCTTGTTCTCCACTCAGCCTTATGTTTAAGTACAAATGTGTACTGCTGGAGATACTCAACCCATCTGCTGTGACGCGCATTAAGCTTCTTTTAGGAATGGAGGAACCTCAAAGCCTCATGATCGGAGTACAAGACAAACTCCTGATGTAAAAGATAGTGTCTCTAATGCCTAAGAGCCTGGACAACTGCGTAGAATTCTTTATCATAAGTGGAGTATCGCAGTTTCGCGTCATTCAGCTTCTCACTGAAGTATGCGACCGGGTGGGTCTCCTGACTCAACACTCCTCCAAGCCCTACACCCGACGCATCACAAGAGACCTCAAACACCTTCGAGAAATCTGGCAATCGAAGGATCGGTGTCTGGGTCATGCGCTCCTTGATGTCTTTGAAGGCAACAGCAGCGGCCTTCGTCCATACAAACGTGCCCTTCCGAATACAGTCTGTGATCGGGGCAGTGACAGAGCTAAATCCGTGGATGAAATGATAATAGAACGTCGCGAGGCCATGGAAGCTGCGGACATCATGGACCGTGCGGGGTTCCGGCCACTCGACAATGGCCCGGACCTTCTCCGGATCAGCGGAGACCCCAGTACTAGACACAATAAAACCCAAGAAGGTAAGCTGAGGTGTCATGAAGGCACACTTCTGTGGGTTCACAAACAACTGCTCTCGCCTTAAAAGCAGACAGACCTGCCGTAGATGGTCCAAGTGGTCCCCTTTAGTGCGACTATATATAAGGATATCATCAAAATACACAACCACAAAGACTCCAATGAATGGTCGAAGGACCTGAGTCATGAGTCGCATGAAGGTGCTAGGGGCATTGGTCAACCCAAAGGGCATAACCAACCACTCATATAGACCATCCTTGGTCTTAAATGCGGTCTTCCACTCATCACCTGGCCTAATCCTCACCTGGTGGTAGCCACTCTTAAGATCGATCTTCGAGAAGATAGTGGCACCGGCCATCATGTCTAGCATATCATCTAGGCGGGGAATAGGGAACCTGTACTTCACGGTGATTTTGTTGATGTCCCGACTATCAATGCACATTCTCCACGTGCCATCCTTCTTTGGGGCGAGTAATGCTGGGAACAGCACACGGACTCATGCTGTCCCGAACAGACCCTCTCTGCATCAGCTCATCGACCTGCCGCTTTAGCTCGGCATGTTCCGTGGGACTCATGCGATAATGAGGAAGATTGGGCAATGAGGAGTCCGGAATCAGGTCGATAGCATGCTGAATATCTCGCATGGGTGGGAGTCCCTCGGAAGCTCCTCGGGAAAAATATCAGCGAACTCCTGCAGAATAGGAATGACATCGGGTGGGAGTTCACCCTCGGACTTTGGCTCCACCTCTCGGACCGTAATAGCAAACACAGGGCTGCCCCTACTAGCCTCCCGCTCCATTTCTCGGAGCTAATCATCATCAACCTCCTAGAAGAGGGTTCGTCTGTGCTCGACGTAATGGTCATGGCCCTAGCTGCGGATGGGGTACTGGGTCCCGGGACGGAAGGCTCCGGAGTACTAGGACCAGTAGGACCCCTAACTGAAGGCTTCTTGGGCTGAGAGGGGTGGAGGGTAATCCGCTGGCCACCATGGTCGAAGGTACAGGTGTTCGACCGGCCATGGAGTGTGACATCCCGATCAAATAACCACGGCCTACCAAGAATAATACTGCCCACCTCCATGGGGAGGACATCACACCAGATCTCGTCACGGTAGGCATGGAACTGCAGTGGGACCAAACACCGCAGCCTGATCGGAATGGAGGTGGAATCCACCCATGATACTCGATAGGGGCAAGGATGGTCCACGGGAGTAAGACCAAGACGTGAGACAGCGCCCGTGGAGATTGCATTGATACAACTCCCACTATCGATAATCACCTTACACACTTGCCCGCCCAGCCTACAGTATGTATGAAAGATAGTGGTCCGACGCCAGTCATCACTGGCCTGTGGCTGGGTGAGAATACACCTGACGACCCCCAAGTGGGTATCGTCCGAATGCTGGGCATCCTGGCCATCACCTTCAATCTCATAGAACTCGTCAGCTAGCTCCGGATCTGCTTCATAGCTGACTAACACAAGATCTGAAGAGGTGGCGTCCCCGACCTGTGTGTCCCCAATGACAAGAGACTGGCGAGTGGGACACTGGTTGGCGAAATGGCCAAACCCATTGCAGCGATAACACTGCTGCCGTGATCCACTAGGCTCCCCAATCAAAGGTCCTTTCCCCTTATCCTCCCGACGGATAGGAGGTGTAGGCAACAAAGGACGAGCAACGGGTGCGGGTGCCGGTGGACGGGCCGTGGGTGCCGTGGGTTGGGGACGAGGAGGGATATCCCTCGGAGGTGGAGGGCGAGGCCTAGGAGCGAATGGCTCGGGACGAGTGGGCTCCTGAGGTCGAGCCATGGGGGCCCTCGGATACGTGCCTGAAGAGCCACGGGGCTCGACACTACGAGGGGGAAAGGGGCCCAACCGATGGGTAGGCTCAAACTCGGCCTCGAATTGCTCCAATTCGAGAGCAACCTGATACGCCTGTTCCAAAGTGGTCACATTGCGGCGAAAAAGTTCATATTGGTAGTTCGGCTGTAGACCTCTTCGAAAGCGCGAGATGGTCATGGTGCTCTCTTCCGTAACTCCACACCGCAAATAATACTCATCAAACTTGGCGGTGTACTCAGTCACGGATCGGTTCCCTTGGGAGAGACTTTGCCATTTGTCTATGAGACGCTGGCGGTATGTGGCAGGAAGGTATTTCTGCCTCAACTTGATTTTCATGTCATCCCAAGTACCGATCGGGGGTTGATGTCGCTGCATTAACAGGCTCTCCACATTTATCCAATAAGTTTGGGCCTGCCCATGCAACTTCATCTTCGCGTACCGAACTCTTCGGTGGTCCGTCATCTCAAACCACTCGAAGTACCGGTCCATGCCGGCCTCCCAATCTAAATAGACCTTCGGGTCCAGAGACCCGTCAAATAGGGGAGGGTCCGCACGCACGCTCCTAAGAACGCGGTCGTCGTCATCATCACGATTCCGTCGTTGGTTTCGACGACCATAACCCCCTTGTTCATTATCAGATGCATAGTCATCCACCTCGTGCACCTGCTGCCTCCCAACATCTACCCCATGAGCCCTTGGCACATCAGGTTGCTGAACCGGCTCTTGTTGGCCATTCGTCGGCGCGGTTGCGCCGCCACTGGGGCCCTCTCGAGGACAGCAATCCTCCCTACAAGACCCTGATGGACTGGTCCGATGCTTCGGCCCGATCCTCTAGGGCTTTCATCCTCCCTTCTAGACGCGTTCCTACGCCATCTAGACGCGTACTAAGGCCATCCATACGCGTATCGAGACTATCCATGAGGGCCTCAGAACATCTTGACCGTCGAGGGCTCATCGGAACTATGGGCTCGGGAATCCGCCATAGGTGGTGGTGGCGAGTATTGGGTGCCTCGGCAGGTGGGCATGCAAAGACACACGGACTTGGTGACACAGACTAATGCAAACACAGCTAATGCAAAGATGATGCACCTAGACCTAGCCAATATCCGGTACGTGGCAGAGGGTCGACCTGAAGGTCTCCTGACGTAGTGTGCGGCCTTCCCGATAGGCGTAACGTAACGTTCGGGCGACACCTTTTAATATACCGGGTTATCGGGATGAAATGTGACTCAAAAACACTTTTTTTGTTTTAAAATAATGATGATCCTAGACTCGACTTAGACTGTGCAAGACTTATGCCATGACTACCCTAGACTCTACTCGCTCTGATACCAAACTGATGCGGGACGGACACGGGGCCGACTCTAAGTGATGCGGACCTCGACTCTAAATGTAGACGCGACCAGCAACATACGAACAAGAGAGACACTTTGGCCCGACACTAAGAGTTCCTATGGGCTATACGTCGCTAACAGAAATGCAAGCTCACTCGTCGTCCCAAGCGAGGGAAAGCGTGGATCCGCGCGGTTGAGAAACCGCAGAGTCAAGGGTGGTCGACTCACTTCCGTGCTCGGATCGAGCCACGGGACGGGTCACTCTCTCGCTCACAGCGGTGACATGAACTCACGGGCTAGATTCCTACGCACTCACAGCGGCATATGACCATATACTAGCTAAGCAAATGTAACGCCAAGAAGTAAGACCGTACCTCCACGCTCCCGGCGTGGGGAAGACAACCCCGGCCAAATCCGTACTCTCGGTTAACAAATATTATAGCGGTACAAAGTTTCGACCCACTCCACGCAGGGAGGTAATAGGTAAAATGTGGGGCCCGGGAGTAACGGGAATTGGGTTGACGGGCAGCATCTTGATGTCGCTCCGTCCGTGCCGAAACCCGCGTTTTAGTGTTGTCCGGACGGCACGATCTATGGGTTCATGGGGCCCACGTGTTGCTCAGTCCTCCGGACCTGGCGGGGTGGGTACCATTATGGATGGGACACCTGGAGGGGCGATCCCCTGGACGGCGGCCGGACTAGAACACCGGACGGTGGTCGATCGGCTCCAATCTCCAAGTATTGGAGTTGCTGCCCACGGATCTGATGCTGTTGTTTTACAGCGCGCGACTCGGCGAGATATGTTGCTACGATCAGTATCGACGTCGGATCGGCACGAAACTAGCGCCGTTGAAATGCTGACTCAAAATCCTTCGACCCTCTGTGGTTCCTGGAATTCCTTCGGGGCCGTAATTTTGATGGCAGATTTTACAATATGGATGTGTTCAGTCTCAGATTTGGTCAGGCAGACTAAGATCTGACTGAGAACCGGCATTTACCGCGATGTAGACCTCCGAATTAGATGTTTATCTCTTCATGAAAGTTGTAGAGGGAGGGAGAGGAAGACAGAGATAATTTTTGTGAAGGATTTGGTGGAGATTTGGATGGGGAAAAGTATTTATTAGCATCAGATGGTCGGATCTGGACAGCAGAGACTGAACTGAATTTGGGATCTGACCATGATTTTTAAAAATAGGTAGAGGATTCCAGAAATCCCAAGAAAATTCGTGGATGAAGGCTTAGGTGGACAGAAGCCCCAATAAAAATTTCAAGTCATTTAGACCAAGGGAAGGTGTGTTCCTGAACGACCTAATTGGCTTCTGGAAAACTGGACAGACTGTAGGAGATCTGGAAGGAGGGGGAGAACGAAAATGGAAAACAAATGCTAGAAGTCCCACCAATTTTTCAGGAACGTGGGTTAAACCTCTAGAACTCACCCTGAAAGTTTGGGCTCCAAAAGATCTCGTGGCTGGGAGCAGAAATTCGGGGAAGACGGGGGCTGTCCTGAGTGGACAGAACTCCGGCGACAATGGCGGTGGTGCGACGGCGGCACGATGGCGGTGGCGGCGGTCTTCACACCTGATAGATGAGGCTTCACACCTCTGATTCACAGCCTTCCCATCTGCATAAGGGGGAGAGAGGAGAGAGAGAGAGGGGCGGCCCTTGCCTTGTGGAAGAAATTCCATATTTTTCTTTGCATTAATTGTGATAGAAATGAAAATTACAACCTTTTATATGAATTGACCTCCCATGGTAAATGACTAGCCATGCCCTCAGATCTAGGGTTGATGTGGAGCATCTTGGGAAAGCTAAAATTACATATTTCCCATGTGGTCAAAGAGAGGAAAAAAAAGAAAAAAACTAGCCTAATAGAGCCAAAATAGGGGGCGCCCCCTTCATGGGCCTTTCTTGGGCCAAATTTGGTCCAAGGCCATCCACAAGCCCATGAACCCATGATAGCCTATGGGCCTTCCAACCTAGGTGGCTCATGTGAGGGAGAAGCCCAATTGGGCCCTAAGTAACTTAAAGACCCATTATGAAGCCTAAAGGTCCAATATGGCCACACCCCTTAATGGACTCTAAAGGGCTTAATCCAAATGGCTTATTAAGAGTCTTACAAAGAGCCCAAAATGAAAACCCAAGTAAAACGCACATTACAAGCCCAAATATAATGTAAATAAATGCTCAAAAAATATCCAAACTCATGGCGGAGACTCCAGACTATCTCCGAGCCAAAGGGAAGCCGATGTAGCCCGAGTGGTGCTCCGCGTATGGTACTGACGGCTCACCGGTTCGTGCTTCTCGCTCGCTCTAGTGTCCACCCCAAAGTAGGGTTACATATATACAAGAGACACTGCCAACTTTACCAATATTCAACAGTTAATACCCAAACTACCCCTTACTTAAAATAAAATGCCTTTCTACATGGAAATGCGATTTCCGGCATATGAGATTATATCTTGAAACGTTATTCTCCACAAGTTATCCCTATGAATCAATGGAAATGAAACAGCTTAATCAAGGAAATAACCCAGTCAAGGAGATCATTAATCTTACTAGCTCCCTTTTATTAGCCAATTACTGATTGAAAAACCCAATTTTTAAATTGACATTAAACCAATCTAAATTTTCTGAAGGAATCATAGGGTCAACCATATTTTAATTGATCTTTTGCAAAAAGAGATTTTTATTGAACATTTCAGTATAACTGCCCTTTTTACTCAAGGAAATATGTTGATTAAACACCAGAGTCCCTGGTTACTCAGTGCAGTTTACCTTTATGTTTCATAATTTTTTGAACAGAGATAGCATTCATTATCATGACTTGATCTCTGAATTTCTTTGAGACAGATGATCAGTTTCTCAAATAATATGACATTGCTCTGCCACACGTAATTTTATTTGATGGCGTATTCCCAGGTCTTTTGTTAGAATTTTCTTTAGACATGACTTAAGGACCATATGAACCTTGGATTTTCTATCAGATTGGTTCATTACTAAGGACTTTCAGATTTTTGATGCCCTGCTGAGCAATATCCAATTTGGACTATTTTAAGACCATTGAGATATCTTTCAGGGTTAATTGTGAGAGCTTTTCAGATAAGATTTAATATTCATACACTAAAAATCACATCTCAGTTAAGATCAACAATTTTATTCTTAGTCCAGGGTGATCTTAGTAGTTAATTATTGAAAATAAGTAAAGGTGACAGTATTTAGATATTACTCCCCCTGACTAGCACATTCTATAAATTTCTTTGAAGACAGATGTGAATAAGGGAAGGAGACAATGAACAAAGTGATATGGGTGAAGACCATTCATGAGCAGGGCTAAGACTAAAGGCTAGATAGCACAAATCCAAAAACACAACCTTAATGACCTTCATCATGTAACCACCCATCTCTATAAACCAGCAAACTTCAGCCTTCTGGGAAATCAGTGTATCCAAAAGCCCAAATCACAACCAATTGACCTCTCATATTAGATCAGACTCAAACTGACTCCAAAGTCAATATCACAATAGCAGTACCTTGCAATCCATCAGACATAGAAAGCTAACTGTCTAAGCAGCAAGAAATCACTAACCAAAACATGTATTCGATCTCTGAATAGCACAACTCCCCCTAAATATGTGCAGAGATTTCAAACAACCACTATTTGATTTTCTCAAAGTACACAAATATGTATCAACATTATATGCATTCTATAGAAACATGCACATACCCATTTATGTCATGACACACAAAACTGCACCGACCTCATTTGGCTCGAGGCAAGGGATGTAAGGTTCCACACAGCACAATACGGGCAACACAGCGGATAACAAAAAATTATTTACCTGAATCTGGCTAGATGGAATCCCAGATCCATGCTCTGATCGACGTTTTAATCACCCCAACCCCTAACGACGGGTTGCGTATTTATACCTTGCGCGGAACGATGCTGTCCGCAATGCCCGATGCAGAATACTGTGAATACTGAGCCGCACAGATGCACGGCCTCTAGAGCAGATCCACACGGATCCTTACGCAGTGACAGCGTCTCCCAGCCCTGATCTTTTCTTTTCTTTCCCTTTCTAGAGAGAGAGAGAACTTCCAGGGAGAGAGAGAGAGAGCAAGAGGGAGGAAGGGGGAGAGTTAATCTCTTCTTCCCTTTCTGTTAGTGCTTGCTTAAGCCAAGGGGAGAAGAGAGCTCTCATAAGTGGCATATATATATGATTAGGCCCCTTTTGAAAAGAACCCATAAGGACCAAAATCGTATATATATCCTTTTCATTATTGTACATATATATTAAGCCCCTCTTATATGTCTTTCCAAAAGGATTTCAAAGGAATTAATATATACATTTGTACAATAATAATCCGTCACCCAAGAATCCATTATGTGTGATCCTCTAGGCCCATAGTCACTCTAGTTTAAGGCCCATTAATTTCTAATTCCCAATTAGAAGTAAATTAAACTTATTATTTGCTTCTACTAGAGCCGAATAATAGTTTAATTTATTCCGAACCTTTGATCACGTTGGGTCAAGCAAATCCGCGTAATCCTAGAGGACACTGGATTTAAACCAGCCTGTCTGGTACCTATAAGTCCACAGTTACCGCATCGATATAATCCCTCGCTCCTTCTATGAGTCTGGTACGATCTAGGGTATGGTTTCCGTCAAACCCTATGATCGTGTCATTTGACCATGACCTCCTTAAATTGTATGACGTTCGTTCTAAACGAACTCACATGACCCTGGCCAGGGATTTAACGGAGCGTCAATGTCATGACCCATTAACTATCTGATATATACCCGACAGTGAGCGATCCCCTCTTGACCATTGATGATCTTCACACGTATCCTGGAGTGATTAATGACTCGGTAACTCATGACTTATGGTTAAAGTCACTTAGCCAAGTGTAGACACGCCGTCTTCACGTCTTTTCTAGGTAAATCTCATATTACATCACGATGTCCCAAAGTGGCTTACATATTTGATTTGTATGGTTGATTAATCATTTTTCAGGCTTTTACATAAAAAATAATAATAATAATAAAATCAAAATCAAAAAGGTTAGAAAATACAAAAAAAAGTGAGAAGAGCTTGTAAAATAATAATAATAATAAATAGATTCAAAAATTCAAAAAAAAAGAGGCTATAAGAAAATACAAAAAAAATCAAAAAAAGTTATAATAAAATACAAAACTCAAAAAAGAAGGTTATAAAAAAATCCAGATAAATTGAGAAAAGATTAAAAATAATAATGAGAAAATAGTTGAAAAAATAAAAAATAATAAAATAAAACAAATCTTAATACATAAAAATAAATACTTTTATTTTTGTATAAAATATAGAGAGCTTGAATATAATATATATATATAAGAAATTAACAAAAAAAATCACAAAAAATATATAACTAGTATCCATCCTCAATCTCCACTTTATTATAATTAATCTATATATGTTAATCTTAATCTTCACTTTATTAGCGTTAATCTCTGTGTGTTATTCTTAATCGCACGTCATCTTCCTTCTCTTATCTTCATTTCTCTCACGTCCACCTCTTCTCTGTCTTCTTTCCCAGCCGCCCCAGCATCGGGCATCTTCCTTTACTCCCATCCTTTTCCTTCCTTTTATTCTTGTCTCTCCATCATTCTCTTTTGTTCTCTCCTTCTCTTATCATCACACACAACCATCTCTCTCTGCCAGCCATTCCCCTTCACATCGGCCAACCCTCCTCCTCTCTCCTCCCTTTTTTCTGGCCACCACGCCGAGCTTCCCTTCTAGTGCCTCCTCACTGCCGCACGTCAACCACCACGGCCTCTCACCATACCGTCTGCATCCTTCCCACCTCCACTTCGCCCCCTACCACACACACACTGCCATTGCCACCGTGCCTCTCCCTTTAACAGCCTAACCACCTCCGGCCTCCACCACGCCCACGTCGTCAACACCATTCTCATGCAGTCGCCGCTACCCTCACCAGCCACCTCCATCGCGTGAAGCGTCCCACCGCCATCGTCTCCAACCGGCTGCACCACCTCCGTCAGAGCGCCCACGCCGTCCACGAGCATCTCCGAGCGCCCCCGACCGTCACCCTTGCGAGCCACGTCTGCCGCCAAGCTCTTCATCTATCGCCGCTGCACCTCTTCCGATAGCCCAAAGCATCGTCGGCAAGCACGTCATCATCGAGCCCTTCGGCTTCCCTGCACCGTTACCGCGACCGCTTCGCCGGCCGCCCTCGTCTCCACCGGCCTCTCTCCCACCACCTCACAGCAGCACCCTCACCTCGTCTCCACCGTCCACTGCCGATCACGCCACCGCGAAGCTCCCCTCACCGAGCCCCTCCGCCACCCTGCCGACATCGCCATCGACGCCCCGTCCGAGCCCCTTCGTCCACCTCTCCTCCTCCCCGCGGCTCCTTCCTTTTGTCCCCCCGCCGCGGTCCTATCTTTCTCTCCCTCCGTCTTCTCTTTCCCGTCGCCGCGACCGCCACCATCCTCTCCCCCTGCTCTTTCTTTCCCTCTCTCCCCCACCGTCTTATCTCTCTCCCCCCACAGTCTCTCTTTCTCCCTCTCTCCCCCACTGTCTCTCTTTCTCTCTCGATCCCTCTCTCTTCTTTTTCTTTCTTTTATTTTTTTCTCTCTCCCCCTCTCTCTATTCTCTTCCTCTCCCTCACTAACTCTCTCTCCTTCTCATCTCTCCGTTTCTCTCTCCTCCCCCTCTCTCCTTCGATCTCTTTCTCTGTCTCTTTTTTTTTATTATCATTTTTCTTCCCTCTCTCTCATTCCTGCTCTGTCACTTTCTCACCCTCTGTATTTTCCTCTCTTTATCTTTCTCTCCCTCTCACGCTGCCTTTTTCTTCTTTTTAACTTTGCATGTCTGCACATAGTTACAGTCATATAATCTTACATTCACGTACACACAGCACACACATGGTCTCCTTTTACACTCATGCACACACCATGCACGTAGATAGCATGTAGTTTTTTTATTAACATGCTCACCCTACTTTATCTATATATATATACTTATGTACATATACTTGCATACGTTTACATACACATTTATCAATAAGAATATATATATATATATATATATATATATATATTACATGTACCTATATATTACGGGTATATATATATATGTGTGTGTTTATATCTATATAAATATATGTATATAAATATATAGATATATATATATATATGTGTGTTCATACTTATATAATTATATATATATCTATATATATCTATATATTGATATAGATATACAGATGTTCACATGTGTATATATTTGTGTAAATACATGCCTACATATATATGTCCATATATTTGTGTATGCTTATATATATTGAATATTGTTCTTATTCATCTTAGCTTGTCATCTTTTTGGATGTGCAGGAATAAAAGCCGAGCCTTTGGCCCAATTAGCATTCTCGCGTGTCTCCGTACACGGGGAAAGCCGTCTCGTCCCACCGCTCGTTTGCCCGTTCCGCGCTTGCATCGCCATCAGCGCTCTGTTGTTTGCTTTTATTATTTTTATTGTATTTTTAGCTTGTTTGTTATCCAGTTATCAGTGTTTTATTTCATGAATTGTTATCATATCATATCACCGTTCTGACTTGATTTTATTTTGTGTTTGTTTGTTTTGCAGGGTAACCAGTCAAAAGCCCTTTTCTTCGGCCAGTCGAACGAAGAGGAAGAAGGAACCCGCGCAAATCCCGCGTCAAAGGCAAAAGCGATCAACCAGTTCGGGGCCCTCGGTCCCTGGCGATCACACCACCAAACGCGTGCTTGTAGTAAATTTTATTTTATGTCTATAATACCCGCGGATAGCTAAATCCTAGGTCTGTTTGTGCTATAATCGGCCGCGGTGAGTCATGTCACCGTAGTCATTTACTTTCTGCACTTCCTTTCTACACCTGTTATATTACTGTTAAAATCCCGCATGGATCAATATCCTGCGGCAGTCTGCTTATTGTTTATATTCATGTTGTTATTATTGTGCGAGGAGTGATATGCCGTTCCAAATTTCGAGTCCACATATGTCTTTGTGTCCGCCAACTTCTATTACATAGAGTCTTAGGTTCGCACTCGGTATATAGAAAGTTGTCCTCGGAATGGTAGGTCACGCCTACCGGGAAGGGGTTCAGTTTGCGTGAGAGGGTCTTCGGATCCCGTTCTCCGCCCTGTACCGAGGGTCCGGTAAGTCTAGGCTCCACGTCCCCGTACAGAGTGACCTTTCAGGTCATACTCTCTACCCTCTTTTCTACACCATCCTTTTACGCACGGGTTTTCATTTTCATCATTTTTTACTCTTTCACTCAGAGAGGGAGAAACCCCATCTCTCTCTCTCAGTCCACCACGTGACGCATTCACATCTCTGGCGATCACGGTAGGACCTGCTTTTTACTTTTTTGGTTACCCACAAGCTTTTGGCACCCACGTGTGCCCCTCCTTTTGACACCCACACGTGTCTCTCCTTTTGGCACCCACGAGTGCCCTTCCCTATTGCGCCCACGCGCGCTCACTCCCTTCGTGAACCTCGTGCACTTCCCCCGGTCCTTTGTGGTTACTTGAGAGGTTAGCGTTGTCTCGTGCACTTTGTGCACTCCTCCTCCATTTGGCACCCACGTGTGCCCCTCCATTTAGCACCCACGTGTGCTTTCCTCCATTCGGCACCCACGTGTGCCCCTCCATTTAGCACCCACGTGTGCTCTCCTCTACTTGACACCCACGCGTGTCCCTCCTTTTGGCACCCACGAGTGCCCTTCCCTATTGCGCCCACGCGCGCTCACTCCCCTCGTGCACCACGTGCACTCCCATAGTCTTTTCTATTTTTCCAAGTGGTCTACGTGTCTCGGAAAGAAGAACGGTTATATCTTACTCTATCTATTTACAGTTGTTATATCTGTTATATCATTGTTATCTCTGTTATATTTGTGTGTTTATCCCTGTTATATTTCTGTGTTACATTTCTTTCATTCAGTACTGCATTTCATGCATCTACGTACCCCTTTATTTTATTTTTCTAAGGATTAACCTTTCTCGGTGAAGGAAGGACTCTCCGTCGGGAATTCCTCTTGACGGACTAGGATCTCCTCCATTGGGACCTCCGTAAGTCCCCGACATCGAAGGATTCCCTCTTCGTTCACTGGGCAGGTTGTACCACTGAAGTACCCCGAAGTTAGTTACCTATCCGTGGTGAGACGAGTGTCCCTAGTTCACACGGTGGTAAAACAAAGGTGTAACTAGGATTTTTGTAAATTTTGTGTGAATTTTGACATTTGTTAAAAAAATAAAAAAAAGAGAGTTAAAACACAAAAAATAAAAAAAAGCGACGTAAGATCATCCACTTGTTTGGTAATCATATTTGTTTGTTGGTGCATGCGCTTACGTTCTGGAAAAATAAAAATGGCTCATAACTCTTCTGAAGAGAATCAATCGGGTCGTGGTCAATCAATTGAACCACGCGTCCATGCAATGGACTCAGGCCCTTCTAGTGAGACCTCACAAGAGGTTCCCGCTGTTTCACGGGAAGTAGCCCCACCTCAGGACATCTTTTCCAGTACACAGCTCAGCCCCGAGCAACTTCTAGCCTTTCAGGCTATTTTAAAGGGGAAATCTATTGCTCCCCCTCCTCAGGAGTCAACTCCGGCTCCCACATCCTACAAACAGCCGCTCCAGGCTACCACTTTTCCATCATATGTACATGACGTTCCTTCTTCCTCATTTCAAGGACAGGCGAGTCAACAGCCTGCCGCTTACCAATTTCCCCCTCCACAATCTCAAGCCCCTGTCATCCTTCATACGGTACCCCAAACGGGTCCGTCCACTAGTGGGCCACTATATCCTTCTGGTTCAGCATTCCCTTCTCAGGCCCTTGGCAGGCCTTCTCAGCCTCAGTGGCAGGCCCAACCTCCACCTGCCGAGGACCTCACTCAATCTCTCCTCAACAAAATCAATGAAATGAACGAGGAGTTCCAAAATTTCAAGAAAGAGGTACATGGGAAGTCTGCCCTTGACATTTCCCTGCCAAATCTTCCCACATTTCATCTCCCTCCCTCCGAAATGCCTACATACCGTAGGTATAACGGCACGGGAAATCCTTCTATTCACATCAAGGATTTCATGTATGAATCTTCCTCATGGCAGAACGATCCAAAATCTCTGGCTTACCTTTTTCAGAAATCATTGGATGGTCCCGCCCTAGAATGGTTCTATTCTCTAGAGCCGAGTGAGGCTGAGGATTTTGATGTGGTCAAAGCCAAATTCATACAGAAGTACCGGGATAGGGTCGGTCTCTCCCTTTCTATCACCGACCTAGTTGCTGAGAAAATGAGATCAGATGAGGATTTTGTCCAGTATGCTGATAGGTGGAGGTCTCTGGCCGATAAAATAAAGGATACCCTTTCAGAACCCGAGCAAGTCAAGATGATTGTGTCTAATGCAACCCCGCAGTTTAGACACATTTTAGCCATGAATAAGCTTACCACGATGGAGGAACTTTATGAGAGGGCTCGATATATCCAGACCCAATTAAAAGATTCCCCCATCATGCACATGTTTGAACCTCCAAAGCCAAGGGTGTTTAAGAAGACGGGCACTAGTGTCCAAGGAGGAACAACTGAGGGAGTCGTCATAAACGAGCAAGTGAGTGTGCTTGGCGGCCCCAACCAACTAGTTAACCAAAGGCCTCCTCAGGTTTCACGACCTCCCTTTCAACAAGGTCCACCTTTTTATCGTCCTCCACCCCAAAATAACCCCCTTCAAAATAACATGCCTCAACCCTTTCATCCCCAGCAACAACAACAACAACCACAACCTCAGTATCACCAAGTTCCACCCCCGGGAAATTACGGCCCACCACAACAACGGATGAGGCCCCTTGGACCCAAAAGAGCCCATTATCCACCATTGCCCGAGGCATTGCCGGACATTTTTAATGCCCTCATGGCTGCCAACCTACTTACTTTGCCTAAAGAAAAGTTTGCATGGCCCCCGAATGCTGATACCTCCAGGTACTGTGTCTATCACAGACAGCCGGGCCATACGGTGGAGAATTGTTTCAACTTCAAAGATTACATTTATGACATGAATGATCTGGGTGAAATCGATTGGGATGAAATGAGGCGATGCATCGCTACCCTGAAGGCCAGGAGACCTCCGCCTAGGCCACAGTTACCACAACAACCACAACAATTACAGCAACAGCAATAGCCCCAACAGGCCCCACAACAGCAACCTAATATGGGCATTATCCATAATCCGCTTCCGGAGCACCAACAGCCCAACTACCAGGTTAATCCGATTTCCTCCTTCTCGGAAGTTGGAAGAGAGCAAACCTGTCATTTGGAAAGCACCTCCGTCCTTGCTACCAGTCATACCACCAATCAACCTCCGCGTCTCCTTTGAACAGCATCTTCTTACCACTCAACCCCCTCACAACCCCTATTTGGTCCTTCTTCCGTTCCACAGCCATCACGCCCTCTTATTCATACCCCTATCGTCAATTCACCGTTAGTCCGTCACCAAAGGCCATCTCCCACTCCTTTTTCACCCCTAAGTCCCCTGATCACTTCTTATTCCTCTAATTTACCATCTACCTCTATCGCACCTTTACCCCCGCCTTCTAACCTTTTTACCGCCCATTACCCGTATGACACACCATCCACCTCTACCCCCATTGAACCTCCTCCTCCACCATCTAAACCCCTTATCATTCATCATTCACCCGAGATTCCCTCTACTTCCTCTATTCTTTCACATTCTAAGCCCCTTATCATCCACCATTCACCCGAGATTCCCTCTATTTCCCCTATTCTTTCACATTCTAAACCCCTTATCATCCGTGATTCACCCGAGATTCCTTCTACCTCTACTATACCTCCACCAAGCAAACCCCTAATCAAAACCCCTACACCCATCATAACCCCTATCCCACCAACTATTCCTCCACCACTACCCTTTAAACCCTTGTTAAAATCCACACCTAATACCATAGAGGTGCAACAAGACCCACAAGTAATGGTGCTCTGGAGTGGGAGGATGTTCCACCTGGTATTTCCCCAGAATAGTCAGGCCCCTGAACAATCTCAGCCCCAGAAAGATAAGGAAGAGCAGTCAGAAGAGTCCATCCCTGGGACCCAGTATGACTTGTTAAAGCATCTGGATAAGACGCCTGCCCGTATCTCCATCCTTGAGTTGATTAAAAGATCCACGTCTCATCAAGAAGCTTTGAAAGACTATCTTCAAAAAGTCATGGTGAATGAGGATCTCCCTGTGGAGAAAATCTCAGCAGTCCTGACACCCATGGATACACAACCGCCCATCATGTTCCACAATCACGAGCTTGCCCCCAAGGAAGCTCGAAAATATGCTTTGTGTATTGCGGTAAAAATCAATGGTGTGTCAGTGGATCAGTGCCTGGTGGACACGGGCGCGTCTATAAATGTGATTTCCCCGAGTACTCTCCAAGTATGTGGGGTTGATGAAGAAAAACTCATGACCTCCTCAATTACAGTCACGGCCTACGACAACAGTAAGAGGCCGCCAATGGGGATGATTGCCCTCAATGTAGAACTAGGTCCTGTATCAGTCTTTACGGAATTTCATGTCCTTGATATGGATCCCACTTTCAAGGCTATACTAGGCCGTACCTACATTGAAGCTATGAATGCTGTACCATCCACCAATCATCAGTGTTTGAAATTTCCATACAAAGGATGGGTTATCAAGGTAATGAGCATGCCCCTCTGTTCTACGGTGGATGCAATCACCACCTCTTTGCCTTCGGTCTGGCCGACTCATCGGCCCATACTATCCTTGTTGGATGTGTATGACCCCTGTCGTGCTCCCTTCACACAACAAAAGTCATTCCCTATGTCAAACTCACGTCTCCCCTTCCGCTCCAAAGGATGGGAGATTATGAGGAATATTGGCTACCAAGATGGCAAAGGTCTAGGGGCACAACTGCAAGGAAGGCTGAGACCACTCCAAAAGATAAAGCCAATCCATAGAGCTGGCTTGGGTTTTAAGGGGCCATTCGAATCAGACGGCAAACCCCTCACTTGGACTTTGTCCTCACATTTCAAAAAGGGGCCCGTCGTCCAGATGGGAGATCCTCCACTGGAGTCACCTGGGGGGTCACGGGATGTATTTTTAGCTCAAGGATGTTCAAGGATCCCTAAAAGAGGAAAGATTGTCCACCTGGATTGTGAATGGTATAAATGGTTTGACATACCAGATATATCCATTGCACTGGAAAGAATGTTCTCGCCTCCACATCTAGAAGGGTCGTCTTTGATCTCCGAAATGCCAGGGGACACCACCACACTTGCCAGAATGTCAAACCCTCCTCGCCAAGAGGATGTTGTCATCGACGGGTCATCACCCGCCACCAATATTGTCACCGATGGCTCATTAGCCGTCATCTTTTCTATCCACATATCACAGCCTTTGTTGCTGTCTCCTTCCTGGGCCAGACAGTTGTCTGATGATCTTCCCAGGTCCCCTTCTTTACTCATATACCTACGTGGGTTTCTTAACTCACGCCAGGTTTTCAATCATGATCTGCTCTACGAGCTACACAACCCTCTAGCTCTAATTCCCTTTTCATCTCCTCCAATTTCTTTTCATTGTTTTGTTATCAAAAATAAAAATGAAAAAAAAACGTCAATTTCCCAACTTCCCAACAACACATCTTTGTTGAGGAGACATCCTATATCTCCCATGAGTGTGCCCCGACTTACGGGCCACTCATTCAAGGTCCCTTGAGCGACCTTCTTTACCCCTCCTCTGAGGGGTCCTTCCCTGTACATTCTTCACTATCCTCTTTAGCTTCTTCTTCTTCTGTAAATAATGTGTGTCAGGTTAGGAATAAGTCAAGGGTGGTGCCCAAGAAGAAATCCAGGGGTAGGCAGATCCGTCGGCGATTTCTTCTAGATTTAGCCGATAGGTGTCAAGCCCTTCTAGCCATCCCTCAATTGCTAGAAAATCCCATCCAACTGCCAGAAATAGAATGTGAAACTGATTGTACGATTGATGAAGGATATGGGGTTTATGAAATCACTGATGAGGAATACCCCATTGAAGAAGAGGATGAAGAATATGAGGACGCGGCCGATGCATATGCCAGTGGAATGAGGAGATTTGACGAGCCGTCAGCCGCTGTAGAAGAGTCCATCAAAGAGATAAACTTGGGAACTGAGGAAGACCCTAGGATTGTCCTCATAAGTGATAATTTATCATCATCTGACGAAGACGCATTAATTAATGTTCTCGAGGATTATAAGGACACGTTTGCATGGAGCTATGAGGATATGCCAGGATTGGATTCTACTCTGGTTGAGCATCGTCTCACTCTCAAACCAGGGTCCATCTCGGTAAAGCAACGGTTAAGACGTTTCCGCCTACAAATGGCTTTAAAAATGAAGGAAGAGGTCGACAAGCTCCACAAAGCTAGGTTCATAAGAGTCGTCCTTTATCCTCAGTGGGTCGCAAACATTGTCCCGGTCATGAAGAAAGATGGAAATGTGAGAATTTGTATTGACTTCCGGGACCTTAACCGTGCGTGTCCAAAGGATGATTTCCCTTTGCCTCATATTGATGTGTTAATTGATAACACGGTAGGATATGAAACCCTTTCATCCATGGATGGATTTTCTGGATATAATCAAATTCGTCTGGCAGAAGAAGATCAGGAGAAAACCTCATTCACTACTCCCTGGGGAACTTATTGTTATGTGGTCATGCCATTTGGACTGAAGAATGCTGGAGCCACTTACCAAAGGGCTATGATGGCAATATTCCATGACATGATGCACATATATTTGGAGGTATATGTGGATGATTTGTTGGTAAAATCCAAAACTAGGGCGGAACATCCCAAGGTCCTTGCAAAGGTGTTGCAAAGATCGCGTGAATTCAATTTGAAAATGAATCCAAAGAAATGTGTGTTTGGTGTATCATCTGGCAAATTATTAGGTTTCATTGTGAGCAAAAGGGGTATTGAGATAGATCCCAACAAGGCCAAGGCAATTAGGGATATGCCACCCCTGAAGAATTTGAGAGAAGTTCGAGGATTAATCGGGAGGTTGCAATTTATCCGTCGCTTTGTGTCTCAACACTCGCAAAGGTGTAGACCTTTCTATGAGTTGACCAAAGCAGGGACCAAATTTTGTTGGGATTCCAAGTGTCAGAATACTTTTGACGAATTAAAGGAATATCTGGCCAACCCGCCTGTTCTCACTCCACCTATTCCAGATAAGCCTTTGGTCCTATATATCTCAGTCCTAGACGACTCTGTGGGAGCCGTTCTGGCACAAATCAATGAGGAAGGCAAGGAACAGGCAACCTATTACTTGTCCAAACTCCTCAACCCCTGTGAGCGAAAGTATATAGCCATGGAGAAGACATGTGCCGCCCTTGTGTGGGTGGTACAGAAATTGAAACATTACTTTCTGGCTCACGAAGTCTACTTGATTGCTCGGATGAATCCTATCAAATTTCTCTTGGAAAAGTCTGTCCTTACTGATAGGCTAGCACGTTGGCAAAGTTTTCTATCTCAGTTTGACATCACCTATATTCAACAAAAGGCAATCAAAGGCTATGCTATAGCCGAGCATCTCGCTCATCACCCTCTCCCCAAGTTTGACCCTGTTCAATCAGAGTTTCCAGATGAGGAACTAATGTCCATTACCCAGTCTGATGATCCGATGTGGACATTATATTTTGATGGAGCTTTGAATTCCCAGGGGAGAGGTATTGGTATCGTTCTTTTGTCACCTGAAGGTGTCGCTATCCCAGAGGCATTCCAGCTCTCATTTCCAGTCACCAACAACGTGGCTGAATATAAGGCTCTTCTGGCAGGTCTGAATCTTGCCTATTCCTTCTGGGTCACCGAATTACGAGTCATAGGTGATAGTCAACTTATCCTTCGCCAAGTGCTCACCAAATATCGCACTCGTGATCCCAAGCTCAAGCCATACCAAGAGCTTACTGTTGCTTTCGCTAAACTGTTCACCAAGTTAGTCTTTGTTCATGTTCCTCGCAATCAGAACATTCTGGCCGACGCTCTTGCTTCGTTGGCATCATCATTAAGGTTTTCTCTGGGCAGAAGGGCTATGTCCGTTTCTATCCACAAGCTTCTCTTCCCTGCTATCCACAACCCTTCCTATTTAAGGGTCAAGGAAAAAATGTCGAGGATGGCTCGAGATGGTGACGTTGAGAAGAGGGAGATTATGTTGGTTGAATTGGAGGAAGAACTGGCTGATGAGGAGAAGCCATGGTTCTATGAGATTATCAAATATTGCAAAGACCAGTCTTACCCTACAGAAGCAACAGCAGAAGATAAGAGGGCTATAAGGAGAGTAGCCCAGAGATACACATTGGTTGGAGGATTGCTGTACAAAAGAAGCCTTACTGGTGTTCTTCTGAGGTGTCTTGACGATGATGAGTCTTGGAAGTGTGTAGAGGAAGCACACTCAGGTGTGTGCGGTGGCTATGTGAACAGTCAAATGCTTGCCAAGAAGATCATTCGGCAAGGCTTTTACTGGCCCACCATGGAGGAAGATTGTGTCGTCTATGTCCGTAGGTGTGTCAAATGTCAACTTCACGCTGATAAGATTCATTCCCCATCTTCCTCTCTCCATCCAGTATCCTCCCCATGGCCTTTCTCCATGTGGGCATTCGACATCATTGGTCCTCTCGGTGATCCTAACTCCCTTACTAAATAAAAATCCTTCATCCTTACTGCAACGGAGTACTTCACCAAATGGGCCGAAGCTGAAGCCTATGCAGAAATCAAGGCATCAACAGTTTGTAAGTTCATTATGAAGAATATCATTGCCAGATTCGACATTCCAAGAACTATCATCACCGACAATGGGCCACAATTCATTTCTCAGGACCTTCAGGACCTCTGCAAAAGGTATAAGATTGCATTGCATCATTCATCACCATATTATCCACAAGGTAATGGCCAAGCAGAGGCCACGAATAAAACACTGATCAAAATCATAAAGAAAACTTGTGAGTCTAGCAGATTCTCGGATTGGCCAGAGAAGCTTATCGAAGCTCTATGGGCCTATCGCACTTCAATCCGAACTCCTACTGGGCAAACTCCGTTCGCCCTCACTTACGGGATGGAGGCGGTAGTTCCGTATGAGGTTCTGATTCCCTCTCTGAGAGTACAATTGGACAAGGACCTTCCCCTCGATGAACGTCACGATTCTCTCCTTGCCTAGTTGGAACTCTTAGACGAGAAACGTCTGGTTGCTGCCGAGCATGCTCGCGTCTACCAAAATAGACTCGCACATTTTTACCAGAAGAAGGTTATTGAGAGAAAGTTCAAAGTTGGTGAAATGGTAGTGAAAAGAATTTTTATAAAACCTGGCGGGCCGCGTTCTAAGCTCCAACCCAATTGGGAAGGACCATACGTGGTTAAGGCTGTACATCCTGGCAACGCCTACAGGCTAGTCAATGCTGAGGGGATCGAGTTATCCCACCCTTGGAATGGGCTGTATCTTAAAAAGTATTACCCTTAGATAGGTGTACATACTGTCAAAAACAAAAAAAATTTGAAAACAAAAACAACAAAAAAATAATGAAAACAATAAACATATGTATATAAAACAAATAAAAAGACCAAAAAAAAAATTCAAAATGCCGATGTTTGGAGACCACCATGGAATCAAGTTACTGCATCTTACCTCCATATCAAGATAGGGCCCATTAAGGCTTGGTAGGTCTCAGGTCTTGGTTTGCCAGAACCGTGGAGACCCCTGTCCGGCCAGTTCGGCCTATGCCCCCTCAAAAGAAGACAACATGTATACACATCTGTGTTATAAAAAAATTGATAGCATCGCTTATGGTAGGGCATCACTCAAAAGGTCTCCAAGAAAGCTCAAATCTTTATTCTCTTCTTCTCGACCGAATGAGACAGTCGGCGCCCTTAAAACGTTGAGCATGGGAAACACGAACACAACCCCTAGGGTGAGAGTAGGGCCCAATTCCTCGAGCATGGGTTAGAGCACGAGAAGAGGGCAGTGTCCCCGCAGGCATCCAAGAGGGATTCCATAATGTCAAAATACTATGTCCCTCACAAAAATCTGTCAAGAAAAAAAAATCAGAAAAGAAGAACAAAATCAAAAGTCAAGTGAAAAGCCTGGTCGTAACCGTGCATGATCCCAATAATGAAACCCCTTTGACTGAAATTCAAATTGTACACAAAAGGGGTCATGAGATGTAAATGCTCGAGATTTGGTCTGAAGTTACCCGAAAGGGGAAGTTAAGTGCGTCCCTACTGGCTCGCCGGGTTAACGGTTTTGTCGGTCTCAGGAGGTTTGCCCCCAATATTCTTCCTTCTTCCCCTGAAGATCAAAGCTCAATGGAGTTCCCGAAGGGTGAAACTCGTCAAAGCCTGCAACATCCTTTTAACACAAACATATGGTTGTCCATTTTGAAAAGCAGAAGCCATTGTCGTGAAGGAGTCTCCGTGTTTTTGGCCGGTCAAGACCCTTATCTACCACCTTAATGTCTTCTTATCTAACCTCGGGCTTAGACCAATGCAAGCGCGTCACCTACGGGTGCGACGGCGTTTGATTCCGGGTCAGCGTCGCGCGGTTGGTCATTTGGGTTCCAGGGTGTTCCATTACATATCATTTGGAGTTGTGAGGAAATAGACCCGGGTCGGGCAAATCATTTACCTCGAACACTTTTTGGGTGAATCCCTGTGGTCGGAAGCAACTGGGAGCCTAAGCATGGCATGACGGTATTGTCATCAGGATAAGTCTTAGCCGGCAGGATTATCATTCGAGGGGTCTAGAGGCCCAAATCAACTTAGATGTACACTTAGGATACCTGGGAGGTTAGTAAGAAATCTTTATTCTCATGCAGGTTAGGTGCCATATGGGTGCTTGCCAAGCGTTAGCAACAACAAAAAAAATGATGATAATGATTAAAACAACAAAAAAAGGAAAATGTAGATATATGCAACACAAAAAATGATGAAAAATAAAATAACAAAAATGCCAGAAAAATAAAAACAAAAATAAAATTATATTTCCTATGATTGCATTTGTATGCAGCATTCCACTTTTAAATTTCGCTTGCATTCGTGTGTTTGTGTGCCACATTCATCATCATGTTTTACCCTTGCCTTTATTAATAAAGGCTTGGCCCCTTGACCCATTATCAAGGACAGTTCAAAACAAAAATCTTCTTATTGAGCAAGGGGCCAAGTCAGAGCAGAAATTCTGACTTGTTTGTTTTAGTGATGTGTGCAGGGATTCAAGATAGCAAGAAAGAGAGAAAAACCAAAAATCAAATTTTTTATTCCATTCCAAAACTAGAAATTGTACATTAAGTTCCATCTTCTCTCTCTACATTACTCGTCCCTCCGCTCTCCGGGTAAGACGCTCTTGAGGGTGCAACCCAACTACGAAAAGCGGTACTTCTACCGCTCTGTGCTCCTCTTCCCATCTCTACACCCCGACGTCGATCTGCGGGGGCAGCAAAGAAGCTACTAACACGAAAGCCAGGCTCTCGTGCTTTTCGGTAGCACTCCTCACCATCTCTCAGCCATTGTTCAGCAAGGCCAAGGCTGGTTCGGAGTTCAAATAATTGGGCGTCTATGGCCCTTCGCTCCTTCCTCTCAGCCAACCTATCGGCTCTTTCTCTTTCTCTGTCCCTTTCTTTTTCTGCCCGTTCTCTTTCTCGGTCTTCCCTCTCCAGTTGAAGGGTGATCCTTAGCTCCACGGCGTCCCTAGAAGAGTCATCATCTGGATGACGCCGCAGTTCATCTTCCAGCTCCGCTATTCTAGCCTCCTGTAGACACCCAATTTTGGCCGATAAATTGAGCATTTTCTTTGTTCTCCTAGTTAATGCCCCAAATTGATCCTTAGTTGGTTGATTTTCTGGGATTTCTCCCCATTCTTGGCCCAACATTTCAATTCCATACCTTGGATCTCGTCTCGAGTTTGGCATTCCCGCGCTATCCGCTCTTATCGCTTTCTTGTTCATAGCGCGTGCTGGATCTAATTGAAGTTATCATTTGAGCAGTTGTTATTGATTGACGTTTGATCATTGTAGCGTCCACTTTGGATGTTATTCTCACTTAACATTTGATTAAATGGCTGCCCAAAGGATATTTCTCCTTTTTTTAAATCATTTCATGGGCCTTTAATTATCGCGCTATATCGTCATAGCGCGTTCTTCATGAACGCGCTATGGCAGTATAGCGCGTTATCAGGCAGAACCCAGTCCGACCCGGACTCCCTTCTTTCGACTCAGAGTCCTTATTTGGTAAGTTTCCAATCGTCTTCCTTCCAAAGGAAGGTTCCAAACCCTAATAGGAGTCTTTCCCCCTCATTAATCGGCAGGATTACCTCAATTTGAGCCGTCAAATCATCGGATTGAATTGAACTCCGACCTAGGGTTGCTTCTTGATCTTTCTCCTATAAATTGCACCCTTTGGCCGTCGTTCTCAGGGGATGCCACTCAAGATATTGATGAGTGGGAGGAAGTTCTTCGTGCCAGATCAATAGATCCTCACTTCTCGCACACCCAAGGGAGTATTTTGGGGCTCTTTTCGTGTTATTCCTCTTTCTACTCTTTTTCTTTCCCCAATTTACAAATTTTAATCTTTGCATAGCATTGCATATTGATTTCAAAACACTCCTTTTACGAAATACATGCATACACACACACCACACCTATCTTTTGCCCATCCATAGGGGTTTAAAAACCACCAAACCCCCAGGTAATCGAGCCCCCCGTTTGCATACTTTTGATTAAGAATAGGGGCAGATTCTACTAAAATCTCAATCTAATGGGCCTTTTGTTTGTTGTTTATGATTGTTTGCAGGCACTAGAAGACTAATACGTGGAGCCCTTGCACCTAGGCCGGCTTTGGAGCAAGGAAGGAACGAATCCAAATAAGCTCGCTTCCTGTCTTATATCGCGCTATATGTTACTAGCGCGACCTGAAGAACGCGCTAGGACGATATAGCGCGTTCATCTTCAGGCCTACGGCTGGCCCCCCCTCATGAATTTCTGAGGTATGTAGCATGCCCCTATTTTAATCTTTTATTATTTGGCATGTTTCTGGCCTCAGTGGCGATCACGGATCTTATTAATGCATGTTTCACCCCTCTTTTATCATCGACTTTAGCGCTTTTATCTTGCTAGATTATCTTGCTAAAGGCAAATTCATCAATTTTGGGGGTGTTCATAAATTCATGATCCACACCTCCCTCTGCGCAGCTTGGGCAAGTGCCTCTTGCGTCTCTTTTTCCTGCCAGATATGCCGTCTCAGATATGCGGCAAGGCATGAATGAGGAAGATTCAACAATGAAACTTTTACCTGTATAGAGAGCATGCCTTCTGCCTCTGCGGCACGCTGCGTGGCACGAGCAAGTTGCTCATGAAGCAAATCCAGCTCTGAGGTAGGGATCCATAAACTAGAAGAGACACCATCTGCTCCCATCGCTGATGAGGCTGCGTCGATTTGGGCGCGCTATAACCACATGAGGTGATAATCAGTGGCTAAGCATCATGAATCTAGAGTCATGATTAGGAGTGTGCATTGTATATACACTTACCGAGGCACTTAAGGCACCACGGGTGTCACCCAACTGTTGCTCCGTGTCTGCCAAGCGAGCTCGCAAGTTCGCTATCATGGTATCACGGACATCCTGTAGTCATGTTATAGGAGTCAGCATTTCCACACAAAAAAAAATGAATAAAAACAAAAACAACAAAAAAATAAGGAAAAGAAGAAAAGAGGAAAAAGGGAGACCTACCTCTACAAGCCCCCCAGGTCGGAGTCGCTCTGCATACATTGCCCTATACAGACGCAGGTAGTCTTCACTATCATGTGCCTGTGATTCCACGATTGTGCCACCCCGTTGCCAGTCTTCATACTGTTCGGGAAACCGCACCCGCCAATCAATGCAGGTTGCCGGTCCGCGTGTCTTTCTTCCTACGCGAGGTGGCGCAGTCGTATCCACCCATTCCTGGGCTAACCCTGGGGTCATCATAACTAATCGTAGCCGAAGCAGTTCGATTTCATTCAGGCAGTGGATCCAAAGCTCTCGCCCAAACCGAGCGCGGCTCATCAAAACCCACGGTTGGTCGGCATCGACCATGCTTGAGTAGGGTCTCTAGTTCACCTAGATTAGATTGTACATATTCTTTTAGCTAGTCAAATGTAGAAGCAAAAAAAAAAAAAGAACTAAAAAAAAGAAGAAAAAAGAATCCTAGCATCGCTGCAGGGAACTCCTGCAGCTCACGTCTTAACACCATCAGTTGGTAGGATAGAGGTACTGTACTCATAATGGGTTGCCACCGTCTGGCTAATGGCACCGTCACTGGTCGCCAATGCCGAGCTCTCCCCATTGGGAGGTAATAGTAGCTCCATAGCTGCATCATCATGTGTCATTAGTGCCTTAAGTGAACCATTGGGAAAACACACAAAAAAATGAAACAAAAATTACCTGGATAAATGGTGTAAAGCCACTGACAGTCACCTCACGGTCTGCCTCTTGGGACATACATGTAAATAGATGTGCCAGCACGGCAGCTCCCCAGGCATACTGCCCTACTCTTTCCAGGTCTACTAGCAGCTCCAGGAAGCGACAGTCGATGCTGCCTCCCTTCGAGCTCAGTAGCAATCTTCCCAGCAATAAGAGGAGAAATCTCCTCAAATCCATGTTGGACCTTTCCCAATTGTCGAAATCTGTGCAGTACACAGCACGGCACCCTCTTTCTGTCCTTTCCATGAATTCTTCCAAGGACTCATCATCCCGGGGATGAGTATCAGTCCCAATGCCTCCATGATAGACGCCTTGGCTACTAATCGGTTCTTCTGACCGTCATGTTCCAGTCCTAACAGCTTCTGGGCACCTTCTCGGTAGTCCGCGTAAGTGACTCCGGTCACTGCCTCCCCATCCACTCTAAGGCTCGTGATTCGGATCACATCTTCCAGACTGGGTACCATGTGCCCCCAGGGCATCAAGAATGCCCGACTCACTGGGTCCCATCTTTCGCGCAATGCTTGGGTGAGGACGAGGTCGAGCTTGATTGGCTCGATTCGAAGAAAGGCCCCAAATCCCATCACGTCTAGCCTGGCCTTCTGGAAGTCTGGAAGACCACGATATGCGGCAACCACTAGCTCCCAGGAAATGTGTGATTTCATCATGCTCTGCACATACACAAGAACTGAGCAAAGGGGGAGCTTTGCCAAGGAAGAAAAGGGAAGAAAGAATGAAGGAAGGGATGAGAAGGTCCAACTTACGAGTTGTGATTGCGTCCTCTCGCTGAGTTGCCCCTCGACTTCTGAAAGTCTCCTGGAACTACTGCCAGATCTGCTCCTCTTTGAAGAGCGCGAAGACTCACCTTCTGCTCTGAAGCTAGATTCGCCCTCCATCCTGAAATTGAGCAATTCTCACTACCTCCCCTTCTTGCAAACTTTCACTCTTCGGATCAGCTCTCACGACATTAGTGCTTCCAAGTCGAGAGAAAGGGGAGGTATTTATAGGATTGGAAAGAAGGTGATCTGGATCTATCACCATCACCCCTAGCAACAGCCTTTGCGACAAGTCACCCCCCTTTTACCGCTGCGGCCACTCTACCATGGGGAGTGATCGATTTGGGGGCGTGATTTGTTGACTTGGCCTCTCTATTCAGTCTGAAGATTACCCGTGTTTATTGTCCCGTTGCGACTACCTTTAGCGCAAAGAAGAAAGAGGGGGACATTTATGCAGGAAACAAGGACCAGGGACCGACGTTGTTGAAATTGGTGGTAGGTTCCTTTGAAAACCATGGCTACGGTACACTCGCATGTCACTTCACCATGTGAAGTGAATGGAGCAGAGTTGTGATTGTTGCCCCGCCACCCCTATTCGGTCCAAAGATTCCCCGTGTCCCTTGTCCTATTGCGACTACTTTTAGCGCAAACAGGGAAACGAGGGACATTCACGTGGAAAAGAGCACCACGGTCTGATATTATTGAAGTCTGATGGCAGACTCCCTTTGAAAATCATGGCTATGGTGAGTCACCACTCCGTGTTTTAAGGAGACATCTCATCGAGCAGGTCTCGGGTAGGAACCCATGTGGTAGAAAAGACATGTAGAGCAGAAGGAACGAACGGGAAAGCAAGCTGCGTTCAAACCAAGCCATTTCATTCACACATCTATATAAGGGTTTGTGCCCGTCATGAGGAAGGAGTGGGTGTACAAGCCATTCACTAATCCTCGTCACCCTCCTGGTTACGTCTCTTCTCTCTCCAAAGGTAAGAATTCCCTCGGAGGCCTTCTATAGACTCGTGATGCAGCAATCGCTTTGCTGTGCCATGCCTTTCCATCTGCTCTGGCAGTCCTCTTCACCGTCCTCCTGCTTCTCTCGTGACCCTGATGGCCGTGAAGCTCTTGAAGCTGAGGATGCTGGTTGAACTCCCCTCTACTCTACCAAAGGACACTGTACCAGCTCCAGGAGCTCCCTTGCCGCGAGCTCCAATTCCCCTCCGATCTGCAGAGCAAGTGACGTGTCTGGACGCTCTTCCTCTCAGAGTTCCATCTCTTGGGCCTCCTGTGCTACTCCGTCTTTGCCTTTCTCTTTATTTTCTCTCGCTTTACCTCTCTCCTCGCCACTTGGAGAGAAACCTTTAGCGTCAAGGCATCTCGGGGCAATCCCTCATGCTGTAGTTGCTCTGATCTTTCAGCTCTTATTCTATGATGGTCAGCTGTCGCTCGGCGTCTGCCATCTTAGCCGCTTACAGAAAAGGGAATGGAGGAGATTCAAAGCATGTGCAATGGCATTAAGGCCTTATTTTATTTCAAAACGAGGACTACACCAGGGGTTTAGGCACTTCGGGCCTTAAATTCCCCAATTGGGTTACATAAGCTTTCCACAGCTCTATGTCCTCATTTACAGACACCATTACCTTCAGTGGAACACTTGCCTTCCACGATGCTTTAATTGCCTTCACATCGTTTGCATCTCCCTCCGTACCTAGCTCTCTCTTCCTCAGAGGAGGAATTTCAGATAACATTGGGAATGAATGGCGAGGGAGGCCGATCTGAGTATAACACCGATGTGCATTGTACAGAGCAAACTCAGTCACGCCGACCAGCTGCACCTCCGCATCTAGGAAAGACCTCGTGAGGAGTTCACATGACAGTAAACATGTTGGCGCATAAGTGAACATGTTCTGCATCATAGTGTTGTAGTGATTCCTCCAGTCTTCGCGTTTCTTCAACCAAGGAGCGCGATTTACCACATTACCACTAAAGCCTAACACATCGGCTATGTGGTAAAGTGGACTTTGTTGGAAGATTTTTTAGGTAGTCGTCATCCCCTCGTGGTGGTCAAATTTGAAATGCAAGTCAATCCAGAAATTTAGAAGGAGTATGCAACCGAAAGGAGGCTTACCCATGCTGGAAGCTGTGAGACCGCTGTAGAGATAGGCAAGGATGGCGGGCCGCACTCTCTTTCCATTCCAAATCCCACAAATAGCGCTCAATTGATCCTCCTCCACTATGTTGTCTGTATAAGGAAATAGGAGAGCTCCCGCTAAACAGATTGTGAACCCCTTCATCAGTTTCTCTAGCTGATCATCACTTGTCGATTCTTCCAGGGCACTCATGGTCCATTCCGCAAGCTTTTGTAAGTTAATTCCCTGTCGAGTTTGGACCGCCTTGATAGCCTTCAACGGCATGAAACATCCGAGAACCTCCTCAGAAGTCACATTTTTCAGCATGCGCGAGATCTTTATCTTGCCATCCTTCTTAAATCCCTTCAAACCGAGCAACAGCTCCACCTCCTCAAGAAGAATTGTTGCTTCAAAAGTGGAGAAAATGAAGGTGTGAGTTTGAGGGTACCAAATTTCTACCAGTGCACCCATGGCTGCCCAATCCATGTAAATCTTGTCATAGTGTTTGGCGTGAATCACCAGTCCTTGGAGATGCCATTTTGAAATCACAGCTCTCATGCCAATGGTTATATTCGAAGTGAGCTTTGATAGCCAGGGCAGCTTTGAGAATTTCCTTGGGCCCAGGAAGAGAGGATATGGCTGAAAAGGAAAGGAAATGTCGAGAAGGTGAAGGAGAAGTCATACAGAAACTAGAAAATGAGTCAACTCACCAGTCCTGAGTTAATTCTTTCATTCAGATGCCCTTCAATGTCCCTAAACCGTTGGATCTCATTGCTAGCCCTGCTTCTCTTCATGGGACGCGAGGATTCGCCTTCCATCTCAAGTCAAAGGGGCTAAGATCACTCTTTCTCTCCCTTGCTTCTCTTTACGGAATTCGTGCTTGTGCTTCTTCTTGGCTCGCATATGAGTTACTTATAGAATAGAAAGGAATCAAGGTCGTCATCAACAGTTTGTCGTGTTATGATTATTAGTCTTGTATGATTGGTTATGTTATGATTATATTTTTTGATGATTGTGTTTATAATTCTGTCTTGTCATGATTGTGTCAATAATTTCATCTTCTCATGATTGTGTTCACAATTCTGTCCTATCATGATTGTGTTCTATTATCATTGTGAAATTGTTCTATGTAAATTTTAAAGAAAAGAAAAGAGAAAAAAGAGAGAAAAAGAAAAAGAAAAAACAAGAAAAGGAAAAAGAAAAAAATGGGTCATCACCCTCCCACATGTATCATATCCGTAGTGTGTCTGGTATTGTATGTACATAATTGGAGTCTGTAAGCGTCGTACGCCTTGAATGAATTTGGAGTTTGAGTTCAGACTCTGATAACTCCAAAAGAGTTCAGAGCGTACGAATAGGTTGTTAAGTCGTGAAAGAATGGGGACGACGGTTCCGTTCAGTGTGTCGATAAACGGGCCTCAACTCATTACCGGCTCACCAAATCTTCTCCACAGCTTAACGATATTATTCTTGGCCAGTTGATCTCATTGTGAGAATCATTCACTTAAGTCAATTGTGCAAGCCACTGTGTTTTAACACTCTGAACTGTGAGATATTCCAGTCTGAGTCAAGTACTGAGCTTTCCCGATGTTGCCTTGAGATGTTTCTCTAGAAGAGATCATTGTTTGGATTTAATTCCAGTTTATCTTTTTGTTCCCCTCGGACCCACCTTGGCTGTAGCACGTCCACTGGCTGGTAACCGCTCTCCAATGGTGAAACCTGAGGTTTACGACCCAGGTACTTCCGCACCGTGAAGTTGGTCCTCTTAGTTGTTTGTGCCCCAGTGCACACTTTGTCTTCCTTGTTTGTTTATCATCCAAACAATGGTTGATTTTGGAGGACCTTCTTCAATGTTACTTCGGTAAAACTCGGGAAAGATTCCCATCAGGAAAATGATGAAGGCGTGTCTCATCACACCTTAGCACCTGCTTTTCACTTCACTCCATTGCATTTCATCCATTTCATTCCATTCTATTGCATGTCATGTCCCTACAAAGCAGATGCCAAGGCGGGGCAGCTGTAGACACGCCGTTTTCACGTCTTTTCTAGGTAAATCTCATATTACATCACGATGTCCCAAAGTGACTTACATATTTGATTTGTGTGGCTGATTAATCATTTTTCAGGCTTTTACATAAAAAATAATAATAATAAAAAATCAAAAATCAAAATCAAAAAGGTTAGAAAATACAAAAAAAGTGAGAAGAGCTTGTAAAATAATAATAATAAATAAATAAATTCAAAAATTCAAAAAAAAAGAGGCTATAAGAAAATACAAAAAAAATCAAAAAAAGTTATAATAAAATACAAAACTCAAAAAAGAAGGTTATAAAAAAATCCAGAAAAATTGAGAAAAGATTAAAAATAATAATGAGAAAATAGTTGAAAAAATAAAAAATAATAAAATAAAACAAATCTTAATACATAAAAATAAATACTTTTATTTTTGTATAAAATATAGAGAGCTTGAATATATATATATATATATATATATATATATGTATATATATATATATATAAGAAATTAACAAAAAAAATCACAAAAAATATATAACTAGTATCCATCCTTAATCTCCACTTTATTATAATTAATCTATATATGTTAATCTTAATCTTTACTTTATTATCGTTAATCTCTATGTGTTATTCTTAATCGCACGTCATCTTCCTTCTCTTATCTTCATTTCTCTCACGTCCACCTCTTCTCTGTCTTCTTTCTCAGCCGCCCCAGCATCGGGCATCTTCCTTTACTCCCATCCTTTTCCTTCCTTTTATCCTTGTCTCTCCATCATTCTCCTTTGTTCTCTCCTTCTCTTATCATCACACACAACCATCTCTCTCTGCCAGCCATTCCCCTTCACAACGGCCAACCCTCCTCCTCTCTCCTCCCTTTTTTCTGGCCACCACGCCGAGCTTCCCTTCTAGTGCCTCCTCACTGCCGCACGTCAACCACCACGGCCTCTCACCATACCGTCTGCATCCTTCCCACCTCCACTTTGCCCCCTACCACACACACACTGCCATTGCCACCGTGCCTCTCCCTTTAACAGCCTAACCACCTCCGGCCTCCGCCACGCCCACGTCGTCAACACCATTCTCATGCAGTCGCCGCTACCCTCGCCAGCCACCTCCATCGCGTGAAGCGTCCCACCGCCATCGTCTCCAACCGGCTGCACCACCTCCGTCAGAGCGCCCACGCCGTCCGCGAGCATCTCCGAGCGCCCCCGACCGTCACCCTCGCGAGCCACGTCCGCTGCCAAGCTCTTCATCTGTCGCCGCTGCACCTCTTCCGGCAGCCCAAAGCATCGTCGGTAAGCACGTCATCATCGAGCCCTCCGGCTTCCCTGCACCGTTGCCGCGACCGCTTCGCCGGCCGCCCTCGTCTCCACCGGCCTCTCTCCCACCACCTCACGGCAGCACCCTCACCTGTACCGCCGCGGACGCCGCCCCGTCCACTGCGGATCACGCCACCGCGAAGCTCCCCTCGCCGAGCCCCTCCGTCACCCTGCCGACATCGCCATCGACGCCCCGTCCGAGCCCCTTCGTCCACCTCTCCTCCTCCCCGCGGCTCCTTCCTTTTCTCCCCCCGCCGCGGTCCTATCTTTCTCTCCCTCCGTCTTCTCTTTCCCACCGCCGCGACCGCCACCATCCTCTCCCCCTGCTCTTTCTTTCCCTCTCTCCCCCACCGTCTTATCTCTCTCCCCCCACAGTCTCTCTTTCTCCCTCTCTCCCCCACTGTCTCTCTTTCCCTCTCGATCCCTCTCTCTTCTTTTTCTTTCTTTTATTTTTTTCTCTCTCTCCCTCTCTCTATTCTCTCCCTCTCCCTCACTAACTCTCTCTCCTTCTCATCTCTCTGTTTCTCTCTCCTCCCCCTCTCTCCTTCGATCTCTTTCTCTGTCTCTTTTTTTTATTATCATTTTTCTTCCCTCTCTCTCATTCCTGCTCTGTCACTTTCTCACCCTCTGTATTTTCCTCTCTTTATCTTTCTCTCCCTCTCACGCTGCCTTTTTCTTCTTTTTAACTTTGCATGTCTGCACATAGTTACAGTCATATAATCTTACATTCACTTACACACAGCACACACATGGTCTCCTTTTACACTCATGCACACACCATGCACGTAGATAGCATGTAGTTTTTTTTATTAACATGCTCACCCTACTTTATCTATATATATATACTTATGTACATATACTTGCATACGTTTACATACATATTTATCAATAAGAGTATATATATATATATATATATATATATATATATATATATATTACATGTACTTATATATTACGGGTATATATATATATGTGTGTGTGTTTATATCTATATAAATATATGTATATAAATATATAGATATATATATATATATATGTTCATACTTATATAAATAAATATATGTTCATACTTATATAAATGAACATATATAAATAAATATATGTTCATACTTATATAAATAAATATATATATATATATATTTATATAGATATACAGATGTTCACATGTGTATATATTTGTGTAAATACATGCCTACATATATATGTCCATATATTTGTGTATGCTTATATATATTGAATATTGTTCTTATTCATCTTAGCTTGTCATCTTTTTGGATGTGCAAGAATAAAAGCCGAGCCTTCGGCCCAATTAGCATTCTCGCGTGTCTCCGTACACGGGGAAAGCCGTCTCGTCCCACCGCTCGTTTGCCCGTTCCGCGCTTGCATCGCCATCAGCGCTCTGTTGTTTGCTTTTATTATTTTTATTGTATTTTTAGCTTGTTTGTTATCCAGTTATCAGTGTTTTATTTCATGAATTGTTATCATATCATATCACCGTTCTGACTTGATTTTATTTTGTGTTTGTTTGTTTTGCAGGGTAACCAGTCAAAAGCCCTTTTCTTCGGCCAGTCGAACGAAGAGGAAGAAGGAACCCGCGCAAATCCCGCGTCAAAGGCAAAAGCGATCAACCAGTTCGGGGCCCTCGGTCCCTGGCGATCACACCACCAAACGCGTGCTTGTAGTAAATTTTATTTTATGTCTATAATACCCGCGGATAGCTAAATCCCGGGTCTGTTTGTACTATAATCGGCCGCGGTGACTCATTTCACCGAAGTCATTTACTTTCTGCACTTCCTTTCTGCACCTGTTATATTACTGTTAAAATCCCGCACGGATCAATATCCTGCGGTAGTCTGCTTATTGTTTATATTCATGTTGTTATTATTGTGCGAGGAGTGATATGCCGTTCCAAATTCCGAGTCCACGTATGTCTTTGTGTCCGCCAACTTCTATTACATAGAGTCTTAGGTTCGCACTCGGTATATAGAAAGCTGTCCTCGGAATGGTAGGTCACGCCTACCGGGAAGGGGTTCAGTTTGCGTGAGAGGGTCTTCGGATCCCGTTCTCCGCCCTGTACCGAGGGTCCGGTAAGTCTAGGCTCCACGTCCCCGTACAGAGTGACCTTTCGGGTCATACTCTCTACCCTCTTTTCTACACCATCCTTTTACGCACGCGTTTTCATTTTCATCATTTTTTACTCTTTCACTCAGAGAGGGAGAAACCCCATCTCTCTCTCTCAGTCCACCACGTGACGCGTTCACACCAAGTAATTAAACCATTCCAGTCCTCGTGTAAGATCCGATCAATGTCTTAGGTCAAAGGACCAACGATGCTACTGAGACCATTGGATCTTCAGTTGATATTAGGTATAATCAACCATCTGAAGATCCAATAGAGGATCAGTTCAGTGTACTTCCTCCCAGGACGTACACCTACACATATGTGTTGGTGCCCCGCACCAATGACCATGAGACTGGTCAGTCACACATCATGTGTACTGGTTTAATAGGTAATCAAAGTCCCCGAGTGATTACCCTCCAACCAGGAACAATTTAAGGTATGTGTCCATGTAAAGTCAGTCTCATGATCGAGATCCCATCTCGAGTTGACTTTACAATCACATATCATAGGGACATCGTAAAGTAATATACAATCACACATTTACGCTCAAATATCACTTTATTAATAATGAACAAGATCGTATATTTATCGGGCCTACCCGACCCAAAATTGGCCTATAGCACACTAACACTAACAATCTCCCACTTGAACTACAGCCAATTGTGCACAATTTTTAGGCCCATCTTATCCCGATGGCGCTCAAATACAGTATGTGTCAAAGGCTTAATCAGTGGATCTGCTATGTTGTCTTCTGACGGTACACGCTCTACCTCCACATCTCCACGATCAACAATCTCCCGAATAAGGTGGAAGCGCCTGAGAATATGTTTCGACCTTTGGTGAGATCTCGGTTCTCTCGCCTGGGCGATGGCCCCATTATTATGACAAAATAATGGGATGGGAGCTGACATCTCGGGAACTACGCCAAGTTCCAAGATGAATTTCTTCATCCAGACGGCTTCCTTAGCAGCTTCAGCTGCAGTAATATATTCTGCCTCCGTCGTCGAGTCTGCAGTCGTATCTTACTTGGAGCTTCTCCAACTGACTGCCCCTCCATTCAACATGAATACAAACCCTGACATGGATTTACAGTCATCTGAATCTGACTGGAAACTAGAATCTGTGTAAGCTCTAAGGTGTAGGTCCTCTCCTCCATAAAGCAGAAAAAGATCCTTAGCCCTTCGCAAGTACTTAAGGATGCCCTTTACTGCCTTCCAGTGCTCTTCGCCTAGATTTGCTTGATATCTACTGACAATGCTCAAAGCATTGGCAACATCAGGCCGTGTACATAGCATTGCATACATGATTGACCCTATGGCCGAAGCATATGGTACCTTATTCATGTGTGCCACCTCCTCAGATGTTTTAGGGCTCATCCCCTTAGATAGGCAAATTCCATATCTCATAGGAATGAGACCTCTTTTGAAATTTTCTATCCTAAACCTTTTGAGGGTAGTGTCTATGTACATGGATTGGGATAATCCTAGCATCCTTTTAGATCAATCTCGATAGATCCTTATACCCAGCACATAGGATGCTTCTCCCAAATCCTTCATGGAGAAGGTCTTGGATAACCAAGACTTAGTTGATGTTAACATCTCTACATCATTTCCAATGAGTAAGATGTCATCAACATATAGGACAAAGAAGGTCACTGAGCTCCCACTGACCTTCTTGTAAACACAGGGTTCATCTTCATTCCGAATGAAGTTGAAAGATTTGACAGCATCATCAAATCTTAAGTTCCAACTTCGAGATGCCTGCTTTAATCCATAAATGGACCTTTGAAGTTTACATACCTTATTAGGATGTAGCTTGGAGGTGAATCCTTCAAGATGTACCATGTACACCTCTTCTGATAGATTTCCATTCAGAAAAGCTGTCTTCACATCCATTTGTCAGATCTCATAATCTAGGTATGCAGCAATGGCAAGGAGGATTTTGATTGACTTAACCATGGTCACAGGTGAAAATATCTCGTCATAGTCAATGCCTTGTCTTTGACGATACCCTTTCGCCACTAATCTGGCCTTGTATGTGTCAATCTGTCCATCTGCACCGATTTTCCTTTTGAAAATCCACTTGCAGCCGATAGGGACTTTCCCTTCGGGTACATCAACTAAGTTCCAAACTTTGTTGGTGTACATAGATTGGATCTCTGAATCCATTACCTCTTGCCATTTTTTAGAGTCCGCACTACTGATTGCATCCTGGTACGATTGAGGATCTTCATCCTCATCGATACATACTTTAGAGGACCTCTCTGAGACATGTCCAACATATCTCTCAGGTTCTCTTGGTAGTCTACCAGATCTCCGTAGTGTCTGTGTTTCACTCTGAATAGGATCAATCGATACAGTCTCACCTAGTGACTTTGTGTCTACGGGTTGTGACTCTTGGACCTCGTCCAATTCTATCTAGCTCCCACTATTTTTCTGGAGAAGATATTCTCTTTCTTGAAATACAGCTCTCTTAGTCACTAAGACCCTTTGCTCAGAAGGGTGATAGAAATAATATCCAAACGTCTCCTTTAGATATTCCACAAACCTACACTTATCGGTGTGAATCATGGAAGATAATCCACTTTTAAGAAAAATATACATATGCATAAGAAGAATAATGAAAAAGTGAGTAAAAGAACACGTGGTGCTACTAAGGAGAGTGATCACCAGAGGGGTTACCTCAATAAGAAGAAAAGATGATCGCGAATACCTGGTGATAATAGGATGCGGGATGGATGTGGGTTCCTTCCTCCACCTTCTATAGGCCGGCCGATGAAGGGGGTTTTTCCTCTTTGATTACCTTTGAACAAAGAACAAACAAATAAAAGAAAAGGAGATTAGCCAAACGTGAGTGTAGTATCAATCCAAAGATGAAAGATGGTGATGAAAGAAGAGCATAAAGTGTGCACCTTTTGTTTATTTTAAAACCCCTAGAGAATTAGGGAGAGGAAAAGAGATGCAATGAAAACTAATGCAAGGAAGAGAATATGGTGATCGATGATGAGATGATGATGACAAACAACAACGAAGAGAAGAAAAGATCCCTACTGTTCCTGTAAACAGTAAATGGAAAACACTTTGCTTCGGATGTGGCAGCAGGAGGAAGCAAAAGAGAAATCAATAGCTCTTAATCTCAATCGCCAGCACCCGTGAACCTCTGTGTGTGTGTGTGTGTGTGTGTGTGTGTGTGTGTGTCTAACCTCCGCGTGAGATCAACCAGGGCATCTTTATATAAGGTCTTGATCACAGATAATCACAAATTTGGGAAGATAGGAATAGGCAGTGGTCTTCAATGGCAAGGACTCTAGTTCCCAGATCGAGCAAGGTGATCAAGAAAGGCAGGGAACTCTTTAGGAAAGGTGAGTTTAAGCAGAACACGAAAGGGTGAGACACGACCTACCAAAGGGCGTCAATTACAAATTGACGACCACCTCCAGGGCGTTAATTCAAAACACGACCAGGATAAAGGCGTCACTACCTGGATTTAATTTTGGCAACAAAACCTTCTTAATTTGAAAAATTGTAAAGAGACGCCTGAAGCAAAGGCGTTAAACAAAAACACGCCCTATGGAAGGACGTTAATCATTGATTTCAATCGGGGTGGGACTCGTAAAATACCAGGAATTGACGCCCTTCCCTGTGGTCGTCCTTTCTTAATAACACGCCCCAGATTAGGTCGCTATTTAAAACACGCCCCCCTTCAAGTCGTGAATTCCAAAAATGCAAGAATTAATCACAAAAACACACAAAAATAGAAAAACTTTATATTATAGAAATATTGAAGTTCACTTTGGGGCGTTAACATGGTGACATGAGATTTGATCAACATAGCGTCAATTTTGGCGTGTCTACAGCTGCCCCGCCTTGGCGTCTGCTTTGGAAGGGAGTGAGATGGAATGAAGGTGAAAGTGCAACAAGCGAAATGAAGTAGTGCAAACTGATAAGTAGATGCCAAGGTGTGATGTGACACGCCTCAGACACTAAGCATTAGAAATCTTTCCAAGATTCAAAGTGAAACAAACTCCGGGTGGTTCCAAGGAAGCATCGATTTGTTGGATATAGGAGACTAAACTAAGTAAATAAAATGTGCACGTGGGCACGACAAGGAGACACCATTGGAGAGCGGTTACCAGCCAATGTGGACGTGCTACAACCAAGGTGGATTTGTAGAAAAATAAAGGGAATTGAGATGAAGATCCAGCAAAGGGACATTTTTTCGAAGAACTAGCCTGAGCGGCTTCAGAGAGAATAAAGTACTCAATTTGGAGTGAAATATCTCATGTCAACTCAATCAAGAGCAAGTGACCTTCATTATTGCCATAATATGAAGATTTTCATCATGAAGCTCAAAGTCCAATATGATGCATGCTGGGCTAAAAGAAAAAGATAAAACAAACTAAAAATAAAATAAAAAAATAATCAAGGATAATATTACTAAGCCATCTAGATTTGGTCAAGAATCCAGATCTCTGAGCTGACACTAAGCCGAAGCCCGTTTGTCCGCGCATCAACCTAGAAAGTGGAACCATCGTCTCAGACCTTTAATGACTCAACGGCCTATCCGTGTGATCAAGAATCTCCTGGAATTATCACTGTTTTTGATGAAGGGGAACTCAAATTCCAGGTTCATCAGAACCACAAGGTCCTTGATATGCTATAATAGCGTAGAATACTATATAGTAACAATGCTTACAGGAAAGAAACACAAAAAATAGGATGATGTTACTCCCACGAGTGACCCATGCTCCTCGAACCTGCAATCTTCTACACTTGAAAATTCATTAGCCCCCATAATAAAATGATCATCCACAAAAAATGATCATAAGTGCATAATCATAAATAACTCCAACTAAAGAATAGCACTTAAGTTCATCAAAGCATATGGAGAATCAAATATGCAAGTCAACAAAATAACGACTGGAGCTCATGGCGTCAAAATATGAAAAACGACTGACATCAAGGCGTCAAAATATGAAAAACGCCCTTCATCAAGGCGTTAAATGCACCGAGAGTTCAAGAAGAAGACGACCCTCCTGGAGACGCGAAATAAAACACGACCTCGGTTAAGTCGTCAATTCAACAATTGACGCCCCAAGAGAGGACGTTAATTAACAACGCGCTTCCGTCTCCGATTCGAAAGCTAAGCCCAATCCTAATTGTAATCAACCTGCAACTCCGAACGGGCATTAAACTCTCCAAACTTCTATAAAAAGGAAGAAACTTCCTTATGATCAAAGCACATTCATCGAATTCCTGCTTCTTCTGCTTCCTCTGTCTGTTCACAGGTGCTGCGACCGCTCAAGCTCTACCTGCAGACCGAAGATGGAGAGAGCTATTAAAAGATCCAAGATTTCCACTCTCAGACTAACCGAAATCAATGGGCATATCAGCAGTCGAATTGCCATGAACCAGGTAAAGTGGAATTGTTTCTTTCTGTTCTTTCTTTCATATCTTCGTAGTCCTTCTGTTCTGTATTCTCATCCTTCTCTCTGTTCCTTTCTTTTACCTACAGGATTATCCAAATGTTCCAGGAGCCAGGAGATTCACAAAGATTAAGTGGCTGCCTGTTCTTCTCTCCAAGTTCTCTTCAGACATGAGGGTCTACTTATCAAGATGGCACCTCTTAAGCCTAGTCACCCATGCCAAACATTATGACCAGATTCACCTTGATTGGGCTGCCATAGGAGCTCTAATTGAAATATGGCACCCTTCCACTCATACCTTCCTATTCTCAACTTTTGAGGCCTCAATCTTGTTAGAAGAACTAGATATGCTCTTGAGCCTAAAGAAGATGAAGCAAGGAGAAGAGGAAAAGATGGCCATCATGCCAAGACCAATTTCTTCACATAAGCTACTAACAAGTTTAATTCCCAGCCCAAACTTAGTGAACCAAATCAAAGCTACAAAAGGAATCAATCTCTTAAAGCTTGCTTCTTGGGTGTACAAGAGATCCGATCAAGCTAAAGAAGATGAAGAGATAGAATGGGTGGCAAAAGCTTTCGTGGTGTGCTTGGCAGGAGCAATCCTATTTCCATCCACGGAAGACTTCCTAGAGGAAACCCAATTAAGCGCAATAGTGAGCCTATGGGAAGGAGAGAGAGCGGGAGTGGCAATTCTAGCCTATCTCTATAGCGGGCTTACCTCGGCGGTAATGGGAAGACCCATCTATGGATGCATGCTAGCACTCTCAAGTTAGGTAGATCTCCACTTCAAGTTCGATCCCTATGAGGAGACCCAACAACCTTCTAGAATCTTTTCAAAAAACCCACTCTCTTACATGACCGGTTCATTAGGAATTAGCAATAGAGTGATGAACCGGATACCTCAAATCAAAAAGAGAGTGGAATGGAGAGAACATCTCAAGGTAATGCCAAAGAACCTTTTTACTTGCGCCCCGGGAATACTCAAGAACTCCGCGCACGATTCTCCCCCGGCACGGACCTTCGACTCATAGGCGCTTCAGAATTCGTTCTGTATAACTCACATCGATGCCTTCCTCAACTTGGGCTTCCACGGCAAATGCTTGAAGATCCATCTCATCTTCCTCCGATCAAGACACGGGATATTGGCAGCAACGAAGATGGAGAAGAGTGCACAACTATCCAAGCTCTGTGGAAAATCAACAAGGCTCATCATCCTGTGGAGAACTTAGAAGAAGACAGAGAACAGTGGAAGTCTTATGTAATTGCTTTAAGGATCCTGAGGCCCAAAATGGCTCATTGAAGTAATGTAATCTTTTCTTCCAATAAATCAATGATAATATTCGGATTGAGCCATAACACAATGATTCTGATCAAATCTTCCAATAACCTGCGGTTCTGTTGCAAATAACGACTCAGCCAATGTCGTCAATTCCATAAATGACGCCCCAGCATATGTCGTTTCTCTTAATCAGCCCTTAAAATGGACGCCCTTTCCTGTGGGCGTTAACTAAATAACGACTTAAAACAAGGCGCTAATTCGATTCAAATTCCAAAATATGTTCATTGAATTTCCAAAAATAACGCCTTCAGCAAAACCACGTTTCATGTAAAAGACGCCCTTAGCTCAGACGCTAACCAGAAACAGTAATGATTATTCCCATCGCATCAATCAATCTCCATTTAATGCTTCTGACGACGGTTATCATTCCCCGTGCAAAAGAAATTAACGCCTCAGATAGCGTCGTCCATTGTCAAGAAACGCCCATGGTTTCAGTCGTCAATTCCATAAGACACGGCCTTCCTTAAGTCGTTAATTCTTTTTGACCGTTCAACTTTTCTTTCCCTCCTTTCTTCTTCTTCCTTCGTCCTCTTTCCCTCTTTCCTTTCCTTCTTCTGCAAACCCTAACCGAAGAACCCCCCCTTTCCTCTCTCAATCTCTCTCATTCTCTACACCCCTCTCTACACCCTAGCCCTAGCCATGGCCGGCGGATAGAAACGTCAAAGGGTTATGGCCCTCGATGTGGTAGACCTGGAAGATGAACAAGTAGCCGAGGGTGCCCCCCCCCCCCCCCCGGCGGGGGTTGAAGATGTACCGGCGGCGGCGACCGGCGACGACGAACACAACGAAGAAGGAGGAGAAGCAGGCGATCATGAGGAAGAAGACGAGGATGACGAAGAAGATGAAGAAGAGGAAGGGGATGAAGAAGAAGAAGGAGAACAACGGGAAGAAGAACAAGCACCGACGGTGGTCGTGCCTCGCCGCGGCCAAGTCCGGTGGCCACGTCAGCCAAGGCCTGAACTCTGGGGAGAGTTGACGGGACCCAAACGCCAGAAGGTAAGCTCCCCATACCCTATCTTCCATTTTTTTTTTCATTTTTTTTTTATTTCTTCCATTTCCATAGCCCTCGGCCATGAGAAAACTAGAGCCACAGTCAAAAGACGCCCCTAGGGGTGTCGTTAATTAAAACAACGTCCCACATTGGGTCGTTAATTATGATTAATGGCATGAAAACCACGCCCTGCAGCATGTCGTCATTTTTAATTCCATCATGTTTGCCAGCATGCTACTTATTTTCCTGTTATTTTTATTTATTTTAAAAGCATGTATTTCCGTTTATTTCAATTTCGCACATAAAAACCTTGAAACCCCAAGAAAACCACGCCCCCTACCGGGGCGTCAATCAACAGAAAATGACCATAGGGATGGTCGTCCATTTAAACAAAACCATAATATATTTTAGGCCCAAAAACTTATTTTAAGAAAAACGTCTCCGTTAGAGGCGTTACTCAAGCAAATGACGACCCTGAGATGGGCGTCAATTAAAAAAACCTTTGGGAATTTAGAAATCAATTTCAAACCACGCCTCCCACCGGGGCGTCTCTTAGATAAACAACGACCTTGCGTAGGTCGTTAATTCAAAGCTTCCTTAGAAACCACGCCCCCCTCAGGGGCGCTAATTAAACAAGCCACGACCCAAGGGCCGTCGTTAATTAAATCAATCATCAACATCTCAAACCAAGGCAATTAAGTGAATTTACACATAAAAATTCATACCCTCAAACAAAATTCTTTCTTTTTATGCATGCAGGGGTTGATAAGGACGCGCATCTCTTGGGTCATGGTCCGGGCAGCATATCACGGCCTCCCTGAGTTCCAGCGAGCGAGGGTAGATGCTATGGGGTTCGGGGCTTTCCTTACCATAGAGCCAGGCAGACCCGACCTACCACTTATCCAGGTTCTGAGGGAGAGGTGGGATAGGTCTAGTCGGGCATTCCTCATGCCCTGGGGTCATATGGTCCCTACCCTGGAGGATGTAGCTAGGATTACAGGGTTGAGGGTAGATGGTGAGGCAGTGAGTGGGATCACCTTACCAGACTATACCGAGCTTGCCCAGAGACTGCTAGGGTTAGAGATGGTCTACGAGACACCTAGCGAGTGTAGGACTATCTTCCGCACCGACCTGACTACAGTGATGGGATTAGGGGATGCTAGGCATAGGTCAGGGGAGTCCTTAGAGCAGTTCTCACAGAGATTGACCGAGGGGGCTAGGGCAGTCTATTGCCAGGACCCGACTGACAGGGAGAGAGCAGACCGGGACTTGAGGTGGTTTCTACTACTGCTGGTCGGGAGGCTATTGCTCGGCACGAAGGGCGACGTCATCAACTGGCGATTCCTAGGGATCCTCGAGGACTTAGAGGGAGTCGGCAGATATGCCTGGGGAGCGGCGCTGCTGGCGCACTTACTAGCCGACCTGTCCACGGGGACAGGACGAGAGACGACAGTCAGTGGCTTCTCACCTTTTCTTCAGGTATGCACATATATATATTTTCCCTTTTTTTTTTCTTCTTTTTTATGCATGTGAATGCCTCACTAATGCAATGCATGGATGCAGGTTTGGAGCCATCTGTACATGCCCATGGGGCGTGTCGATCCACGGCCTGCAGGTGAGAGGGCTTTCCCTCTAGCACGGCGCTGGCTGCCAGTCATTTTCGGTGCCCCACTCGGCTACGAGTTGTGGGTGCTACGGAGAGAGTTCCGAGACTTCCCTCCCTCGCTGGTATGAATGTTATGCATTTTTTTATGTTTATTTGAATTTATTATGATTATGATGAGATGACATGTATGTTCATGGATGCAGGTGCGATGGAGGCCTTACGAGGGGATGACCGACGAGGGCCAGCCATGGGTCGTAGCAGGGCGACCTCGCTTTGAGCATGAGCTTTGGGTTCACTGCTTGAGCAAGATCGAGCCATTACGGCTTAGATTGGTGATGAGGACCCTGGGCCTACACCAGGAGTGGATAGAGGTTGGAGAGCCGCGAGGGATCGGGAAGAAGACGCGCGGTCGCACGAAGGCGATCGACTGGAGGGTGCGGTTCGAGGACCAGTACGCCGACTGGCGGCGAGGCGGGACCCGAGTCACCTCGCGGGCGACTGACAGCTCCGAGTACCTCCGGCGCTACTGGGAGGTTTACGCCAGCCGACCCCAGATGAGAGTCCTAGGGGTTGTTGATTGTTTGTTTACCTATCTCTTCTTATCTTCTTTCTTTTTTTGTTGATTGTGAGGGTTTTGAAAAATGATATGGCGAGATGATAAATAAACTACCAAAGATCAGCTCAACCTATGCACATGTGAACATGAACCTAGGCAATCAAATCTAACTCTAGCATGGGCATGCTATCTCAATCAAATTATGCTAAGGGAAAAACAAAAACACACGCCGGGGCGTGGAGCAAAGATAAATAAAAACACACCGCTAGGGGTGGAACAATCAAGGGGAATAAAGAGATTTGATGAAAAAGACAGCTAGTGCCCAACACTAAGGAAAGTCGTGATCGCCACCAAAGTAAACACGAGTCAAAGACTCGAATATACCTTGGAAGTAGGTGGATGAAACACCCGCCCACGGGAGAGAAAACCAAGGAAAGCCTGCAGATCAACTTGAAAATAACAGTCCAAACCCTGTGCGTCGCTTGGAAGTAACGGTCGTGAGATAGACCGCCAGAAGGAAATAACGCTCCTGCACCTGACCGTCAGATAACCTGCAGTGAAAAGATGTGAATTCTTTAAACTCCAACCCTTCCAGTCGGCTAGAAGGCTTGGGCCTCGTGCTAGTGATCCTGTAAAACCTGCCAAGGATGTAGAAAGCAAAACAACACAACCTCAATTAGCCCTCAACATAAGTATGGCATCAATCCTTAAAAAGCTTAAGAAGATCAAAAGGAGAGGGGATTACAGGGGAGTTGTTGGTTTTTTTTAACCCCTCTGGGCGTTTTTTAAGTTTAGGAGGATATGTGTATGCTTAGCAACAGTGAAAAACGTGGAGGAAGAGGAGGGACAATGCTTTTGATTGATAAAACCAAGGGAAACTTGAGCATGCAAAGATGATGATCTTGACAAGCTAAAACCCAAAATTACTCCCTTGACTTGGAAGATGGACGTGGGAAGCAGCTCCTCCTGGATGTAGATGGCTCCTGAATTTGGCAGCACTTCGTCGTGAATCAAATCTTCCTCCTCCGGGTCATGAAATCAAGGGTTCTATTTATAGACTCCCTCAAACTCTCAGGTCGTGTTGAAGATAAATCAGCCAAGAAAGGAGGATAATCCTTAGCAAATCCTTGAGGATAATATCAACAAGAGTCCAAAGAAACAAACGAGAGGTCCTAAGGATTAGAATTGAAGGAGATAATGCCAATCCAAAACCCTATCTCGTCCACGGAGTAGCAGAGAAAAGGCCTGAACTGTCAGGACTCTCTGAAAGAAGTAACGGTTGCACGATAGACCGCCACTTGGAAATAACGCTCCAAGGAATTACCGTCATTTTCAACCCTATCCAAAGGATAAGATCGACGGGAAGAAGATCTAAACAATAGGACTCTGCAAGTAAGTAACGGCCAGGGCATAGGGCGTCATAAGGAAACAACGGCTAGGGAGTAGACCGTTATTATCAAAGGACAACGAGGCCCTAAGTCTTGGGACTCTTCAAAGAGTAACGGCCTAGGCTTCATGCGTTATTATGAAATGACGCGCCTAGTCCAGACCGTTATTATCATTGATTTTCAAGAAAATAGAATGGAGGGATTGCCAAGCTTTTGAACGAAGTGCCACCAGGAACCAGGTCTAATCCAGGAATTGAGACCCAGAAAACAGGCTTCAACTGATTAAAAGGAATTCAATGAAGAGTGAACAACTCGGAGCATCATATTGAATGAATAAGGAGATGACCCGACTTATTGGGTATAAAACGGGTGTCAACAGATGCCCCTCCTTAACGTCCTCTTTGCAGGGGAACGAGCGGAAGTGAAGCGAAAGTGAAATGGAACATGGAGATGAAGCGGAAATGAAGCGGAGTGGATCAAAAAGAGGGCGTTAAGGTAAACGACACCCGTTCTTCACCAACAAGCGATAAGAATTTTCTGGAAAAACTTCAAAACTGATCACAAGGAAATAGCTAACCAAAGGATGCAAGTCTGGAGGATTTAATTAACTAAGGAAAGGAAACACGGCTGGCCGCCGGAGGCAACGGAAAGGAAAGAGACTAAACTCCAGACAGGAATCTTCAGTCAACCAGATCAAGCGAGCAAATCGAAGGAAACCTTCAAATTCAGAGTGGAATAATTCTCCTTATCCAGGATCAAGAACACAGCTGTTCACCGTCAATGAGACCTCTTGAACAAATGAAGCTCATGAATGCTCAAAGAATGCGTATGATGCATGCTGGGCTAAAGAAAAACAAATCTTCAAAGCAAATGCAAAGAAAGATAAAATAACAAGATATTCGAGAATAATATTGCTAGATTGGGGAAACCAGAGTCAAGACACTATCTGCAACCACGGCGTGCAAGATAGAACCATCATCCCTAAATTTTCCAACCTAACGGCCTACCCAACGATTATTCATGTGAACTTAGATCATCATCATTTTTGTTTAAGGGGAACATCAGATCCCAGGACACCTGAATGACCAGCCGGTTCTCGAGATAATATATCATAGATAACATATAGTAATGCATTAAGGGATAAGGGAACGAGATACAATACCTGACTTACCTGCTTGACGGACGGCGAAGCGTGCCTTCTGTTCATAGTTCCTTTCATGAAAGATAGGTTAGCCAACAAGATAGTTATGATAATAGTTAAGGCATAACCATTGTCTGTGTGATAAACTCATCAAATGTTTTTATGATGGAGATAAGTTTAAACATTAATTTTGACCATTCATTCATCAAGAAACTTGCAAGCATATAACGGCCTGACTCAGGAGCGTCACATGAAAATAACGGATTAAGCCTAGTCCGTCAACACCGAGTCGGTTCATATTCTTCAATAAAATAGTCCGTCACAAGCGACGGCCTTAAAGGGGGGCGTCAGGATGATGTGACGGTCTAACGATAGACCGTCGCTTCTCCTGAGTTTTCAAAAAAAACAAACCGAACGGCCGTTCGGTCTCATTTCATGCTCAAACAACCAAAACGCCAAACCAGAAAAAAAACCACCGGCGACCTCCATCTCCACACTCCAATGGCCGGCGACGAGGCACCGCAGCCACCACCTCAGAAGAGAGGGAGAGGAAAGAAGATGGCTATAAGGCGGTTCCACCGCCGGCTCGAACGAGAGACCACCCCGCCGCCCGTGGAGGAAGAACCGAGGGGAAGGGAGCCAAGGGAAGAGGAGGAGGTCCCCACGGTCGTGGAAGAACCAACCGAAGCCTCCTTGGGTGCAGAGGAGCCCAAGGAACCAGAGAAGAAGAAGAGGAAGGTCCTCGACCATGAGGTAGGCCCTCCGCCCTAATTTTTAAATTTTTGATTTTTATGTTTTTATGCATGTGGGGGATAAGGGTAGAAATGGGTCTATGAACCCACTAGGAACACTTGTAGGCCATTTGGCAAAAGTGAGAAGTCATGGGGATGCAGGGGAGAAATTCCCTACTGGCAGACTAAGTGACGGTCCCGCCAGCGACCGTCACTCCTCTGACGCTCCAAGCTAAGGCCGTCAGAGACAAGTAACGCCCCATCCCAGGGCCGTTACTTCTGCCAGGGTTCCAAACTCTTTTTAGGGTTTTCAATTTTCAAATTTTTGTTTTTCTTTTCGATATTTAATGTTTATGCAATGTCTATATGATGCGAATGGACTAATTAGTGCTCTAATATGCAATGCAGGGAAAGAGGAGATCGAGGATCTCATGGCTGCAGATTCGGGCGGTGTACCAGGCACTGCCCGACTACCAGAGAGACAGACTTGCAGAGATGGGTTTCGCCGAGATGCTCAGCATCGAGGTGATCCGGATGGATACGCCATTGCTGTACGCATTGCACGAGAGGTGGGACCCGGTTAGCAGGGCGTTCATCTTCCCGTGGGGCCACATGATCCCCACGCTAGAAGACATGGCGAGGATTACAGGCTTGAGAGTCCACGGCGCTGCAGTGACAGGATGGACGTACGGCGACTATCGGGAGATAGCGCAGCAGCTACTGGGGTTGGACCTGATCAGGCCGGGCCAGTCTTCATCCCAGCTCTCGAGATCGGTGCTGCAGGAGAGTTTGGGGCTGAGAGGGGCAGCGATTGCCGTGGGAGAACTGCCCGAGGAGCATCTAAGCAGAGTGATAGACCGGGTGCGCCCTCGTGTGGCGGCAGAGGCAGGAGAGGAGGGGGATCGAGTGATGAGGCGCTTCTTGATACTGTTGTTCGGGAAGCTCCTGTTCGCGACCAGAGCGGATGTCATCAGCTGCAGACTGCTGCCGCTGATAGAGGATTTAAGCAGAGTGAGGAAATACGCCTGGGGAGCAGCGGTCTTGGCCTTCCTGATCAACTCGTTGAGCACCACGGACCGACTGACGATGCTGGGAGGCTTCTCGCCCTTCCTACAGGTAAAAATGCGCTTAAGTGCTTTCTACTATGCCATGATGTATGCTATGATTGATGATTTATGTAACTGACTTGATTCCTAAATGCAGATCTGGAGCTATTTGTACCTCCCGGGCATTGGGAGAGGCGCATTACTCCATCCTGGCCTGATACCGATCGCGAGGCGATGGTCGGTGGCGAGGGATACGGGGTCGGTCTTGAGACAGACCCGGATGATCCAGGAGGACCTGGACTCCCACCCACACACATCGGTGAGCCCAGAACTTAAATGCTTTAAATGCTTTATATGCCTATATGTGCTCATGCTATGCGAATGCTAATGGATCTAAATGCCTGCAGGTGAGGTGGACCCCTTACCGCGGTGAGGGTTACACAGGACAGCCATGGGTGGAGGCGTCTCTATCGTATCGGGGACGAGACGTCTGGCTGCACTGCCTCCATATCATCGAGCCTCTGCACTACAGGCTGATCTTGCGGACCCGAGGACTACACCAGCCCGAGGTGACCTTTCCACGCCGCACCGACGACCATCCAGGCAAGTCGGCGAGAGGTATTAGTGGGAATGTGGATTGGCGTGCCCGGAAGGCGAAGTACGTCCTCGACTGGAGGCAGCGAGGCAGGGCTGTGAAAGAGCGGGCAGAGAGCGACGAGGCCTACCTGAAGGCCTTTGCTCGACACTACGGCGACCGGGTATACCGAGGTACCCGACGACCGGTATGCAATTCTAAACTAAGAACTCTTTCTATATGACTGAAATGCGATGGACATGCTGGCTCATGCTTTCTACATGCAGCTCGATCCTGAGGGGCGGATAGCTGAGCTAGAGGGACTACTCCACTCTACCATCCAGCAGCGGGATGAGTACCGGACTGCTTTGGAGCTCCTAGTGAGATTCTGAATGCTTATGATATGACTATGATTATGCATGATGCTAATGCTTTGGCTATGACAATGCAGCGGGCAGAGGGAGCTCAACGAGCAGGACCGGATGCCCCATCGTCGTCCTCGCAGCCTGCGGGAGACAGGGCTGGGCGAGATGCTGATTTTACTCGGGCGGTTGCCCGGGCCGAGGAGGCGGAGGCCACCCTCGCGGAGCGGGTAAGATACTTACATGCTTTATGATTATGCTTATGCTAATTAAATTTATATGACTAACCTATATGCAATGCAATGCAATCTACAGGCGATAGAGCTGGCAGCGGCAGTGGCGGAGGCCACCCAGGCGAGGGCAGAGGTAGAGAGGAGCCGGGCCGAGACTGATCGAGCTCGAGCAGAGACGGAGCTCGTGCGGGCAGAGATAGCCCGACTGAGAGCGGAGACCCCTCGACATGTGGACGATGTGGAGATGGAGCGACTTCGAGCAGATTTAGCACGGGCGCGGGCCGAGGTGAAGGACCTTCGCCTTGGGACCGCGGATCTTGATCGCTACCGGACCGAGGCACGGGAGACGCGACGCCAGATCTTCACACTGAAGATCAGGCTGCAGACAATGGAGCAGACGGTCCGGATGCTAGGCCGGGCACCAGAGCGGAGTTCTTCCCGGAGCGGGGCTCATAGGAGTGCTGCCCCAAGTGGCTCGGTTGGGGATTTCCTAGTTAGTTCCGTCGGCCAACGGAGAAATGAGAGGGCAGAGCAGGGACTGCCAGAGGAGAGCACTTCCCAAGCACCGCCGCCCACGAGGAGACCAGAGGATGGGGAGGATGAGGGCGGCCCGACGGATAAGCCGGCCGAATGATGTACTTTTATGCTTTTCTTACCACTTGTACATGCCTTTTTATGAAAATGAAATTTTGTTGACTTTTTTATGTGGATGTATGAATGGATATGCACGAATGAGTGATTGAAAGTACGCATGATGGATGTGTATGTGTGAATGAATGCTTGTGTGGAGAAGGTGTGGTGTACAGATGTGAAAGACCGCCAGGTCTAGGCAAAGGATAGACTAACTGCCTGAATTTAGTAGCAGAGGAAATGACGGTCTGGTCTTGGACCGTCATAATCAAACGACGCGCCTACCTTAGGCCGTCATTCATGAAATATCTTATTCTGATAGCCGGGCTGCAGAGGAAATAGCGGCCCATGGTAGGAGCGTTAAAAGCAAACAACGGTCCTAGACCAGACCGTTGTTCATGGCAGAACATGGTTTTAGAACTACTCTCAGAAAACGCGACGGCCTGAAGGAGACGCGTCATAACGAAACGACGGTCCTAACCTGACCGTTACATGGCGTTCAGCCCAGAAGAGAGAGACTTGAGCGATTTGAAGGATATAACGGATTAGGGTTCGTCCGTTGAAAGGCGACGGTCTGAGACCAGACCGTAAACAGCCACAGAACATGTTTTAAGGAAAACCCAACCCACAGAAAAAGTGACGGCCCAGGGTAGGCGCGCCAGAGTGAAGTAACGGCCCTACGACAGACCGTCAGAGTCTGGGTCGTTTCCAAAACGGATTCGGCCGTGAGAGCTTAGAGTCCGAGGTTCAGCCACTTAATCTCTTGCTAGAACTTATCCAAATTTCAGATAAAGCCTCCCAACTCCAATCTTATCCTTCCAAAGTTAATAAAAAGCCCCAGCAACTTGGGAAACTTATCCAAAATCGCAGCTTGCAAAAACCTCTGTTCTAGGGTTGAAGAATTCTCCCTAACAAGCAGAAATCAAGATGAAGAGGTGCTTCGAGATGGCGGCTATGGAAGAGAAGATCTACACCGGCCCTAAGGCTGCAAGGAGGGAACATGGGGAGCTTCAACGGCTATCCTCGATCCCCAAGCATCTAAGCTCTAATGTCCAAAGGGTGGTAAGCTTGCATGACTTCATCCAAAGTTCAGATTTTTTTGCTGCACTTTAATTTTCTTCATAACCTTCCTTCTTCTTTTCTTCTTCAAGCCTCTTCCTGGCCCAAGGTGTTACTCCAACCTGAAGTGGGTGGCTCCCATGGTAAAGGCACTCCCTTTAGAGGTGGTATCAATCCTCAAAGCATGGCACCTCCAACCCCTCTTGGTTCTAGGCAAAAACTTCCAGAAATTGTCTTTGGATTGGCCATGCCTTTCAGCCCTTGTGGAACTATGGCATCCACAAACTCATACCTTCATCTTCCCCTCCTTTGAAGCAACCGTCCTATTGGAGGAGGTAGAGACCTACCTAGCCCTTCCTAAGACTAAGGTGGGGGATGAGGATCGGGTTTGCTATACAATAGAACCTATTGATCCGTCCTTGATCTTAAGCGACTTCATTCATAACCCAAAGGACGTGCGGACCATGATCAGCCCGCGCCACATTCACTTGATCCCTATGGCACAATGGATAGTGTCTCACTGTAAAAACAAGTGGGAGAGACACGAAGCAATAGCCAAGGCGGTGGCGGTTTGCTTGTGCGGGGTCTTCCTTTTCTCCACAACCGACCACCTCTTAGATATCCAAAATCTTAGCATTATTAGTGGACTGTGGCGGGGTATGTCTATTTCTCAAGCGGTCCTCTCATACCTCTATGAAGGACTAAGCTCGGCTTGCCTTGGAGGGCCTTTGTTCGGTTCCATGATACTCCTTGAGTGTTGGATAGGAGTGAGAATCAAATTCCTTCCCAAGGAAGATATAACTTCGGCGAGCCGGATCTTCGGGAGCCACCCCCTCTTCTTCATTGGAGGGGCTTTTGGATATTCTTCTCATGTTGAATGCAGGACGGCGGATAAGAAAACGCGGGATGAATGGCGCCTCTTCTTCAATGCTTTGCCTCTTGAAAAGTTCATCATGCGACCAAGCGTTCTTCGAAGCATTCTTCTTAAAATACCGCGGCGTCAAGGCCTGGACCTCCAGCTGGTTGGAAACACTACCATGGCGATCTACAACCCACACCGGTGCCATCTTCAGATCGGGTTACCTCGAATTGGCGTTTCTGCACTATCACATTACCCTCCCCTTCTACCTAGGAAGATGGGGATCGAGGAAGATGAACGAGCAGTCCGGAATGCGCTGATCATGTGGGAGATCAGCAAGGTGCGCCCGTGGCACGCAGAAGTTGAAGAAGATGACGAAGCACGCCGAGAATATCTGAAAGATTTGAGAAGAATCCGCCCTCTTGCGGATAAAAAGTGAATGTATCTTGATTTTCTTTTGCTTATGAAAGATGTTATGAGATTGCCACTCAGAACTTGGTTTATCATGAATTATATTTTATTAAGCTTGCTTGAATGAGATGAGATTGCCTTAATTGAAAGAACTTGAGTTGTGTGCTTTGGAAGATTAGATTGATGTGAATAATCAGAGTTTCTGGGGGGAGTAACGGATGTACCAAGGGCCGTTATAAGGTAACAACGGTCTTACGATGGACCGTCAGAATGGAGGCAGGGAGGACCTGATTTCTGAAGGAAGCGACGGAGAGGATTGGGTCCGTCATAAGGAAGAGACGGTCCTATCCCAGACCGCCACAATGATGATGGTCGCAAGAAATAGGGCTCAAGCTAAAGGGAGAGTAACGGTCCGGGAATGGACCGTCACACGGAAGCAGCGGCCTGAGACTGATGCGTTACATGCCTTGAACCTGCATAACTGTGAGTTCTGGCTTTTGAACTGGCCCCTGCATTCTGCACACACTTAAACATGAGACAAGTTAGATCCGTTCTTAGACTCAACCCCTTGCCTTGGAGCAAGTTAGATAATGACCGTTTCTTGATATTTGGTCAAGGGGTGGAGCCTTATTAAATAGGCGGAAAACAAAAAAACAATGCATGTTATGCAGATGATGGAAGTATTGAATGCTTTTGATTTTTGAAAATATTTGATTTGTTTGGATTTTTGAAATATTCGATCTGTTTGGATTTTGAAATATTTGATTTTGTTTGGATTTTGAAATATTCATTATTTTTTTTGGATTTTGGAAATATGTGACGTTTTTGGATTTTGAAATATGCATTGTTTTTGGATTTTGAAAAACCAGTGCCTCTCTAGCAATGCAGATTCTTCCTTTAGATTTGAGTCCTGAGATCGGCGTGCAATAGGGTGACAACCCCGGGCCAAAACTTGATTATTATGACGGTGTTTCTATCGAGGCCATACCAGGGTACTAGTCTCAATCCTTAAAAGAAAAAGGAACATGGGGGTAAGCCTAGGCCAGATATGGGAGTTTTTAGGACTTGATTTCCTCACCACATAACCCCTTTTAGAGATTTGATCTGTTGTGCCGGGGCTTTTGCGTCCGTCATCGAACCTTTGTCCACTCTAGGCATGCACGCGACCGGGCTCATAACGTCCCGCGGGGACTGTACTGCCACTCTTGTCATGCCTAGCTTTCTTTTTTCTTTGGAGTTTTCAGAAATTGAGAATCTGCAGACCTTTGAGATGATGCTTTTGATTTAGTGGTAAAGAGTACTCCTTTTGCTTTTCTTGCTTTTCTTGCTTGTGGCATCAGGTCATAACGGACTTGCCCCTGTTTGAGACCTCATCTTGTTTAGGGTATTTGGATTGGTTATCGCCTCCTTATTTACCCCTTGCCCCTGGATTCAGCCGAAGGACGAAGCGGACAGGGATTTCAATTTTCCCCTAAAGCATGGCCAAGGAGAAACGGTGTCTTTAAAAATAAGGAGCCTGACCAGAGATGTAGTGTGTGATTGCCTTACTCGGAATTCTTCTGTTTAAATGAGAAGAGGATCTTTACTGCCGGAGAAGCACGTGATTTAGACTCTAAGGAAAGAAGCGCTTAAGATACAACCCATTCCACGGGTGAGAGAGCTCCTCACCTTCCGCGTTGATTAGACGATAGGCATTCCCTGAATAAGCTTCTTTTATTACAAACGGCCCTTCCCAGTTAGGTTGCAATTTAGACCTAGGACCTGCAGACCGAATGAATTTGCGTTTCAAAACCATTTCACCCTTGCAAAATTTTCGTTCAATTACCTTCTTTTGAAAATAACGCGAAACTCTCTTTTGATAAACAGATACGTGATCGGCCGCATTCATCCTCTTCTCATCTAGGAGTTCCAGTTGGACCAGCAACGCCTCTCGACGTTCATCGAGATTAAGTTCCTTATCGAGCTGTACTCTGAGTGAAGGGATTAAGATCTCATATGGGAGCACCGCCTCCATCCCGTAGGTTAGAGAATAGGGAGTTTGTCCCGTAGGAGTACGGACGGAGGTGCGGTAAGCCCACAGAGCTTCCACCAATCTTTCAGGCCAATCAGAAAATTTATGCGCTTCGCATGTTTTCTTAATGATTTTAAGAAGAGTTTTATTAGTGGCTTCGGCTTGACCGTTGCCTTGAGGGTAATATGGTGACGAATGATGCAATGTAATTTTGAACTTCTTACAGAGGTCTTTAAGCTCCTGGGAGACAAACTGGGGTCCGTTGTCGGTGATGATGCTGCTTGGCACTCCGAACCGCGAGATGATATTCTTCATGATAAAGTGGCACACCGTTGTAGCTTTGATCTCTGCGTACGCCTCGGCTTCGGCCCATTTGGTGAAGTACTCAGTTGCTGTGAGAATGAAGGATTTCTGCTTGGTCTGAGAATTAGGATCACCGAGTGGGCCGACGACGTCGAAAGCCCACATAGAGAATGGCCAAGGAGCGGTCATAGGATGAAGAGATGAAGCTGGAGAGTGGATTTTATCAGCGTGGAGTTGGCATTTAAGGCACCTCCGGACATAGAGGGAGCAATCCTCCTCCAGAGTGGGCCAATAGTAGCCCTGCCTAAGAATCCTCTTCGCTAGAACCTGGCCATTGACATGACCTCCACACTCGCTAGAATGTGCTGCTTCTGCTACTTTCCAAGCTTCCACATCATCTAGGCATCTCATGAGCATTCCATTAGTAGCGCGCCTGTACAGTTCTCCTGCAATGATAGTGTACCTTGCGGCGGCTCTTCTTATTGCTTTGCGCTGCTCAGCTCTTGCCCCTTCTGGGAATGCCCCTTCTTTGCAAAATAACTCGATTTCATGGTACCAAGGCAATTCTTCTTCATCCAAAATCTCCTCTAGTTCTGCCAATGATACCTCCTCGAGATCTTCCTTTTCAGCTCTCACTTCTGCAGACTTCCTAAGGTTGGTGAACCAAGGATCCTGGAGAGAGGGTGCGTCCATCCTCTGGACGACGACAGTCTCAGTACTACGACTGAGAGGGAAGGATAAGGAGGAGGCCAGAGATGCCAATGCATCCGCCAGAATGTTCAGAGAACGGGGAGTATGGATATAGATTAGCTTGCGGAATCGCTTAGCGATGAGCGTGACCAAATCTTGATAGGGCTTGAGTTTGGGGTCACGGGTACGGTAAGTGGACAGAACTTGCCGTAAGACGAGCTGAGAGTCTCTTATGATGTTTAAATAACGCGCGCCTAAGAGATAGGCGTGCTTTAAGCCGGCCAGGAGAGCCTCATACTCAGCGATGTTGTTGGTAGCAGGAAATCGAAGTTGATAAGCGAAGGGGATGGTTACTCCCTCAGAAGTAAGCAGGACAGCACCGATCCCTTGGCCCTGTGAGTTAAGCGCACCATCAAAGTGCAGAGACCAGAAGGGATGCTGAGAAAGGACAGAGAGATGCTCATCAGGGAAATCGTTCTGAATAGAGTCGGTGTGAGGAATAGGGAGATGTGCAAGATGCTCAGCGATGGCATATCCTTTGACTGCCTTCTGAACGACAAAGGTGATATCGAATTGAGAGAGGAAGCTCTGCCAGCGAGCTAACCTACTAGAAAGAACGGGCTTTTCTAAGAGATAACGGATCGGGTCCATTCTAGAGATTAGCCTAACTGGGTGGGCGTGAAAGTAATGTTTAAGCTTCTGAACTACCCACACTAAGGCGGCACAAGTCTTCTCCATAGCGGTGTACCTGGATTCAGCTGGATTAAACAACCGAGAAAGATAGTACGCAGCCCGCTCTTTTCCTTCGTCATCCACTTGTGCTAAAACCGCCCCTAGGGAGTCCTCAATGACCGAGATGTATAGGATCAGGAGTTTCCCAGGGATAGGAGGTTGCAAAACCGGGGGATTGGATAGATATTCCTTGAGGTCCTCATAGGCCTTTTGACAATCTTGATTCCATTCGAACTTGACCCCCGCCTTGAGTAATTCATAAAACGGACAGCACCTTTGAGAATGCTGGGATATGAATCTTCTAACGAATTGCAATCTACCAATCAGTCCTCGAAGTTCCGTAATGTTCTTTGGCGGAGGCATATCCGTGACGGCCTGTGCTTTGTTAGGATCAATCTGGATCCCCCGTTTGCTCACTATGAAACCTAGCAGCTTCCCCGAGGAGACTCCGAATACGCACTTCTTCGGATTCATCTTTAGCTTGTACTCCCTGGCTCTCTACAGCACTTTAGCCAAAATAGAGGGGTGTTCTTCCTTTGATCTTGACTTCACCAGAATGTCATCCACGTAAGCTTCCATATAGATGTGCATCATGTCGTGGAAGATAGCCATCATCGCCCTTTGATAGGTGGCGCCTGCGTTCTTTAATCCAAAAGGCATAACTACATAGCAGTATGCGCCCCAGGGCGTGGTGAAGGAAGTTTTCTCTTGATCTTCAGGAGCGAGACGGATCTGATTATAGCCCGAGTACCCATCCATGAACGATAGAGCTTCGTACCCGGCAGTGTTATCAACAAGGACGTCTATATGAGGCAGCGGGAAATCATCTTTAGGACATGCTTTGTTAAGGTCCCTGAAATCAATGCATATGCGCACTTTTCCATCCTTCTTGAGGACAGGGACTATGTTCGCCACCCACTGGGGATATAAGACTACTCTGACGAACTTGGCCTTGTATAACTTATCGACTTCTTCTTTGATCCTTAAGGCCATGTGGGGGTGAAATCTTCTTGACTTTTGTTTAACAGGCGTTGCCCCTGGTTTAAGCACGAGTCGGTGTTCCACTAAGGAGGGGTCAAGACCTGGCATGTCCTCATAAGACCAGGCGAAAGAATCGCTATACTCCCTCAGTACCTTAATTAGATCCTCTTCTACCTGTGGAGGGAGATTAGCTGAAATATTGATGGGCCTTGGATCTTCTTCCGTTCCCAAGTCGATTTCCTTCGTAGGTTCATCCACTGCCGTCGACGGCTGGTCGAATCTCTTCAGTCCCTTTGCATATAAGTCGGCAGTGTCCTCTACATCGATGTCTTCATCAATTGGATCTTTCTCATCCAGCACTTCATAGACGCCTAATCCGTCATCGCTCCACACCCCTTCTATTTCCTCTTCATCTTCAATCGCAATCGCCGTGGCGACGAATTCTGGGCACTTCAAAAGAGCATGACACCGCTGAGCTAGATCTTGCAAGAACCTATCAGGAATAGATCGGGAAGGATGCGCAAGCGAGCGCGGCTCAGGAGGGGAAGGGTTGAACGACCTAGAACAAGACCCTACTTCTTTAGACCTAACTGACTCTACTTCTCTAGACTCGCTAGACCCTAACTCTGACCTAGGAGAGAGGAAGCTTAATGGAAGGGAAGGAGCAGGGGACTCGTGCCCCTGGGACGAGGAGGATGGAGACAGGATAGTATAATCTTCCACTGAAATCTCCGTTTCAAATTTGACGTTTTTTTTTTTTTTGGAGATCAGTGGGGACCACGCAGCACGACGGAGGAGGCGGGAGCTGCATAGGGAACAGCTCAGGAAAGATGCAATCGAAGAAAAGATCACAAGAGGAGGAACCCCACATCTCGTGGATTTGAGAGTTAAAAAATGGAGGGATGGGGAAAGCAGGCAGATTAATGGGGCAGCGAGGCCCATAAGCAGGAGGATTGATTGGAATCTGGAATGGATCACTGAAAGATGGATTAATCATAATCGGAGGAGGACGGGGTACAAACCCCTTCAGCTAGATCATGCTCTGAAAATGAGAGGGAGATAGAGAAAGAGCAATCAGCGAGCTCCCTTCTTTCTTTGAATCATCACCAGGCCGCTTCTTCGGCCTCCACTGCATAAGCTGAACCTTCTGTGGCTTCTGGCTGCCTCTTTCACAAAACAGCCCCTGGAGGGCCCAGCTGTAGTCGATCACATCGTCATTTAGCCCCCTTGGCAACGGGGGTGGAATGGTGACTGGACAAACCGTGTCGGTTTCTGACTGGACTGGCTTCGCAGCTAACGTACCCGGCTGTGGGGGCCCTCTGACAAAATGCTGACGGTAATCCCAGGTAAGCGGCCCAGAGTCACCCATCATTGATAATGCTGTCTCCTTGTAACCGAGACCTCGTCTGCCCATTTTTCTTCCTTTTGGTATGGGCTTGGTCATCCCTTGCAGCTGTGCACCGAGGCCTCTCCCCGGTTGATAGCCCAGTTTCAATATAATGTTCCACCCCTTTGAATCTCGAATCTGCGGCTTTGCCTTGATATTGACCGGGGTAGTGACGGGCTTAGGAGTGGTGTACGCCCAAGGAAAGTTTAGGTCTAGCACTGATAGCACGGGCCGGCTGCTTGGCCAGAGAGTATGAAGAATCTGTTCAGAGATGGCCTTCACTGATTGTACCGTGGATAAACTTTGAACTTTGACGACCCTCCCTTGAAAAGGGAATTTAATGCATTGGTGCGCGGTAGAGGGCACGGCGCCAAGTGTGTCGATCCAGGGACGACCCAAGATAGCCTTGAACATAGGGTCGATATCAAGTACATAGAATTCTACAGCCATGGAAAGAGGCCCGAGCTCAGCCTGAATAGTGACTACCCCGTGACATGCCCGCCTTGAGTTGTCGTATGCTGCTATAGTGGTGGGGGTAGGCCGTAGTAACTCCTCAGATATATTGCAGGCTCGGAGAGTGCTGAGGGGGCAGACATTAATTGAGGCCCCAGTGTCGACCAGTGCTGCTTCAACGTCGACTTTGTTCAAGTAATTGTTATGCAGAGCGGCATTTGCCGAGCCCCCGGAGGTGCAAGCTCGGTCTCAGAGAATGTGATTGCCGGCCCTTTAGAGATAGTTGCTAGTGCCGTTGGTAGACTGTCGACTGCCATGTCTTCACTAACCATGACCTTCTGCAAAAAATCCCTCAGTGCATCTTGATGGAGAGTGGACCTCTTGATTAACTCCAGCACAGATATCTTGGCGGGTACCCGATCTAGATGATGCAGTAAATCATATTGAGTCCCCGGTAACGGTTCAGCTTCCTCTTGCTCGGCCACCGGTTGGGAAGACTGGGGATTGCTAGTAGTGGCGTAGTTCCGATGGAACATCTTCCCGCTCCTTAGAGCACAATTTGCCGCGGCATCGGGGGATAGTATGATGGGCCCTGCGGGGCGAATGAGTGGAATAGGTGGCGTGGGGGAGGCAGTTTGGTAAAGCGGAGGGTTGGTGAAGTTAATGGGGGATGCGCGGATGATAGGTGAAGGATTGGTGGGTGGTAGGGTGGTGATGGACGTGGATGCTGGTGAAGGCAGGGTGAATGGATGGGTAAGGATAGGTGCGGGATTGGATGGTGGTGTGATGACGGTGATGGGGGTTGGCGAAGGATACGACGGGATGGTGAGCGGATTTGGTGGAGCGGGTGTGAATGGTGGGATGAGCGGAGAGGGTGTTGGTTGTGTAGGGAGGATGAAGGAAGGTTTGTGGTGGAAGGCCATGACCTGTGGTGCGGCGCCATCATCATCAAATGACCACCCGGCGTTGGAGGCTGGTGGTTGGACTACATTAACTTGTGCCGGTGCTGGCGGCTGTTGCGGAGGAGCGGGTTGATGGTTCGGCATCGGATTCTGATGGATGCCCAGATCTTGTGCTTGCTGCGGTGGCTGCTGTTGTGGCGGCTGCTGCGGCTGCGGTGCTGGATGCTGCTGCACTTGCTGCCCCTGCGGCTGCCTTCTCTTCTCTTTGATTTCCATAATGGCCCTATGCATCTCGGCCCAGTCTATTCTCTGTCCTTCGTGTAAGTCGTACACGAGATCTCGGAAGTGAAAGCATCCTTCTATAGTGTGACCCGGCTGCCGGTGGAACATGCAATACTTAGTTTGATCAACAGCTGGGTTCCAAACAGTCCTTTCTGGAGGAAGTTGAATTGCATTTACTGCCATGAGCGCTGAGAATATGTCTGTAAGTGTCTCTGGCAATGGAAGATACTGGGCTCTTCTGGGAGCCGGGCGCTTGCTGTTGGGATTATTATTGTTGTAGCCGCCGGGTGGAGGGACGTTATGGTATTGCGGTGGTGGTGGTGGTTGTTGTGGTGCGGTGAAGGTGTTTTGTGGGATGGTGAAGGTAGGCGGAGGGTTTTGTGGAGTGTTTGAAAAGTGTTGCGGAGAGGAGTTTTGCGGATTGCGGGGGCTTTGGTTGTAGCAGAATGGTGCGGCTTGGTAGGGAAAAGCAACAGCTTGTACTTGCTCATTTGTCTGGACTCCTTCGGTAACCGGCCCCTGTGGTTTCTTATGGTACTTGGGCTTTTGGTTTTCGAAAAGAGAATGGATAGGGGAGTCCTTAAACTGAGTTTGTATAAATCAGGCCCGGCTATACAGTTGATGCATATTGGCTATATCGTTCATTGCCAGGATGTTCTTGAAGTTGCGAATTCCTCATCCGGCTTCATTTTCTCGGCCACCAGATCTGTGAATGAATATTCCGGGCCGACCCGGTCTTGAAACCGCTGAATAAACTTGTCCTTGACCACTTTGAAGCTCTCGACCTCTTCTAGGGGCAGAGAATAAAACCATTCCAGAGCAACGCCATCCAATGATCGGCGGAACAGGTACGCCATAAGGCGATCATCATATTGGAACTGCGCCGATTCATACAGAAAATCCCTCACATGGATGAAGGGATTGCTGTTCCCATCATACTTACGGTAGTTGGGGAGCTCAGACTGCGGAGGGAAACGGATGTTCTGGAAGCTTGGGACGGTAATATCAGCCAAGGATTGTGGGCCCACCTTCTTCTGAAAAAAATCAAGTTGTTGCTGCATGGTGGCCCACTTATTAAGCAAATCCTGCTCTCGAGAGGGAGCAGGGGCAGTGAAGGGAGTTGATTGTATCTGGTGAGCAGGAGGAATGGCGGTTGCCGAGGGCGGGAGCCCATAGGAAGGAGTAGAAGGATAACTAGTGGAATTAGGGGGGCCGTAAGAAGGATACTGGGCCTGAGATAGACCCGGATTGGAGTGAAATTGGGCCACCCCGTGCTGTTGGGGCAAGAAATCGGATGGGCCCACGAGGACCTGTGGAGCCGCCAGAGCAGAGGGGTGATAATCCATCGGAAGAGAGGGGATAGGCGATTTCCCCTTATCAAAAGATTGATGGGTCGGATTGGAGGATTAACCCATCTCCATGCCAGCAAAGGTGATGGTCCGGGGCTGGACCGGGGTGAGCTCAATCGGGGTGGGCTGAACAGACGGCCCAATAATGGAAGAATTAGAGTGCCCCTGGACGGTAGCGGAGGGAAGAGGATTGGACCCTTGCATGGCCTGATAGAGGACCTGGAGTTGGGTCGGATCCAACTGGGCCATCATATGGAGGACAGAGCCCGCGGAAGGAGCGGATAAAGAAGGGATGACCTGACCACCTTCTATGGGAGTGGAGGATGAGAGAGGGGCGGTCCCCTCTCCAGCGGAGAAAGAAATAACCCTCGGGGGGTTCTCAAGGAGCCCTTGAGGAAGGGAATCCTCTTGGGAGCGAGGAGGATTGCAGGATGCCATGGTAGATTCGAAGAGGGGATTGGAATAGAATGTGAAGGAGGAAGCGACTCGAGGAGATGATTCGGACGAACGAAAACAACTCCACATGCAACGGACACCCTTGATAAATGCAAAACAACAAACACAACAAACACACAATGAGCAACCGCACCTAGGTCATTCAAACAAGATACAAGTGATAGGGAATGAAGACACTCAAAAGCCAACCAAGTTGCTTAAGATGATGCTAACAAAGTTTCTTTATGGCTTCTCCTTTGCAACTTTAGTGAATTGATTGATATGTGCTCTCTCCAAATGGGTTCCTAATAGGAGGTGGATATGGACTTGGCTTGACTTTAAGTGTGACCACTCCTTCACTTATGCAACCCTAGACACAAGGGGGGAAAGGTACAACCGGCCCGGCGTCCGTGTGGGAATCCACGGCTCGCGGGGACTTATGGAGGTCCCTGCTGTGATTTCCTAGTCGGCCCCAAGGAATATGGAGACGAGAGGTCCTCACAACAAGGTAGGAAAATGCAGTCTAATATATGAAAAGATGGATGACCCTATGTGCACCGGAGTGCATGCAAAGTCTAGCCTAGAATCTAGCAAACAACGGTGCACATAATGATATGAAGATATGAATGGAATTATGGCAGAAATCAAGCAGCACCCAAGCAATAAATCACAGCCAAAAACTGCGGAAATAACTGCACCTCGGATGCGTACCTGCCAGGAGAGTGACGGACGAAGGCCCCTGCGTCAGAGCCAAATAACGGTCAGAGACCAGACCGCCATAAATAATGTAACGCAGGGGTTCCAGACCGTCGTATGAGCCAGGGAACCAAAAAATAAACTGAAGTAACAGGAAAACCCGTGAAAGCTCACACCACAGAGACAAGCGACGGCCTGATGTCCCCGCGTCAGAACACTGTAACGCGCCGAGACAGGGCCGTCATATGATTCAGAAGACCAGAAAGAGGGGTGAAAATAAAGGGATCAAAAGACAACTGAACAAACAGATGATGGCAGGTTTAAACAGGAATCAGAAGCATGATTGGCACTAGTCGTCCCACCGTGATCGCCAAAAAATTATCTTTTGATTGTTTGTTTACCTATCTCTTCTTATCTTCTTTCTTTTTTTGTTGATTGTGAGGGTTTTGAAAAATGATATGGCGAGATGATAAATAAACTACCAAAGATCAGCTCAACCTATGCACATGTGAACATGAACCTAGGCAATCAAATCTAACTCTAGCATGGGCATGCTATCTCAATCAAATTACGCTAAGGGAAAAACAAAAACACACGCCGGGGCGTGGAGCAAAGATAAATAAAAACACACCGCTAGGGGTGGAACAATCAAGGGGAATAAAGAGATTTGATGAAAAAGACAGCTAGTGCCCAACACTAAGGAAAGTCATGATCGCCACCAAAGTAAACACGAGTCAAAGACTCGAATATACCTTGGAAGTAGGTGGATGAAACACCCGCCCACGGGAGAGAAAACCAAGGAAAGCCTGCAGATCAACTTGAAAATAACGGTCCAAACCCTGTGCGTCGCTTGGAAGTAACGATCGTGAGATAGACCGCCAGAAGGAAATAACGCTCCTGCACCTGACCGTCAGATAACCTGCAGTGAAAAGATGTGAATTCTTTGAACTCCAACCCTTCCAGCCGGCTAGAAGGCTTGGGCCTCGTGCTAGTGATCCTGTAAAACCTGCCAAGGATGTAGAAAGCAAAACAACACAACCTCAATTAGCCCTCAACATAAGTATGGCATCAATCCTTAAAAAGCTTAAGAACATCAAAAGGAAAGGGGATTACCGGGGAGTTGTTGGTTTTTTTTAACCCCTCTGGGCGTTTTTTAAGTTTAGGAGGATATGTGTATGCTTAGCAACAGTGAAAAACGTGGAGGAAGAGGAGGGACAATACTTTTGATTGATAAAACCAAGGGAAACTTGAGCATGCAAAGATGATGATCTTGACAAGCTAAAACCCAAAATTACTCCCTTGACTTGGAAGATGGACGTGGGAAGCAGCTCCTCCTGGATGTAGATGGCTCCTGAATTTGGCAGCACTTCGTCGTGAATCAAATCTTCCTCCTCCGGGTCATGAAATCAAGGGTTCTATTTATAGACTCCCTCAAACTCTCAGGTCGTGTTGAAGATAAATCAGCCAAGAAAGGAGGATAATCCTTAGCAAATCCTTGAGGATAATATCAACAAGAGTCCAAAGAAACAAACGAGAGGTCCTGAGGATTAGAATTGAAGGAGATAATGCCAATCCAAAACCCTATCTCGTCCACGGAGTAGCAGAGAAAAGGCCTGAACTGTCAGGACTCTCTGAAAGAAGTAACGGTTGCACGATAGACCGCCACTTGGAAATAACGCTCCAAGGAATTACCGTCATATTTTCAACCCTATCCAAAGGATAAGATCGACGGGAAGAAGATCTAAACAATAGGACTCTGCAAGTAAGTAACGGCCAGGGCATAGGGCGTCATAAGGAAACAACGGCTAGGGAGTAGACCGTTATTATCAAAGGACAACGAGGCCCTAAGTCTTGGGACTCTTCAAAGAGTAACGGCCTAGGCTTCATGCGTTATTATGAAATAACGCGCCTAGTCCAGACCGTTATTATCATTGATTTTCAAGAAAATAGAATGAAGGGATTGCCAAGCTTTTGAACGAAGTGCCACCAGGAACCAGGTCTAATCCAGGAATTGAGACCCAGAAAACAGGCTTCAACTGATTAAAAGGAATTCAATGAAGAGTGAACAACTCGGAGCATCATATTGAATGAATAAGGAGATGACCCGACTTATTGGGTATAAAACGGGTGTCAACAGGGGTATGTATGAATGCAATTACTTCTAAACTAAATGTAAATGCTTATGTATTTCTATTATGCGACTAATGTGAAATGGATGCAGGATGCACGGGACATAGCGGCGATGGATGCACAGACCCATCTACACAGCCTGGAGGACCAGCTAGCTGCTACACGGGCCGACCTCGAGACCCTGGTGAGTGTTTAAATTATTTCTATATGCAAATGAATTTTTGTTGAATTATTGATGATTAGCCACTGACGATTTCAATGAATGCAGCGTGCCCAGCAGGGAGCCGTAGGGAGAGATGCAGGGGAAGCCTCCAGCTTGAGGGGACCTAGTGCAGAGGTGACCGCACTAGCAGAGCAGCTAGCGGGAGCGGTCACACGGGCCGAGGCTGCAGAGCGCGACCTCGCCTCATGGGTAAATTCCAAAACTCAAACCTCATTCAATTATTGATTATATATTGCATTATGCACTGGTGAAATTCATTTTTCAGACTGAGGAGCTTCGAGCCGCTCTCACTTGCGTCTGCGAGGGACAGCAGGCGATGACTGCCCAGGTGAGTGATTTACTTTCCATCATGTATTGCTTATTTCATGAATTATTGCACAAGGGAACTGATGATTTGTTTACCTGTTTGCAGACAAGACAGTTACAGGCGGCACGTACCCAGGCTGCCCTGGCCGGGACAGAGTTGGCGATCCACGAGCAGCGGATTACAGAGCTGGAGCAGTCCCTGAGGCGACGGGAGGAGCTGCCTCAGGACGTGGCAGAGTTGCGGGTTGCCCTTGAGCTGGAGCGACGAGATCGCGCTCGAGAGCGAGAGGAGCACCTCGCGGACCGTGACCAGCACCACGAGCAGCAGCAGACGGACCGTGCCCGGTACCAGGAGTAGGTGGCGGCGCGTGAGCGTGAGCTGGCGGACCTGAGGACGCAGCTGGCCGTCACCCAGGAGCGGCTACGAGCGTTAGAGGAGCATCTCCAGCGAGGGCGTGAGCGAGCGCGTGCTGCGGGGTACTCCTTCACCAGCTCCACCTTTGTGGCGGGTTCTTCTCTTCGAGAGAGGAGCGAGGCAGGGGGCCAGGTTCGAGTTCCATCTTCTTCACGTGGGCCCATGCCCCCTCCACCAACGCCTCCTCGGGATGGCGAGGACGAGGTAGAGAGTAGGAGAGAGGAGGGTGGAGGCGAGAGCTGAGAGACTTACTTGTACTCCCCCACCCTCACACCTATACTCAGACATTCATGATGTATATATATATGAGATTGAGATTTTTTGTTACCTGAGCACTTGTGTAGTTGTGTACTTGTGATTGTGTACTTTGCTTATTTTCCACGTTCTTTGTGTTCGCTCTACTTTGTCCTGTACTTGTAGCTGTGGTTCACACTTGAATAAACAGGTCAATTCATCTGTTCGACTTGGCCCCTTGCTCAATAAGCAAGGGGTGCCTTTACTTTTGACCTGGATAGCGGGTCAAGGCGCCAAGCCTTTAATCAAATAAGGCAAATGAAATAACCAATAAAGGGAGATGCAACACGCAAGCACACGTATGCAAATAATAATCAAGATGCCCTATGCAATAATGCAAGCACGCACATGAAGAATAAACCCCATTTCCTCTTTCCTTTTCTTTTCCTTTTATATTTATTTTTTTTCTTTTATTTTTCAAAAGACGCGCCTTAGATTAGGTCGTTATTCAAACAAAAGACGCCCTAGGTGACGGCGTGAATTTGAAAAACGTTTTTGAATTTTGTTGAAAAGACGGCCCACACAAGGGCGTTATTTAAAAAAGGACGACCTTCTCCACAGGCGTTAATTTCAGAAAAGGCGCCTCATTCAAAGGCGTTAATTTTTCTGTTTTCAGTATTAGGTTGACAAAGCTACTAGGGCACTGGGTCCTACACGGTCATCATTGAGGATTCATTGACCTTTCTTGATTAATCAAAAGGGGGTCGACGTGCCAGTGGTTAAACTTGTACGCAAGATCTCGCCCGGTGCAATTTCCTGGGTCAGCCTCGACCATTCTGCTGGTTTATGACTTACCACCAAGAAAGAGATGGAAGAAAATATAAGGAAGCCCATAAGGGATTCTGAAAAGCTTAAGGTAAAACTACCTCCCCTACCCTATGCCTGTTGGGGTTTGGTCTTTGGCATAGGGAAATTTTATTGCCTTTTGCCTCTTTTATACTGCATGCATACGCCCAAGGTTTTCCTTGCGGGGACTTTGCCCTCTTGACATGCTTTTCTTTCACGATTTGACTTTCACTTCGAGACTGATTTGC